>OZ030015.1:47382456-47982456 GCA_964023405.1 Apodemus agrarius | reverse complement strand
CAGAGTGGCTTGCATGAGAATATTTGAAAGGAATTCACTGTAGATGGACATCAAGTGAGTCCACACCACCTCCTTACCCCCAAACCATCTCTGCCATCAGTAAGAGTTGGGACTTGATGTCCATCCCTGGTCCATGATGAAATGTTGATGGGTCCAATCTATGTGGATAATTAGTGAGTTCATGAAGGTCACAGCTGCATCATGTATAGACAACATCTTCTGTGGCCCATTTCCCTTTCCTCTGGCTCATATAATTTTTGTCCTCCTTTTCTGTGATGCCCCCTGGCCTTGGAGGAGTTACTATAGATGTTCTATTTAGGGATGAGCACTCCAGTGTCATGTATTCTTACCATTTTGCCCAGTTATGAGTCTTTGTGTTACCTACCACCCACTGCAGTAAGAAGTCTCTCTAGCGAAGGCTGAGAAACTCTAATCTATGGGTATATAAATGAGTATTTGGAAGACACTTGGACAATGTGTTCATTTAGCAAAATGATATTAGAAGGTTTCTCCTGTGGGGTATATGATCTCCTCAGCCATGGGCTCTTCTCCAGGTTTATAGTACTAGGCATGAATGCACTCCTGTAGACAGGCCTCAAATTCAACCAGAAAGTACTTGGTTACTCCTATAATAGTCATGTTACTGTTTCTCCAGTGGGCATGGAGTGTCTGGCAAGTTATTATTGCAGCATACAAGGTCTACCACTGGGTAAGATTGTTGATGAAGTTTCTCTTCTGTAATGGTTGGTTTTAACTGTGAACTAAACATGTTTAGAATCACCTAGGAAGGATTGTGGAGAGATCAGGTTGGCCTGAGAGCATAAATTATCTTGATTGCTTTAATTGATGTAGGAAGAGCCAGCCTGGAAGTGGGCGGCATGATTCCCCAGTTTGTGGCCCTGGACTGTGTAGCTAGAGAAAGCTAGCTGACTATTAAGCATGCACGTATTCGTGTCTCTGTGTTCTTGAGAACTGTGGTATAATGAGCTGCTTCCAGTCTCTGCTTCCCTGACTTTCCTGCAATGATAGACTATAGTCAGAAACTGTGATCTGAAACAAACCCCATTTTCCCCTTAGCTGCCTTCTGAATATTCGATCACAACAGGTAAAATAAAACTAGAGCACACCCCCAAAACCTGACCTTCATCTTACTAGTAACTTTATTCATCATCCTAGTTGTACTAAACTATTCACAGCAGAAGTTTCCATCTTAGCCATCCTTAAATGTACAGTTTGCTGATATTAAGCACATCAATACCATGATGCAATCTTTACCACCATCCATCCTCAGACCACTTTACACACAAAATTCTACCCATCCCACTTCCCCCTAGCTCCTGGAAATCGCCATTCTACTTTATTAAGTGGTTACTCTAGGTCCACCATATAAATCAAATAACATAGCTTATGTCCTTTGGTAACTTTACTTTGCCAAGACTCACTGATGTTGTAGCAGGTATTATAAACTCTCCTTTAAAGACCAATATTCACTTGAATAAGTATATCATATTTTGTTTATTCATCCACTGATTGATACTTGTGTTGCTTCTACATTTTGGACTATCATGAAAATAGTGCTTTAAGCATCATTTTATAAATATTTTTGAAGACTCCCCCCTTTCAATTGTTTCAGGTAAATACTAGAGGAGAAATGCCAAATAATACAATAATCCTATTTTTAATTTTAAAAGAAATTATGTTCATGCTTTTAATAACAACTTCATTAAAGTACTACTAACAATGTATGGGCAGTCAATTTTTCCACATACCCTCACCAACACTTTTTTTCTTTGTTTTGATCTAAAGATAGGAGCCAATCTAATATGTATGATGCAGGACTGCACTGAATTTTTGCATTGTGTTTCTCTGGCAGTTAGAGCCGCTGAGACTCTTTGCAGTTGCTTATTGGCTGTTCATAAGTTTTTGAAGAAATATCAGCTCAAGTCCCTTGAGCATATCTATCCCATTGGATTGCTGCAAGTTTTGCTGTAGCTGTTGAGTTGTAGAGCTATGGATTATTGATAATGGGCCCTTACCAAATACACTAGCTGCAGATCCTTCAGGACGGGCATTTACACTCCATTGACTGTATCCTTTGATTTCCAAACTGTGCCCTGGTCCAACTTGACTTTCTGTGTGTGTGAACTGCTGACTCCCTTACATGAGCCACGCCGCCATCGCTCTCAGTCCTTCAGTGCCACCACTGTCCTCCATGCCAGCTGACTCTAGTACTTACTAGAATGAATGATTTTCTCTACTTTTTCATAATTTCACCCACCAAAGGGTGTCTTTTGCTCCTTTCTCTAGAAGAGTATTGAAGACATACTGGCCTTTCTTTCACTACCTGATCCAAGCTCCTTCCTGAGGGAGAAGCAGTGGCCATCTGACTTACTGGACATTGGAGCATGCGGTCCAGCAGCAGGCAGGGTCGCTGTGTTGAAGGAATTGGACACGTGTTCTCTCAATCTCCTCGGTGGCTTCTAAAGCAGCAAGGTCATCACTGGCCTGAGAGGTGGCCTGTTTTCTGAGTCTGAAGTCTACTCCACACCCAGTCTGTCTCCTTCTTCCTATTGATATTTCACAAGATGACCCTCAGACAACAAATATGAAATCAGGACCTGGAACTAATTCTAAGAATTCTCAAAGCCAGATAGTACCTGAGCTTTGCATGCGTGCTAGGGCTCTTAACTGTTGTACTAACAATCAGCTGGACACATCGGAAGTGGGAATCTTTCTCTGTTGCTTACAGATGACATATATGTCCTGCAGTAGGAGTCAAAGAGAATGTACCCCTCCTCCACACGTGTGCTGTAAAAGTGGGGTAGAAACTAGAAGAACTGGTCAGTTAAATAAATTAGGCACCTCTCACAGGGGAGAAAATCCTGGTTGAGAGCATTGAGAGGAAAACTCTGACAGTGTAGAAGGGAAAATTCAAGTTCTCTTGAGAGTCCAAGTGTTCACCTTTTCTAGCACTAGGAGAGATGGGGCCCTGTGCACTAGCTGCCCCTAGGGATACAAAGTTCTCTTTCACTGTTTTCACATGTCACCCTAATACACCTGTCCAGGGCACACAACCTACCTCATTTAAATACCGTTTTTCAGAGATATTCTAAATTTAAATGTCTGGTAAATTACCTTTTAAAGCAATAGTCATTAGTTTTGAGTCACTGTGACCAAAATACCTGAGAGAACAGCTTCAGGTTGGGCGGTTCGGTCCATGGACACCTGGCTCCATTGCCTGGGGCAGAACATCATGGCGAACGGGCGTGGCATGGAGGAGACTCTTGGCCTCGTTGTGCTTGGGAGAAGCAGATGAAGGAGCTATTCCCATGAACACACCCTCCCTGTGTACTACTACTGTAACTAGGCTCCACCTCCTGCTTTTTATCACCTCCCCTGGACAACCCTGTATTATGAATGCAGCAAGGGTCAGAGTGGTCAAGATCCAATCACATCTCAGAAAAACTCATCAACTACACAAGAAAGCCCCCAGTACATGCAGCTATGGGGAATATTCCATATTCAGATTATAGCACTCACCTTCCCAGTAGGAAAAACTTTCCATGGAAGGCTAGAGAAGGTGGTCCATCACACACCCATCTGCCCAATGGCATCTACCTTAGTCCACTGAGCACACACTATTGTTACATTCTCAGTTAGGCACGCATGCCTATGAATACTATCTAATGAGCACTGTCACATAGGTAGAGCTGTTTGGTTTTGTTTCATGGTTGGTTAAATTGCTATCTCACTCCATTCATATTGCTATAACAAAATATCATAGGCCTGGCAATTTATAATGAACAAAAAATGTTGTGGTTTATGATTATTTGGGCAAGAAAGTCCAAGAGTGTGGTGCCTCCCATCAGGTAAAGTTAGAGCCCATGAGAAAGGGTGGGGCTTACCTTTATAACAAACTCACTCCTACAATGATGGCATCAATCCATCCATGACTAATGATCTAATCTTACCTCTTGAAGCTGCCAGCTCGCAACACTGACATATTGGGGACTCGGCTTCCAAACATCAACCCCAGGGGAAACATAAATTGCCTATCTGTGAAGAAACGTTTTAAATAACTCTTGAGATAAGAGTGATACAAATTCAAGGCAGATGATGACATTTTCTTCCCTGCTGAAACCACGCTGAAGGAAACAATGTGTTCATTCGTTGTGTGAGTCACGGCCATAATTGGATAATGTGTCTTGCATTAGGAAGATGGAAGCGAGCTAAATGGGTACTGAGGAAGGATAGTGCCACCAACTTGCTCCCCACGCCTCTTCTCTATATTTGGTGTTCAATATTATGCATACTAATTAAGATGCAGTGTCAAAGGATGCACACTCCAGCTGAGGACTAGAATCAAGTGGTACCCAGCATTGCCTAGTCCCTTGTTTTGCTGTTGTTTTGTTTTTAAGCATTACTATATATACTTAATAAGGTCAATTATGTAAATAATGTTGAATGGTTTGTCCATTTGGCTGAATACTTAGCAGTTTTAGATAAAAATTTTAGATGAAATGTCTATCTTTTTCCTCTTCCTCCATCTCTGTCTCTGTCTCTCTCTCTGTCTGACTCTGTCTCTCGTTCTCTGTCTTTGTGTGTGTGTGTGTGTGTGTGTGTGTGTGTGTGTGTAGATCAGAGGAATAGCTCCTCATGTGCTACACACATTGGTTTTTGAGACCGTGTGTTTGGTTGGCTTCAGGCTCATCATTTACTTATCTGGCCAGAGAGCCCAGAAATTTGCCTGGCTCCTCCTGTCTCCACTGAGATCACGAGCATCCACCAAGCCCAGCTTCCTTGTGTGGGTTTTGAAGATCACACTCAGGTCTCTATTCTTATGGAGTGAGCACTCCACAGACTTCCATATTGCAGTTTTTCGAAACTTAAGAGATGGACACTAAAGACAAATGCTGAGAATGTTTACTTCCTCTCAGTATTTGGTTATTTTCCACAAATAGTAGAGGAGGAGGTAGCTGTTTAGGGGGAGGAGTGGGTAAGCAGCACTTTATAACAGTGCCTGAATTAAGCCACGAACTTGAGAAGATCCTGTCGTGTGGATGGGGGACCATTCACTGCATCTGAACGTGCTCTTCCTCCGCTCTGGGTGTGTAAGCGGACACAGAACACGCAGAAGTTTCCTTAGCAGGTGCTAGCTTCCGCTCTGCGTTTTAAGCCCTCAGACTCAGATGTTAAGTTTTTTTTTATATGTTCAGAATATCATTAAGAATATTTTACATTTTCTTTAGATGTTTGCATGTTGTTTTAGAAAAATTCTGTAATTCTTACTTTCAAATACAACCTCGAATGCAACCTGGATTTTATGTTTTCCTAATATCCAATTCTGGACTAACCCATTTTTCCCTTGCTGTTAAGGAAATCATTTGTTGGCTCTGCACACATATGTGAGACTGTTTGAGGGGGCTTCCTGCTTCAGAGATCTACCCACCAATCCCATTCTTAATTTCCACAGTTAAGACACTTTGCCTCTGGAATAACCAAATAAGCATGGCCACAAGTTCTCTTGGAAAGAGTGGAAGGTGTCTTATCTTAATTACTTTAATGTTAGCACCAAGTACTTCATCTGTAAGCAGCACAGTGACTCCTGGGGTATCTGTAACTTCTAAGTCTGTGTTAATAAGGACAGCCCTTCCTTGTTGAAGAAGCATATAGGCCTCTTGTGCTTTTCTGGCTGTTTCTTTTCTTTCACAGCCCATCAGTCAATAACCCATGTGTGTCTCCTCCCTTTCTGAGCTTATCTGGCTGTCTGTGCTACCCAAAGGAAACAGTAAGGAGTTGACAGCGACCCTCTTCATGTCTTTCTTGTCTCTTTCTGACCTTCAGCTGCCTGTGACCCTTACAGAATGGGATACCAGATCCAGCACTGCCTGGACCCACCCGTGTCCTCCCTTCCAGTCTTACCTTGGACCTTCTGTGTTGTATCCAATGGCAGATCTGTCTTTTGCTCTTTGCTCTTCATGAGTCCATGCCTACCAGACACTTCTCCTTTAATATGTGACTGGGGAACCTCACACATGGGACTTAGCTTTCCTCTCTCCAGATCTTCATGGCAAGAAGAGACTACTTACCTCACAGCCTACATCATCAGGAACCTTCAGAACATTGCCACAGCTGTGCCTGCTGTAAATCAACAGTCTCCTCCAAACTTCCGCCAGCCTGAAACCAATCACCTGCCTTTCTGGGCACTTGCAGAACAGTTCTCTTTTATATCTTGAGGTCACCATTGCCCCAGAACCCTTGATTTACCACCTGATGTGAGACCCTTCCTTCTTTCCACTGTAATTCCACTAGAAGATTTTCTTCCCTACTTACTGCTTATTAAAAACTTCTCCAGCTTTCTGCTGCCTACTAGACAGGTCCAAGCATCTCACCCGAACACCTAAGAGCACTGGCTTACACAGTACACAGCATACGTGGTGCCCACTAAGACCCTAACTAATGCTTGGATTAAAAGGGACTGGATTTTAATCAGGGAGCTCATGACTTCTCAGTAGCCAGGAGGACTCAAACTCATTATTTAGAATCACTCCCACTGAACCCAAAGGCCGAGAGGTGGCATGAGTGGGATTTCCCATGTGTGTCAAGTAGTAATGACAGTGCAGTGATCGAGGGCTGGTCAAGCACAGAGGCAGAGCAGGACCCACACTGCACATTGTACAGCAGCAGCGGTGGCACTTGTGTGGTGGTTAGCATTCTGTCAACTTGACACAAGTCAGAGTGACCAAGGAGGAGGGGACCTCAGCTGAGAAAACATGGCATCATATTGGCCTGTATGCAAGCCTGTGGAGCATTTTCTTGGTTGATGATTGAAATGGGAAGGCCCAGATCATTGTGGGTGGTGTGAACCTTGGGCAGATGGTCTTGGGGTGTATAAATAAACAAACAGGAGGACCAAGCCAGTAAGCTGTGTGCCCCATGATCACTGCTTCAGTTTCTAACTCCAGGTTCCTGCCTTGAGTTCCTGCCTTGGATGGCTATAAGTGATGGACTGTAAGCTTTAAGATCATCAGAAAGCAGAGGAGACCACCTAGAATGTGAACAGAAGGACTCTTTCTCTGTATGGCAGCTCTCTTGAAGGTCAACACAAGGGCTTTCTTGTCTTCTTGGCTTAAGGTTGTTATCAAAGTATTTCTCTCTTTCTTAATGGCTATCTACTTGTGACCAATTGAATGATTTGATCTCTTGGGGGTCATCCAAACATTTACTATAATTACTTGATAGCCTATAAAACATCCACAAGTAAAGCATTGTATGAGTCCTGTTCATTGTCCAGAGAGGAAAAAAATGTACCAGGAAGCAGTGTGTTTGGGGTCATGTAGGAACTACCTTATTTGGGCTCCAGGACCTTTAACAAATGCTCTTATTGGCTGAACTTCGGTACCTTAAACTTCCACATGGAACCCTGGTATGTCCATGGCTACTTGTAGCTCGTGGCTACCATTGTAGGCAGAAAAGATACAGAGCATTACTCCCACTGCAGAAAACTGATGGAGAGTGCCAGGAGACGGGAACACCAGTAGAAGGACTATGCAGCTGCCAATGACATCATTGGCCTTTGTTTATGGGAAATGTACAGAACAGAAGTTGTATCTTGCAGACAATAGAGATATGACTGAAGTAAGTGGAGGAGACAGCTGATGCCCTCTGGGATGTGCTCCAGTGCGCCTGTGAAATTAGATTAGTGGGATGCAGACAGAAGCTAAACATCTCACTGCAGCCAGCTGGACTCATGGATGATAAAAGGAAGAGAGGAAATTTACCACGAAAAGGTAGCCACTTTGATACAGGAACATCTAACGTTAAAGATAGGATGCAATACCAAAAGATATCTTGAGGTTTAAGATTGAAGGTGTGGCTTTCAAATCTCTGTGTTGAAGACATTAGGTGGACCAAAACAAAACAAAACAAAACAAAACAAAACAAAACAAAACAAAACATAAAATGAGCTTTAAAATTCTCTGTCTGTATCTCTCTGTCTCTCTGTCCTTTCTTTCCTTCTTTTTTCTTTTGTGTGTGTGTGTGTGTGTGTGTGTGTGTGTGTGTGTTATATAGGGGAGGTGGGATGTATAGATATAGTTATGTACCTGATGCAAGTGCTTGTGGAGGTAAAAGGACAACTTATAGGAGCTGGTTTCTCTCTTTCCCCAGTGCAGGCCTTGGAATTGAACTCAGGTCATCAGGCTTGGCGGCAAGCACCTTTACTCGCAGAGCCATCTCATTGGTGTTAAAATAGTTTTCACAATAAGGATGGCTCACCAATTAGTAACAGTAACTAACTCTGAGGAAAGATATCCTGGTGTGAGGTGAGAGTGGAGAGAGAACTGAGCCTCTGCTGCAACACTGCTTGCTTGTTTGTATTTTGCCTTTACCTTTAATCGGTCTAAATATTTTGTAAATTTAACTTTCATCATTTTTATCAGGATATTCTAGAAAGTTAAAGGCACACACAAGCAAAGAAAAATTCCCAGCACACCACCTCCCAAGCTAAGCCTTTGAACTTTGTGCCACAGTGTCTTCCAGCCTATTTTCTTAACTTTATAGTCCTGTATCCACTAAATATAAAAGTTAACATACATTTCTTCTAAGACCATTGCAGATGTCATTAATCTTATTAAAATTGTTCTTCAAGGTAATTTTTTAACATTTGCATTTATTCTGTTGTATAATTTGACTAGTTCACTTTTTAAAGGAAAACCTGTTTCTGCTCTTATAACTTTAAATAACACTAAAATAGAGACTTTGAGTTCCCTAATTCATTAGCTTGGCCATAAAATTTAAAACTCAATTAACAGCGAGGGTTTATAAAACCAAATGTAATTATATTAAATATTTAACACTTATGATGTACAAAATACATATTTGTATTTTAACACTGTGGTGATTTGAATAAGTTTGGCCCCCATAGATTCACGTTTGAATGCTTGGACATAGGGAATGGCACTATTAGGAGGTGTGGCCTTGTTGGAGGAAGGACGCCACTGTGTAGGCGGGCTTCGAGGCCTCCTATGCTCAGGCTCAGCTCAGTGTAGAATCAGAGTCTCCCCCAGGCTGCCCAAGGAAGACCATCCCCTTCTGCTACCTGTGGCTCAAGATTTAGAACTCTTGGCTCCTCCAGCCCCAGGTCTGCCTGCGTGCTGCCATGGTTCCCACCATGATGATAACGGACTTAACTTCCGAAACTGTAAGCCAGCCCCCAATTAAATGCTTCCCTTTATCAGAGTTGCCTTGGTCACAGCAATGAAACCCTAAGGCAAGCATACTTGAGAGTTAAAACTGAGCAGCTGGCTGAGAGACATCCACCACGAACTGGCTCTCCTGAGCTGTCACCACTGCCCTGTGTGGCCTGGTGAGCTAACAACCAGTGGGCCGCTGGGATGACCAGGTATGCCTTCCCTTTGTGTCAGGAGCGCCAGTCTACTGTTCAAATCTCTGTTGGACAGTTATTTATCCCCCAGCTATCTTCTCACCGTGGATGTGTCCATAGCCATAGGAAGATTCCCCCCCCCACCTCCCTGCTCACCCCACACCCCACAAGCAGCATCACTGTGATAGTTTGTATATGCTTGGCCCAGGAAGTAGCCCTATTAGGAGGTGTGGCCTTATTGGAGTAGGTGTGGCCTTGTTGCGAGTAGGTGTGTCACTGTGGGTGTAGGCTCTAACACCCTTATCCTATCTGCCTGGAAGTCAGTGTTCTGTTAGCAGTGTTTAGATGAAGACTATAGAACTCTCAGCTCCTCTTGTACCATGCTTGACTGGATGCTGCCATGCTCCTGCCTTGATGATAATGGACTGAACCTCTGAATCTGTAAGCCTGCCCCAATTAAATGTTGTCCTTATAAGAGTTGCCTTGGTCATGGTGCCTGTTCACAACAGTAAAACCCTAACTAAGACAATCACTTCAACATCCTTCCTCATCACTGCCTTGTGACTTACCCAGAACCCTTCAAGCGCGGTGGACAGCCCAGGACTGCAGCGCATTGGGCCCTGCATTCTAGTGCCACCTCAAAATTTGTTATAGAGTGTCAAGCTTCTTTTGTCTCTATAAGTAGAATAAACGACAGTATAAAGCCATTCCTGCTGATGTGGATGGATGTAGATGGAGCTACAGGTTAAATCGTAGTTCTTGACTTCCAAGAGTCATATATTTTAAAGGTTATTTTTATAAGTTTCACCTACTGTTAACTACTGAACCATTTTACTAGTTTCACCAATTAAGACTACATCCTATGACCTTTTTCAATGGGTACATTCTTAACATTTCAGGCCCAGTTTGGTCAGGAGTGGTACAATTTGAAGTATGGATATAACAAACCTAAGCAGCAAGTCTAAACTGGATCTCTCCACCCCACTGTCCCACTCTCATTGCTTTGTAAAAATAAGCACCCAAAACAATCCCAGCAGCGGGCCAGTCTTGCCCTCTCATCTCCCCTCAAGCTTGACTCTCACGAGAGCTTGAATAACCTCGAAAGCAGGATACAGCTGTCCCCAGCTACACAGTGACACACTACCACCCGGCAGTACCTGGCCAAGGCAGAATAACTGTGACCTCTTCCAGTGTGGGCAAACACTTCCATTATCCCTGCCCTGCTCACTGCTCCCCAGCGCACGCCATTTCCCCAGCTCAAAAGCTGGTCTTCATCTGCTGTCACTTCTTGATTGTGGTCAGTCCAGTAGGGAAGTTAAATAGTTATGTCTCCTGGCTCTGTTGGTAGGCATTCTAAGTTTGGAGTCCCAGCTCTCCAGTGGGCACAGGCTCAATTGTTTAGTCATCACTACAGCCTAAATCTGGGGAAGCAGAGTTCAAAAGTCATAGTGTAAATATATAATTCACCATTCAGGACCTACACTCAGCTCTTGTGTGCGTGTGTGTGTGTGTGTGTGTGTGTGTGTGTGTGTGTGTGTAAGAGAGAGGGGGGAGAAGGGCTGCTGTACTAGTCAGAATAGGTTAGGTTCAGATGTAGTAACAAACAGCCCAAAAGATTCAGGTACTTAAGAATACACAGATTCATTTCCTACTTGTGTTACACAGACACAGGTCTGGTAAAGTCAGCTTTCTGTGGTCATCTCTTTTCTGCACTGTAAAAAAAAGTAGGTCTTCTTACCTAAAACTTTTTTTTATATTTTGCAGATTCTGCCTGCATCCTGTGTTAGTGAGTCCTTCATCTGTGAAATCAACCAACCATGGACTGAAAACATTTAAAAACTGCATGTGCACTAAACATACGGACTACTGTCTTGTCCTCAGTCCCTAAACAAAGCAGTATAGCAGCTGTTTACATAGTCTTTACATTGTGCTGGGCATTGTACTTACGTAGAGATGATAGTATATGTAAGGAGGTACATGGGTTACATCACATGGAGGTACATGTGATGTCATTTCAGAAAAAGGACTTGAACGTCCATGAACGGGTATCTGCAGAAAACCCTGGGACCAATCTCTACAAACACTGGGGTATCTACCTAGTCTGACTCATGCTCCAAATCTTTCCTATGAACAAAACCAGTCATTTGTCTTTTGTTAAAACACCTCACTTCAGTGGACCAGAAATCTATTAAACTGCCATCTTTAGTGGAGCTCCATGGCACATACTCAGTGGGTGACTTTGTTTTTTTCTTCTGGGGACCAGGAACAGCATTGCTTCTACCAGCCGTTCCTTTATAGAGTGGAAACACCCTTGGGTGGGGTGTGTGAGTCATAGTGAGACAGAGAGCAGTGTGCTGTCTCCCACTTAACTAGCCTGTCTCCATCCATGGCTCCTTTTCTGAAAAAAAAAAAAGACCAGTAACATCCTATGTAACCACTGTTTTCCCTCATTAGAAGTTTCTGTGTTCTCTTTCCAAAACACAAGTCCGAAACCCTCAGTCGGTCAGACAAACCCAGTCTCCTGGTCGGTGTCACTTTTCATGATTCTGGGAGCATGGTGCAGCTTGATCACTGTCAGTTGCTTCTTCAACCTCATGAAAAGTTGCTGCATTATATTATAAAGTCTCAGAGGTTTAAAGTATTTCCTATGATGTGTCGGGTGTCTTTCATTAGATTTCTCTTGGGAGAGGCTTGAATGTGGTAACAGTGTGAGGTCTAGCATTACTTCTGGGTCTGACAAAGTCACAGCTGAGTCTTTAGCATTACATGACATCAGGTGTGGAGCTGAGAGATCCCAAAAAATTCACAGATGATTTTACTGGAGCTGAGAACTCACCTGGGGCTGCTGGCCACAGACAGGAGCTTCACGTGAGCTTTTGTATGTGACTGCCTGGGTTGCCGCACATCACGGTGGCCCCAGATCTCTCAAGTGTTGCTAAGTTACCCAAGGCACAAAATCAGAAGTTTCCAGGTTTTCTCAAGGGTCAGGTCCAGACCCAGAACAGTCTTACTTCTGTTGCATGGTGGGTCAAGTGACCAAAGTCAGTTCATTGTCGAGGTGGGGGGCTTCGCAAGCACAACTGTTTCCCTCAAGAGCTTGACTAACATCTCCAGCCCTCACCTTAGGGAACAAGGAAGTTTTCCTGCCCCACCCAGGGGTTATAAACATTGATGCTCTTGGGTCTTGAAATCTAAACCTTGCTCCTCCTCTTTAAGTTTTGAGACTCTGTCTTCGCAAAACCCATGGAATGCACTGGGGTCAGAAATAGGACAGCTGGCTAGTAATGAGTAAAAAGATATTTCTCAAAAACAGATTTTTTTCTTTTGTATGAGAAAGTACCTTAGGTTTCTCAACTCACAGCAGGACTAAGAACATCCTCTCCTACTGAGGCAGACAAGGCAGGCCCGCTATGGGAAAGGGATACAAAAGTTCAGAACCCGGACAGAGGCAGCACCAGCCCCACACTGGGTGGCGAATGCTGATGTTATGTCATGGGGAGTTTCTGCCCCATTCTTTGCCCCTTAACTCCCGAATAAAAGACACAGAAACCTGATATTTTATCCTCAAGCTGCTGGCACTGTGCGGAGCAGGCTCTGAGCTATTCTAACCCAGCTAGGAAATTAAGAACCAAATAAACGCCCCATAACTGGTCCATGGAGTCCTGCTTGGCTCCGTTTGCACCCTCGGGCAGAGCTTCTCTCGGCCCTGTGCTCACGGTCCATCCTGTGCTCACGGTCCATCCTGTGCTCACGGTCCACCCTGTGCTCACGGTCCACCCTGTGCTCACAGTCCACCCTGTGCTCACGGTCCACCCTGTGCTCACGGTCCACCCTGTGCTCACAGTCCACCCTGTGCTCACGGTCCACCCTGCCTCGCGGTGAGCTTCCTCTCCCGCCTCCTCTGACTTCTCATTACCTAAGTATGTTTTTCTATATCACGTCTCTCTTTAAAAGGATATATAAAATTGGGATCATTACTGAAAAGTAGTTAGGATTCCGATGCGTTGTGATTGCTTTTCCCTCCATTTTAAACATAGAACATATGTTCCTTTTTAACTAGATTTTTCTCACTCCCTCCCTTCTTCAGAGACTTTACCATTTTATTTTTAAAGTATTTCTTCCTGTGATTTTTTTTTATTCTTCTTTTATTGTTTTCAAACTTAATACCTTACCAGTTCAGAAGTTTGGGACTTTTCCGTCTTACCGGAGCTCCAGGAGAATGTTCCCCTTCAACTTCTGTTTGTTTGCAGGCTCCTGACATCACCATATGTCTGTGGCAACTGACTCTGCCCGCCTCAGCTTAGTGGGAGGGCCTGTAAGGGTGGGGCTGGGAAGAGGGGAAGGGGCTACAATCGGGCTGGAAGGTAAACTAATTCATCAATGCAGGTTTAAAGAAAAGAAAGTATTTAGGTTTCTTTAGAGAGCAGGTCCTCTGGCGAGTAGGTCCTCATTCTGCAGAAGTCAAAAAGATATCCTGTGTCTGGGTGACCAGAAGTGACCAGAACCTTCACAAAGATAGATCACTGCAAAATGGGCCTTCACGTTACAGGAAGGGGAACTGTTTGGAAGACAGGGTTTCTTACAGATCTGAGTCTGTTCACACATGGCTGGAGTGCCTTGAGATGCGTGGAGAGCTTTGGTCCCCACTAGGCCTTCTCCACTAAACCACGATGCCATTGGAATTGACTTTTTGGGTTATGATAATGTAGTTAAAGGACTTTTTTTTCCTTTAAAAAAAAAAAAAAAACATGGGCAGAAGGAAGAGTCTCCTAGCAAAATTCTCAAATAGCAAGGTCCCAGGGAGATGAGCCTCCCACCCATCACACAGCAGAATCCTCTATTGTTGATAAATTAAGAACCCAAGCTGAGGAAGAATTCCAAGGCATTTGGAGAAGCTGGGTGATTGTGGGCATTCCATTGTCTGGGACCCCATGCAGATGGCACTCTCACTTGGATCTCTGGATTGGTAAGGTTCTTACATGGCCTCAAGTGCTTTCTCAATTCAACACCATGCATAATCACTGCCAGTGGGCCAGGGCTGATTGCCAAAGTGAAGTCAGTTTGTAGTCTCTGGTAATGAACTTAAGCGTTCTCTCTCTTCCCTGTGAGCGAATGAATAATTGACCGGCTAGGTTTCTGAATTCACCATCAGCACTAGGCAAGAGCGGCTAGCCTTGGCAGTTGGAGGCATTGGTACAAACAGTCCCACTAGGAACCATTAAGGGCTAAGGTTAGGAGAAGGGACTGAAAGACTCAGGCCGCAAACAGCAGCTCCACTGTTCCAGATTATCCTGTACACACAGGGAAGGAGTTCGTCCCTGTTCTCAATGCCAGCAAACAAACAAACAAATAATCTAACGGAAAACCCAGTGCCCACTGTTCACCTATTTATAGCACAAACTTAGGATGCAGACCTGCCAGGTGAGTAGTGTTTATAACATTCTCCAGAGACATAAGTAGAAATTACTAAAATTATAGGCAGCTCGGCTATTTAGGGGCAATTACACACATTGCTAAAACTGAATGCTGTCTGGGTAAGTGGATGCCTTTGGCAGCCCTGTGGTCCTTCCAGACTCACATCAGAGTAAAGACAGTTTACACAGAGAAAGCCAGCTCATGTGCCGTATCTCCTCCAGCCCCGAGATTCTTAAACATGAGAACACAGTGTGTGAGGCCAGGCTGCCTGCAGACCTCAGCCCAGCATGAAGTAGCAGATGCTTCAGACTAAACCCCAAATGTTTATTTACAGAATCTTGCCTTGCCCACAGTTTACCAAAATAAGAAAACGAGGCCTTTTCTGTCTGTACTACATTTTTTTTCTTCCCGTCACATTCTTGTAATGCCAGGAATAAGCACCCTAGTAAAAAGGACTTCTCTTTTCCCTGTGAACGTAAGCATTATGTCTGTATTCTTCAAATTAAAAAAAAAAATTCATGGAAAAAGAAAGATCCTCCCCCCCCAAACACATAAGAGATGTGTAAACTTAGGACTGAAAAATTTGTAAAATTATGACATTCTGTTTAGCTCTTAACTGTGGGATGACTTGGAGGTATTGAGATATCTGGTTCCATCAGTACAGGGAGCAAGACAAAACCTGTAATTTGATTCTAAAATGATATCTTGGGGTCACAAAAATAGCCAATGTACAAGCTTATCGTCTGTACATCAACCCTTCTGTCATCTGACGATGTTTTGTGACATCGACTGACCAATATTCTAAGGAGAAAGGGCCCGGACTGAGACAGGCAGACCGGGAGGAGGGAGAGGCGCGACTTCCGGAGTGAGTGGGCAGTGGTAAAGCAGGGTAAGCACTTCGGGATTCAGAGACACCCGGAGAAAGAGGAGACGGTGAGAAACGAGAAGAAGCCCCTCTCTGCTGTGGCTTCCCATTTCAGAGTGTGTGGCAATGCTGAGGAATGCCCAAGAATTCACGGGCAAGAAGCAAAAGATTCGGGAGGAGGGTAGCATCCCGCCATCATCTTCAAGGCTAAGGCTCGCCCCTCTGGTTCCCGTGCTCTAAGGCGCCCCACCTCACTCCACGTACCAAATGTCCCACCGTGTCCCAACTGGTGACGAAGACTTTCACACACACATCTTTTGGGAACATTCAGTGTAGGTTACAGCATTATGACTCATGATCTGGTTACCGCAAGGATAAAATGGTCTTCATTTTTCAGCTCATTTATATTACATACGGAGTGATGAGAATTCTTCAAACCCTCCTATTTACTTTCTTGGGTAGATGGACTACATTTCCTTATTTCTACTCCATAACACCGAAAACGGAAAATTAAGGTTTAGGCACAAATGAAAGGCTGTCCAAGACAAGGGCATGGTGTTTCTGTCAACACAACCCTTTAATAGTGACTATATTAACACTCATTTAGATGCTGAGATACTCTTTTCCTTCTACCACTGTTTACGAGTTTGGAACCTGCTCTTCCCAGGGCCCCTAACAGAAGCCAACCAGCCGGAGGGTGTTGGGGTAGCTATTGCGCATGCTCATGCATTTTTCCTGGTCGATGTACAGCGTGTTGGCTTTCACAGCCAAGTCATGCTCCAGGGTGGCTTTGGTGTGGGCCAAGGACTGCAGGGTGTCCTCCGCATCCCTCAGGCGCTGCTGCAGAGCCTGGATGGTCTCGTCCACCTCGTAGACCTCGTTAACAAGACTGCGGGAGAGAGAGCATGGTCAGGTGGGCGGGCATACTCGGGTGACCTGTCCCCGGCTGATGAACGGGACGTGTCAGAAGTACTTTTTGTATGAAGGGATGCAAATATCTATGCATGCTCCCAGAATTACCAGGATCATCATCCCTCATTGTCTGAACCTGATTATAGTCCATAACTCAAAAGATAATCTAAACATGTTCCTGGGATACCAGTAAAATTTCACTCACTTATATATACCATGCGCTTGTGTGCACGTGATACACACACACACACACACACACACACACTCAAACACACACTCCTGTACATTGACATACATATTTATATATACACACAGAAATTTATTATACTAGTTACAATATTTGAAAAGAAGGAAAATTACAAACACTGATATTTTGTAAAAAAAAAAAAAAAAAAAAAAAAAAAAAAAGCAAATGTGAGGGAAAACCTCTTGACTTAGATGTGGCTTTATACCTTTTACTTGAGTCTTGAAAAAAAATTTTTTTAAGAGTTGAGGAAAGAGCCTTTAATATACAGAATTCTGCCCAACCTCTTACCATATCTCAGTTAGGGGCATTCCTCAGGTTATAATGTCCCATTGAGACCCTAGGTATAAACCTCCCACATCTAAAGTCAGAACATTGTAATTTTCCAAAACTTAATGTGAGATAAAGATGATGGACAATGGTACGTGACACTCGCTGCCTAAGCTGAGACTCTGAAACTGGCACAGATGCTCTTTCTATGTACTGATGAAAAATAGCCCCAAGGACAGAAAGTTAGCAACAGTGTCATCGCAAACTGGGGCAGTCCGTCTCACTGACACAGTCAGGTCGGCTTCCTTGGTGTTGTACTGTTTATAGACCCTCCCTAAAGGCCTGTGGGTCCTGGGTTTGTTTATTGTTGTTGTTGTTGTTTTTGCATTTGGTCTGTAAGCTGCCTCTGTCTCTGCTCATCTTGTTGCCAGAGCATGGTTACTTATCAACATTTGCATAAATAAACATAAACTATTAGGCATGCTTCTGGAAATAGCAGCTGTGCTTTTTTTTTTTTTTTTTTTTTTTTTTGTCTGTTTGCTTGGGGAAACCATTGTCCCTAAGTAGTAACTGTTTGCTTTCTCATTTTGTTTGTGTTTGCTCTACATAAGATTTCAGTGTTTCCTGAGCCAGCTTCTTCCCTGTCCATGTTTATATTTAGACTGTTGCTCTTCCCAAGAGCAATTACCCACCGATTTGACCAATAGTGTTCCCAAGCATGTGCCTCTGTGGCACTCAAGGGTAAATCTGGGCATAGGTTATAAAAAGGCATTGGTTATAAAAAGTAATCATTTTTTGAAACTCGTTAGGGACTGCTCTGCGTGTGAGTGTCACTCTGAGTGCCATGCCCGGTCAAGCTATTTACTCTTACATCTGCACAGAGACCCCAGGCACAAGTCCACGCTCCTGCGGGCAGATGGAGACGCCGGGTGATACCCACCAGCCACTTCTAACCACTTTCCTCTGGTCCCACCCAGTTGAAAAGGTAACTATGAGTACAGTCAGCCCTGTGTCTGGGGGTCTGCATGTACATTCAGTAAGTCACAGATTTAAAATATTTGTCAAAAAATGTATTCATGCTCAACACCTGTTATCTTCCTGCTCCCTAAATGATACAATGTAACAACCATTTATGTTGCATAGGTGTTACAAGCAATCTGTCCATGAGTGAAAAGTACACAGAAGGATATCAATGGGTTATATGCAAATTCTGAATAATTTTATATAAGGGATTTCATGTTTGTGGATTTTGATATCCAAGGGAAATCTTGAAACCACGCTCAGGGATCCTGATGGATGTACATCACAGGTGGTACAAAGATACAAATGTTTTTTCTTCAAATTTTCACTTACTGGCAGATTAAAAGGGCATAGAATATATATATACACACATACATATGTGTGTGTGTATATATAAAATTAATGGAACAGTGCCTATAACCAAATAAGGATTGAGGCATTCCTAGAGGCTAAAACATTTCACCACGACAGACATGTATCCAAATCACATTAACACCAGAACCCAGTGCAACTGTGCAGCTTCCTAGGACTTGGCAACTGGAAAAGGAACATCGTGGGTCACCAAGCCCAGTGTCCCTGTTCTACAGATGAGGAAACTGAGCCCCAGGATTGATGAGCTGTCCTGTCCATGGGCACACAGCCCACATGTGTTTATAAGCAATGCCAGGCCAGCCTGGAAGCTGGGAAGGAAATACAGAGCCGGGGTGGCGTTCTAAGAAACAGGGTCCCGTTTCCTGTCCCCACCCTCTTTATTCCTTGCAATGAAAGGACAGAGGCAGAGACCCATGAGGGTGGCCTCAGGACACAGGGCCCCTTTGAGATAACCCATCTTGCTGTGTTTCTTGTCATCCCCACAGTACGATACACAGGATGCTTGCCCAGCTGGTTGTCAATATCAAATAAACAAGTAGTTTTTAATGCCAAGTAGTCTTTTTAGTCCTAGAACAATACACATACTGTAAAGTTTATTATCCTAGAGCATATTTGTATATAGCTTGGGGACATTAAGTATTTACATTAGGTAGCTGACTCCACCAACCATCCAGGTGGGGAGCATCAGAGACCCACAACTGACCAAAATGCACATCTGTAATATTGCCTCTACATCTATGGCTCAGACAAACCACAGAAGGGGGAGACAGGTCATAGGAGCCAATGACTCTGCTTCTTACTGAACATACACACCATCTTTCTTGCCCTGAGTCCCTAGGCATCACAGTGCTGCAGCTGCTTATTTTAGTACTAATTACATTGGATTATGCTAATCTACAGGAGATTTCATGCATATAGAAGGAAATGCTCGTAGCAAATACTATGCCATTTAATATACGGGACCTGAGTACCTGTGAATTTTGACATCTCTGAGGATGTCCTAGAACTAATATCCCCAAATATCAGGGAGCTGCAATTAGGAGATTTTTTTTTCTAACTCTCTGAGACTTTTTAAGAGTTCCCTAAAGGGATCTGGATGAGATTCCACACTAACACACACATCTCCATGACAACTGAACATCTTCTCACAGCTCCCCAAGGAAAATCTCGCCCTAGCTGGCTTGGCTTCTGAGTTTTCCCTCCCTGATGCATACACTGGGCTGGCCACAGGCTCTGAGGCTGCCAGAGGAGGGGTGTGAAAGAGATTACCTCAGGACCCTGTGCCACCCACGCGTCCCATCTCAGGTAATGCTAACCTCATCCTTTTGGGTGCTTGACTAACTTCTGACTGACTTTACCCCTCACCCATGATCTCACAGCACCCCCAGTCATAAACAGCTAGGCATCTTGTCTTGCAAACACCTCCTCCTCTCCTACTTCCCCCACCCCTCTCACCCCTTCCCCATCCATTCCTCTTGCCTCTGCAGACCAGCGCTCCAGTGAACTCCTACAATCTCCGACCTCAGGGCATTCCTTTGCTATCTTTTCAGCCAGGGTACCTTATCTGTCTCTTGAGCTCTTTAATGAACACCAATCTCCAACACTAGGGGAAGAGATACTCCTAGTCCTTGAGACTAGTTTTGTTGCCCAATACTACATTATGCATGCCGACCAGCCAACCCTTCTATAACTCTAGGGCATTTAGGCACATCTTCCCTACAGACAGCAGGAAGCAGCGTCACTCAGCAGGAACAGCCTTGCAGGCAGTTATGCCCTGCAGCTTGCATGGCAGCTTATAGACAAGACAAAAAAGTATGTGTGGGCTGAGGCTCAACATCTGTACTCCAGGGGCAGGAGGCAGCTTTGGGGGGTGGGGGGGGAGCAGGGAGCTGCAAGTTCTAAATCTAAAGGATGCACCAAGAATAAGGCTCAGACCCAAGACAACCAAAAGGAAACGGAGGAGCCCACTTAAACAGATCTGCAGCCTGTCTGAGACAAGGAAGACCCCAGTAAAGGGTGCCCACCCGCTGGCATGTTGGTACACACCTCTAATTCCAGCCCCGTGGAGGCAGAGAGATCCTGAGTTCAAGGCGGGGCCTTAGATACACAATAAACCTAGCTCAGAAAGACTGTTCGCTAGGGGTGGAACTCTGTGGTAGAGTGCATGCCTAGCATGTGTAACAATCTGGGCTCCTTCTGTCCCACCCTCAGGCAGCAGGAGAAAGGGCCGCAGCAGCTCAGGCCACGGAACCATGTTAACGTCTCCTATCCCCTTCACCTAAAGGCCGTGCTGTTCTCCCATCCCGTGGCATCAGGTCTGAGAAATCATCTGAAATGATACGTTTTGCCCTTTACAGCAAATTGGGTCAAAAAGAAAGTTTCTGTTTTGTTTGTTTGTTTGTTTGTTTGTTTGTTTAAGATCCTAGCATATAAAATTTCACCAGCTCTTCAGAGCTGCTGGAGAGGGCTGGGGCTGGGGCTTACACTGGATGCTGTTTATCACCCCCAGGACCTGCCTCTCCTCTCCCAGGCTTGCCTGGCTTCAGAAGGAATCCTGAACCCAAATGTGTCCTTACTCTCCTGGAAACTCACCCCAGAAAAACTGATAATATCAAAGTATCAATGTCTAAGCAAGACATGGAAGCTCTGGAGAAAGCAACCTCGGAAAGTTCATTTACTTGAAGCTCTGTGTACGCAGCAGGGGCGCAACCCTGCCCAAAACGGCAGCCACCAGAGACCCACATCGCTATCAAGGACACACGTCACTTCCATTTTCCGTGGTATTGGCTGATTTGGGAAAATTATTTTACTGAAGGTTGTTGTTGTTTTCTTAATTACAGACTTGAAACCCATTTTTCATTCAAATACAAATATATTTGCTATAGTTTATTTGTTTGGTCTTAGAATCAAGATTTAAGCCAAGCAGAGCCTTCTTTGAATTTCTCTACCAACAATGCCAAAAAGGCTTCGAACTGCTTTTGAAGGAGCCAGCTTAGAATATTTTAAATGAAATTAAGTCTTGAAATGAAAACTGCAATCTGTCTCCATTCCCAACCCCCGCCCCTGAGTTTATGATCTTTCTCAATCTAGACAGACCAACGGTTGCTTTCATAGTGATCAAATTTGAAAGAAAGAAAACATGTTTTTCTCCAAATTATACCATTGGCAGGGATATCCTAACAAGAAACAAAAGCAGGTTCTGTCCTAGAGTCAACAAGGAAGCAGGCGCATTAGAGGGCAGCCGGGAAACAAGAGAAAATGCCAGGGGTCTTGAGCTGGGGAAAAGGAACATTCCAAAGAGTTTGGGGGGGGTCACTCAGCCTCTCACAGCAAGGATGGGAACACCTCTCTGTGCTTCGTGACTCCAGATTCACATTAAGATGCCACTCAAAACCCTTTTATGGTTTTATGGGCTGGAGTCATGGCTCCATGATTGAAATGTTTGCCCTAAAAGTGTGAGGAGCAAAGTGTAGACAGCCAGGAGTCATGTAAAAGCCAGGTAGGAGGCACGGAAGGTTGCCTGTGATTAAGGCAGAAAAGGCTGGGGTTGGGGATATGTTGGGGTATGTTCCTCAGAGCAACTTGGTCAGCATATCTGCAAGCTCTGGGTTTGATGGAGAGACCTCACCTCATTGAATAAGGTAGAATGATTAAGGATGATTTCAGACATCATACCCACATGCATACACAACCACAACATGCAAAACATTCATGGGTATCACACATACATGCACATGCACACACTACACAAACACATACACATACCCCAAATGTACCACACACACATGCACATGAGATCATATGCACACAAGAGCATGCATGCACACAGGCATGCACAGTTTGAAAAAGAAGTGTTTATGGGCTCAGATGTGCCTCCATGACAGAAAATACATCATTCCCAAGGCCTCAGGTTCCAATCCTAGCTCCAAAACACAAAATAAAGCCTTTTTGTTTATCTAATTGCAGTCTAAAGACTTTTTCCCATCTCATTTTTGATGACTCTGCAGAAATTGTTTTGGACCATGAAACTTCAGCTCAGCTTCTTCTAATATCTGCCTAAAGAACTGGGGAGAAGGTCCGGCTAGGCAGGTGGAGGGCTTGGTGGACAAACATGAAGACTTGATTTCTGATCCCTAGAACCAGTGTCAAAAGCTGAGTGTGGCTGTGCACTCTGATAACCCTGGGGCTGGGAGGTAGAGACGGGAGTCACTAGGGTTTGCGGTCTAGCAGCTGACCCAAAATGGCCAGCTCCAGCTTCAGTGAGAGAGCTCATCTCAAAAAGAAAAAAAAAAAAGAAATTTAGAAAGACTAGGAAACATACTAGCAGCCTCCGGCCTCCACCAAAGGGAAAATCCCCTGCTCCTCTGTATGGGCAGACACACTCACCCTCAGCATACAACATATCTGCAAAAAAGCCACAATTCTAATCCTAACAACTGTTTTTCTGCAGCAAGAGACACACTTCAGCTGGCTACCCACAGACTTGTCTTGCCTCTGGAGCAGAGGGCAACTCATTCCAAATGTCCAAGTGCTTGATACTGAAGAGGACGCAACCTGGGTGGACCATCTGTGTATCAGAAGCCTGGAAGGTGCTACACTAGTTGATACACAGCAAATCTGGGAAGGTCCTGTGTGTATAGATGCTGCCTGACCTTAGGATGGGTCATGTCCTAAGGAGCCCATGGTAAGCTGGAAATATAAAATGTGTTTCGGCCAGGCAGTGGTGGTGCACGCCTTTAATCCCAGCACTTGGGAGGCAGAGGCAGGCGGATTTCTGAGTTCGAGGCCAGCCTGGTCTACAGAGTGAGTTCCAGGACAGCCAGGGCTACACAGAGAAACCCTGTCTTGAAAAAACAAAACAAAACAAAACAAAACCAATAAAATGTGTTTCATACACCTAACCCATTGTCCATCAGAGTTCAGTCTTGCCTGCTTTAAACATGCACAGGGCATTGATTGATAGTGGCCTGCAGCTGGACAAAATCGGCAGGCATGCAGTAAAAAAGCCTATTTTAAAAGAAACCGAGGGGGGAGGGGGAATTATTGGGGAACAGATGGGGGGGAGAGGAACTATGGGAACTATGGTGGGTGGGAACTGGGAAAGGGGAAAGCCTTTGGAATGTAAACATAGAATATAGAAAATAAAATTAAAAAAAAAACAAAAAAAACAGATAACAAAAAAAAAAAAAAACAACATGTTGACTATCTCATGGTATCTAATGAATTCTACAGTGAAAGCAGAGAGCCAGACAGAGTTTATGCCATCATATAGTTAGAAACAAAAACAAAAACAACCCCCCCCAAACACAACAAGCACTTAAATCAAGGACTGTGTGCATGGAATAGTTTCAAACATAGTCAAAGTCCATACTGTATGTGGAGAGCGATTATAGTAATGCTCTCCAGGGCTCAGGGCCCATCCTCTGTGTGAGAAAGCTTCCCTGCTGCATGTGAGGTAGCTTGGCTTGATGAAGAGCTGCTCATCTGAACTAGCCCAAATCTGGCTCTTGGGGCTCTGAAGAAGCTGGGGGTGGTCTCCATGACAAGAGCAGATATCAAGGGCTAACGACATCACAATCAGCAACGAGTTCAGAGGGGCCATTGGCATTGGTGCTCAGTCTCTCTCCTGACATGTGCATGTTTAAAGCAGGCAAGACTGAACTCTGATGGTCAATGGGCTAGGTGTATGAAACACATTACCATGGGTTCCTTAGGACATGACCCATCCTAAGGTCAGGCAGCATCTATACACACACGACCTTCCAAGATTAGCTGTGTATCAACTAGTGTAGCACCTTCCAGGCTTCTGATGCACAGATGGTTCACCCAGGATGCATCCTCTTCAGGATGGGCTCTTTCCACACACTTGGACATTTGGAATGAGTTGCCCTCTGCTCCAGAGGCAAGACAAGTCCGTGGGTAGCCAGCTGAAGTGTGTCTCTTGCAGCAGAAAAACAGTTGTTAGGATTAGAATTGTGGCTTTTTTGCAGATATGCTGTATGCTGAGGGTGAGTGTCTGCCGACACACAGGAGCAGGGGATTTTCCCATTTGTGCCTTTGTGGAAGCCAGAGGCTGCTAGTATGTTTCCCCGCCCTCCTCCACATGTGTGGGAAACCACAGAATGTCTGCACCAGGAGAGATGTTCTGGAAACCAAGGACTCCAAATGCTCAGAAACCCAAACACTACGGTGAATGCTTTAGACTGAACTGATGCTGACGGTGTGTGATGTACCGGTATCGGTTCAGTTTCTAACAAACATACGGCGCCACGTGCAGGGCACCAAGCTTAGCCGCTTCAGCCATGGGGCACTGCTCAGTTCAAACACATTGGCGCCACCAGGCAACAGTCACTACCACTCATCTTAAGACTTTCTCCATCCCCCCCCCCGAATTGAACCCATTACTCCAGCCCCCTCCCCGCCCCTGTAACACTTTTAAAGAAGACTTCTTAACAATGCTTGCTGTCATCGGAAAGCATCCTTAATCAGAGCCCAGCTGTATCCAGGAGGGGGTCTGCCAGCCCTCCCCTTCTGCCCGCCCCGCACTCTTACCGTAACTGAGCCATATCCCGGCACAGCTCTATGTTCGGCCTCCTCGTTCTCTCATCCAGCCGAGTCTGAGCCACCTTCAGGAAGGCAGACTTTTCCTTGATGGCCTTTTTGATGGATTCTATGGCCATTTCAATCTGGAAGATCTCCTGCAGGGTCTGTGGCAAAGAGAAGCAACTGCCGACATCTTGTTGCCATTCCCTGAGCAGCCCGGGACACGCCCACCTCTGGCCCACATGCCTCCTGGACCGCTGGGAGGAGGGAGCGGCTTCACCGAGAACCTCGCACCTTCCACAGTCTTCTCTCCTTGTGTTCAGAAGGCCTGCGGTCTCTGACTTTGCTCCCTGTGCCTCCACAGTTCCAACTCCTCCCCATTTTGGTCCTTTGGTTGTGGCCCCTTTCCTGCGGCCTGGAGACAGCCCAGGCAACACCAGCACATTTCCCAAACGACACGTTTTCTGCCACTCTCCGGGTCTAATGCCAGTGGGGCTCTCTCCAAGCCTTCCCAGGTTCCCTGCCAAATACTCATGGTCTGTGCCTGTTCCCTCTGTCTCCTACCTACCCGACATACATTACAGAGGTTCCTGGGTTCTGTCTTTCGAACTCACTGGTCTCATGAAAATGCCTCTAAGGGCCAGCCTCAAGGTCTCTTGGATCTTTCCGTCTCCTTGAAATCCTGCCTCACCTGCACTCTTGGCCAGCTGCAAGTCAAATTCCCAGCTTTCTATCTGTTCCTCATCCTACTGCCAAAGCTTTATCCTCAGAAACTCTGCTGCTATGTCCTCTGTCTCCTACAGGGACCTGGCAAAACCAGTCACCACCTGTCACTCGGGCTTTGACCTCTGTACCAGGCTTTAATCAATCTGTCAAAAATAGTCATGTCTCTTTCTCACCAGAAGAGATGGTGCTTCCTTCTGTGAAACATGTCTCTCTCTGATTCCAAGTGGTTCCTTCTGTGCCTTCCCAACAGATTACCTGTGTTCTATGGGGGGGGGGGGAGTGAGGCAGATGGGTGGGTGGGGGTGTGCCTGCATGTCCATGTATATGTGTCTTGTCTCCCTAGGACATGAGACAACAGGATCATTGCGACATCCCTGTGTCTACGACATGCCTGAGTGGAACTTAGAATGTACCTATCTTGAGTTGAACTTCGTGTCCTTCCCCCACAAGTTCATTTCTTGAAGTGTCAACCCTTGGGTCCCAGAAGGTGACTATATTTGGAGTCTGAGTCTCTGCAGAAGTCAAGATAAAGTGAAGAGATAAAAGATAAGAGATAAAAATAAAGAGAATGGGTCCAAGTCTTACAAATGGAGGAATCCTGGACACTGATTGCTATTCTTGGTTTTCAACCTGACTACATCTGTAATTATCTAAAACCCAAATGGCAGAGGATACCTGCAAGGGAATTTTTTTAAAGTACATTATTTGAAGTGGGACAATTCACTTCTAATCCGGATCTTTGGGTGAGAAGATCCACCTTTAATCCGGGCCACACCTGCCGGCAGCCTATATAAAAAGCATGGAAGGAGGAAGACGGCTCTTCTGTTGGCTGCCTGCTCTCACTCTCACTAGCAAGTCTGTTCCTTCACTGGCATTAGAGCCTACTTCCTCAGGACACATCCAGCCTTATGAACTGAACGACTGGATGCTTGGACCTTCTGATGTAGACAGCCAGTGTTGGACTAGCTGGACCGAAGCCTGTAAGCCATTCTAATAAATACACATATGTATGTGTATACATGTATGTATATGTATGTGTGTGTGTGTGTGTGTGTGTGTATGACATGAGAGCTATCTATGAGAGAGATTCATTCTATAAGTTCTATTCCTCCAGAGAACCCTGACTAACACAGACATAGCTACACAGAGGTAACCCAGCTACATGGAGACAGGAGGCTGCCGTAGAGTACTAGGAAGGAGGCCTCAGAGGCATGCGACCTTGTGGCATCTCAAGCTCAGACTTCTAGCCGCTCAGACAGTTAGCACGGTATGTGGCAGTAGCCCTGGCAAGCTAATACAGTGGTTAAAACAATTACAACAACAACAACAACAACAACAAAACACATAAAAACACTACCAATGAACAAAGGGACTCTGTCACAACACCTCCCTAGGGCCTTTCAGGATGGAGCCCTACTTCCCTGACCTCCATCCACCATCCCAGCAACTTCTGCAGTGTGACCCCACCCCCTTCCCAAGCTTCTCTCCTAGGACACACCATCATGCCAGTCTCACCAGCTTCCTTGCAGACCTAAGCCCAGCCTCTTCATTACAGCCTCCCGGGCTCTGTTCAGGGGTTACCCCTGGAACATTTGTTTCTCCTCCTGATCCCTGAACATGCTTTCTGCATTGGTCATGGGCAATCCTAGTGCAGCTCCTCGTACTGTTATCACCAGTGGCCGAGGGAAGAAAAACTCATTTTACTTTTCTCTGCCCTGTCCAGTGTATAGTACACTGCATGGCTCAGCTATTGTTTACTGCGTACATTGGACATCATGAGAAGAAAAGGTGAATTGCAGCTGCCTGGGGGAAATATGGCACCCTCCATTATGAAATACTACCTTAGAGCAACAGTACAAAGCCTTTAAACAGGAAGAGACAGGCCAGGGCGAGGGGACAGCAGTCAATAGCGCTGGCTGCTTTTCCAGAGGACCCTGGCTCAATTCCTGGCATCCCTGTGGCAGCTCACAACTATCTGTAACTCCTTTTCTAGGAGGATCTGACGCCCTCTTCTGGCCTCTGTGAGCACTGCATACACATGGTGCACAGACATACATGCAGGCAAAAAATTTCATATATGTAAAATATATTCAAAATAAGTATTTTACAAATAGAGAAAAAGGAGATTACAAGTGATGAGGAGCACTTTCCATGGTACTTAGAAGTAAAGGCAACAGCTCTTGTTTATCTTGAAGTGTGGCTTCTGCATCAACCTTTCATTACATTGTCGTCTAAAACTCCTATACTCCACAGCACTGAACACTCCACAAACTGAGGAGTACTCAACACTACCTCTTTGCTTCATGTATTTGGTCCTGTTGCCCAGAAAAGGAGTCTGAAATAGTTGATCCCCAACTCCCCGCTCTCCCGACCATATGTTCTACTAAATTTCCTTCCTAGTTATATGCACCAGTTCATTAAGCTTTATCATAATATTTTTGTTTCCATTGGATACTGAGAGCCTTTCCCTACATAGTGTGTTCTTTGTGTTCCAAATACCAGTGAACTCCCGTTTCATTTCGACACCTGGCTACAGACTGAAATAAACAGCAGGCTTCCTACGGCTTTTCATTTTCCTCAGTCTGGATGGCCAGGAGACCAGGCGACTTGTGGCGCTTTTCTTGGGGTGGTGAGAGATTTGTGGGCTCAGAGTATCGTGCTCCATCCACGGCAGTGATGGGGAGCTCACAATTAACCCACCTTTTTATTTCATTTTTCCAATCCTGGAGGTGGAGACAGGGGCCTGGCGTGCACCAAGCAAGCTCTTTGCCTGCCTCTTGGCCCACCCCCATCCCTCGGGAGAGCTCTTGGGCAGGGCAAGCGCCTCACCTTCGTCAAGTGCACGTGGATCTTGTTCTTAGCATCCATAGTCTCGGCAATGCGATTGGTGAAAGCCACGTTCACTTTGTTGAACTGATTCCACATCTCATTGGCTATCACCACCAGAAGGTTCTCGGTGTCCTCTCTTAGCTTAGCAGACGCTGCCCTCTCACTCTGAGAGCGGAGAACATTGTCATCCGTAAACTTGGCCCATGACTCGGGCACTGATACCCTGGGAATGGGAAAGAGCTAATGTCAGCTCAGACGGTCTGCAGGGACTGCTCATCCTCAAAGTGAGAGGCCCCAGAACCGCCTATCCTAACACGCTGCACAAAGTGGAAACAACGAAATAAAGCTAATCAAAAAGAAAATTCCCAAGTGGTCCTTATTTTACTGTTAACCAATAGTCTATTAATAGGCATATAGGAACAGGCTGTATACAAATGTGTCACGGCCAACTGTAGCAAGAATATCAACTTCGGAGTCACCAAAGATACACCAATGAATGACAGCGCACTGAGAAACCTTTCCAGAAGAGTAAGGAGGGAAATGGTAACTTGCAGCCGTGTAACATGCATACGTGTTGCGGAATGTCTGCCGTCTTGCAGCTGAGGCTGTTGAACTGCCATAGTCTTGGTGAACAACAGAAAGGCTACACAGACTAAGAGTTATCACCTAAATGTTTATAACAAAGAAATTCCAACATCCCAAGCAAATAGTATTCCATAAGATGAATATGGAAGGACAGTCGTTTTGGCAATATTTATATAAAGCTTTGACAGCTTCGAAACAACGTAAAAGAATGAAAGTCCGGATGAGATTAATACTTGTGAAAAATCTATGCAGCATGCAAATTCACAAACCCTTACTTCATGAATCTATATTAAGCCAGGGACATTAAGCTCACAAGCAACATTACTGATGCAACGTGCGGTAAAAAATTGGGTAGGCTATAGAAACGGCATGTGGGCAATACCCTTCTTTAAGACTACAAACCAGCATCTGTTCATCTGGGGACACTTGGAAGAACTGAAGAGCAGTTGTCAAGTTTGGGTGTCTCTGGATAGTGGATGTAACAGGTGATATCCATTTTTCTTGTTCTTATAATAAAATATTGAATAGAACTTAATGTTGACCAGACCCAAAGTAATGTCGTAGATGCACCATATATTTTGAAAGGGATGGCAAAGAACTTGTGCTGAAACTGGGGGCCTTTCAAAGGGCTGGGTCACAGGGCACTGCCCATCCTCCATGGAGGCAAAATAGATGCTCTCTGTGCACCTTGAGTCACGTAAGAGGCATCGTGTGGGGACTGCATAGAACACAGGGTGCGGTTCTGAATCATACCTGAAGCAAAGTGGTGAATGGTTTTGTAGCTCTCAAGAGAGGGAGCTGCTTTGTGGGAAGAGGCAACCACAGGATGCAATCAGGTTTGGAGTCACGTTAGGGATAGTGTGTAGAACAGGTATGGGAGAACTATGGGGATCATTATAAGGTGCTGAAAAGTCTCCATCTCACATATGGCTGTGGTTGCACAAGCATTCAGATACGGCAGACCCACTGCCACGCATGTGCAGTTTGGTCATTTTATTCTATGGAAACTTGACTCAGTCAACTTGGCTGTTTTTTTTTTTTTTTTTTTTTTTAGAGGAAGTGGCTGGCCCAGACTCTCAGCCCTGCCCCAAATGGCATCCAGGGGTCTGGCAAAGAACTGTCATCAAGGCAACTGTGACAAGCAGCAGTAAGAGAGGCATTCGTGGTTTCCAGCCAGTGCACACAGGGCCCAGGGCATCTAAGAATTGGCAATGTCTGACCAACTTCTTGTTTGTGTTCTTCTAGCTTGTCTGCAAAAGAAGGTGCCATTTTCATATTAGAGAAACATTTTTTTTTCTTTGATGAAAGAATGTAGGATGGTTCAACTCCCAAGGCCTGACCCTCCTGGAATAAAACCTTATTAAAACCTGGTCAAGGCCAAATGCATCTCTCCTATTCTAGCACCTGGCCAAGCTCTACACCCTCCATTTTAACTCATATTGACTGTGCTTACCACCAGTGAGTGCAGTTAGGAGGCAGAGCCTTTAAGCCGGTGGTTCTAAACCTATCGGTCACAACTCCTTTGGCAACCCTCTAATCTCCAAAAATGTTCCAATTCACAACAGCAGTAAAATTACAAGTATGAAGTAGCAACAAAAATAATTTTATGGTTGGGGGATCCCCGCAGTGTGAGGAACTGCATGAGAGGGTCACAGCATTGGGAAGGTTGAGAACTTCTGCTCTGAGTTCTTAAAGCACTGCTTAGAATAATGAGTGGGCCGTTAAGAAACATCAATGCCTTTAAAAGCACTTCCCTTTGAGGTGCTCGGGACACCAGGCAGGTGTACCCTTCATGAAGTCACCCCGCTCCCCGCCTGCATTCATGCCGCTCTGGAGAGAATGAGTTCATTCTCATTGGAGTTGGTTCGTTTTCCCAGAGTGGGCTGCTATGAAAGTGAGTCCGCCATTCACTATTACAGATGTTCATTTGCCCTTTTGTTTCTTCAGCATAAAAACTCTCGCCAGAAATCGCCACCGTGGACTTTCAAGACTCCAAAAATTATGAACCCAAGAAACTTCTGTTCTTTGATAACTCACCAAGACTCGGGGATTCCATGATAGTTGCAGAACACAAGTGCTAAGGCAGCCTGTATGCTGCACCGTTACGAAAGCAGAAAAGACAAATGTCATTACAACCACAGGGTGGCAAGGGCCAGCTTACGTTGCATCGACTCTCTCCACGCCCCGGAAGTAGCTGACGCCCTCGGAAGTGTTGCGCAGGTGTTGGCACTTATCGTCAATCCGGAGGGCGGTTTGCTTGTCGCTCAGATCCTTCTCAAGCTCATGCTGTGCAGATCTGTCTGAGCTGCAGTACCCAGGAGAGAGAAGAAAGACATGGTTCCAGTTAGTTCCCAAAGGACTGGGCGTCACCGTCCAAGTCAGGGCCTTCCCTGCTTCTCCATCAACACAATCAACTCCCACTCTGAAGGAGCATTTGTGGAGATGGCCAGGCATGTGAGGCATGAAGACCCTACCCTTGCCTATCCTACCCTGCCCTGCTGTGCCCCATCCCTCCCCACCCTGCCCATGCTTCCTGTCCACAGAATGTGGGGAAATGGGGAGAGGAGGCAGAGGGAGGATAGTATCTCCTAATGCTCACCAACAGTTGAGACAGCACACTAGTTTGCAACCTATGTCCATTTCTGTGCCTTCCTTTCCTCCCTCCCGTTCAGCTTCTATATTCTCACCCACTTCTCCCCTATGCTCTGAATATAATTTCCCCCAAGAACCTCATGCGACATATACATCAAAGGCTCCCTCGATTCATTGGTGACCTAAGTTTGTGGCCACGTTTTGCCTCAGATGTTTCCCAGGAGATATGAATTAAGAATCAGAATCAACTTCCAAGAGCGCTTGAAGTGAGGTCAGGAATCTGGCAGTTCAACCACGGGCACTCTGCCCCTGCAGACCATCCATGGAAGAGAAGAGAGCCTGACAATCTCAGAAATACAGTCTTCCTCAGATGCCAGGGAGAGAGGAACCATATGGCACACAGAGAGACTAGCCCTGGATGAGACCTGGGCGTGGGTGACAGGTGAGACAGATCTTCAGTCGTAGAACAGTTCACTCGACAACTGCTGTGTGACACTAGACACAGTGAACGCAGCTCTAAGGAGTTTGTCCTACCGTGAACACATAGCAATATACACACGACACAGGCAGCTGGTGTGGCTTGAATGAGGTGATAACAAAACAGGGGCCAGGAACTCCAGAGCAAGTGCTGTGGTTTTTACACGGGATGGTCAGGGACAATGTTCATCAGATCACTCCAAGTCTCAGGATAAGTAAGGACAACCATATCACACAGGTTAGACATCTCAAAGGTACAGATTGCATTCTAAGTAAAACTGGAGAATGCTGACTTGCCATTGAACTAGATCATTCTGTTTCTGTGCTAAGGATGGACTGCTGGAGACCTGGGGAGACCCACTGGGAACCCACAGCAGTGACACAGAGGAGGAAATAATAGCAGGGACCAAAGGGAGAGCAGAGGAGATGAGACATGTTTAGACTGTGGGTATGTTTAAGAACCAAGACAACACCCCCCCCCCATGAGGTAGGGCTTTTTGAGTGAGAATCAAGAGCTCGGCTGAATCATTGGATTGACAGAATTCCATCACTGGAGTTGGGGGATGTTGGGGTTGGGGGGATCTTGGAGAGTTCAGGTGACACATTAAGCCTGAGTGCACTTTCTACACCCACGTGGAGACCCCAAGCTGCTGAAATTCAAGGAAGTCTATGCTAGAGACAGAAAGTTGGGAGCCCTTGGTATGGGGCCTGTGAGGAACAGGACAGCTGAGTGACTAACCACTTCTGTGCTTCTAGAACCTTAAGCAAGCCTGGCATAGAGATTTCTCAGTAAAGATTGCTTCTGGCGGAGTGAACTGACACCAGCCTCTTCTGATCAGTATGGCCTGTGCCTTCAGTGGGATCACTCAGCTCCTGCTTTCTTTCTGTTCTGTGTAAAGTAGAAATGAGGGCAGCCTTAGGGAAACTATCTGCATTTTATGAGTTCTAGAAGAACCTATATGCAAAATATGCCTCCCCTGGACACTGCTGAGGTTATTATGCTGGAACTCTGGACTAGAAGGTCTGTCTTGTTTGTGATCTGGGGCCAGCACACCACAAGGGCTTCTTGCCTTGGGGTGGCATCTTTAAGAAGAGGGGAGTCAGACACTTTTCTCCCATGGCCTCAGGGCACCTGGGAAGAAATGTGAGGTGGTATCTCATCAACATCTGTCATACAACCAAAGATGTCAAGAACCTGAATGCCATGGGGACTGCCACAGGACATGGCATTTTCAGCTGACATGCATTCTGGGAGTGTGGCAGTGGCATCCAAAACAAATGGATTGGAGAAACCCTGTTTCTCTTAAAATCACTGGAGAGAGAGCACAATGGAAGAACCACCCAGGGAGGTGAGGTCGACATTGCGTCCACTATAGAGCTAAGCAAAGCCAGGCTCCTTAAAGGGAACCAACAGAAATCCAAGCAAGTGCACACACAGTGTCAAGACCTTGCTCGATGAGGCCTGTGATTGTCCAAACCAAGGGAGACAATTAGTAATGCAGATTTAGAGACATTTAGCTACCCCAGCATGGCTAGTCTTGGCCAAGAAAAGCCAAGGACAAAGACATGGCAGCCTATTTTATATTGTGAAAGAAAAAATGGAGGTCAGTACAGATTCTTAGAGACGTGTTAAATGAAACTCCTAAGAAGTCATGAGCTCATATCAGAACGATCCAGAGTCAAACCTGCCAGACAGCCTCCTATCCACCTCACCAATTCTTGAGTTAAAGAGCCTTCTAATGCCACCTCCAGAGACCCACAGCATGCAAACCTCAGCGACCTTTCCAGGGTTGATCCCAAGGCCCAACACTGGGCAACCTAAGCAGGCAATGGCACTGGTTACCTGAGCAGTACCCTGTGATCTTTGGTAACAGTAGTATATGTGTAACCATCCTTTCTTTGGGGGAGGGTGACATTTTTCAACCCTGCTTCGTTCTGTGACCAGAGCCAACCTTTCTATGACAGCAGGTTCAGACAGCACTTTTTCTATTCTGAGAGCCATCACCATAAGTTAAGAACTTCCCCGGATTTTGTTCTCTGTTCCCATTGCCTCCTCCCTCGCCATAAAGAGTAGGTGCCTGAGAGTCTGTACCCTTGAAGGCTTTGCATTCTGGTGGGGAATAAGGATGGTGCTTAACAACACTGCTGTGGGCGCAGTGAGCGATGATGTAATCAGGACAGGTGGGTCTTTAAGGAAGTCTAAGGACAAAAGGGAGAGAGCCTACTGCCTGTCCGCTGCCAGGACTGAGCACGGGCCTCACAGGGGAAGACTCCTGAGGTAAGGGAAACATTGGCCATCCTTCCCACAGCATCCTCAGATTAACTTTTAAATAAAAATCAAAGACAAAATTCCAAGCAGTCATCCTAATCTCTGAATAGAAATTGAAGTGTGTGTGTGTGTGTGTGTGTGTGAAGCTCTAAGAGAAATGTCCACAGGAGGCAGAAGCACACTTCAATGCTGGGCTTTAGCCCTCAACAGACAGGAAACGCTTACGCGAGTTGGGCAATCGCCTTATCCAGATGCAGCCTCATTCTTTCTTGACAACACAGAATGGTATCAACTTCCTACTCAATAGAAAAACAAAACCACACATTAATGTCTTCACTGAGTATAGCACTGAAAGTCAGCAGTGTTCAAACCTATCAACGAAGGAAAGTTATTTGTTGAAAAATCTATGACGTTAAGCACTAAAACAATTTTACATCTCTGTATTTACCTGCATGCCCCATGATAATACAAATCATTATAGGACTAGAGGGAAACCATCATATGGACCAAGCTGGAACAGGGGAAAAATTCCAGTGTTTTCATTAGTACCCCATATTTGTCTGTAGGTAAAACAAAACCAATGACAACAAAAGCCCTAAAACTCTGGTGATGTGCCATTTTATGCCTTTTCATAACAGCTTTCCTTCAAAAGCACAGGGACCCAGCAGAGGCTGGGAGCCAGCCCTGCGAGCTTCTCTGTAACTAGACACTCGATGCTAGCAGCTTGAGCTCCGTGTTTCAAACATGGAAATTGACCTTCCACCTTGGAGGTCAACCACCTGATGCCAGGCTGTGGCTCAGTCCCCACACTTGAACCCATAGCTATGTTAACCACGCCATTCGCTTAGCCAAATGCGTGGCGTCTTGAGGCTACAAGGTTATATGCAGTGTTTCACAGCATGTAAATATTGATTTCCCTCCAAAATTAATATTAGCATTAGAACATTTACAAACTCAAATGACACCTTTCAGACGTTTCAGTGTGTAAAAATCATGTTTTGCCACTTTCGAAAGTAAAACGGGATCATCCTTAATATTCTGTTTTGTGGCCTTTTAAACTTGGATGATTCCCCATAATAGTAAACGATGCCGTTGTGAACAATCAGAGTAAACAGATCAATGCTGCCAAGGGTCAGGTTTGTTTTCTAGGTTTGGCAATGAAACCTAAATTTCCCTTCCAGAAAGCCGAATTTGTCTACAATAATGAATAAGTCTGCCGTCCCAGGGCACGCCAGGTAGTCATCTATCCTGCAACTCTCACCAATGTGACAGGACAGGCCCCAAGACAGCAGCCAACCTGCCTGTACTTGAAGGCTAATATAAGGATGTATTTGATGTTCTTAACATACCTAAAATGCAATCCTTAGCCACATGTGGTGGGAGTCACCTGTAGTCTTAGGGACAAGGAAGGCTGAGATGCTGAGGAGTTTAAGTCTAAGGCTAGCCTGGGTCACAGAGTAGGAGACCTCTTCACCTCAAAACAAAATCAATTCATTCCCATCAGATGCAATATAGCTTTATGCATGGTGTTTGTGTGTTTGTATATTGACATTAATGGTTTCTATGATGCTAAAATTTATCAAATAATTCTTTGTTTATCTTTTGTTGATTTGATCATACTTTCTTCACTCTACTATTATGAGTACCTGCCTGTTGGTGTTCTTCCTTTATTGTTTAACTTAAATGTATTGAATAAGGGGGCTCTGAGGGTGGGGAGCTCAGTCAGTAAAGCAATTCTCTTGCAAGGACAAGGAGCTGAGTTGGCTTCCCAGAACCCACACAAAGATGCCAGACGTGATAGTCTGGGGAGGCTGAGACCAGCAGATCCTTGGAGCTTCCCAGTCTAACCTAATTGATGAGCTCTAGGCCAGTGAAAGGCCCGGCCTGGAAAGAAAGACGTAGCACTCCTGAGAGTGACAGCTGATGTTGTCCTCTGGGCTTCACATGCAGACACATACACATATATGTGCACTCCCACACACACATGCCACATACATGTTTAGACAACACTGAGTATGCCTAAAATGTGAAACCTGCTGTCTGATTCTTAGAGGCTCAGGATCAGTGGAATCAACTAGCGTTTCTGCTTCCATTTTGTATCAAAGCTCTGCCTGTTCTTGTAAATATTGGATACGAAGAGTCTTAGGTTTTTGTATTTTTTTAATGTTCATCTGTCTCAATGACATAGAGAAGTAGGGCAGTGGAGAAGGGAGAGGGAGGAAGAGGAGAGGGGGGGAGAGAGAGAGAAATCAAAGGATTATTAGGCTTTACAATATGTGCAGTGTGCTTTCACATAAAATGCACGTAGTGGAAATTCCTGGGATTTTCAGTTGGGGAAAAATACATTTAATAAGACTTTAATATTTTTAAAACCCTTAAGCAACAGTTTTTATTTGTGGATTCAAATAAAGTCAGATGATTCAAATAAAGTCAAGCAGATGGTTGAGGCGGGGGTAGTTGCGTGAACAAGGAGAGACTACATTTGAGACTTGTAGAGCTGCCTGGTGTTACCTGACCTGTCAATCTGCACTTGTGCCTGCAGAGGAACTGTGTGTGGTCCAAGCCATCCTCTCCCCTCCCTCGAGGTGAGAGTTTGCAGGAGGCAGATGCAGAAGGCAGAAACTGTAGAGGCCGTCTGGGTCCAGTGAGCCCATGCCCGCAGCTGCTAGCACAGCACAGGCACACCTGCAGGAGCTGGGAAGAGGGCGGCGATTCTGAACTTGTAGAGGAGTAAGAGCTGCCGTGGGCTGACTTCCGAGGGAGTCCCAGGATGTCAAGGCCATACGTGACTCTCTGGTCTCACTAGCAGGACTCTGGGGGAAAGCCAAACGGGAACTTTGCCTCCGAGGTTGAGGAGCCTTGGATTAGGACTCCTATTTGAGCAGATGAAGCCTTCACCACCGTCTTCCGCTGTCACCCACCTCTCAGGAACCGGATTCTCAGGGCAGCGTTGCAGGGGTGGCGGGTGTCAGAGTGGAGACTGCAGCCTTTTCCTTCCCATCACCCGGGGTGAAACCGCACTGCCTCACACTTTAACTGTGACCAAAGTTATGAAGTAATCGTAAGGACGACACTTCCCCGGGCTTCTGTATAGATAGCTTTAGCCTGGTAAAGTTTCTTAAACTGTCTCCACTTAAAATCTTCTTTGAAGAAGTGAAATAAAATAAAATAAAACCCCCTTTGCTTCTAGGCAGTGGTGGTACACACCTTTAATCCCAGTGCCCAGGAGGCAGAGGCAGATGAACCTCTGTGAGTTCAAGGCCATCTTGGTCTACAGAGTGGGTTTCCAGGATATCAAGGGTTTCCAAGGCTAAACAGAAAAACTCTGTCTAAAAAACAAAAAACAAAAAACAAGTAATTAAATAAATAACCTTTTTTGCCTATATGATCTTAAGCGTAAAGGTGTTTAAAATTAAAATTATCAAACACTTGTGATTAAAAAAATCAAAAAGATTAATTTAAAATAGTCCTTTGGCATAAACATAATTCTGCTTTGCTATTTATTAAAAATAAACACAATCTGCATTCTAGTGAGATGGGTTGCTTATGAACTTTTGATGCTGCGTGGATAGAGTATCTTCGATGCCTTTCAGAGTTGATTTGATGTCATCGGTGCTGAGAATGCTCCTTCATATCAATTCACAGAATGAGGAGATAGAGGTGCGTTTTGGATATTCTGTCTTATTCCCAGGCTAAAATTCATTTAACAGTTAAAATATTTTGATGAAACTAAAAGCCAGCACTCATTAAATCATCCTAATAATTTGATGGAAAGATGTGGTTGTTTCGTACTTACATTCAGAGAGGTGATGGTAGGAAAATAAGATTTTAAGTCTGTTTTCTGTGATTGAACCATCATGTGTCTATAAGAGCTGAAAATTATGTGAAAAAAAAAACACTGCAATCTATAACATACAATGGACGTGAGTCTGACCTGTGTTCCAGGCAGCATCCATGTGGTGCTGCATGCGTGTGTGGCATGCACAATGCAAAGTGTACACGTTACGGCGTTCAGAACCAAGGCTGCAATGACGTCACATGGCACAGCGTGGAGGGGCGCTTCACAAGACCCCAGAGTCACTGCAAGTGTAACTTTGAATTAAATTTTAATTTTGAACATTTAGAACCCTTCCACTATTGTCAAATATTTATGACCCTCACGCTGTCTGTTACATAACCCTAGAAGGGATTGCAGCCCACAACTGAAGAAGGCCATGCTTGGCAAACAGTTGACAGAGTTGATCCACAGCAATTTTATCCAGACTTAAACTTCCCTTCCTGCATAGAGGAGGGAAGCATATAAAACCCAGGAAGTAAACAAAACTTACAAGGCTTCAGGGTTCTGAAAGTTAAGCGATTTGCTAAGCCTCTCTAGAAAGGCTGGTGAGGAAGAACAGATTTCCTCTTTGGTCAAGCTGCCTTCAAGCTGTGCAGGAAGATCGGGGATGGGGGGATGGGGGAGCTGGGGGGGGGGCTTTGGTGTGTCAGTCATCCACAGTTGGCAGGCTTCCCAGAAACATAGTTACCTTTGAGCCACCCTGTCCCAACCGTCTCGATGGTCTGCTAAGCTACCATTAGGTAGACTATTTTCTTTGGTTTTCATCACTTCCCTATCTGGGGAGCAATGTGACATTCATTCACTTCTCCTTAGGAAAACTGGCACGAGAGGTCATTTCCTTCTTGTTAGAATGTAGTACGCATGTGAGCTGTGGGCTCTGTTCCAGTGGAGTAAGATGGTCAGCAACCCAAGAACATGAATGTCCAACTACAGATGTGGATAAGGCCTGGCCTTGGGCTATAGCCTGAGTCGTGGATTTAAAGTCACTTCATGAGTGTCCTTATGAATCCAGACCCTGTTCCCAGAAGCTATTTATATGGTTCTGTGTATTCACGTAACTCTGCTCTTTGAGGTTTGGGGAGCGTAGTTAAATTACCACAGTTGAACAATCTGCTGCAATCCAACTCCCAAAATCAAACGGCAGCTCCAGTTGGACCAAGGTCATGAAAAAATCTCGTCTATAAGAGCAGGCCCTTTTGTCCCTAACACAATGCTTGTTACCAGTTTGCAATTTCAATATTTGCTCCCATGTCCATCACAGATGACTAGCAAATAGCTGTCCTTTCTGACACGGTTCATTGTCAGAAACCTTTGGACCCACAGTTTGAATGTAGAAACCTAGCTAGGGAGTGTGTAACCTGGTACGGATGTTTGGACCCTATCCAAGTATACAATCTACGATGAGACTATTCAACCCCTTCCCAGAGCGGAGCCTTCCCAGGCTGCACTGTGCTAAATGGCTCTGTCTCTGGAACTCACTGCCACACATTCTCAATAAGCCCTTGAAGTCTTAAGTGGTTTTGCTTCCACAACATGGGAGGAGGAGAGAAATTGGTCACTGGGAGCAGTCTGAGAGGGTAGCTTAGCCCTGAGTAGAAAGTCAAACTTGAGTCCCAGAGCATAGCCCAAGCTGGCTGGCTGGGTGTGTGATGCCTCCGCAGACTCACTTGGCTTCAGAGTTCAAAGAGGCACCATAGTGACAGAGACATGGACAGCTAACATCATGACGGCTCCCCCAAGAGATGCTGTTCTATAAGAGACACTCTCTGTTAAGAGACTGCTGAACTCAGCAAGCGTCCCTCTTCTGGAGTACTCTGGGTCAGGAACATTTCAGATCAGAGTATTCTTCCCTGAATGTTGAATATTTGCATAGTTATAGTGAAATTATCTTGGGAGCACAAGTCTACACACGGAATTCCTTTATGCCTTAGATACACTTTACACACAGAGACGATTTTGCACATTTAATTTAATCTGAGGTCTGTTGTACAATTCCCTGCTTGCAGTGTCATCTTCATGCTCAAAGTGTTTTGACTTTGGAACATTTTAGATTTCAGATTTGAGGGTGAGGGTGTTCAGCCTATATTACTGCTTGTATATTAGCCAAAAGAATCAGTGTGTGTGTGTGTGTGTGTGTGTGTGTGTGTGTGTGTGTGTGTTCACTACACTGAATAACAGAACATATTTGCTACTTGAATTAATTTGGGGTGACCAATTCGTGAGCTATTATTCTAGCTGCAGGTTTAACTTTGGGATAAGATGATCTCTGTTACTGAGCTGGAAAATATCAGTCACGGATTCAATGTTTCTTTGTTCTCAAGGATAGATCTACGGGGCACAGACCCCAGACATCATCACTCACCCACTCAGTCTACAGCCAGTGTTTGTTAGTACACCCATCACCAACACTAAACTCAGGACACGTTCATCACCTGGATCCCAAAAGGTAACCCTTGGCAATCACCTCCAAACTCTAGCCTCCCCCCAGCCTCCTTCTAGACACCCACTAATCTACAGTGTGTTGCTAAAGAATTCTCTGCTGTGCGAATATCCTTTAGGGAGTTTTCACTTTGTGGCACTTCTGCATGCTCTTTCCATACTTTTTCCCTGCATGCTTTCCCCCTTCGGCACACGCTTTCCTTCCTTCTTGCGTAGATGCGTGGGAGCAGGTTCCTGGATTATGTAGTAACTCCGAGTAATCATCTTCTAAACCAGACGCACAGCTTTCCATTCCCACCAGCAATGTGCATGGATTTTAATCCCTCCACAGTCTCAGCTCTTATTTTCTGTATAGAAATCACCATCCTGTGGGTGCAAGGTTGAGTCTCAGTGCGAAGGTGATTTGTATCTTCTTGATGAGTAATGGTGATTCTCAGTTTAATGCCGCTATCGGTTTTGGCTTGTCCTCTTTGGTGAACTGAGGTGTTAGTTCAACCATTTTTTAAAATCGAGTTGTTTTTCTCTAAAACTTTTAATTATTATTTATATGGGCTAGATAACAAGTCCATATCAGGTACATGATATGTGAAGATTTTTGTTAATGATAATCTTCCTTCCTTGATGTCCCAGTTCTTCAGTTTTGTTGATGTAGCTTATCTTTTTAAATGTTTGTTTGTTTGTTTGTTTGTTTGTTTGTTTTAATGTATATTTATTTATTTTATCTTCTCTTCAGAAGAGGGCATCATATCCCATTACAGATGGTTGTGAGCCACCATGTGGCCGCTGGGAATTGAACTCAGGACCTCTGGAAGAGCAGTCAGTGCTTTTAACTGCTGAGCCATCTCTGTAACCCATAGCTTATCTTTTGTTCTTGCTTTTCTTTCAGGGTTGTATCTAAATGACTGTCACTCCAATGTCAAAATGATTTAGACATACTTTTTCTAAGTATTTGATCACTTCTAACTTTTATCCTTAAGTCTTCCACCATTGTATATGTCATGGCGTAGGGATCTGAGGTGGGTTGTTTGTTGTTTGTTTTCAGATAAAGAGCTGAGACTGTTGTAGGGTTTACAGAGATAATAGCTACAGACAAGGGTTCTCTACCACCAGGAGGAAGAGGTAGGCGACAGGGTAGGACAGGCAGGGAAGTGAGCTGGGAGGAAGGACAAGCAGACACTGGGGCTTACCAGGACTACTTGATCCTTATTATTAGTCCATGCTAATCAATGTTTTAAAAATGGTTTGGCAAATGTGTAAGGTGAAGAACTAGTGTTTGGGTGGATGTCTTAGCCAAAGAAAGAGACTAGGCGTAGCATTAAGCTGAAACCTGTACAGAAAGTGAAAGAACTCCAGAGTAAATCAGATTTAAGAGGTGAAAAGTGCAATCAAACCTGGGAGAAGCCACAGAATAACTTGGACACATCCGTTCTGGGGCGGCAACTTAGCCGTGAACCAGAACTTCCCCCCCGATGTTCATGCCCTTTGACATCCCAGTTACTATTCCTGAAGAGAAGTGGGGGAAAGGAGTCGGGAGTGTGCACTGCGGTCAGCAGTGATGGTTTTGACACCACGGTGACATGGAGCTGCAGGAACCAGACCCTGTGTCTTCCTTGGTGCACGAGATATGGACGCTGCCTAACTCTTCAGTGAGGGGAGACTGAGCTGGTGGCCATGATGAGCACTAGAGATTGGCTAATCAAAGTGTCCTACTGACAGGAAAATGGCCTCAGTGTCATTTTAAATGGATGTAGGCATTTTCACAAATGCAGCTGGAGTGCAATCTTGGAGCCACATTTATGTTATTTACTGTGTGAAAGGGACACTTTTATCTAAATATGTTTGACAGAATGGCTGAAGTACTCCAAAATAGACCAACACTGATTTGCATCCAAATGGGGATACGTATGTCATTCTTCTGTCCTGCATTTTAAAAATTCCCAGTCAACATAGGTTACTTACAAAACCTTTGCCAGGCACTATACATTTACTTATGAGTGGCTTTAGATAGCACCTCTCTGGTTTCTTCACCTAAACACACATTTCCATCTACAGACTTTTTGTGACTGAAGTGCCCCCTCCACACACACACACACACACACACACACACACACACACTTACCGCCAATAGTTCTTTCTCAGCTTCATCGTGAACAAGATCGATTCCCATTCTCTTTTCGCGGTGAAGGAGACACTCTCGGGCAACCTAGAGATCCACAGAGCACAGAACATGTCACTACAAAACAACCAGGGCTACTTTAAAGGAAGTCAAGAGGGACTCCCAAGATGGACTTCTCAAGTCAGTTTGGAAGAGCCTAGCACAAGAAGGAGTCGGCAGGGAAAGAAGTTCGCTGTTACTGGAAGGGTGGCACTACTCTAGAAAGTAATTTGAAAAAAAAAAAGGCCTAATTTGGAAAACTGACAAAAAGAAGCCCCACCAGTGAGCAACTGAATCAAGTACTTGGCATCATCAATTTATTGAAGAGAAACATTGAAGTTGAAAAACACGAAAGATAGAGTCTGAGATATTATTATTTCTAAGCATTTTCTACTGGAAAAAGTAGAAGTGAATGGTTTACTTAGAAAATATTAAAATGTTTGTGTAGCTAACTATCTAAGTCATCCGTAAAATTATTTATTTTCCTGATTATTAAAATAATATGCTTTTACCTATTAAGAATTAAAATACAGAAAACATGATTCAGAGACTCGTTGCTGCCTTGTATATTGGTTTCCTGATTTTAATAAAATGGAGACAAAAAAAATCCCTACAATTTTATACTATTTTTATAGGATCAAATGAAACAGTAGACTGAAATTTTAAAATATTCTTTGAGGCAGAGGATGTTAGTAATGACAAATAAAAAATAGCACAATCACTAACAGTGAATCATGTAGAAGGTCATTGTGTAGCTAAAATGCTTTCTTCAAAACCTTTTCCTTGACATAGGTCTATGCTAAACTTTTGTAAACACAAAATGTGAGCCGTGTTGTAGTATGTTATTGAACCTTTGCTGAGCAAATTTCTAATTTTTAATAGTATAATTTACATTTGCTAGGTGAGGAACTAGTGGATTGTGGGAACTCTGGTTATTTAAGTGGATAGTACCACACTGTCTTTCAGGACTCTTGCTCCAGTCTGCCGTCCAACCAGTGACACACCCAAGTGCACGCTGCCTGCCCTAGCCGTTACAAGTGTTCATTAGTGCATATTTGATAAGCTACAGTGGCCACCTGATTGATTTCATCACTGTTGTGCTATAATTTAACAAGCTTCCGCCTGTTAAGGGGTTATTTGGAATTTTTTTTTTGAGGTTTATCTCTATGTAACACTGATCATAATCAGGACCTTTTGACTCCATTTTAACAGTCTGTATTGTAACCCACAAGAACAGAAACTGTAGAAGAAAGCTCACATTGGAACCAATCAGGGTCTGGTCATCATGAAGAGAGTGAGGAAAGCAACTGAGTGTCTTGGAGACATTAAGTAATAGGGTATGTGGTCATGGTTTTAAGGATATTTTCGGTCCCTGAGCTAGGTCCCAAGGAAGACACTGGAGGCCTTCTGATTCTTAACAACCTAGGGTGAATTAATCCAAAAAGACCCCATGTGAGCGCCTCCTCAGGACACTGGGGCTTGAGTGTAGTTTTGTATTTGTGGTTAGTGGAGAGGATGGGACGGAAGTGACACCGTGCAGAGAAGCCCAGTAGACTCCTGAAATCACTAGACCTTCAGCCCCTTGGTCCTCACTGTTGGATACCATGGGATCTCCTGTGAGCATTCCCCATGGAGACAACTGGAGCTGGCGGCGCTCACTGGGAGGTTTACTAAGTTATATCCTTTCCCAGCTTTAGACAGGGAATGCCTTCATTCTACGGTGGTGGACAAAAGAGGTGGGAGGGTCTACCCTGTGGTACGAGGGTCACAGGTGATTGCAGCCCACTCAACGCCTAATCAGATGCCAGCGACTGACTGAAGGACTGCCTTCTGACGGTGACAACAGGCCTACACTTATAAAAGCATCCTAAACAGGATTCTAAAGGGGTCTTGTTTGATAACATGTGCCCTGAAAAGCAATTACATCAACATAGGGGTTACTTCATGACACAGACTGTAAGTTTTAAAATTCTTTTTTAAAAAAAGTTTATTTGTATATATAGGTATGTGTGCATGTCTGTGTGTGAGTGTGCATGTATACATGCATGTGTGTGTATGTATGTATGTTTGTGAGTGCATACACATATGTATGCATACATGTGTAATTTATATGTAGGTAGGTATATGAGCAGGTTTCCATGTGTGTGCATTTGTTGTGTGTGCATACATTTTTCTGTGTGTGTGTGTGTATATGTGGCTGTGTATGTACAGATCTGTGTGTGTGTGTGTGTGTGTGTGTGTGTGTGTGTCTGTGTCTGTGTGTATGTGAAGGCCTAAAGTTGTGTTTCCTCAGATACCATCAACTTCATTCTAAAACAGAGTTTTTCATTGGCCTGGGACTCACTGATTATGCTGCCTGGCCAGTGAACCCAGTGATCCCCCTGCTTCCACCCTGCCAGTACCGGGGTTGCCAGCACACACCACCATGCCCTTCCTTTTCATATGGGTTGTGGGGCTCCAACTTGGATTTTCCTACTTGCAAGAAAAAGATGTCACCGACTAAGCCATCTCCTCAGCTCTCATTAAATTAAAATTCTTTTAAACAACTATTTTCTGACATGTTCATCCTAATCTGGAACCTGCAGTGATCAGGCCAGCCTATTTAAGGATTAAGAAGATGGCGGCACATTCAGCTGAAAACAGTGTGCAGCCTAATGGTGTGTCTTTAGTCTGCTTGGCTTCACTCACTGTGTGTGACATGTGTAAAATGGCAATGGGCTAGCCATTACCAATCCCATTTATAAATGTATTGATGAGTGGGATAACTACTGAGCGGCACTGCCTCCTACTCCGACCCTCATCCTCACCTGCAGAGGGGCTTCGGTCTCTATGAGACCCCTCTCCAGCCTTCTCTTAATGTCAGTCAGAGCATTTGTCTCTCCGATCATTTCATCCAATTCATGCGTGATTTCAGATTTCCAAAACGCTATGTCATTGACTCGTTCTCCCAGGTTTCGGGTAGAGTCCGCCTGGGTCTTCCGGATCTGCTGGTATTTGTCCTGAATGAGCCGAGATGTGTCCACTCTGAGTCTCTCTGAATTATGCCGTGAGCTATTGGACTCCTGGAAGCTGACTAGGTTGGAGCGGTACCAGTCGTCGGGGGTGTACCTTGTGAAGAGGGTGGTCCTGTTGGATACGAAGGGTAGCATAGTGCTCTCACACACTCTCTGAGAGCTCGGGGAGGAGTAGGGGGCCAAGGTCGGGTAGTTGTAGGCCGTTTTGTAGTAGGTGCTCGGTCTCCATGGAAGGCTCAAGCTGTGTGTCAGATTGCGATGGGGAAAGCGGTCCCGATAGCTTGACGTTATGGTACCAATGGCTGGGAGGAAGCTGGTCGGCGCAGGTTGAGGGCGGGCATAAGTAGCCGTTAAAGTAGAACCTAAAAGTTCCATGGTGCTCAAACACAATCTGTAAATCTCTCCTGCAAAAGAGGGATGGACAGGAGGGAGGGAGGGAGGGAGGGAGGGAGGGAGGGAGGGAGGGAGACAGGGAGGGAGGGAGACAGGGAGGGAGGGAGGGAGGGAGGGAGGGGGGAGGGAGGGAGGGAGGAAGAAATATGAAATAAATTAGTCTTCTATAACATGCTGATAGAAGATTCCATCTGGCACAGTACCAGCTTCAGTGCTCCCGGGCTCATTCCGCATCTCTTCTCATATGTCATCTGTACTTTTTGGTGATAATTTTAAAGTGTCCACCCCTGAGCCTCTAAAATGCATGAAGGTAGTATGTTTTTATATTAGTCACTTGAAGTTTTGCAATTCACATGTTCTAAATTAAAAGACTGACCACGAGTGTGGCTGCTTTGCATTATCCCAATGGCAGTTCATATCATTCTAGAACATACATCTTTTCATTTTTTAGCTGAATACATTTATGGGGCCTCTTAGGGAGACCAGGACACTATAGACTGTGGCATACTTTTTGGAATATAATTATTCTGGGGAGCTTATGTCTATAGACCTGTTACTAAGAAGGAGAGAATCAAATAATATTCAATTTGATGCACTATGCTGATAAAAAGAAATAAGTCTCTCAGTGATTAAATAGCTACATACCAATACCTTCTCACTAGAACCACAGAATAACTGACTTGTAGAACTGAGTTCAAGTTAGAATCCATTCAAAATAGCTTCCCGCGCCAGAGTGGCCCAAGGGACACTCGCTCCCTCACTGTGGGCTAAACCCTCTTTCCTTTCCCTGCTAGTCACTGTATACTGGCATCTCTCCACTTCAGTTTGGAAGTCACTCTATACTGGCATCTCTCCACTTCAGTTTGGAACTTTAAATATTGCTTTTCTTCAAAGCGAGTTCAAAGCAACTTGAGGTGTTAGGGACCTTAAGTCTGCCTTGCTTCCAACCCGTTTCCCTTGTCAAATCCAGAAACAACATCGTTTCCTTCTAGCAAAAACATTTCTCCTTAGCTTTGCTTAATGTTTGACAACAAAAGATCTCAAATCCAGAGAGGGTCACTTGTTACTTTGACTGGGGGACTTGAAGGACAGAATGCCATGTGGATTTTTCTAACACCTGCTATGCTGGCATCTTGAGATATCACAATCCAGGACAGTCAAAACTGAAACCACACAGCCGTGGGATATGAAACACAAGGACTGGGGGAAAGTGGCGTGTGGAAAAGCAGGCAGAGTTTTGCTTTAGGGAAGGAGAGGCTGAGAATCTGGACTCGTTAATGAGCAGAACGTAGAACTCAGGTCTGGTAATGAGTTCCCCAAGAACTAACTATGTTATGACCACACCTGGAGATCCAGCCAGCCATCCTTTAAAGACACTCAGGAAGAGGCAATGAAAATCACCCCTTAGTGTTTACCAAAGTTCTCCACCACCGTATCGTGTATTTGGGGCTCCTATTGGTTAAGAAACCCAAAGTTATCATGGCCTAAAAAAAAAAAGTTTAAAAACTCAAATGGGATTTCCACCTACAACCATGGTAGACTAGTCAAAAGTGTACATCTAAAACCTGGATCTGATATATGAGACAGTTTCTCTTGAACGCTGGGCCACAGGCAACACAGGACTGATCCCTTTTAAAAAAGGAAGCAAAAGATGAGTCTTCTTATTATTGAGCCATTGTGTTTGGGGGAAATGTCCCTATCACCATGGGGGAAACCCAGGAAATGGACCAGAGTTTGTCAGACTCTACGTATTGAGAGAGGGACCAGACTCCGGAGAGGCTTCAGCAGCTAGAAGTTGTAAGCAAAACTCAAGAAAACGACAAGCTACCCAAACACAGCTTAGACATCTACACAGGGGATGCACGTGAGTCTCTGACTAAACTTAAGCTGCATAGGTATCAAGGGACCCTCCTCAAACCTGGCCGAACACTGGGGGCAGAGTTGTCGGATGAACTATCTCTACAGAAGGTAGAGATGCGGCACACTGAGCAAGACTAGAGTCTATGATATTCCCTGGAGACAGTCATCAAAGACGTCAGCGTGGTCACACGTGTGCAGTCCCTGGCTTGAAAACAGTCACTATGGACTGAACACAAGATCTCAGCCGTGCTGAGGTTGCTTCCTGGTTCCCCAGTTGGTGGTGTTACCTTAGAAGGTTACAGAATCATCAAGGAAGTGGGCTCTAGCCAGAGGAAGTAAGCCACTAGGGGCAAGATTGAGGGTGTATCACCTCTGCTGCTTGGTTTGCTCTCTGTTTGCTGGACGGCCGTGGACAACAACCAACCTGTAATTACACTCTTCCATGATCATCTTGCGTATGGACCCAAGCAACCCTCTGAAACCATGAACCAAAATTCACCTTCCCTCCCTTAGTTAGCTCTTGCCTGGTAATTTTCATGCCAATAGTAATGCCAAGGTGAGAAGAGCATTCTGAGGGCTCACAGAGACAAAACCTGGACATGGGTCTCAGGATGATCAGATTGGCCAACGAGTGACTTGGTTTCCTGAGAACATCAAAACACTCAGCCAAGTCATATCATGGTGTCTGGCAAACCCGCCCCCCCAAAAAAAAAATACTACCTACATCCTAACAGACAGAAAATATGACCATGATTAAAGAGAATCAGTTTGTAGAAGCAAGTCTGAAAGGAATGATGGGATGAGAACTGTGGGAGGAGGCAGACGGAAAACAGGCAGGACAAATGCGCACCATGTCTACTTAACACATTAATTGACATGGGCAGCCGATTAGACACTGGAGAAATCGATATTGGTATACTCGAGCCTTGTGAACAGGAAACAGAGATTTTTCTTTCAACGCTTTTGCTTTCATTTTCATTTTGTAAAGAGAAAGACAAAGCAGCAGCCTATGGGCACAGTAATTGTGCCTTTGTGATGTCATCAGGAGAGGGACCAAATGTCGGAAGAAATAACTGAATACCATCCCCGTGTGATGGAAACTATTGCAATCTTTAGATGATTATAAAAGTATAGAAATTCGAGGGGGGGGGAAACTGTAAAAAGATAAACAGAGAGACACACAAACATGCGTATATCCCGTGCCCCCAGGGCTCATCCAAATCGAATTTTAGAAAGCCAGGCCTAAAGAAAAAGCTGAGGATCTGAGAGAAAAACCTGCACAGTAAGAAGAAAGAATGAGTGTAGGAAAGAGCATAGGATTGTCAAAACCTACTCAAGCCAGATGGTAGTTTCCTCCCAACGCTTGTTTTGTGGTGCCTGGCATCAAACCCGCAGTCTTTCACCTGCAAGGCGAAAGACTTCTGCCGACAGAGCTACATTCTAGCCCTTTTGACGGAGTCTTTGGAAACCTGGAAGAGGGCCTAAGGCAGAAATCCTCTAGCAAGAGAAAAGTCTCTCACTCTAGTTGGCTTTCTGTCGCTGTAATAACACCACCACCAAAGGCAACTGAGCGAGAACAGGCTGGTCCATCCTGATGACAGTCTGTCGTTGAGGCACATTGGGGCAGGAACTCAAGCAGGAGCAGAAGCAGGGACCACAGAGGATGCTGCTTACTGGCCTGCCCCTCATCACTCGCTTCAGCTTGCTTTCTAAATCAGCTCAGGGCTGAGCCTGTCCTCAGTAGGCGGGGCCAGCTCACACCAATCATTAATCAAGAAAATGCCCCCACAGACTTGCCCAGGGGCCAATCTGATGGCGGTGTTCTCTCAAGATTCCCTCTTCCCAGATGACCTGAGCTTGTGTCAACAAACAAAACCAAACCATACGAACCTCTCAAAAAAGTAAAGCCAAATAAAAGATTTTCAAACGAAAGTCCAAGGGATTCATCAGGAACAGGCTTGTGAAGGAAATTCTTCAGGCAAAGGCAAGTATCCCAGATGGAGACCTGGATCCAACACAAAGAATGAGGCACGTCAGAAATGGCAAAGATGTGTGCTAGCATTGTTAAGGCCTTTCTAGCTTCCACGTTTCTTTAAAAGATCGTTACTTGAGGTAACAGAATGTTGTATAATTTATCAACTAGAAGTTCACTCTATGACATAGACGAAGGGTTTGGATGGCGTATACCTTTTAAGGGTTGTATGGCTTAGATGAATGACAGACTTTAAATAAACACAGCTTTCGCTATACTGAAATATGCAGTGCACACTTTAGAACTGGCATTCTCAGAAGGTAATAAAGGACCAATAGGCACGCCGGAGAGCTTTCCGGCAGTGAAAACATCTGCATCATTTTTAGCCAACACTCAGGTCCAGTCACTTTAAACCCCATAATCTCACAAGTTTCCACAGAGATTCCAGAAGTGATGTCCTATGTGGCATTACAGCAGAGTGGATGAAGACATGGAGCCAGGGATGAAAGAAACGTGCTACTATTATAAGACAGCCACGCTCTAGTCCGTACATTGTATTTTGCTTAATGTGAGTGGTGTGCACATCAGCATATCTGAGGGCTGGCTGGCTGAGGCCGGCCGACAGGGTCAATACTTTGTAAAAGAGTTCCACTCAAACCCAAAAAATTTGTAAAATGGATGCCCTGAAGCAATCTCTTAAAAAATAATAATTAAAAAGGGGGGTTCTAGCTAACAAGGCAAATATGGAGGAGGAAGAGGGGGAAAGGGAGGTGGAGGAGGTAGAGGAGAAGAAGAGGGGGAGAAGAAGGGGAAGGGGAGGGGGAGGGGAGGAGGAGAGGGAGGGGAAGAGGACCTGGGGAGGAAGGGAAGGCAAAAACATTATTCATGAAGGAGAAAAAATAGGAAGAAGAACCAAACAGCAGGATGACAGACAGACATCCAACCATATTATAAATTACATTTATGTCAAATAGCCTCCACATAGATTGAAGAATGATCTTAAATAACAATATTAATTGCATGTTATCTAGAAAAACATTTTAAATATAAAGCAGGAAATTTAAAAATAGTTAGGAAAGCAGGCAAAACGTAAATAGTAATAAAATTTTGATCTGCTATATTAACATCAAACTGAGTAAACCTTGGAACAAGATCAGAGATGAAAATGAGTGGAAGGGTCATCCAAAGAGAGATGACAGGGCAAGGTGGCTCAGTGGGTAGTGTGCTCTGCTGCCCAAGCCGGGAGACCTGAGGCCCATCCCTGAAATCCACATAAGGATGAAAGGAGAGAACGACTCTAACTGGGGCTTGTCTTCTGACCACCACACATGCCCACCGGCGTTCACACACATATCATACACACAAAACAATGATCAATAAAAATAACATTTTAAAAAGATACAGCATAATCTCAAAATAATGTCCATGTAGTTAGTCACTGACATAAACACATAACACAAAGATGGACGAGATTAAAATAAGGCATAGGCAAATCCACCATGGCAGCTGGATATCCAGTCCTCTTTTGCCAGTAATTCATAGAAAAGATATACTGGTTAGGACTCATTCAAATAACCTACACTAACTGGACCTAAGGTATCCTGAACTACCGAATTCATACAAGTTATACATGTTCTCTGAATATGTCTAAATTAAGTCATAGGTTGATAGTGGACAGTTAAAAATTCCTCAAATAATAAGGAATTAAACAACACAATTCTTTAAAGCTCATGAGTCAATGCGGAAATAGCATGGGAACCTGGAAACTATATCAGAATGAAAACAAAACACAACCTATGTGAATTAATGAAACACAGCAAAAGTTGTGACTAGGGCGAAGAGTGTGTCTTCGTTCATATTAGAAAATGATGACCTCAAATCCGTGATCTGTGGTGGTTTGTTTGTTTGGGGGAGGTTGTTTTGTTTTTTCTTTTTTGTGTTGTTTTGTTTTGTTTGTTCAGGGCAGGTTTCTCTGTGTATTCCTGGCTGCCTGGAACTAACTCAGTAGACCAGGCTGAGATTAAAGGCATGTCCCACTGGTGGTCTATGTTTTAATCTAAGAAGTAAAAAGCAAAATAAACCCAAAGTAGAGGGGAGAGAAGGCAAAGAGAAACATCTATGAAAGAGAAAAAGGATACATGGAAATAGAAAAACAACAAAACTGTCAATAAAATGAACAAATTGGCCAGGCTTACCAAAATAAAAAGAGAAGACAAATTAGGAACGAAAGAAGAGTGGTGCCACCCACTGTAAAAGTGGAAAGGCTAATAAGGCAACATTACTCGCAACTTTATGCTAACAGTAAACAGCACAGGCCCATCAGATGGTTCAGAGGTCAAAGGTGTCTGCCACCACCCCTGAGGAGCTGAATTCAAGTCCAGGAATCCACACGGTGTAGTGAGAGAACTAACTCCTGCGAGCTGCCCATGGGTGCCACATGCACACCTTAGTTTTAAAAAGGCTCGGGATCAGTTTGCCGATTGTGTCTTTTGCAGTCTTAGGTCTCCAGATTCTAACTCGGTCACTCTCTAAGCAAGGCTGAGCAACACTCGCTAAGATTGCTAGCACTATGTTCGTCTTCTATCCGCATGGCAGTTCAATAAGGTCTTTGGGAAGATGGATGGAAGTAGCTATGGGGATCATCCCCTACACCAGACCATTGCTTTTTGCTTCTTAAATTTTGAGCCAGATGTGGTGTGTATGCTTTTAATCCCAGCACTTAGGAAGCAGAGGTAGGTGGATCTCTATGAGTTTGAGACCACCCTGGTCTACATAGCAAGTTTCAGGCCAGCCAGGGTTCCAATAAGTAAACAGATAATAGGTTATATTTTGTCACTACCAAAAGAAACGAGATGCGCTACAAAGTTAAACAGTGCTGGGCTTTATTCATTTAAAGTGTGATCAACAGGTATTAACATACTGAAAGTGCTATAGTACTCAACTATAAATATTGATTTGCTAAAGATAGAATGAACCCCACCAAGAATATAAGCACTAGAAAAATCCATTTACAATTCGGAAGACGGGCTTGACTTGAATGGGTATATTATATCAGCACATTTTAGTCAAGACTTTAGGATCATAAATATTTAAAAGAGCAAAACCTATAGAACATTCCCCAGAAGATACAAGTGCAGAAACCGCACTATCTTTCTCCATGCCCAGCCTCAGTTCAGTGACAGGCACAGGCTTGACAGCTTCATAGACAGATGCTCAGGACTAGAACCAGGTTCACTGGTTTCCAGTAGCTAACCCAGTGTCAGATGGGACCAGAAATCTGTCAGTAAATACCACCCTTAACTAGAGCTTCTCTTCAGATCATACAAACATTTTGCCTTTTAAACAAACACCAAAATTAGAAGTGATGACTTGCATTTCGACATGAAACATTGGAGTGTGAGGTTAAGTAGGAACACGGGAGAGACTTAATTATCTGTAAACAAAAACAAACAAACAATTGCAAACAAATTCTTCTCCAGTGCTAGGTCTAGTACACTGGAAACAAAATTCCCAGCTACTTTTACTGTCAGACCTGTATGACCAGAGACAAGCATATACAGAAACAATTAGAATACCCAAGACTTGCTCTCTAGTATTTTTAAGGGAGCAAACTAAAAGGGGAGGTGAATAGGTGATGGGAGATATTTTCATAAAACATTTGATGCAGAGTGTCTGTTACAGATCATTATATATACTTAAAGCAATACCAAATGTTGGCATCTGAATAAATATATCATGATGAAAGTGTAAAATATGCAGAGTATAAGGATATACTAAATTCTGGTAGGTGAGCGCTCCGGGAAAAGAAGACCATAAAGCAGGCACGATTATGCTTGTAACCGTTTAAGGGGTGGACAGGGTAACTTGGCATACAGATGCTATTCACCGAATTATTGTGTGAAATATTTTGTTTATAAAAGGAATAGAATATTTTACCAGATTCATCAAATACTTCACCTATCTATAAAACGGCTTCCTTTCTTCAATAACCAAGCAAAGAGCGTTACCCGTTTCTCAAGTGTTTGCTTATTGCAACACCATAAGCACCAGAGCAGTAGTGAGAGACTTAGTTTTAACCGCTAAAAACACGCAAGGAAGATGTAACCGAAAGTCTCCGGGAACAGGGAGTACCAGAGGACAATAGCCTTGGTTTGAATTTCAGAAACATGTCCTCCCCTGTGCTACCTGGAAGCTTGGGCTGAGAAAGCAGCCTAGAGGACCGATTGGGTTTCAGACATAAGCTATACTCTGAAAAAGCAGGTGAGAAACAGGATGGATGGCCCTTCCGTGGACCACAGGATGGGACAGCAGTCCCGGGCTGCCTGGGGACCGAGGGTGAGAGATCCCGTACTCCTAGTCAGGTACCACAGCCCTGGGGGCCAGGACTTTCCTAGATCACTCACCTGTGCGCTTGTGGACCCTCAGCCACCCTAGAGGCTGGCTAGCTCCGCCCCACTTGACATCAAACTGTGGACCATTCAACCGCAGCCAGGGTTTCTAGTAGGAAGCGGATTGGGTACCAACAGGGAAGCCCTGCCCTAGGCGGTTGCTATGGACGCTCACGAGCGTAGTAACCGTGCAGGGATAGCGGGTGTTGGGAGACTAAAGGGTTCAGGAGACACTGGAACTCCAGGTCCATTCCAAGACGCACCAGCTACCTTTGGGCTCTTCCCTCCATTAAGTTTTCAGTAAACACAAATGATATTTCTGTAGACACTGCCCACATGTTTTACTTACGTGCCCGTCACTGTCAGGTCCTTCCAAGTCCTTATTAGGGGCTTGGAAATTTCCTTTTACCAGTTGAGGGGGTTGGGGCAGTGACTGAGGCTGTATATATTCATTGGCCTAGCCACACCCCGTGGCAGAGCCATCCCTAAAATGCAGACTTAGAAGGTTTAATACTCCCTGAGGTGGGATCCAGCCCTAACAATTCACACTGGTAACTGTTAAAAGGAAAGAAAACAACCCCCTCCCGGCGGAGCCCCTGTTGATCACTCTTGGTGTTTCTTGTGTGCCATTCCCAGGATGAGGCAGCTCCCAGGGGACCTTCACATGTGACAACAGGCATGCGGGGGGGGGGGGGGGGGGCTCAGTTTTATTCATTCAGAAACTTGGTTATTTCAGAGGCTGGGGACAACTGAAGTCATAAGAAGCTGAACAGGAATCACTAGAGTGGCACCAGCAGGGTGCACAGTAGGTGACTTCGGCTTTCTGATAATGAGCCCAGAATGCTTGTCTCAAGAGGTGGGGGTGGGTAACCTCAGAGACCACCTGAAGGTCCCATGCTTAGCATGACTGGATAAGCCCCACGGAGGCCTTCATATCCCTCCCACCCCCCAGGACTGCATTGCTAGCCTTCTCCTTTCCCAGTTCTCCCTCCTGACAGGCAAACTCCTGATTCTAATTCAAGATCCCTTTCCAATCAACCATCTTCCTCTCACTCATAGTAAACTTCTTTTTCTTGATTCTGGGAACTCAGGATGGGCTTTGGTGACGCCCCCAAACTGCTGCCGTCATGATATGCTACTTCCTGGGGCCTGAGAGTTGGAAATTTCTAAACCAGATTTAACGGAGATCTAGTGAAGATGGGACCATTTTTATGCTTTGTATTGTACCTGTCTTCAGTATGATGTTGACTGAACACTGGTGCCCCTGTGTTTGATTTAGAAGCAGGGGAAATCGTAGCACAACCTGGTCTTAGAAGCAATGCATGAACATATGAGTGTTATAAACATCCTGGTTAAATTGGGTTAAATCGATCAACTCTGTTTAAGGGCAGGGGGAGCAATCATTTAAAAAAAAAAAAAAAGATGTGTCAGATACCCTTGTATGTTTTGCCAAGCGTTTGCCAGAATTAAAAGGTAATTATCATCCTTGCACATTATTGTGCTTGCCACAAAGGAGTTAAACAGCCAACATTTGTGGTTCGGACGCACGTGTGTGCTGCTTAGCAGAGGAGATCACTTACCAGAGGTTTGGATGCAGAGGGACAATTGAGCTGACTGAGGCCACTTTGCCTAAGGAGAACGCTGCTTGAGGCCAACTCTATAACTTCCTTCCTCTGTCCTCCTGTCACCAGACTTCCTTTCAAGTCACTCAGGGGTTTCCTATCACTCAATCATCAGCCATCATCAGCTTTTATCCAGAAGCCACCAGCCCTGTCCCAACTGCACTTCCTCATCAGAAACCAGATCCAGGGAGGCTCCGCCCACCAGTTCCACCTCAGTGGCTCCCTCATGCTTCCTTCTTGTCTTCCCAAACAGAAGTTGCTACCAGCTAAGTGCTGCTCTCTCTCTCTCTCTCTCTCTCTCTCTCTCTCTCTCTCACTTGGCTCTCTCACTTGGTTACTCTTCGAAAATCTCTGCTTAGCTCTGTGAACCTTGCTACACACTCTCCAAAAATTCCTGGTACACGTCAGACCCCCTGTGAGAACAGAATTTAGCTTCCAACTACAGGCAAACAAACAAAGTAGGCTCCAAACTTTAGCATGTCCATGTCCCTTGTCCATGATCTTTCCTTAGGAAAAGTTGTTTTTTTTTTTTTTTCACTAACATTTACTTGGAAGAACCGTGGATCCCGTCGTCTAGATGCCTGAGGTAGCCCCTCCACAGTCCCACCACTCCCTCCTCAGTCCCACCACTCCCTCCTCAGTCCCACCACTCCCTCCTCAGTCCCACCACTCCCTCCTCTCTGCGCCCTGGCACCTCCTGCTGATAGCTTATTCCTGTTAAATATGCTTCTCCAAGGTTTTGACCTTCCCTTTCTTTCCCTTTGCACCCCTCACCTCTTCGCCTCTTCCTTTCCCCCTCCCCTCCCCTTCCCACTCTTCCCTCCCCTCCCCCCCTTTTCTCCCCTTCCCTCCCCATCCCTGTCACATCTAAATATATGGCACCCACCATGGGTTCCTGCCTAACGTCATGGGTTCCTGCCTAACTGAGGTGTGTTGCTAGCTCCTGTGTCTAAGTCTCTGATTTAGTGTCTCATCTAGCACAGCACTCTGTAAAGGACAGCCTAGCTCCACTACCACCCTGTAAAAATGACTTCCTCAGACTGTAAGCTCCCTGACCAGGGAACGCGATCCACACACCGTCTCCTTCCATGCAGCAAGGACACCATTTTCAGAGCAAAACAGAGAAGCTCTTTTGTCCTCTGCTTTGTTGTCCCCAGCTGAGATAAAGTCACAGACTAGGCATGCCCACCCAGACAGCCACCGTTTATTAAAGGTTCACTAATGTCTTTTAAGACCTGGAGAGAAGACAGCAAATGACACATGGGCTCAGCATCGTAGGAGCTACGAAACAGGTGAGCCCAGATGTTCCTGCTCCTGGGAAAGCGTTGTTCCAGGTGTTCTGAGAATGGTATCAATCAACTGTTTTTGCAATAGGAGAAAGTGACAACTGTGTGGGACAGGGCATTCCAATGTGGCAGAGGCAGAGGCCCTCAGAGCAGAAACTGCCCTGTCAGAAATTTGGCAAAGAAAAAGTCTGGGACTTTGGGTTTGGTTTTAGTTTCCCTTTTAAAACAACATTTAATTAAAAACAGTTCTGTGCGTTTCTAGTCTGCAACACGGTGTTTTGAAATATGCGTATGTTGTGGAACAGCATTCTAGTTGTGTAATGGACCACACATCTTATGTCCAACCCCCCAACTGCAGACACCACACCGGTTAATTTCTTGTCAACCTGAAATAAACTAGAGTCATCCATCGGGGAAGAGGGACCCTCAGCTGGGGAGCTGCCTCTATCAGTTGGCTTCTGGGAATGTCCATGTATGACATTTTCTTGATTCATGACTGATGCAGGAGCCCCCACTCCTCAACCTACACACACCATAGGTGGTGTTGTGTTGTGTGATGAAACAGGCAGAGCGGGGCATGGAAGGAAGGCAGTGAGGAGAATTCCACAGTGATCTCTGCATCAGTCCATCTGCCAAGTTCCTGCTTTGAGTTTGTGCCCCAACTTCCTTCGGTGGTGAACTGTTACATGAAAGTTTAAGATAAAATGATCCCTCCCCCCTTCAAATTGGTTTTGGTCAGTGTGTTATCACAGCAGCACAACAAATGGGACAGACACTTAGGTTGCTTTTATAGCTTGTTCTTACGGTTAGTGCTGTAATAAGAATGCCACCCTGACTTCAGTTCCTTTGAACGTATACGTGACTGGGACTTGGGATTGTGGTTACACTACCTTTAGTTTTCTGATCAGCCATCATCCAGTTTTCCATGATGGTTACACTAAATTACGCTTCTACCAACTCCACACCAAGGTTCCTTTTCCCCCTATCTCCCCCCACATTATCTTTGTCTTCGGATAACAGCTATCATGACAGGGCTGGCTATAGGCTTCTTAGGTGTGGACTTGGCTCTCTATAGGTTCTTGGCTGGTATCAGTGTGTGTGTCCCAGACTTAATGATGCTCTCCTGAAGAGCAGCGCCAGCCTTACCTTGCTTTGAGCCGCCCTTCTGGGAAAGAGAGCACGCGCTCAAAGAGAACTAACTCTGAGTTCATTAATTCTCTTCCCTCCCTCGTGCATGAGTCCTTCCATCTCTGACTGGGGTCTGTAATAAGATAGCTAAATGCATCCATCTCTGTCAGTCGCCTGTGCCACCATTAGAGTTAAAGCCACCACATCTCCTGCCTGATTTATGGCAGAGATATGTCTCTTTTTGAAGCAGGGTCTCCCCAACAAAGTCTGGTCTTGCCATCACAGCCACATTTCATAGTACTCTAAATAGGCTATTTATTCTATTATGTCATTTTCTAAGCGTTGCAATGGAGACTTGGAGGGCAATGAGATGAACACTGCCCAGACTGTAAACCTGTGCCTGATAGTCTGGCTCTAACATCTGAGCTCTCGATTCTGAGTGAGTAAATACACTTGAAACAATGATAAATTGAAAACGCAGAACCAATATGCAATATATAGACTTTGCCATACAAGGCACTGCCCTTTACACTGGTGCATCTTCTGACTCCGGTCACATCCCCAAGGGATAGGACCGTACATGCCAGCAGTCAGTAAGCATGGACAGTCTATTGAATTAGCTTCTCTGAGACTGATGAGAGTGGTTCAGGCTGACTCTAGGGCAAAGATTCCCTGGTAAAAAAGTGTCCTGGACAACTTTATTCAGGACAATCCCCTTTAATGGGGCAGTCTTAGTACGTGTGCCCTCAAAATGGGAAGGGGGCTGGCCCTCAGAACACGTAGATCTAAAGTCTTCTAAAGGTGCTTATATCAAGTGTAACAGGACCAGCCTATTGTACTTCTAGGGTATGATGTAATACACCTGATAGGCTTTATAAGAGGAAGGTTGATCACAGAGGGCTACAATCCTCACTTTGAGTTCATCAGCTCAGGTAATTTGTTACAGCAATGGGAGGCTAAGGCAGAAGACCCAATGGCTGGTCCAAAAGAGTTAAAACAAGTTTCCCCAGGGTTATATGATTGGAATCCTTCAAAATCATGCCTGCTATTAGCACAAAGTTGCGAGGGCATGGACTTGGGTGGCTGGAAAAAAGTAGCAGGTGGTCCACTGCTACTTTGTGAGGTTTAAAGGTCTGAGGGATTAAAGTACAGTAGTAGATGAACTTCTGTTCCTCTTGGATGATAGAGAAGAGGACAATGGGAGAGTTAAGCATAAATGTGGATGAAGATGTGAAGAGAGAGCTCATGGCAGCATTTCCACCATGGAGGGAAGGCCCTAGAAGGTAGAACAGAGTTAAAATATCCTTCTTCATTTATTCAACAGAAGAAAAAAAAGAAATCATGTTATTTGTGTTGATGAAACAACCAACCAACCAGCCAACCAACCAACCAACTATCCAGTCAGCCAACCAACCAACCAACCAACCAACCAACCAGCCAGCCAACCAGCCAACCAACCAACCAACCAACCAACCAGCCAGCCAACCAGCCAACCAACCAACCAACCAACCAACCAACCAACCAACCAACCAACCAACCAGCCAGCCAGCCAGCCAGCTATCCAGCCAGCCAGCCAGTCAGCCAAACAATCAACCAACCAACCAACTAGTCAACCAACCAACCAACCAATCAGTCAATCAACCAACCAATCAGTCAACCAACCAACCAACCAACCAGCCAGCCAGCCAACCAACCACTAAGAGTTCTGTATCTTAAAAGATTTGTGTGTTTTTAGCACAGAAAGAATTAGGCAGGTTTCTTTAATAGTGGTGCTCTTAGAATCTTAATAGGCCAGTGAATTTTCCCATATCACTCTGAAGATTTAAATATTTTTAACACTTAAACATTTCCAGAAACCACGTGTTTCATGGGACACACTGTGGGGAGCCTGCTTCAGCCTTCTGCTGTAGTCACATTGTTCAGAACTGGATTTCTGAACACAGTTCAGAACTAGGAATGCACTTTGGTCAAAAAGAGGAAAATGAATATGTGTATGTATATATGTTCAACCAATGTCCAGGCTTCTCTATAGCAATGTAGGAATACCTGACATTCTGGTGTGAGATTTGAGGATGGCTCCGCCATTGGGTATATGGGCTAGGTGTGGGAGGCAGTAGTTAATGAGAAACTGGAAGATGTGCAAAGGGGATGGGCTGGGTGTTTGGAGAGGAAAGGGAATGTTTAATCAGAGAAAATAGAAAACTCCATTTATGTAGTCAGCTAGCTCTGACTGCTTGTGCCATCTTAGTTCCTACTTATATGTTGTTGTTCTGCATGAAGGGAAATTGGAAACATTCACACTTTGGAAGAGACAAAAGAAACATTTGTCATCTGTATTTAAGAATACTATGAGTTCTCAAAATGTGCTCATTGTCACCGTTCTCAGAAATAAATCTCTCAGAAACAAATTTGAGGAATTTTATTCCAATTCATACTATCAATACCTGAGGCGTTATTTCCCATGAATTCTGAATTGGCAAGCTATACTTTTCATAAATAGTAACTTCAATCTATAATTTGCCTAGTAGATTAAAGTGGGTTTAAAATGCAGGATGGAATACTAATTATCACAGAGAAGGGCTTCTTGGAGGATCAGGCAGGAAACTTGACTGGATGCATCCCATGAGAATTTTTATCATTCACAACGAGGCCAAGATGGCATCTGCAGTCACTGCTCTGTTTGCTTATGTTACTAGTCTATTTGTAAGGCATGTACTGCTGTCAGCTTTTTCAATTGTGTGGACTTTTCAACAGCATGTTATATTGCAGGGAACACCCTATTGGAGGTAGTTCTAGAGAGCATAAGTCTGTAAATGCAGCCAAGAGTATGGATTACAGTTAGCAGATGGAAGAACTTGGAATAGCATGCTCTTACAGTTTCGCTTCCGGTCAAGTGGAAAGCAGTAAGCTTACACAGTACCTGACATCATCTGCTGATCACTTGTGTTCATGTTTCCTTTACCATTACACTGAGTTCCGTGAGGACAGGGACAGTGTTCTCACAGCGTTACTCACAAGAGCCATTCGAGGGCACGTGCATTGCTCCAGGTCAATGCATACCATGTCACCTGTACTTTACATGGTGACCCATGACATGGATCTACAGGTCAGGTAAGTTAACTTAAATCACAGTAAATGACTGAGCTGGAGCCTGACCTGGACCACATAACTCCAAACCTGTGATGTTTCCTCTGTATCTGATGCTGTACTCTCCCACACACACATCCTGCTTGTTATCCTCAGCATCACATGCTTGGCTAACAGTGTTTACTGAATGAATGGGCATAATACTTAGAGAGGGACCAGAATCTCCGTTGGCACTCACTGGTACTATATTATAAACCCATATTATGGGATATACCATATTATAGTACCATATCCATATACTACGGGATAAACCAGTTCACCCCCCAGGTGAGCTAAAAACAAAGCTAACAGCATCCTATCACCCCAAAGAGAAGAGAATTGGCCAGATACTCTGTTGATATTCTTGCCTCAAAACAGATAGAAGTTTAGACATCCTTGTACATCAACTCCATGGGAGTTGCAGACTTCTATAGGGGCTTGCAGAGGGACTTGCTTCTCTCTTTTCCATGGAAAAATATGGTTCTGTGGAGAAGAAATCCAGGTTTAAGTTCTCAAGTAAGGTATATAAGGGAATAATCATCAACTACCTAGAAGCTCAGCTACATGGTTATCCAATCTTTATGCCTGAAGACGTGACCAAGGGCTGCCCTAAGAGTTCATCTTAGAAATCTCTGGTATTAACTGGTAGTCTTATATCATAAATTACTCACCACTGACAACAACCAAGAATGATTCATCCTTATAGCCGAAGTCCCAACAATCTGAAAGAGATAACATAAGATACCTAGGGAGGGGAAGGGAAATCATTTAAAGTTGAGAAAAGTCATAAAGAGGTAAATGTTGATTATGGATAGTATTAGATACAATCTAATACTATCTATTAAACATAAACAAAACCCTGACTGGAGGCTGTGTCAGCTATGTGGACTTCGGGCTCTAAGGTCAGTGTGTGATCTGCTGTCTAGGATTCTGTAAAGACTGTAGTGAGCATGTGTCTCCAAACAGAAAGACACCTGCTGTTCTCAGAAAAGATGTGCTGTGTCTGATCCAGGAGTTATAACAGGATCTTCATGACGGAAATTAGTGTCTGTATTCAGCTACCCATGGGAGGACATTGGAAATTTGCTAAGATGGATACAGAGCACCAAAGAGAATGAGAGTTGGCAATGCCGACTTTCCCACTCCATGTCACTGAACACTTTTTAGCCCCCGGCATCATACAAGGCAGTGAAAGCCAGGGACGGACTGCTGGGACTGGCCCAGAGTGGCTTGGAACAGGGTCTGGTCAAATTTGTAGGATTTTTGTAAGTTGACTGTGAATCACAATTGTTACCAAAAGCTAAATTGAAGTAATTTACTATTAAATCAAATTATATTGCAACGATGATAATGAACACTTGAATTACCTCACATCTTGGTTATTTCAGCATATTCTGCTGGTTTTTCATCCGTGAACTGACTTTGATCTTTTGGGTACCCTCGATAGAAGGACCTAATGGTGTCCTACTGTATATGGTCTCCCAACTCTGAATTCAGTGGCTTTCCATTGGTAGCTCAAAACTGACAGTGACAGCCATATTTATACCAGGAAGCTCAATCAAAGGCCACACATCAAGGATTGGCAAAGTTTTCGCCAACAAGAAAACAGTGAAACTCACACCTGTAATGCCAGTGCTTGGACTCGAAAACCAGAGTATCGCAAGTTTGAGGCTACCCTGGGCTACAGACAGACTCTGTGTTGCTGTCCAGTTTAAAGGTGGTGGGGAGGACATACAATGGAAGACCACATGTTAAACTAAGGGTTTAACGTCTATAACCATTGACTTGGTTCTGGTGTTTGAAAAGAGTTATCTGACTCTGCAGAGAAGTCACTCATACCATCCCATACACACATCACACTTACTTCACTTCAACTCAACCTGCTCAATCCAAAACACACCTCCACTTTGTCTTCTTACCATGAATGAGCATGGCAGCTGATTCATGTTTCTTTGCTTCATTAACTGCAACTACGCATTGGCCAGTAACATGAGCAAGCACTGATAAGAATGAATAGTCTGTGAAAATCAATTCACTACATGCAATGTATAGTATGGGATGTTTTATTATTTACAGATTATATACTATAAGATTATTAATAGAATTTCAGCATATAGTAAATGTACATGTGGATCCATACCCAATCTAAAGTAGGCATTAAATGTTTGCCTTACTGTGAGGGAGGCTCCCCACTGGTGAGTATGGATAAATACAGACAGTGTAGGCTTCAGTGTGGACACAGATGTCAGAAAGAAATGCAGTCTCTCAGGAGTTCAGCACTGGCCAGGAGTCCTAAACTGATAATTTACAGTTATGCAGCAAACATCATGGGTCTTTAAGTTACTCGGAATTCCTGGGGGCCCAGGGGAAAGTGGGAACCAGAAAAGATAGGTAGGCTACGCTGTTTGCAAAGTACTTGACATGACCATTTTCAGCAATTTAGTGAGAAAGTTAACTGACTTTTGCCGGCATTGTCAAGATCGTTTATCTGTTGTTTATAAACTGGGAACAGCCAGGGGCTGGTTCATGCTGGCGCTTGAGTCTGGTTTGTTACAGCCTTTGATGGCTTCTGTTTGCTTCAGGCAACCTTTTCTGCAGACTATGGGATGAAGACAGACCCCATACAACCTGAGCTGAGGCTTCAACCAAGTTTGTTGTTGTGGTGGGTTACATAGAGAACACTAGTCAGCCTTAGCTGTCAGTCATCCCCATGGACTTGGGGGTAGGAAGCCCTTCTGGCTGTATCTAGCCACAATTGTAGCCAATCAGTATAGCCACTTTTCCAACTTCTGTCCCCTGGAATCTTAGGGCCTTTTGGGGGAGCATGGAATCCCAAAGCTATGTTACCCTTGACAGTTGGCTCCTGTGTCAGTAGGAAGGATGCTTCTGGGGAGCCCAGCCTGAGATGGTGGCCATGCTTCCAATGCTAAGCTCTCTACCTACTTCCGGCCCTTTTGAGTCACACTGATTGGTGAGCACCTGACTCATTCACTGTCAGTCTGGCTGGCAGATAGAGGTTGCCTGGAATAAAAAAAATAAATATAAACAGATCCTCACGGGAGAGTTGATCTTGAGTCAGAGACAGTGGTTGAGTCATTACCTTAGTTGTTACAAAACTCCCATTGAGAAGCATAGATGTGCTGTCAGAGTCACAAGATAACCTTGCCACTCGGAGCCTAGTTGACTGCACCCTAAGGGCCTTTCCAGAGTCCAAGCATCCTCTGGTTTCCTGGGTGTTTTACGTTGGACTCTCCTTCCGGTCTATAACTTTCACTCTTTAAGAGTCATTGGCTGTCCTTAGTTTTCATAGTCCTAAATTACAAGCTGGAGATACCCATTTGACAGACACAGGTATCTGACCATTTGTTGCTAGGTTCTTTTAAAAAGGGAAACTAAAAATTACCAAGTAGACCATAACAGTTTAAACAAAAGTAACATGGCGCCAAGATCAAGTCTGGTTGCACTAGATGATGAATACAGAAGACATTAGCAGTGAGGTCAGTGACAGGGAGAGGCCTAGTGTATTCTGAAGGTCATAGAAATGGCAGCCATGTCCCCCTTTGTCTCCCACAAACCCTTGCAGCAGCCGAGTTAAGGCTTTGAGCATGAACAGGCTAGAACCTAAGAGTATTGCAGTAACTTCAGAACCAGGTTGAACAACCTATATGGCTACTTACACTAGGGAGACTGTGGACCAGAATGGTACTAGCAATTATATCCCACCCCCATACTGGAAATGGAAGCCAATATTTTATAGACTGAAGCAGAGGTCAGCAAATGGGATGTGCGTTTGTCTGGAGTCACCACTGAAGGTCTCCAGAAGGCTTGTCAAGATCCCAAGGGCTTCTCCAAAGCCAGGACTTAGCTCATGGGAGTCACAGTATGCAGGCATTCTATTCTGCTCATTTCCCAAGTGCAGGGGTGACTCATCGGGGTCTCCCGGGGGTCCCCCTAGCATACTTTGCTGTCGACCTCCTGCACCCCAGACCCAGTAGGCCAGGTTAGATGCCATCCGTATGGATGCCATTACATGGGAAACGATGCCAGGTCTGAAGATTTTGCTGAGATGGGCTTTGCTCACGCCAACCTTGGTTCTGCAAAGGCAAGGAAGCAAACCTGTGCACTTCATTCAAGATGGCCATTTTTGTGTATCCATAACCTCCAGTGGAAAGAGTTACCAAGAGTTGGCTTGCAAACGAAGATTTCTGATTTTTTTTAATTAATTATTATTTATGGGTTTAATTTATTTTTATATCTCTTCAATTTTCCAAACGAATGCTTCAGGACTCCCAAGGAGCACATGTCCTTGAAAATATGTTTTGGACAACTGAAGTGGGGTGGGGGAATCACACGAGTGGGGAGGCTAGAAGGAGCTCTGTGGGTACCTGGTCCATGCGCTTTTCTTAGAAGAAGAAACAAGGCCACAGATGAGCTTGTCCAGATTCACTCACGTGGCTCAGGACAACTGTCTCTGACATCCTTTTCACTATACCCAACCGCCTACCCTGTGCATTTTCATGAAATTTTTATTTTTTAACAAACACATCATCCTGGAGCCTACCCCTCCCCAGCCCGACCCTGACTGTACATCTTTCATCCAGGGGTTACCTAGAGACTAAGCTTAAAAAGCAATTTCAAGACAAACAAACAAACAACAAAACAAAACAACAACAACAACTTGCAAACACCCAGAAAGTTCACTTTATTGTCTCCCCAAATATCCTGATATCCTCTTGGTTACCTCAGTCTTCGGAACTTGCTCACACGTATGTGCTGCTAACAGACACACTGTGGCTGTGGATGTGGAAGTGTCTCGCAAAGGTCTCTGTGCGGAGAGGTTGATCCTCGGCTCGCTGAAGGAGGCAGGGGCTAGTATAAGGAAGTTAGGCCACTTTGGATGTACCCTGAGGAGGAAGTACTGGACTGTCAGACACTTTCTGTTCCTGTCTCTGCTTTCTGGCTACCAAGCAGTGAGCAGGCCTTCACCAAACACTCCCATCATGACGCACCGTGCGTCCAGAGGCTCCACGACACAGACAAGCACCGGTGGACCGAAGCCTCTGGAAGCACCTGTTAGCTCAGTTATCTTAGGTGTTTTGCCACAGTAATGGAATATTAAATAACAACATAACCTATGTGCTTTTTTATATTTATGCAGATGTATGCCATGTATAGATGTAGGCCATGCTCATATATGTATGTATATATTACTAATAGATACCATATATCATAATATATATATATATATATATATATATATATATTACACTCTTCCCTACAAGTTACTTTTCTGAGTACAAAGGGAAAGTTACAAGATGCTTACTATATTATTTCTTATCTCATACGGAACAACCTTTGGATTGTCATGCAGATAAGCCTAGCAAGGGCAACGAGCGATACTGTGTTGTGTGGGCTGTCTTTTGTCATCTCTCAACTCTCAGGGATGAGAGGCGTCACCCGTAGCTGTCCACAAACACACTGCTGCTTTCCCCTGCCCTCGGAAGTCACGCAAGCACACACATGCACAGTATGCACGTCCTTGCTGAGAATTCTGCGAGCTGGTCTGTTGCTCCTCCCTTGGAGGGTACCAGGCCTGCGTGTGCACACACACACACACACACACACACACACACACACACTGCCCCGTGGTTGCTCTGTCAGACAAGTCTGGTTGGAAGCATGCTCAGGGCATTGCGTGCCCACAAGTAAGGATCCCCCGACCACCAGCAGCCCCGTCACCATCATACATCTTGCTTTTAGAATCCTGCCAAAGAAATGTTTCCTTTTCTGTCTGTGTCACGAAGATGGAAAGAACTAGGAAGAGCCAACTCTACCTGCCCATGTGCGGCCACGTGCCCTGGAGACTGTGGTTCCCTACAGTAACAGCCTCCCCTGGCCCTGTCTGGGGCTCCCACCATGGCTAAGATGCTGCATGGTTCACCCAGGAGAATGACAGTTGTGCTTTTTTTAATCTATAGTGATCCCCATGGCATGATGGGAAGATTATAGGCTCAGTAATTGCGATGGTTAATCATCACTGGCAACCTGACTGCATCCTGACTCATCTAGGAGACATATCTGTGGGAGTGTCTGTGAGCACATTTCCAGACTGGTCTAACTAAATGTGGATGTCATCTGAAATCAACACCATATCCCCCTCTCCCACCTCACAGGTCTCTAAAAGGCTCGTTGAGATCCCAAGTGTTTCTCCAAAGCCTTCCCATAGGCTAGGGTCTCCCCAAGCTGAATGAAAAGGGAAAGTGAGAGAAAACAAGGGGGGTACCAGCATTCATTCCTCTCTGCTTCCTGGCTGTGGATATACAGTGGTCAGCTCTTTCGCAATCTTTCCTGCCACCAGAGTTATGATGGATTGCTCTCGTAAACTCACCCTTAACTTGCTTCTGGGCAGGGAGGCAAATGTTGACAGCTGGCCTAGGCCTGGACCCTTACCTGTACAGCACACTAAACTGGTCATTGGGCTTTCCGAGGCTCACATTTCTTATGAAGTCGGCATACCGGCATCGACCTCACAAGTGGTTGTGCACATAACACAAGAACAACCGCATCCCTCTTCCCCCCCCACTCAGGGTATCATCGCTCCTATGCAACTAGAGAAGGAGGGTGAAGGAATGTCTATGAACTTCCAAGGCCACACACATCAGCTGTTTCCCCCCCATCCCTGATTCCACAACAGCATGCAGCAGGACAGATGCTCCGCAAGGCCCCTTAGCAGAACCACAGCCAGTCAGAGCCGGATCACCCAGGGCTACGATGTAGCCAGCGATGCTGGGTGACGTCATCGCCTCTTACAGAAAAGAACAAGGGCTTCTGAAAGGTAACAACTATTCTTAAATGACTCTATAAAAGTGGTTTCCTCTCCCGCCTCTCAACTTAATGTAGGTTCACCGAAGTTCTAATTTAGGTCATGGTGTATCGTGACTCATGTAGCTGACCTTCTGTAGTTCACACGCATGCCCAGCCACAAACCTTAGAAATAGCAATAGGAACATAATGCTTTATTCCTGGCATACATACACCCAGGAATTTCAAGTAATTTTTCATGCTTGTAAGGACATGAGTGACGGGGCCTCTCATACACTGTAGATGGGGATGTATATTGAGATCACCCTTTAAAAGTGGTATGGAGGAGCCAGGCAGTGGTGGCACACACCTGTAATCCCAGTACTCTGGGAGGCAGAGACAGGCGGATTTCTGAGTTCGAGGCCAGCCTGGTCTACAGAGTGAGTTCCAGGACAGCCAGGGCTATACAGAGAAACCCTATTTTGAAAAAAAAAAAGTGGTATGGAGGTTCCCTAGAACATGACGAACAAAACCACCACATGATTGAGCAATCCCACTGACTAAGGATGCGAACTCAGTAAGTTAGACATCTGGAGTCACTGGAGATGGCAGTGAGTGAATGGGTGAAGAAAGCAGGAGCTACACACATAAGCAAATACAACCATTAGTAAAGACAAGATGCTTTGGAATATGCAGTAAGGTGGACAGAACTGAAAGATCATATGAAGGACTGTAAATCAGGCCTGCTGTGATGGTGTACACCTTTAATCTGAGCACTCAGGAGGCAGAGACAGGAGGAGGGGGCCCAAGGGCACACCTGCTCCCCTTCCCCATTCTCAAGGTTCCTGGCATCTATAAATGAACCTGCTCTCTCTCAGAAGTCATAGCAATCAGGGTCTCCTTCTGACCTCCCGAGATCAGCTGTTCTCCTCACAGATCCCATAATTGATGTGGTTACCGACAGAAGCCTGGGTCCAGGGTGAAAGTCCTCATGTAAAACAGGCCTGGCTGTGCTTTGAAGCCGGACAACTGCTAGGAAGCACATCCCGGAGGTAAGGCAGCAGTGTGACAGCAGATCCATCTCGAGATTGAGAAAGGAGCAGGAAGCCATAATCAGGAGGCCCTGAACCTCGTGAGGTCAGGGAGGGGCCTTCAGTGACCAAAATAGTCTGTCAAAAGCAGAAGCTAGCCCCGCTAGAAGGAAAACTTGGTCAGCTGCATTGCTGCGGGCTGGCATGTCTGACTTCAACTGGGTAAAAGCAGATAGGAAGTACACACGGTGGGTGATGCTGGGGCCACGGGCAGCATCACACGCATGTGCTCTTCTCTCTCAGTGCACAGGCATATGTGCGGTTTTTGCCATGACCTCGGAAGAATTGATGTTTTAACATGACTGCCTTCACGGTTAGAGGGCTTTGTTCACTAGCAATCCAGCAATCACAGCACTGGAAATCCAAGTATTCTAAAGTTAATGTAAACCACAGGACAGATCTTCCCCCTGGATATACTAGAAAACCTTTTGGGGTACCTGCTTACACCTTGGTTTCTAGAACAGTTCCCCGGCTCTGTCTTCACTACTGGATTTTCTATCAGGACCCTGGCTCCATCTTGTTATTCTAAGTGTGATCCCTGGTTCAATGGAACTGGTAGCTTCTAATATGCACAGCCTTACAGACTCGGAAGTTAGACAGAAGGTCCAGGTGAGCTACAGGAGCCTTTGGTTTGAGAAACACCAGACATCCTGCCCTGCTCTGCAGGGTGGACGTGATGCAACTCGTGCCCTCCCGAGTCATTCATCAGAAAGTTTACTGAGAAGCAGCAGCCCTGCTGAGGGGACTGAGACCAGCTCGTGGCACCACCCTGCAGGGAAGCTCAACGCTCTGCTGAGCACCTTGCATGCCATCCTTCCAAGATGATGTGATAATACAGTCAGCCCTCTGCCTCCAAGGGCCCCACATCCGTGGATTCAACCAACACTGAGGATATCTGAATAAACGTTGCCCCTGTACTCACAACACACAGATGTTCCCCAGCCATATTCCCCAAAGGGCACATCTCACATTTTGTCACTTACGGCTCCGGTTCTGCCTGAGAAATTTTTACATTATCTTGGATTAATAGGTATGTGAAATAGGTATAAACCAAATATTTACTGATAGTCACAAAGAAATTGATTTCAAAATAACTTTTTGATATATACCAATTATTAATAATGAAAGAAAATTTATATACTAATGAAGTAAATGTGTTTATTTATTTTAAAATTTGTATTAGACTCTCTGTCTCTCTGTCTGTCTCTCTGCCTATCTGTTTTTGATATATGAATAACTAAGTTCGGGTGCCTGTGGAGTCCAGAAGAGGCCAACGGATCCCCTGGAGCTGGAGTTATAGGAGGTTGTAAGCTACCTGATGTGAGTGCTGGGAACGGAACTCAAGAGCTTCTGCAAGTTTCTGTGCATGTGGTAGACATAAACTCCGGCAGGTACACACAGAGATAAATGCACTAACAAATAAATAAATAAATATTCAAAAAGAAGTCACAGGGCCCTAAACAATGCAGTATAATTATATTACTTACTATTATTTGTTCAGTATATGGCATTGTAAGCAACCTACAGATATTTACATCATGCAGGAGGACGTGCATAGGTACAGAGCAAATACTATGCTAGTTTCCACCAGAAACTTTAAAGATCTGAATCCTAGTATTTGAGGAAGATCCTGGAACAAACCTTCTCAGATCCCGTTCATGGTCCCCAGGGGTCGTTTGACTTACTTGGATTGAATCCGTGAAGCAGCTTGGATTTCTGGCGAATTATTTATGTGTAAAAATATGTACACACAAGCATTTAAAAATATGTAATATGTGTGTGATTATAACAAAACTATAGACAAATAGTCTTTGTAAATGTGGACACAAAAACGCCTCAGCAAAAAAAACTAAAAACCACATCCAGCAGCATATTGAAAGGTTTATATATCTTTAATCATTTAGTGATCGAGGATTTGTTGCATGGAAGGCTCAGCATGTAAAAAAAAACACCACATATTAGTAATATATATATATATATATATATATATATATATATATATAAACACTACATGATCATTTAAGTTTACACACTTAAAAATAACTGAAATAGTTGAGCCCTAGAACATGGAGAAATCAAGCTGGCACTGACCTGGACACTTCATCCCTATTGGCTAGCTCTCATATTGTGGGAGGAGAAACGTGATCATCGATATCACTCAGGTGTGAACCTGGCAAGATGCAACAACATGTGACCTCACCAGACTGCCCACCAGTGCCGTAGTGTCATGAATACCACGGGAGTAACCAATCACTTTCTAGTTGGGTTTAAGTCCCATTTCACAAGAAGAAACCTGGCACCACTATCTGGCCAAGAATCTGTGGCCAGACAGGTCATAGGCCCTAGGGAATTACCTACCATTGTTACTCTGCGAAATGGGCATCATATTAAACCAATTCCTAACAAATGTTTGTTATACCCATAGATTTGTATATCTCTCAACCCAATATCGCAAACAGAAATCAGGGTGCAGAGGTCTCTCCGTGAGTATTTGCTACTTTCTTGTTTTTGCCCACTTACCAAATTACTTTGATTGCACAGATAACATGAAATCTTCCACATCTATAAAGTTTTGAATTTGTTCTAAATAAGCGTTGCACATCAGCATGTGTATGTGTAGGGTCACTATGAGGCCACCCCCCCCCGTTCTGTGTGCCATGGGACAGCATGTTTGATTTGTACTGTGCCATCAAAATTCAACCACCCTATTCAAAGGGTATTATAATTTAGCCCCACTTTACAGCTGAGAAAACTGAGACTTATGCAATCAATTTGCTATCCAGAGCTTAAGTTTGTGATTATGCTAGGACCTGAATTCATGTTTCTCTGACCCTTTACCCTGTTTCCTCAAACAAAATGGTGTTTATTTCCAGGTAGCTATGACGAGGGGGGGGGGATGACTGGCTTTTGACTCAGCACAAAACATCAGGCATCGGAGGCAGAGATAAGGAAGCTCATGTCAGCATCCTTTGTATCTAGAAGGTAAAGATGTCAGCGTTGTTTGAACATTGTTTCTCACACAATGTTCCACATGAGAGCACAAGCACCTGATGAGCATGCATTATAAAATGCCACGGGTACATAAAGATTGAGAGACCAATGGGAGGCTTTGCTTCTCCATCCTTGTAGGGCTGCTTGACAAGAAGTAAAATAAGATTTGCAAACATGCTCTTGAGTTGAGCATAAGCTACTCTTTGATAAAGGCACGTTTGCTAGAAAAGGCTCAGGTTTTGCTAGATCCTCCTGGGCACTCTGAACAACGCAGATGCCCAGTAAAGACCCTGAGAGATGGCTCTCCTCCCTCTGCTTTGTTCTGTTTCACTGTAGCCCCACATCACGAGACCAGCCCATACTTAGTGTCACCACTTATCTATACAAGCAATAAAATAATAAAGAGACTTAAGACTAGAAAGAAGGAAAGGTCGACTTGTTTCTGTTTCTATCTTATTCGTACAATCATGTTCTGGTTCCTGAAAAATAGAAAAATATGTTTGGGTTTCTTCCTTCCTTCCTTTCCTTTTTAAAAATTTATCTCTAGTTTCCATCTTTTTTTTTTTTTTTTTTTTTTTTTACAGAGAACATCAGGGATCGGAGTAAACTAAAAAAGCACAGAATGATCCCATTGCTCTAGAAACCATGCAGAGTGAAGCCTGCAGAAGCTCAACAAAGTGCTCAAAGGATTAGAAGAATCTAGATCAGAACAAACGTCCTATCGCTTTGAACAGTACCAGTGAAATAAGGAACTGATACCGAGTGAAGGTGGAGGCTGTGCCAGGCACTGGGGTGGGCTGCCGAGGGGCATGGTCAGGGTGCCTTATCTCTAACAGTCATTATGTGACTTGTACTTTTTTTTTTTATTTATAGCAAATTAAACTCAAAGAACGTGATCCTATTCTCGCAGGAATTCAGGATGTGTGAGTCCTTCCGCATCGCACCCACCCTCTGCCTTCAGCCGCCTTCAAATGCTAATGCTGTCAACAATTTGTTTTCTTTTTCCTTGTCTTCAAATGACTTCTATAATGATATGACTGCAAACAGTACTGAATCCAAAACCTCCCTTTTCTCCACCTAATGGCTGAGCTGGTTGAAGAACAGCATTCTGTCAGCTCTAATCGCCATTACCAGATAAGGCCTAAATATCCAAATAAAACGCACAAGCATGTATTCACATATTTAACAAAATATTGGCATGCCAGATACACTATTCTGACCTTGCTTTTATTCCCACACAGACTTACAGGCTTGCTCTTTCAACGCGTGTAAAGTGTTCTCATTCTTTTTATTGGTTGTGTAAAATTTGCTTAGCTGTTCTGTTGAAAGATAAAATCGTTTTTGAACTTTGGAATTCCTTTATAGACTCAGAGAAATAAGGAACGTGGATTAAGTGGACGAAGTGCGCAGTGGAATACCACTCAGCTTTAAAAAGAAATTGCTGTACGTCCCAATGTGACTGGAGAGAATTCTACTGAGTAAAACCAACAGTCAAGACGATTGTACAGACCCCATGTGATCCTGATTCCAGGAGGAGTATATCACAGTCAGGTTAGGAGAGGCAGGAAACAGAATGGCTGTTGCCAAGGGCTGGGGGATGAAGGGAACGGGGAGTTACTAATAGATAATTTTGAGTTTGTGAGACGGGGACCATTTTATGGGGGATGTCAATGCCACCGAACTGTGCTAAGGAATTGGTGACGACAGGAAATTTCTGTTTTCACCCTCAAGTCGAATCTTTAAACTTTAAGAATAACAGAGTTTTAAATTATCTGACTCATTGGTTTAACTGGGGGAGGGGGGAGGGCAGCCAGCTTGCTCTGTGTGACTCTGGCCGGCCTAGAACTCACATCGATCTGCCTGCCTCTGTCTCTTGAGTGCTGGGACTAAAGGCATGCGCCACTACTACTGGCTGACTGATTGATGTAATTTTTACTTTTAGTTAGATCATCTTTGTTCAAATTTAGGAATTTCCTGCCTGATTTTTTTTTATGCCAGTCCTTCTTGTTCTGTGATGACCCCACATAACACATCACAACATGTTAATGATCTTTTCTTAAAAAATTTTCCGTTTTCTACATTTTCACAAAGAAGGACGCCTGTTTTCCCTGCATGTGTGGTTTCTGGGTTGTCTGAAGGTCTTGTGCTTTCTTTTCATCAGCTTCTTGGATGCCCCATGTCTTCCCTGTATCCTGCTCTTGTTGAATAGGCATTCTTCCACTCTGTGTGTGTGTGTGTGTGTGTGTGTGTGTGTGTGTGTGTGTATTGGAGGTTCTGTGCCCCCAGGGGCACTTTCTTTGGAGTACAAACACTCACTCTGTCTTATCTTATTCTATCAAGACATGATATTTAGCAGATCTTGAAGGTGGAGAAAGAGAGTAGCCTATGACCTATGACCTACGAGGTATGTAGCCTCCATGCCGTCAGGAATGTCTTCTGGGCCTCTTTGCTCCCCTGAAGACTCTGGGCTGAGGTCCTGCATCACCGCAGCAGCAGAGCACCTCGCCCTAGGACATCCTCCTATCTGGATCTTCTTCTGCCTCTCCCATCTTTAGGAACCGCCCTGTGTCATTATTGATGGACGGAACCAAACCTTACTTTTCAAATGGGTTTATAGTCTTACTATTTCCGTAGTTGTTATTGAATATTCAGCCTGCCTATTCACCATGCTCTACACTCATTATTCATGAGACCTTTTAAAGAGCTTTTCTGGGTAGGGCCACTCTCTGCCGTAGCTCTACACCCGGCTGCTGACTGCACGCTTCTGGATGGTGCTCAATGGCTCACCACTCCGGAGTGGGAACTGCCAGGCTAGTCACAGCGGCAGCCTCCCAGCCAGGCACCAGAAACCCATGTGACCAGCGAAGGTGCCTTCTCACTGGCTGCTAGGTACATGAAACCTGCAGCCTCTTGCATGTCCCAGCATCACAAGCGCTTCCCCAGGCGAGCCGGAGGCCGCCACCACCGCTGTGTTCTGCCACTACTGTGAGAGGAGACACTGGCAGTTTTGATCCCCTTGCCATAAACAATCAATGCACAGCCATGGGGCAGAGGGGGACATAAGGCATCCTTTTGTTCCACAGCAATTAGCGCATTCCGGTAGAGCCAGTTCTGGGCAGGGGGCGGAGGGAGTAGCCACAAAATGCCCTTTGTCCGAACTCCCATAAAAAAATTCCAGCCAGTGGGAGTGAACACAGACATAATCTGGAGAGTAGACTGTAAATGCCCCGGATCTTGGCTTCTACAGTGAAAGTATTCCAGGACTTCATGGATTGCAGTCTACAAAGGGGGAGAAAAACAAATACCTCCCCAAGGAGAGGAGCCCCTTCAGTCCTGGTGTGGGGTTCACTTTCTAAGGACTTGATCTCTACCTAGTTTGTCAAGTTGTTTTCTTTACTAGCCTATGGGTGCAGCTGGAAAAGGTGTCTTCCTCCTGCCCTGCCTCTTGTCTCCACACCTATTCCTGGCCCCTGGTACTCGCTGAGAAGTGTGTCTTTGGGCCCTTTGACTCACAGCTAAATGATTGCAAAGGCGATTTATCATTTGGGAACTATAGATGTATACATAAGACTTACTCCCTAGACGTGTATCACTTCCCTCAGCTCGTGCCTGGACTAAATAAAGACCTCTGACTCAGTGTGACTGAGTGAAGCTCCCCTGGCGGTAGTGAATTCTGTTCCATCTTCCTACATCGTATGACATCAGAAGGTGACAGCCAGGAGCCCCAGAGATGTATCTGACATCGTCTACATGTGAGCCGTCAGATGAGCCTGGCCCTATTGTTTTGCTTTCCTTCACCTTGCAAGGGACATGATGACAATGCCTCCCTCATGGAGGCTTGGGGAGCATTAAGGACAGAAGATGTGATCTGTTCAGAACAAGCTGTTCCTGGCACTTAGTAAATGAACCAACTTCAGTTCTACCGAGGGCCACAGAAGGTGAGCAAGCCCAATTGCACAGACTCTGAAAGGATTTTCCAGGCAGGACGATTTGTTCTGATACCCTCGGCTCTCATAATAGGACAATGGGAAGGTGGTGGTGAAAAGAAGGGGCTTATTATATATTTTAGTGTTGTGTAATACTTGCCTTCATTGCTAAGCACTTGTGGACAGAGTAGAGAATATGGGTAGGCAACACTCCAGTCTTGGGTTTTCCTTCTTCCAAGAAGCCATCATTTGTTCCGTGAGTCTATGACCACCTAGAAAGGACTATGACAATGAGCCCCTGAAGGAGCAGAGCTACCCCAATGGGAACTGCCCCCCAAGGGCAGAACGGGTTCAAGGCCTGAGACTTCTAGATCTTCATCTGCATGAGAGAGGAGGGTAATTAAACTCATAGTCATGTCTCCTTACAAATCCAGAAATAGTAGAATTGTGAAGTATCATTTTTTTGTGAAAATTAACCACCTGTCGCAAAGCCAAACTCCACCCTACCACAATAAAAATTAGCAAACCAGTGCCTGTGAACCATGAACTGAAAGGGCTGTGTGTTGTCCAGCCTTAGCCAGTAGAAACAACTGTCGTAAGATGGTATGACAAAATACAGTGAGACACATTTAAGTCCTTGGTCAGGAGTTCACCTTCTGCCCAGTACGGCATGTCATTTTGTGGGTGAATCCAGTGATTCATAGCTACTGGACTTTGGCTTATAGCTTCAATTTTATGAAGTTTAAACTATCTATTATTTTAAGGTAGGAGAAGGGTGTGGGTTTCATGCCTACAGTGGAAATCACCTCTCTGCTCACCTATAACCTACCCACTATGATTCAGAAGGCTGTCATTGTCACCACCATCATCACTAGAGCTATCTTTCTTTGATCAGCAGCTTCCAAGAGCTCATGATGTCCTTACAGAATCCTACAAAGGAGAAAGTTCATAGGTGGATCCCAACACAAGGAGACATAGTCCCAGTCTGCTTTAGAGTTTTAGTTGTGGGGAAACTTTTCTCCACATTGGGGATTAAAATCAGTGCTCTACAGTGGAGTGATGTCGCCAGCCCCTGTGATGGACTCCTCCTGAAGTTATTCACAGATGTATTGCTAGACAGGATATAGCTAAATTTTATCATTTGCTTGTGATTTTCATCAACCAATCAGTACTTAATGGATGGTAACCTCTCTATACTTATTTGCTTAATCTTTCCATTTACAGACAGGGCCTTGCACTACAGTCCAGTGTCCTAGAACTGAGGATCCTCCTGCCTTCATTTCTCAAGCATTTGGGTTACAGTAGCATGCTACCATGCCTAGAGCTGTGTCCCTCTTCCAAGATTGCTGGGCATCCATCAACATCTGCAGAGTCAATCAATTGTGAGGTATGGTAAGTGTTCCCCAAAGACAGCTGTTTTCATGAATATTTTCATAGCTTTTCTTTTATAACATGTTGTTAAAATAATGTTATCATAATGAAAAAGAAAGAGAGCATAGCAAGGTCTGTAATCCCCCTATTCTTAACTTCAACTGTTCTGAATGTGAATAGGCTTCTCTCTTGGCATTATTCCCTAAACAGAACAGCATGGCTGATGTTTACATATCAGTACATGTTTTGGATGCTTTAAAAAACACGAGAGGGGGAGGGAGGATTGTTAGATAATTGGCAAATTCTGCCCCATTTTATATAAGGACTTTGTGCATCTGAGGATCTAGAGCGTGGGGAGGGCTTCTAAAACCAGGCCCTTGAAGATGTATATCAGTTAATTGATCTACACTGAATTTAACTCAGGAACAGCAATAAAGGGTCAATTAGTAATAAATAACTTTGTTTACTACTAGATAACCGTGTTCTTGTTTAGTAATGTTGAATTCACAGAAGCAGAGGAAGATGGGGAAGGGGGACAATTAAGGAATTGATCGAGCCAGGCACAGTGGCGCACGCCTGTAATGCCAGCACTTGGGAGGCAGAGGCAGGCGGATTTCTGAGTTTGAGGCCAGCCTGGTCTACAGAGTGAGTTCCAGGACAGCCAGGACTACACAGAGAAACCCTGTCTCGAAAAACAAAAACAAAACAAACAAAACAAAAAAACAAAAAACAAAAAAAAAAAAAAAGGAATTGATCAAAGAGCCCAAAGTTTAAATGGACTGGAGTAAGTTTTAAGATCTATTATACAATAAGATGACAATAGTCTACCATAATGCAAACTTAGAGCCAGCAAGTGCCTCAGTGGCCCAAGGCACTTGCTGAATAAACCTGAAACTCAACTTGGATCTCTGGAACCCACATAGAGGTCGAAGGACAGAACCAATTCCACAAAGTCCTTTATCCACATGTGCCCCACCACCACAGCTATAATAGATAAAAGTTCATAAGTTTAAAAAAATGACTAAGGGTGTATGGACTGGGGGTAGCTCAGAGGTAGAATAAATGCCCAGCATGTATGAGACCCTGGATTCAATCCACAGCAGGGGGCAGAATATTTCAAATAATTCACCAAATGAAGTGACAGGTAAAGAAAGCAAAGGATATGCTAATTAGCTTGCTTTGGTCAAGGATATGCTAATTAGCTTGCCTCAGTCATTTCACAGTGTATGCATGTATCAAAGTATCACACTGTATGCCTTCAGTGTGTAATCATGTATTGTTAGTCAATACGAGTAATAATTTACATGCTTATTCTTGAAGATATAAGAATAGTGATGATCACCTTTATGAGTCTCCGAGCTATTCCTGTCCCTGTCAGACCCCAATCCCACATCAGAAGTGCCCAAGGAAGGATGGGAGAAGATGTTTGCATATTGATACAAGATATAGAAGTTTGTGTTCGCACTCTATAGATTTGCAATTTTTTAGTATCAAAGTTACCTGGTTAGATCCACCCAGGCCCAAGGAAAAAACCTGAATCTGCTTTGTCAAGTTCAAGTCCAGTTTGCAGATGATCACCCCTGGAGCCTGTTGGGAAAGATTCCAAGACAGCGCTCCGTGGGAGGAATTGCCAAACCCCAAGTCCTGATTCCTTCTCCTGAGGCTGTGCAAGTGTCACTGGAGCCCATCATCTCCCCCATGAGCACCGTTCCGGCCCCCATTTTATTGAAGAAACTTAAATATTTGTTTGACAAAATGATAAATGCTTTCAGGTGCCCTCAAAGTATCTTATCAGCCCGGAGTCCTCTGGCTGGAAGACAACACATTTGTCTTTAATGGTTTTTTGTTGTGCTATTTGGTTGCCATGGGACCTTGGACATGTTTTTAAAGCTTTCCAGGCCTTCATTTCCTCATCCACATAAAGAAGGTAATAAGAATTCATGTAACACAGTCACACAGCCGCTGAGAGGGGCGGTGAGTGGGAAGAAGAGCTCAGCAGTATGTGGCAGACAGCAGACGCTCAGTAAAGATATTAGAGTTTGATTGCCACTATTGTCTTTGCAGGTGCCTTGTGGGTAGTATGACTGATGCTGTACTCCCTGTCCCACTCAAAGAGTTCATGTACAAAGTCCCTTCATAGGAAAATAATGAGGCTCATCCAGAGGCAAGGAGCTAGCTTCTTAGATAAGTTTGTAGGAGACTTGAGTCAGACCTCACCAGGCCCAGTCAGCCATCCTCAGGGAAAATCATACAAAAATCATACAGAAGTTTCCTCTAGGGGACTGCATCTTCTGGACGCTTCCCTTGGTGGCCTGCAAGCAGCCACTCCAAGAGCTTGTCAAATTTTCCTGAACCAGTGAGGTTGACATCTTTACTACTACTTTATAAAATGGGAAAATTAACATTTTGGTTGCTTAACTAAACTTGCCAAAGTCCACAGGCATCAAAGGATGGTTTTACTACAGGCAGCAAAGGTAGGTTTTACCACAGGCAGCTATGCCAGCTTTCCAAGTCATGCTCCCAGGTCTATACTACAGTGGTTTGGCTGTGTGCCCACCATGTATACTGTGGTTGAGGTAGAATGGGCCAATCCCTGGGTGTGTCTACATTTAGACTATTGCCAGATTTTTCCACCACAGAAACATGGTGGTATCCCTCCCTGTACATTCTTAGTTTATTTTCTTAGGCAAAGACGTAAAAGTTGAACTGCTAGATCAGCAGACTACATTTTATGGTTCTTAGGTGATTTATTCACCTCCCAAAGCACAGTACAATGTGAAACTCCTCTAATCGAAACCGACAGTGTTTACCCCCATTTTCTTTGCTGCCTATTCTTTTAACCACCAAATGTTTATTACACACCTATTTGATTCAAGGTATTGATTAAGCATAGCACATTAGTATTTGGTGAGCTCTGAGTGATTTTGATAGATAGAAATTATGTATTTATTTAGGGATGTTCTCCAATGATGCAAGAAAAGGACAGATGGGAATATTCTTCAGAGAAGGAAACATAGACCCCATGAGTTTCAGTAGCACACCCATGGGCACACAGCTGGTGAGGGAAGAGCTAGGATCATAGCCAGGCCCGTTGGCTTCATAAGTAAAATTCTGTCCACTCTTGAACACCACTAACCTTGAGCACCAAAAGTCATCTGGGGGTGGAGGGGGCAGTGTTGTACAATCTCCTGTCCCTTCCCCACATGCTGGAAAGATCATCAATAGGAAAAAATGTGCTGAGCTGGCTGAAGAGATGGGTGCTTCCTTGAGGTACTTGATCACTGTGGGGATTGTGTCTGCAAGCCAGCCAGCTGCGAATGACAGAGAGACACAACATGTCTGCACCAAATCCTTCCTTTTCCTAAAATGCCGAAGGGCCAGGCTCCAGTGCATGGCTGCTGGCTCCGTTTTCTGTGCTAGTTGAAGGCAACATAGGGGTTCGAACCTGAACACCTGTTCATCTCCCAGACGTGTTCACTAAACAAGCACACGTATTTCTTGATCTTGTCTGCTAATACCCAGAATCATCTTGCTGTTGCTGGGGCTCCCCAAGACCAGAAAGGAAGGCATGGACTCTATCAAAGATCTGGGTTCTCTATCTTCCAACTCTCACTCTTTACACTCTGCTCATGATGTTAAAACCAGGGAGTTGTGGGGGGACACAGAAGATAGCCTATTTGTTCTAGTTAGGGTCACTATTGTTGTGATGACATGACATGGCCGAAGCGACTCAGGGAGGGAAGGGTTTATTCTGCTCACACTTTTGGGTAACAGTTCTTCACTTTGGGAAGTTGGGGCAAGAATTCAAGCAGGGCAGGAACCTGAAGCCTGGGCCTGATAGAGAGGCCGTGGAGGGGTGCTGCTTACTGGCTTGCTCGACATGGCTTGCTCAACCTGCTTTCTTTGTTTTTTTTTTTGTTTGTTTGTTTGTTTGTTTTTGGATTTGGTTTTTTCAAGACAGGGTTTCTCTGTGTAGTCATGGCTGTCCTGGAACTCACTCTGTAGACCAGGCTGGCCTTGAACTCAGAAATCCACCTGCCTCTGCCTCCCAGATTACAGGCGTGCGCCACCACCGCCCGGCTCTCAACCTGCTTTCTTATAGAAGCCAGGACCATCAGCCTAGGGGTGATCCTACCTACAATGGGCTTGGCCCTCCTCCGTCAATCACACATAAAGAAAATATTTCACAGGCTTGACTACAGCCCAGTCCTGTGGAGGCATTTTCTCAGTTGTGACTCCCTCCTCTCAGCCTGTGTCAAGTTGGCATAAAATTAGCCAGCATACAACCCATCAAACATATTTACAGATGTATAGGTAGTTACATAAACAGTCATCACTATATAACATATATAAACGGTCTCACAGAAAACATGAAGGAGGGCTATGACATTCCATTTGGTGGGACAGACAGTGGTAAGCTGCCTGGTTTCCAGAAAACCCCCCTACCCATGCTAAGCAGGGTACTCTAGTGAACTCGATGAAAAAAAGGAAAAGCAACAAAGTCATGAAGGTATGAGGGAGCTAGTTAGGGAAAGAGAGTTCAGAGAAAGGAGCAGAAAATAAGAGAAGATAATGAGTATCAATGTGAATCATAATATATGATATAAATATATGAAGTTGTAGATAAATATGTAAACAAACAGCAAATGCAAATAGAGACTTTAAAATACAAAAGGATAGATCCATTTACAAAAAGTTGAATATTGCTCATAATTAAATCAGAGAACTAACTAGCACTGAATAATTAAATGGTAAATATAACGAGAAATAAAAAGTGATAATGTAAATAAAATTGTTAGTGTTAAAAGTCATTTCATACATTTTGTTCCTTGTCCCCTTTCACAGTCACTCTGGTGCTATGGAAATAAATATTTCTCATTATTTGCTATGCTAGTTAAACACACTCTCTCTTGTCTTAATTCCAGTCAAGAGAATAGGAAAAGTTATTTTTCTCTTACGAAATAAAATGGAATCTAGTTCCCATAGGAAAAGATGTTCTCTAAGAATGTATCTTGTTAACCATAGACTAAAAGGAAGTATCAACAATGCAAATACACAACAAATGATTCACACTTACATATGTAAATGTCTCTTGCAACTTAAGAAGATAACAAATGAACAAATAATAAAATGGGCAAAACATTCATCCAGAGAAGAAATAAAAAAGAATAAACATGAGGAAATTCATTCAACACCATCAGCCATAAGGAAAAGCAATACTCCCATGAGCCATCACTGCAGATCCACTAGGAAGCATTCAATGAAAGAAACAGACATACAAGTGTTACGAGGATGTAGAGCAGCCAGACTCCTAGTGCTCCTGGACATCCTTCCCAATGCTACAACTACCTTGGAAACCACTTCATCAGTCATAAGTAACACTTGTGTTGAGGGGCTAGAAGAAAAGGAGGAGCTGGGAGAAAATAATCACGAGCCACATATTTGACAAAGGATTGGCATCTAGATCCTACTGTATGAATTAGAAAAATTGGAAAAGCAGACAATATAATTATAAAATGGGCAAAACATAAGAACAGGCCTTTGACAAGTAGACAGATAGTTCATAAGAACAGGAAAAGATATACAAAGTGGCAGGAAGTAGGAAGACACAAGTTAAAACGACCATGTCAAGCACAAAAACAGCAGCACTCAAAGCTTCCAAGAGTGTCTAAAGGTCTAACTGCCCACGTCAACTGTGAGCACAGGAAATGGCACAGCCATCCTGAGAGACAGCAGGACAGCTTCCTACAAAACTAACATCCAACCCAGCAACTGTACTTTGGAATTTTATCCTGGAGACATGAACATCTGTATTTACACAAAAATCTGCACACAAAATGTTCCTTGCAGATTCATTTATGATAGATTATATTGAAGGTAGTCAAAATGTTTCTCAAAAGATGTATTAATGGAGGTTTTTCTGGTGCTGCTATGTATTCAAATGATAATTCTGTACTCTCAAGAGTTAGCTGCCCCAGAAGAGCAAATTCCCAAGTATACCAGCCTTTGTTGTGCAATCCTTGTTCCCCAATTTAAAACTATTGGTTTTAAAAAAACTGGCAACAGCCAATTACTGGGGAGAATAAACTAGGCAGTTTCAGTTTCAGGGCTGGGGATCACAAGCAGGGACCTTGGAGAGGGGAGGAGAGAAAAGGGGAAGGAGCACAGAGGAAGAAGACTGGGAGGACAGAAGGTCTTCATCAGAGCTGGTAGAGCAGGAGCATGTGCCTGAGCGAAATGGACCCTGAAGACAGGCTGGTGGGGCAGAAGTGGCCGGCGAGAAAACACAGATAGCAAGAGCACAGTCTTGTGCTCTCGGGGAAGTAGTCAGCCTAGCATTAAAAAATTAGACTAGAGGCAATTTGCCCAGTAATTATGATAAAGTTAAATAAATCAATCAATCATAGTCCAAGTCTCATTCATTTGGAAGCCAACAGGAATGTAAATAAGTATTTATCTATAATGTATGGCTATGTAAATGTCAGTGTGTTTATATCATGGAGCACTACCCAGCAGTGAAGAGGAATGCACAATTTCTGTGAATTGCAAGGGAAGTTTGTACTAAGTAAAAAATTCTAAAAGTTTGTATAACATGACTCCGACTGTATGATATCCTTAAAATATAAAACATATTATGAGTTAATAACAGGGGTAGGTGTGGAAAAAATAAATGAACACAGATATAAATGGACAGAATTTCTCATGGTGAAAGAACTAATTTGTATCTTGCCTTGGGTGGTGGCTCCATGAACAAATGTGATCAAATTAGATCTCCGTCAGTTTTCTAACAATTAAATGTTAGAAATTAAATTAAATGCTTGGTTTTTAGAGCATCTCGTATACACTGACTATATGCCCTAATCAATCACATTCCTACGCATTTGTTCCATAGCACTAAAGACATAGAAACTTGTGCTCAAAGATGTATAACAGTGGCACGTATCATGACCAAAACTTTCAAAGTAGCACAAAGAATCTCGGTTTCATCAAGTGAGTATAGACAAGCTGTGTAAGAGCCACATGACGGAATGCTATTCAACTATAGAAAAGAAGGAACTACTTCTAAACAGATAATACGGGTAAAGTTTAAAGCAAATGCCACATAAAAGTGAGAACACAGCATGCTTCTTTCATATTAAACTAATCAATGCCAACAAATCTACTGATAGAAAGCAGATCATCAGAGTTGGGGCAGGGAAGATGAAAGACAAGGAACTATGGGGGTGTGACCAGTATGTTCATCTTGTTGGGGTGACTGTTTCATAGACACATCTTATGGAGCTGATCTTCATTGTCAACTTGACTACATCTAACTAAAACCCAAGCATATGGGCACACCTGTGGGGTGTTTTTGGTTTGTTTGTTTGTTTGTTTGTTTGTTTGTTTTTGGTTGGAATATTGAGGTCAGAAGAATTTCCTAAATCTGGACTATATCTTCTGGTAGCAGCCCATTTAAAAGGACAGGGAACAAGGAAGCTTTTGGGTTTTGCCTGCTTGCCCTCACTCTGGCTAACAAATTCATCTATCCCGAGACACCTCTTTGCTGGTGTTAGAACCTACTTCTTCAGGATTCCAATGTTGACTGAAAACCAGTAGCTTTTTAGGACTTCCCTGAGACTCCAGCATCTTGTTGGGATGGCTGAGACATTCAATTTCATGAGCTGAACAACCACTGGGTCCTTTGTCTTTCTGTCAAGAGACAACCATTTTTGGATTTCCCATATCATAGCCTGTGAGCCACTCTAATAAATCCTCCCTCATATATGTATATACACATATATGTATACATATATGGAGGGACATATATCATATATAGAGTAGGGATATAATATGTATATATTATATATGTTATATGTATGTATATATGAGGAAGGATTTATTAGTGATAAATGAGGACAGATACACATATACAATTCTATTAGTTCTGTTCTTTTAGAGAACCCTGACTAACATATCCATAAATATCTAAGTAAAATCTTATAGAATTATTAATTATAAGCCAACTGTGCCTCCACAGTACTATGGGATGTTAAATCATCAACATCAATACCATGGCTCAGTTTGTGTGTCATTGGCTTGCTCGTCTCCATCAATGGACCCCAGACTTTCCAGTGAACCTGATTCAGTCTTCCAGATTAGGTTCCCCATGGCTGTTTTTCATTTACCCATTTGATAGCCACTATGTGAATTCCCTTAGTGCTCCTGCATCTCTCTGTGAGAGACTCTTGGAACTGACTCTTCTTTTCTTGATCTTCCCTTTCCCATTCCCCTTCTGGGAGGGGGCCAGGACAGGTGTCAGAGTTCCAGCATTAAAACCACTTTGCAGATCCCTAACACGACATCTCAGATGCTGTGGCACAGCCCGTCTCCTCAGGCATCCCTCCTCTTCTCGGGAGGCATTGGTAATTGAGATGGATGCTCCGTACCATTCCAAGTGGGCTTAGCATGGCCAAAAACCATTAGCTCGCTACAGTTTGGATGCGAACTGTCCTCTCCAGGCTCGTGTGTTTAAATGTTTGGTGCCCAGCTGATGCTGGGTGGGAGGCTGTGGAAACTTTAAGAGGTGAGGCCTGACTGGTAGAAGTAGGTCACTGGGAGTGGACATGGAGGGTAACAGCCCCTCCCTGCCTCCATCCAGTCTTTGCTTCCTGGTTGGCCCTGTGAGACGTTGTACCACAAGCTCCGACTACAGACTATGCCGCTCTAGCTACCATGTTATGCTCACACAGTGGGCTTCACCCTCTAAACCATGAACCAATAGAAACCTCCCATCCACACGCTGCATCTGTCATAGTGGAGGGAAAGTCATGTGCTCTGCTTTCCCTCCCTGGGAGAAGAACCTTGACTTTTCGCTGAGCACACTGCTGACCTGGGTCCTTTTGACCCCCTTTGCCCTTAGCAATGGCCCGGAAACAGGGCTGTGACCACTGAAACAAGAGCAGGAACACCATGTGGGACTTCCAGGAATGCAGGCTGCTAACACAGCTCCAGGGTGGGTGAGAGGGGCTTCTGCCCCCTTTGCTGCCTGGAATGAGGAGGTTCAGTGGAGCTTCAGAAGTCAAGATCTGGGTGTTGAGAAAGGCACGGGCAGACGACTGTGTTCTGATGACCTGAGACCAGGAGACATCCACCAGACCAGCCTGAGTTGCCCGCTTCTGGATATGTTTTCCTTGCAAGAGACATTACAATTCTGACTTCCCTGAGTCATGGTTGACTCGAGGGCTCTGTTTTGCGCCTCTGACCAGGGCCCTAGAGAACGGGCTTACTCTTTCTTCTGTTCCCATGACCCCTCAGTGGCCCGCTGCATTCTGCTAGGATTATCTCCCTATGTTTCCATTCTCCCCTTGGCTGAGAATTTGGTGAGGGAGGAACCATATTTTAGTCCTCTCCAGATAGCTCCTACCTTCCTTCCCAGCATGCACCAGGCACCTATTTAATATTTTTTGCGGGTTTACAGGAGACAATTCCACGGGAAGATTGAGAAGCTGGCTGGAGTTGGCAGACTGCGCTCTTTGTCTCTGGAGTAACTCCTCTCTATACATAACTCATGATGACAAGGGTTGGGACTCCCCTTGATGGCCAAATTGAACTAGCTAGGATCAAACGTATGGGTGAAAACAGCCATTGTTGGCACTCCGTACACCCACCCAGAGCCTTCCCCCTCACTCACAGAAAACAAAATCAAGGCTTTGTTTAGACAAAGTGCAGTTACATTTCTGAGCTCTCAGACACCAACAAAAAGTTTAGGAGTGGAAAAGCACACCTACCCATCCCCCTTTACTCCTTGCATTTCCAAAGCTGTATTTACCTGAGGCATCCAACATTCTGAGAACATTCGGCCGCCACCTACCCTTTTCCACAGCCGCGCATCCCACCTCCTCTGAATTTACTGATGTCCTTTTTTTTCCCCCTGTAAACTAGCCCACTTAATAAAACTAGTTCCTTCAATAAATGGCAGGTACTTTTCAAGGGCTGGGGAAATAAAAGTAAATTGTGACGAGGAGTTTCTGTATGAGATGTACACAAAGGGTGATTTGGAGAGCCACTGTATGTGCTCGTGAGCCAGACACAGTGGTCTCAAAGAAAAACCACTGGAATCCTGAGACTTTCCATAGAGGTTTCATGGGACTAAGGGCATGGTGCTGGCACTTGAAGGACAAGCAGACTTCGCCTGGAGAATGAGGGAGGGCTTGGCACACTGTGCAAATGAGAATGGGGTGAGAAATGTGCTGGAAGGCTCCGAGTGTCTGTTGATATTGTTCCATGGGGGAAGGGTGCTCAGAGGTGAGGCCAGACTGAGCAGCCTACACAGTATTCCAGTTGAGACTTTTCTCCTGCAGATGGAGGGCTAATGGGGACAGTTTTTTATTTTGTTTTGTTTTTTGTTTTTGTTTTTGGTTTTTTTGTTTTGTTTTGTTTTGTTTTGTTTTGTTTTGTTTTGTTTTGTTTTGTTTTGTTTTGAGACAGGGTTTCTCTGCGTAGCCCTTGCTGTCCTGGAACTTACTCTGTAGACCAGGCTGGCCTCAAACTCAGAAATCCGCCTGCCTCTGCCTCCCAGAGTGCTGGGATTACAGGCATGTGCCACCACGCCCAGCTTAGGGACAGTTTTTGCTGGTGACATACTGCAGTGCCCACACTTGACCGGCTTTAGGCCGGTAACTCTGGCAGGAACACAGAGGATGCAGGAGGACTGGGGAGAATAGAGCTCAGGAAATGACACGAGGAGGCAGTGAGGCCCTGGAGACAGCAGGACTTGGTGCCTTGTGAGCATGGGTGATAGTTGGGGCTCTTAAACAGAGTGCATGTTGGTAAATCTGAGATGGAAGACACTCCACCGTCCCCGCTTTTGTTTGATATCAACTCTCTTGAGAGGCAAAATGATGGGCAGAGGGCGCATGCTCCTGAGCCAGGGCAATGCCTAACAAAGACTGAGCACAAGGGAGATGTTAACTCTTCATTTTCCACTGTCATCCCCACCCCTGCCCCACCCAGCACTAGGCTAACTCAGAGCGGCCTCAACCTTCTTTAGTGCCCCTAGACCAGGCTAACCTCTCACTTTCATATGACAGCCCAGAGAAGACATGTACTGTGCAGTTGACATTACATGAGCATTTCTGAAGTATGGGGATGGGCACTTGCCTCCTGGCCAGCAGGCACCCCATGTACTGGCTGGTTTTGTGTGTCAACTTGACATAGGCTGGATTATGACAGAGAAAGGAACTTCAGTTGGGGAAGTGCCTCCATGAGATCCAGCTGTGGGACATTTTCTCAATTAGTGATCAAGGGGGAAGGGCCCATTGTGGGTGGTGCCATCCCTGGGCTGGTATTCTTGGGTTCTATAAGAAAGCAAGCTGAGCAAGTCAGGGGAAAGCAAGCCAGTAAGTAACATCCCTCCATGGCCTCTGCATCAGCTCCTGTTTCCTGACTTGAGTTCCAGTCCTGACTTCCTTTGGTGATGAACAGCAATGTGGAAGGTGTAAGATGAATAAACCCTTTCCTCCCCAACTTGCTTCTTGGTCATAACATTTGTGCAGGAATAGGAACCCTGACTAAGACATCCCATCACATCCTTGTCAACATGTTGAACATCAGAGGAGGCCCAGCATGTAAATGCCAGACCATGAGAAGAAGTGATGAGAGAGATGTCACTCCTGTGAGCTAAAAGGATGTCAGGATGGCACACTGCTATCAAACAGACAAATCCAGAACGTGCCAGCTGGACTCGGGGGGAGTTGGGGGGAGACAGACATGCTTCATAACCACTAGGGCAACAGAAAGAGTCACTTGGGCCAGATCCATTCTTTACCTTGTCTCTAGGCTGGCTTTTCATATGCCCATGTTCCATGGAGAGAAGTTGGGGGCCAAGTGTAAGCAGTTAGGCAGGAGCAAATAGCTAGAAGAGTCGTATGCTAAGATAACTAGCCATTCATGCTGCTTCATGAACATGCAGTAAGAGAAGCCGGTGTGGAATGCCTTAGGCTTATCTGCTTTTGGAAAAATCTGTTTACAGTGAAGAAAGAGCCTAAGAGACCTATTGGAATCCCAATGACTGGGCTGATAGCCAAAATCAAGGAGTGTCCTGGCTGTGGTGGCTAAAACAGTGTCATCTCTCCCAGAAAACTGTCAAAGTGACTGTTGCCAAGGACATCTCCTGGCTGCTGTGTCCCTGGGCTCAGAGAGGATGGCTCAACACTGACTCCGCTCCCTAGGTCTGGCCTGGAGGTGCCTGGTGCTCCTTCGCATCCAGTACTGGGCAAAGGCTACTTGATCTGGATGGTTCTAGCAGTAAGATCTGCTGGTAACGTGCTAGAGTGCTTGAACTAAAGTAGACTTCAGGGTGAAGTGGCTCGGCCCTTGACTAGAGAGGAAGTGTCAACCCAGCACAGCAATGTGACTCATGCTCGGAGCTCAGAACTGTGTCCCAGCCAAGGAGAGATGCCGTAGCCAGAGATGGGTGGTCCGAATAGCATCTAGAAAGGCTGTCTGCATTCATCCAGCCGTGTGGATGGAAGCGGGGAAGAGATGCAACTGACAGACAAGTGCTCCAGTTCCCTTCCGGTATAGCAATGGCCCAATAGCACACCTGTCGGTCACTAGTCAACTCCACAGAAGTCTTCTAGCCATTGGGCCCTAGGGTCCTTGAAAGTAACACAGAAGTTCCTTGAAAGATACTATGGGTCATTCGAGGTAGGCCTACTGTTACAACCCCATATCCCTTGACACATCAGACACCCTGGGTCTGGTCAACTGAATCACTTGCCCGCAGCTGGAATGACTCTATTTGCATCCTTCTGTAAGATTCTTCTGTAAGAGCTGATTGGATCTTCTCACCATTACATTTTCATGACAAGCATCACCTAGCTTCTCTCATCTGACGAATCGGGGCCAGAGTTCTCTAATTTTTTTTTAATTAGTGAATACAGGTTAATGCCTCACAGGGCGTCAGCCATGAAGACCAATCACATACGAGGAGTCAAATCATAGTCTATTGCTCGGAAAGCAATAGTGTGTCCTCCAGTCACTGTTTTCTCTGTCCTACCTACTTCCAGGCGCCTCCCCTCCCCTTGTTCCAATGCTCGGGGTCTAAAAGGCCTCCTTATTCTTCCTTTCCTAATAAAACTCTTCTCAAAACTAACTTCCTAGGGAGATATGTTGGAGCAGTGTTGGGGGGCTTAGCTGTCCTCTTCACACAACACATGAAAGGGAGGAGGTGTGGCTTGAAAGAATGCCTACACAAAATCACCTTCTCTCCCAACAGTTAGAGGTAGTGTCATCATATATGGCTCCCTGTGCCTTTGGAGGAGGCCCCTCCCAGGGTGCCCTCCAGCCTCTGGGAAGTATGTATTCATCAGGGTCCACTGCTCCTCATATGTAGACTTCTCTGGATTCCATCTTGTCCTTGTAAGGCATTGCATAATCGTAGGCTGTCACATAAATACTCATAGACTATAATATAAACAACACCCAAAGCCTCTTGTTCTGTGCAAATATGCAGTGTGATAAACATTGGCTGGATGGATAATGATTGCTTCCAATTTGCCAGCTGTCTGGATCTTGGTCAGGATTATTGCTGAACAGTTTTTGACATATAAAACATGGACTGTTGAGTGGGTTCACATCTAGTGATAGCAGAAGAATGGGTTGGTTCTATTGTGCAAATGAAACCCTGTTGCATGGCAGAAGTTGAGGGGCATGCTGACACATAGGTCGAGAGCTCAATCCTCTCTCTGTCTACATGGAGATGGTTTTCTAGAGTCAGTTGTATTTTATTCCATGGATAACTCTGGGCATGTCTTCTGCATTACTTCTCGGTCTCAATATATAACTAACTTGAGGATATGAGTCCCTAGCCTACCAAAGAGGAATGAGGTCAGAAAACACAACTCAGCTCATGTCTTACATGCTGTTAGATCTGGCCTCAGCTCTGTCTGCTTACAGTACCAGGGGCATTTCTGTTCCTGGAAACCTTTCCAAGTTCCTATAAACTTTCCTGTGAAATAGCAAAGCACCTTCTTGAATGTGCCCACGTAGGCTGAGCAGGGACTGCAAAATAGTTGCTACCCAGAGCCTAAGGGCTTTCACAGCCTAGACATGGCCTGGGGTCCTCCTGCAGTGTGAATGTGGGATGGGTGTGAGAGTTAGACTGAGGACCAGATGTTGGGAGGCAAGATGTCACATCCGATTGAAGGTTCGTTTCTAAGTTCCCTAGGGCCCCAGAATAACAAACTGGATGACGGTTCTTCGGTCAATGAGACAGTAAGCTCTGTTTAGGAACTCAAGTGGGACGAGATTATATAGTCTGAATGTATTCCATGCCCCTGAACGGTACCTTTAAAAACTACTAAGATGGTACATATGTTTTATACCAAAGCCAATAGAAGAGACAAATCTGTAAGTTAGATAAAACACCAGATTCAAACAGAAGAGGCATCCCATCCAATGCCATCAGAGGGGCACTATGTATGTCCCTTTAGATTCCAGACAAAAGAAATACCTCAGTTTCTTGAAGGCATGCCTTGAAATTTGAGCGAAGAGGGCTGAAAAAGAGAAATCCATCACCAGCATCCTCTGCCCACCCACTGAACCCATAGACCAGCTTTGAACTCTCAGGCCACTTCGTGGTCAAAGGCTGATTCGCCCAGGCACCAATCGTAATTATTAAAGATAACAGCTAGCATTTCCTGAGCTCTTGCCCCCTGCAAGGCGCCAATGGTTAGCCCTGCACTTATCAGATGATAGGGCTGAAGCGCTGGGGCCAGCCTCGGGGAGGAGCCCGGACAAGGCAGGGCAGCAAGACTACAGGACCGAGATTCAGTGGTCTGCCTGGCTGCCTTCCTGGGTGGTCCCCCTCACAGTGAACAGTGAGTCCGAGGTTGTGGATGGTCAAAGACTGATAACATTCCAGAAATTGCTTAAGTGAATATGTGTTTCCATTTAAAGTCCAGTTTGCTTTTTAATTAAGGGTCCCACACAAGAATTCAAAGCGCTGAGACTTGGCTGCTATAAATCCAGTGTTTTAAGTTGCTCGAAGTGTTTGCATTGATGAAGAGCCACACACAGTCCTTGGTGAGGGAGAGCAGAGCCGTAGGAACTGATAAACCCTTGTCATGGACAAGGACCATTGTTGTGAGTCTTGTTCCCACTGAATCCTTCCATCAACCCAGCTCCTCACTACCAGACCCCTTAGATAAAGCCCAGGACCCTCCCTCCCACCACTGCCTGGTCCCAACTTCTCCAGACACTCAATTGCAGAAGCCTTCTGCAAATACAGCATCTGGTGTTTATCCTCTTACTATTTCCCATAAGCACAAGCTGAGCCCATCTCGTCAAGAACTGGCAGGCAATTGGCCTTTTTGGCATCGGCTTTGTCGTCATGACTCATGTCTCCCATTCCCAAGCATCCATCAATGCAGGGCCACCCCCTCCTGCAGGACCCAGCAGCTTGCCTTCAGGAAATGTTCCAAAATGGCCATTTGAGTATTAGTTCATTGTCCTGGTGTCCCTCATCCAGAGACCTGCAGACTCTTCCAGAAGGCCAATGTTCTGGCTCTACATCAGCATGCGGGCCAGGTGGTCACCTAGCTGCAGAGAGGGGTTGATGAGGGAGAGCAGAGGACTCTAACTTCTTAAGTGGGATCTCACGGGGTATCCCTCTCTGACTCACTTCTAGAGACACGTGGTACTGCTGCCCTTGCAGAATGTTTGGAAGTTTCTCTGGTATAAAAGGCTCTTCCCACACCACCTCCACCCCTCAAGATTAGAAATAAGTTCACTAAATTTAATGTTACTATTTGTCCATACATATTGAATTTTCCAAACATACACTCCTCTCCCCCATTTCCTTTGTCCTATCACTGTTCTGCCTTCTTCTTGGGTCTATCCTAACTAATGCTCATGAAACATAATGATCTATGCCCACACTGCCCCTCTTTGTCTCAGTGCTGGGGTTGAACCCAGGACCCTGTGTATGCTGTGTAAGAACTCTACCATTGATCTGGATCCCCAGCTCCCACCCATCTGCATAAATAGACATCCCAACTAGTCATTTGTCCTTTGCTGCTAAGGCCTCTCATACCTGATTGTATCTGTCATCCCCCAGCTATATTATAGAGATCAAGTCAATCAGCCAATCTCCATGCCTGCCTGCCCCCATGGAATTCAATTAGTTTGAAGATACAGAGCCCAAGAGGCTGAAACCTTCGGTGTATTTATATGGGCAAGGTGTAGGGTGAATGGAGCGGCACTTCCTTCCACGCCACGCATTTCCTTCTGGGTCTGTGGCTCCTGTTGGATTGTAATCATTCACTGTCAAGGCAAACCTGGCCCTTACCCTATGTGTCCTCAGTACCCAAAGGGGAAAACACACAACCCTTTTGGTTGTAGCACAATCATCAGAACCTCACACCATAGGACCTACCCTGATAACACCACAGTAAGGGGATTACCTGCCAATAACAGTGGAGTTAGCAAACTCCGCTTCTGCTCTGAGCTTCTTTACGTCCAGGTACACAGCTTTCCTGCATGGCACTCTCATCTGCTGAGCATCTTGGAGGAAAGGAAGACCCATCTAGGCACATGGGCGGTTCCTTCCTTCCTTCCTACTGGCATTGTTGGATTTAATCATACTCGTGAAGAGTAAGAGGTTTTGGTTCAAATAACCAGAATTGTGGCCTTTGGCCTCAATCAGGTCCATGAAGGGCTGGCTGTGTTCTCAAAGTCCATCCTGAGAAGACAGAAGCAGAGTGACTGATCCTCGGGTACACAGTTTTCACAGAGGAATGTGCAACCTATAGTTTGAGAGGAGTTATGGAGTGCCTTCTCTGTACAAACTCTGGGTTAGAGTTGAAGGTACAAGGGTTGACGGTAAGAAAACAAACAGAGTTTGTCCAGTCCTATGGAATTCTGGGTTAGACTTGAAGGTACAAGGGAAAGCAAACAGGTTGTCCTGCCCTACAGGAGCCTAGAATCTATAGAATACGTGATCAGGTAAATGGGTACCGTCCCCATGGCAAACATATGCCAGGTTGGGAAAGAGTAGCTTTGATCTCTGGGCTAGAGGATGGCACTTGTCAAAGGCAGAGTCTTACCCTGGTTTACTCTCTGTTGCTGTGATAAATATCATGACCAAAAGTAACTTGGTAGAAATTTACACTTATAAGTCCCAGTCTGTCACTGCGGGAAACCAGAGCTGGAACTCAAGGAAAAATGGCAGAAACTGCTTCCTGTCTCCCATTCCCCGGCTTGTTCAGCTTGCTCTTTTATAATCCAGACCCACATGCCTAGGGATAGAACAGCCCACAGTGAACTGGGCTCTCCCACATCAATCAGTAGTCAAAAATAATAATAACCTCAGATAAATGCCCACAGAGCTAGCTGATAGAAGAAATTTCTCAATTAAGGTTCTCAGTCTCCAGATGGGTCAGAGCTGACAACCAAGATTAACCTTCACATCTTTGATTTATGTGATGACTGAGACTGTGGTAAATCCAGGGTCAGGGAAAGGCCTGAACCACATGGAGAATTCTAACCCTGTTCCATGTGGCCAAACCACAGGGTTGTGGTGGAGTAATGGGAGGTGAGAGACACCAGGCGTGCATGGGTTCAAAGGTCACACAAACAGCTGGACCCAGGACAGGATTGCTATTCACAGGGAACTGTCTCTGATTAGCAAATACAAGATGAAACTCCTCAGAAGGAAAGTAGGCTTTGGTGGTTAATTTATTTAGGTGAGGGGCGGGGCAGAGTAAGGATGTGCTGTGCTGGCATTTACCAAAACAGCCAGAGTCTCTCTATTTAAAATGCAACTGAGAGGGATGAGGCCTGGGTTAGACTTTTAAACCCAATACTTGGGAGGCAGACAGACAGGTTCTCTGTGAGTTCCAGGCCAGGGCTACAGAGAGAACTTGTCAGGGGGAGGGAATGAGGGTGCAGATAGACAGACAAAGAGAAACAGCCAACCACTCACACTCACACACGGGGAGGGGGGAGGGGGAAGTGCAGAGGCTGGGTGGGGGTGGATAGCACCCTTCAGGACCCAAGGAAGGCACAGCTGGACCTTGACTCCTCAGCCTTTTCTCAGCTCCTCCCACTAGCACCTCATTACCCAGCTCATTTTCATCTCCACAGACAAGGAGAAGCCAAGCAAGCCCATCTCCTGATGCATCTCCAGAGCATGACAGACTGAGGGGGGGTGGAGTGGGATGGGGGGGTGGACACTAATGGAGTGGGATGTGAGCTGCTCTCAGTGCCTTGCACTCCCAGACAAGTATGTGTCGGGGACCACAGCAGCCTGCAAATTCACCACAGAGTCCTTGCTTCTGAGACTCTCTCCAAGTGTCTCCAGGCACCCAGCCTGCAGCTCAGGCTCCCTGCTTATCTGCTTTCTCTCTTCGGGTCCTAGTTCAAAGGCTGTCAGACCCCTAGATCTGTGATATTCTCCTAGCGACAGAGCTCCTGCCCCCACTGTCTCACCAGAACCCAGCTTCCTATATGAAGCCTTGTCCTGTTAGCACCTCGGTATGCCTACAGTTAAAGGAAAGGCTTTTATAGTGGCAACCAAGTAAGAGAGAGGTGGAGAGGGTGAGCCTCAGTCCTTCATGACTGGTGTCACTGTAAGAACGGCTTATCAGGACGCAGACCCACACACAGAGGGGAGACCATTTGAAGACACAGGGAAGAGATGTTATGAACAAACCAGGAGACGGGATCTCAAGAAATTAATCCTGTCCAAATGTGGATTTCAGACTTCCAGCCTTCCGGACTGTGGGAAACTACTTCTCCATAGCACAGCCCTGTTATGACACTGCTTAAGTCACCTCATGGCCTCATGTGGCACTGCAGAGGGCAGCCCAAGCAGACCTCTAGATGTGTGCTAACAAGGACATGCAAAATGTGCTATGGGTGTAGAAGGGTAGGAGGGATGGGCCCTGAGGAACAAGGAAGCTGGCCTGACGTTATTCCTTCAGCTCCAGCGTGGAGTGGCTGGGTCCATATCCCTCGGATGTGCCCCTCCTGAGTGAGAGTCACTCCATAGAGAAGCCAGAGGAAGAAGATGCAAGCAGATCCAAAGGAAAGATAACAGCAGGGGTAGACGGTTGGAGTACCTGGACTGGTGTGGGTGGAGGAAGGAGCCTTTGGATGCAGGGAGTAGTGAGAGCACTGACAGGCAGTGACTTGAAGTAGGGCTCAACTACAGGGAAAGAGACGAGTTACCTGGAAGGGAGAGAAATAGAGATGGGGGGAAAGGGGGTAGAGCCAGGAGGAAACCAGAAAAGTGTGACTAGGCTCTGCTCCCATGGAAAGAGCAACCCCGTCGTGATCTGTGACTGTTAGACAGTGTCTACACGCATCAAATACCATACAGAGCTCTGTGGGTACGTAGGAATGTGGGAATGGGGTGCAGCAATTAAAAATCAGTTAAAAGGAGGTTTGTAGGGCAAGAAAGGGACCAACAGATGCCAAAAACAGGTGGGAACTGAGGAGGGAAACAGAGCAGCGACCACTCTAGGGACCAGTGAGCAAGCCTGGCCCTTCTGCCTGCTCATCTGAAATATTTATCTCCATATCTGAATGCATAAACAATGCAGGAGCCCAAGCGCGGTGCATCCGCTGGCCAGCTCTTAAGATTTTTTTCTGTGAGAGTGTTCCTGGAAGAGGCAGTTAATACCTACAGTCACTCGCCCTGCAGTTGATTATCGAGCAGCAAGCCAGCTCACCTCCTTCATGTGAGTCCTGTGCTGAGATCTTAGGTTTCAGAAAGGACCACGGGCCTCAGGGACACCAACCGGGAGGGAGGGATGCCTACGTAAGAGCCACACATCCTGCCCCTGTTCATTCACGCAGGGCCCACTGTTCCCTGCCTGTAAGGTGGCTTCCTCAGGAGCCTCATCTTTGTGCAGGCATGGAGGGCGAGGGTGTGCAAACGTACTTTTATTCTAGCTTCCCTAGGTGATTGGCATAGCAGAAAAGTTGCAAGCCATTAGCAGTTTGGATATTGGGTAGTTCAATGCTTCTGCTTCATACATGGATGAAACTGAAGCCTTCTGGGCTTCAATATCTTAGATGACACTAGAACTTGAATATTGTGACTCTGAAACCAGACATCATATTATAGCAGCCACTGGAGAATTCCCACCCAATGGAAAATGTATGCAGTTTTAAACTTTCAGAGAGCCACAAGACAAAAAAAAGGGGGGGGGGAACAACAGGTGGTATTGGCCTTAGTCACGAAGACACCAAATCCACTATGTGTAAAACTTACCAGATTCTCTATGCTGAAGAGAACTTGGTGCTCTTCAAGCTGCTAAGGTAAATGTTCTGTGTGCTTGCTAGGCTTGGTTGGGAAGAGCTGTCTGGGGCAAGGGTGGGGTGGGTAGGAGGCAGACTCGGCATACCACCATGAAAAGCTTCTCCAGAGAGAGCCACCAGTTGTAAGCCCACGAGGCTACACATTTTGCAGAAACTCTATAATAGTCTCTCCAGAGTGTTACTATAGCAAGAAATGTTCCCACAATCCAAGTGTGGGCTGTGGTAGACATTGTCCCAGCCTGCAACAGACAGAGGACTTTGTATGCAGCCGCTCAGTCTTTTAGGGTACTTTTAGCTGACACAGTATGGCTGTGGGCAGCTGGTATTCCATCTATCTGTTAGGTGGCTAGACGTGGGTGGCGCTGCCAACTCCTGGGTGGAATGATAGAACAGAAGTTTCCCCGGTGGTAGGAAGGCTGTCCCGCACTGGAGGGTGTGAACAGTCAGCCCAGTGACCCAAGTGGAATGCCAAAGCCCCTTGGCTCAGGGAGTTACAGCGACATCCAGAGCTGTCAAGTTCCAGGAATCCGCTCCTTCCCAACAGTCTGGGATTCCCTTAAACACCACTTCCAGCCGATTTCGCCTCCGCCATCTCTAGAAATGTTAGTGTGCATCTCAGCACCATGAGCTCCACCTCTGAGCCTCAAAGACAGGTTTCGTGTCACTGTACTAAACATCCAACAGGGCTGCGGAAGAGCAGGTTACCAAGGTAACAGGAGCCCCAGGCAAAGTTGGTCTGTTGCCATCAGCCAGCTGGCCTCTCTGGGAAGCTATCAAGGCAGATGTTCATTAACACTCTGTTCTGACAACAGTTGGCCACATGGGCTAGGCCAAATCAAGATATACCGTAAGTACAAAATACAGATATCCCAAACCAAATACAAACAAATGAGCAAACGGCATGCAAGTACCGAGTGAAATGCTTACATTAAAACTGAAATAATTTACACAGTTAAAAGATGATATTGTTAGTCTTATGCTGGATTTAATAAAGCCGACATTTAAGTTCATTTTAATGTGTTTTCCCTCTATCAGACACCACGGTTCTTGTGGAAGCACTCCATTTAAGGAGCCAATGCCTGGGATTTAAGTCCACTGGTGTTGTCTTGGGTTGGATTAGCAATGTAGGGATGGATAGCCTAATTATACCTGCTGATTACTGACCAGGATTAGACGAGAAAATACGTGTGGTCTGGAGATGCTGCTGAACATGAGGCTGACATCAGACCAATCCCTTAACCCCTTCACCCTCGTGGACGCCATGGCCAAAAGCTTCTCTCGCGCGCTTTAGAAATAGAACTTGAAATCTAGGGCCGAATGCGCGACCTGATAATACAATGATTCCTTATTCCATGTCCTACTTTAGTGGAGCTTACACAGATGCCAAAGTTGAATAGAACAAAGTGTGTGTGTGTGTGTGTGTGTGTGTGTGTGTGTGTGTGTGTGTGTTTGTGTGTGTCCATATCCTATTGCCTACAAATACATGTATATATAATCATCTCAAAGTTCAAGGCCTAATTGATGCACCACATGCTCAAAGTAGCATTGTTTACAGCAGCCAAAGGGCAAAAAAACCTAAGTATCCATCAAGGGATTGATGGCCAATGAAATATGTATATGCATATAATGCATATATTGTTTAGCATTAAAAGGGAATGCACGCTACAGCAGGAATGGGCCTCGGGGATATCACGCTAAGTAAACTATACATCGAAGAACAAACAATGCTATGTAATTCCACCTACATGAGATTGTAGAGTAGCAAGCTCACAGAGACAAAAACTAATACCGTGTTGTCAGGGTCTGAGGGGGAGGGACAGAGGAGGCAAGAGAGAAGGCATTATGTTTAGTGACTGTGGCGTTTCCATTGGAGAGGATGGCGATACATCATACTGATGATTGTACAATACAAACATAGTTAATGCCACTAAGCCATACGGTTAAAACGGTTACGATGGTAACTTTTATTACATACAAAAATCAGTAGCTTCTATATATACTATTAACATGTTTGCCAGGAACGAAATTGGGAAAAATACCCCATTCGCGATAGTTTAAAAATATACCTAGGAATAAACCTAAACAAAGAGGAGAGAGATTTCTACCAGGAAAACTTTAAAAAGAATGAAGAAATAAATCGAGGAAAATATTAGAAGCTAGGAAGATCTCCCTGCTCTAGACTTGGCAGAACTAATATTGTGACGATAGCTATATCACTGAATGCACTATCTACAGAGTCTGTGCAGTCTCCCTCAAAATCCCAAAGGCATCATTCAGGAAAAACTGGGATAGGCGAATCCTAAAACTCATTTGGAAACACAAAGACTATGAACTCTCAACACAAGAAGAACTGCGCTGGCAATATCACAAATTATTCCACAGGTCCACAGTGACAAAACATGCTACCCAGGGGGAGAACAAAGTAGAGGCCCCAGAAATAATGCTATATAGCTAGAGAAACCTAGTATTTGTTGATGGTGTCAAAATCAAAATTCTGCGTAAGTTCATATATCCGCCACTAAAATATGACCTAGAAGCAACTGTTGTATTGTTAGCCCATGTGTTCATCTCTAGATTTCAACTTGTGTTTCTAAAAGTGGAAGAAAAGTCACTTCATCAGCCTACAGTGTACCGTAGATGGGACATCTACACATAGAAAGATGAAAACTAGACCTAGAGCCCTCATTCTGCACAAAATCAATTAAAAATGAGTCACAGATTTTAATGTAAGTACTGAAACTTTGAAACTGAAAGCAGAAAACAGACAAAACACGTCAAGAGAGAGGCATGGACAAGAAATGACTAAAAAGAACTCCAGCAGCAAAGGATATAACCCTGAGGCCCTGCAATGAGATCACCTAAGTTTGAACACACTTGTGCACAGCAGAACAGTCACCAGAGGATGAGCCAGTCTCTAGAATGGAAAAAATAAAGTCCTTTCCAAATATACCTCAGACCGAGAATATATTAAAAAATTATAGAGATTATATACCAAATCCAAATCATCCACTCAGTAAATGGACTCAGGAGTTGGACAAACAGTCCCCAAAAGAAGGAATAGAAACGGCCAATAAATATTTTAATAGGTGTTCAACATCCTTAGTCATCATCGAAATGCAAATCAAAACCATTCTGAAATTCCATCTCACCATAATGGATGACATCAAGGTGACAACAGATGCAGGCACGGGTGTGGGGGTGCTGGCAGGGGTGTGGAGGATGCTGGCAGAGGTGTGTGAGATGCTGGCAGGGCTGTGTGAGATGCTGGCAGGGGTGTGGGGGTGCTGGCAGGGGTGTGGGGATGCAGGCAGGAATGTGGGGGATGCTGGCAGGGGTGTAGGAGATGCTGGCAGGGGTGTGGGGTGCTGGCAGGGGTGTGGGGATGCTGGCACAGGTGTGTGAGATGCTGGCAGGGGTGTGTGAGATGCTGGCAGGGGTGTGGGGGTGCTGGCAGGGGTGTGGGGGATGCAGGCAGGAATGTGGGGGATGCTGGCAGGGGTGTAGGAGATGCTGGCAGGGGTGTGGGGATGCTGGCAGGGGTGTGGGGGATGCTGGCAGGGCTGTGGGGGGATATAGACAGCAGTGTGGGGTATGCTGGCAGGGGTGTGGGATGCTGGCAGGGGTGTGGGATGCTGGCAGGGGTGTAGGAGTGCTGGCAGGGGTGTGGGGATGCTGCCAGGTTGTGGGAGATGCTGGCAGGGGTGTGGGGTGCTGGCAGGGGTGTGTGAGATGCTGGCAGGGGTGTGGGGTGCTGGCAGGGGTGTGGGGATGCTGCCAGGTTGTAGGAGATGCTGGCAGGGGTGTGGGGTGCTGGCAAGGGTGTGGGGGATGCAGGCAGGAATGTGGGGGATGCTGGCAGGGTTGTGGGGATGCTGGCAGGGGTGTGGGGATGCTGGCAGGGGTGTGGGGATGCAGGCAGGGGTGTGGGGGATGCTGGCAGGGCTGTGGGGGATGCTGGCAGGGGTATGGGGGTGCTGGCAGGGGTGTGGGGGATGCTGGCAGGGCTGTGGGGGATGCTGGCAGAGGTATGGGGGTGCTGGCAGGGGTGGAGGTGGCAGGGGTGTTGGGGTGCTGGCAGGGTGTGGGGAAGAACCCTTTACACTGATGATACAACTGCAAACTGGTTCAGCCACCATGGAAGTCAGTATGGAAGTTCCTCAAAAATTAAAAATAGGAGCTGGAGAGATGACTCAGCCCTTAAGAGCACAGCTCTCCCAGAGGACCCAAGTTTGATTCTCAGCACTCACATCCGGCCCCTCCCAACCACCTGTAAGTCTAGCTTCAGGACCCCAAACTCTTCTGCTCTCTGGGGGCACACATCCATATCCACATAATACCCCCAACACACGGACACACACAAACACACATGTAACTTAAAATATTTTCATTAACACAAACTAAAAATATATCTAGGGCATGATCTAGTCACACCACTGCAGGGTGTAGACCAGGACTCTGGGCCAACATCCCAAGGAGATCCACCTTAACTGACACACACTATCCACAATAGATGAGAAATGAAGCCAGCTTAGCTGTCCATCAACAGACGCTTAAACAAAGAAAATGTTACATAATTACACAATGGGCTTTTATTCTGCCCTGAAGAAAAGTAAAATTATAGGATATTTGAGGAAAGCAGACAGTCCTGGAAATCATCGTGTTAAGTGAAATAAGCCAAGCTCAGAAAGACAAACCTCATAGGTGGATATTGGATTGATGTTTAGAACTACGAATACGTAATCCTGTATCATGAAACTTCAAAGACGAACATGGGAGTGACCAGGAAGTGATCTTATGGAAGTGGGGTAGAAAACAAAAAGTAATGGGATACGTGTGACATCCAAGTAGGAGGGGGCTCGGAGGGACGAGAGAGACCAGCAAGAGGCAGCAGGAGACGCGGGCGCAATGAGAAAAAGAAACAAAGAACAAACTGTGAGCCTGGCAGTGGTGACACACGCCTTTAATCCAAGCAGTCGGGGTGGGGGGTTGGCAGAGGCAGGCAGAGCTCTGTCTGAGGCCAAGCTCCTCTACAAAGTGAGTTCTAGGACAGTCAAGCCTACACAGAGAAACCTTGTATCAAAAAACCAGAGAGAGAGAGAGAGAGAGAGAGAGAGAGAGAGAGAGAGAGAGAGAGAGAACAAAATGAGTGTATAAGAATCCTATTATGAAATCCATTAACTGGCATTCTAGCTTAACAAAATTATTTTAATGATAAATTTATTTTATCACAAATTTTAATGTATTTTGAAAACTAAAACCATGCAGGTTGAAAGATAAGACGCTTGCCTTTACGGTTCACTCTGTTCAAAGAAGACAGGCGGCCGGTCTCCTGAACACGCTCACTCAGCTACACAGACCTCCAGGTCCTGGATTGGACACCCGTGAGGAGGCAAAGGCTGGCCACACTACAGATCCATGATCAGGGTGTTAGGAAGGTTGATCTGCAGTGCCCAGGCCTCACTGTGACAATGACGAATACTCCAATGGCTCTTTCTCCTCTGCAGTTCAAAGATGATAGTACCCCTTCTACCAAAGTTAGTGTTCATCAAAAATATTAGTAAATGTAAGAGTCAGGAAGCCCCAAAGTCTGCGTGAAGGTGCCCAAGCCTAGTGGGGCAGGCAAATCAGTCATACTATATAACACAGAGAGAAATGAGAACCATTGGACATGATTCTCAATACCATTGTGAAATGAATGGACTTTATGCACAAGTGAGCTCTCCAAATCACCACTGAAGTAGCCCTAAATTTTCTAATTGATAGAAATGTTTAAAAAAAAAAAAAAAAAACCTTAAGTAGGAGGGAGGAGCTGTGTGCACCTCCGGGAGACTGGCTACCCAAGGAAGATGATTTTAGCATGCTTTACTGAGAGACTCTGAGAGCAAGGAGACGAGCAAGCAGTGCAAGGCAAGGGTCGGTTTGGGTAATGGGGTCATTCCCATAGAAAACTGACCCCTGACAGTCTCATATCCTGTCCAGACGTGTGTTTAAAACACCAGCTATGTCCGCCATCATCTCTGGCCACAGGAGCATTTGTTTGCACAGGCAATGGCTCTCCACCCGCCATTCAACCCTGCAGCCATCACCAATCATCAGCTTGAGGCTGTCCCTCCGACCCTGACAAAGAGCTCTGCAGGATTCTGCTCACTGGGTGATGCCCCCACCGGCATTGTCCAGAGCCAAGAGAGTCAACTGTTCATGAAAAACACCACTGTTTTCCTCTTGGCCATATAATGCCATGAGAAATTTTTGTGTGGTGATGCATAAATCCCAGAAAGTTTGATTTTATAATTTGAGTTCCCTAAACTGTGGGTGGTTCCTCAGCTTTGTTAGTATTTGCTAAATAGCCCTTGTCCATAAAAATAAAACTGCTAAGTTCCCCCACTGAAGCACTCTGCCCCAAAGATATTCTAGGGCATACATTGACATTCCTGTTCTACTCAGTTGAGGTGGCTGACTCTTCAGTGAAAGACTTTAGGATTAAACTTTTAGTTAGTTAATTAGATAGATAGATAGATAGATAGATAGATAGATAGATAGATAGAAGATAGATGAGAGATGAGAGAGATGATAGATTGGTAGATAGAGATTGCTGGAGAGAGAGAGAGACAGAGAGACAGAGAGACAGAGAGAGACAGAGAGAGACAGAGAGAGAGACAGAGAGAGAGAGAGATAGGGGGGCTGGAGAGATGGCTCAGCAGTTAAGAGCACTGACTGCTCTTCCAAAGGTCCTGAGTTCAAATCCCAGCAACCACAAGGTGGCTCACAACCATCCGTAACAAGATCTGATACCCTCTTCTGGAGTGTCTGAAGATAGATAGATAGATAGATAGATAGATAGATAGATAGATAGATAGATAGATATTGCTAGATAGATAGATAGGTAGATAGATAGATAGATAGATAGATAGATAGATAGATAGATATTGCTGGATAGATAGATAGGTAGATAGATAGATAGATAGATAGATAGATAGATAGATAGATAGATATTGATAGATAGATAGATAGATAGATAGATAGATATTGATAGATAGATAGATAGATAGATAGATAGATAGATAGATATTGCTGGATAGATAGATAGATAGATAGATAGATAGATAGATAGATAGATAGAATGCCTAAACTGGCAGAGACAATGAAACAATGCTCTGCTGGGTTACAAGCCCTCTAAGAAAACCATTGCAAATAGTTCCAAATCATTGATCCATTCCTGAGAAAACTTTTTCCCCAGTGTTTTACTCTATTCAAGAATTCCTTCATGGACACCTGTCCTTAGGGATCTGGTGACACACTAACTTTAATTCCATTCTTGAATATATATATAGCTTGGTTAGTAGATGTGTCACAGGAAAGCAAGCCCACAAGTGTGCGTGCTAAAGGGTTAACAAGGATTTCTAAGAAACACAATCAGTGTTCTCTTTCAGCTTCCCTATGCATATTTTGGGGAGCAAATATGTATTGGATCTGAAACTGAAAATGTCTTAAGGAACTGCAGTGTAGCTGGGAGGAGCCCCTGGAAGAGGTCCACGTGTGTCTGTAGCTTGGAGAACTCAGAGTTCTCAGTTGGCTTCTCTGCATGAACATCTCAGGCCCATGTCAAAGGGAGATTTCCACAGAAGGATAGGCTTTATATTGTCCTGTGTGACTGAGGTATACATGCATGTGTACAAGTCTCTACTTGTATCAAATTTAATCTAAACATCTTTTAAATTTTAATTTTTTGTGTGTTGGCATGTTTTCCTGTGTACCACGTGGGTGTCCAGTGCCTGCGGAGGTGAGAGGAGGATGCGGTTAGACCCCAGGGCAGGAGTTAAAGATATTTCCAAGCCACCGTGTGAACACTGGGAACCTACCCCAGTCCCTCTGCAAAGGCAGCATATGCCCTTAACTGCCAAGCCATCTATTGCCCCTTAATTATAAAGTTTAAATCTGATTTTCCTTTTTAACCAATATGTAATAGTTGCATGTTTTTGGGAAAGAAATTGTGCTATTCTGATACATGCATGCAATGTGTGCTGATGAAATCAGGGTGGTTAGAATGTCCACCATCCACTACTTCGCTTGGAGCTGTTGAGGTCTTCTCTGCTCATTCTTCAGAAAACATGCAATGGGTCGCTATGGCCTGGAGACATCCCACCACAGTGTAGTGTAGAACACTGGAAATTTTTAAAAACTAGGCAATAGATTGATGTCATATGATAAAATAGATAGACAGGTGAGTGAGTAGATGGATGGATAGATGGATGGATGATAGATAGATAGATAGATAGATAGATTGGTAGATAGATGATAGATTGCTGGATAGATAGATGATAGATCGTTAGGTAGGTAGATAGATAGATAGATAGATAGATAGATAGATAGATAGTAGGTAGATAACCAGATACCAGTGAGCAAGCAAGACTTCTAGCTGGCCATTGACTTCTGGCTCTGCATTTATTGGGTTTACCAGGATAAATAGCCCAGAGAAAAGGCAATGCTAAGAGAAGCTAAATTCACGGCCATATGAAAGAACGTGATGTTACCAAGAAGAGGAAATAGGCAAGGGGAAGGAAGTGGTAAATAGGAGAAAGCCAGCACAGCTGGGTTGTTGGGTTTTGTTTTGTTTTTTTTTCCAGAAGGAGGGAGGCCACAGCATAAAGCGGCTTGAGCAGCTGCTGCGTCCTTGAGCAGACAGACATGGAGAAGCAGAGAGAAGAGGGGGCCGCATTAGTCAGGAACTTCAACATCCCACAGGCTTGGCTTCTGGAAAAATGTTCAGTAAAAAGTTATATTCTTCTCCAAGGCTTAGGACTTGGTGCTATATACCTCGTTGGGATCGTTTAGCTGAGATAGGAGACCTGCCTCTAAAGTTAGAAGTCCCAAATTGAGCCAGCCCAGGAATTCTCCTCCTCTGCTAGATTGGAAATCCAGTTGGCTTAGAAGATAAGGTGATACCCACCGGGCAGCACGGGCAGCGTGGGCAGCGCGGGCAGTAATCTCTTCTTTGCTGAGCACTGTGGAGCAGCCAAAATCATTTTTTCCTAGAGGCCCCAAGGGCTCCACCATCTTCCTTGAGAGACTCTGGATAAGTGCTTCAAATCGGCTGCTGCCCTGATTGCAGCTTTCCTTAAGGCTGCTGAACAAAGATCCACAAAGAAACACTCTATAGCAGGAGTTTGTTGTGTCCATAGTTCCAGAGGCTGGAAGTCTAGATCAAGACAGCTGGCAGGGATTTGCTCTCGGGCAGTGCTTCTCAACCTTCCTGACGCTGAGACCCTTTAATACAGTTCCTCATGTCATGACCCCAACCATAAAATTATTTTCATTGCTACTTCATAATTGTAATTTTACAACTGTTATAAATAATATAAAATCTGTGTGTTTCCTAATGGTCTTATGTGACCCCCGTGAAAGGCTGAAAACTGCTGCTCTAAGGGCCGTGAGGAGTCTTCTCCTTGGTTCTCTCCTTGACACATGCACAGCTTTCTCCAGTTTCTCATGCTGTTTTCCCTGGATCTCTAACTCAGCATCCAAGCTCCCCCTGTTAGTCAGATTGGCTTAGGGCCCACCCTGATGATCACACTTGACCTGATTATCACTAGAATGACCCTATCTCCAAATCAGGTCACATTCTGACATACAAGGGGTTAGGACATGGGCATACACATTCCTGATGATCACATTTGACCTGATTATCACTATAAAAACCCTATCTCCAAATCAGGTCACATTCTGACATACAAGGGGTTAAGACATGGGCATACACAATGGGGAAGCAATGGACCCTCATGGAGCCTAGGTTCAACTTCATTTCCACAGCTGCCACCTTGGGGCCACTCCTGGGGAATCTGTCCCCTTTCTCTTTGCACATGCCCAGCCTCTTGCAGTCGCATGTAGCTGTCTCCAAGGAAAAGGGGGAAGGAAATGGGGCAAAGGCAAGTGGCCCTTTGGCACACACCAGCACCCGCCCCACCCTCAGATCCAAACACAGGTACCCATCTTTCACCCATTCCATATGACCACTGTCCACATTTTGCTTCATTTGGCAGAAAAGTTCCATAATTGCAAAAAGTAAATACACATATTCTATACACAAACACACACACACACACACACACACACACACACACACACACATTCATATACAATTTGCTTTAGTTAATGAATTCTCTGTGTATATAAAATCATTCAACATACAGTCTTCTCTTGCTATCTACTGGGAATTAGTTTACAGACATCCTAAGGACACTAAAGTCTATGAATGTTTCAGTCCCTTCTATAATACATGGGCCTGTAATTCACACACATCCTCTGTGCACATTTACCATTTCTAGATATTGCACTTTGCTGTTTTGTTGCTGTGATAAAGAACATAACCAAAAAGCAATTTGGGGAGGAAATTATTTTATTTTACAGCTTGCAATCCATTATGGAAGGCAGCCAAAGAGGGAACTCAAGGACCTGGAGGCAGAAGCAGGGACCATGGAGAAATGCTGCCTATTCCACAAGGCTTGCCTGGCCTGCTTTCTTATAGAACCCAGGAAAACCTGCCCAGGGGTGGTGCCACCCCCAACTGTCTGGGCACTGGCCTGTTGTTACAGCCCCTCTGAGACTTGCTCACTTATGGCTCCTTTGATTGCCATCAAGACAAGACATTACTACCCCATGAAAGAACTTCTGGGCTCTCGTAAGAGGCGTCTGTAATTCTGAGCAGCCGCCAGCTCTGACGAGCGTTAAGACTAAAGAGTGATCTTCTGTGTGTCCAGCTTGCTCAGCGTGCCTGAGGCCCCAAGCCTGGACATTCCAAGGCCTCGGGTTGCATGTCAGTGATGTACCCGAGCAGCCAGCTGCTGGCAGTCACTCTGAATACCCTCTTCAGAGACAGCATGTACCTTCTGAGGTAGAGAGCCCACAGGTCAAAGTATATGGTCTCCTCAACACTCAGCTCCTCCTTCCAGTGAGGAGTCCGTGGTCATCCAACCTTAGCAAGGGCTCTGGGCTGCCTTGCCTCTGTCAGCTCTGTCTGGAGAGGCCGCCATGTCATAAGGATACTGGCACCCTCGAAGGATTTTAAGCTCGGTTGCATTGCTTTCCGTTTCTCTCCCAGTGAAGTGGAAGCTTCTAGTTCTTTGGAAAGTTAGTTATGTCAAATGATAGTTTGCTGGGACACACAGGTTGAAAGGATGTCTTGCTAAAGCAGACACGTGAGAGACTGTTTTCCTGAAGCAGACACAGGTGAAAGGATGTTTGGATATATATAGCAGACACGTGAAAGGACACTTGATGAAGGAGTATAAATACGACCCCACAGACAGTGGGAGAGGAGCACTGAGCATTGGTCTGGCTTGCCCCACCTCACTATTCTTTGCTAATGACCCACATGTATTGGTTCACCTTACATAGCATCGTTGAGCTCAACATTGAGTGAAACTCACCAAAGAACTGATCTTGAGGTTCCTGCAGCAGCTTGCCACTCCAATGCCCTCGCCTCAGGTTAGATGGCGAGCCTGGCAGGTTCTTCGAGATTAAACTGCTTGCTGAAAGGACTGGACTGTAGCTTCTGGTTCATGCCTGGGTTGTACCTGCCTAGAGGCCTGGTCTGCAGCTGCTGAGTCATATTTGGTGTTTGCTACAGGACTGAGCTGCTGCCCAAGATGATCAAGCTCGCCCCCAAAGAACTATTGCTGAACAGGTCCACTTCCCCCATATTCTAATAACTTTTCTCTTCTACTACCTCTGCTGGGTGGTGGGGCTATAGGAGAAGCTGAACCTTCTTTAAAGTAGGTTGCAAAATATTTCTGCTTTCATCCCAGTCCTGGAGTGTCCCCTTCCCTAAAAATGCATTGAACGTTAGATCATGGAGATATGGGAGCTTTGTCTACTGATCTCTCTGTAAAGTCACTGCCAACTCCTGTCCCCTACAGACCACTCTTTTTATCAGCCTCTTTGGCATTCAGTTCATTCCTTACCATTGAGTATTTCTAAGTACACCACCCTAACCTGCCTTGGGCTCTTCTCTGATGTCTTCTTCTGGCAGGACCCCAGCAGTGAAAGGCCCCCAGCAGTGAGGCTTCCTTTGAAGTACATTGTAGTTCTCAGTGTGTGCTTGTTGGGAAATGAATGCAGTTCAAGGCTGCAAAGTTATCACCAACGAGGCTGAGCAATGCTGCCAGTTACATGGGGAGTCAGAAGTGCTTCCAATTTTAGACGCCTGTGAGTTTGGAACAGCTGCATTTAGGTTACTATATCTAAGAGATGGGACCCTGGTGGTTCAAATGAGAAGGGCCGCCAAAGCGGTTTGAATGCTTGGGACCCAGTTGGCAGGACTTCTTGGGAAGGATTAGGAGGTATGGCTTTGTTGGGAAAGATGTGTCACTGGGGGAGGAACTTCAAAAGTCTATGCCATTTCTAGTTAGCTTGCTCTCTGCCACAAGCTTGTGGATCAAAATGTGGATCAAATGGAGCTAGTGCTCCAGAATCATGCCTGCTGCCATGTCTTCGTCCATGATGGTCATGGAGGCTCAGCCTCTGGAACTGTAAGCACACAATAAACTCTTCTATAAGTTGCCTTGTTCAAGGTGTCTCATAACAGCAATAGAAAAGTAACGAAGACAGACCCAATTTTAAACATGAAATTCGTGTTTATTTTTCCTCTTTCTTTTCTTTTCTTTCCTCCTTCCTTCTTCCTCTTTTTTTCCCACATAACCTAATATTTTTAATGTACTTGTATTTTGATGGTAGTCTATCATATGAGGTCAGGGAGTTTCTGCCTGTGGAGTCATGTTAACATGCAAAACATTTCCAATGTAGGGATATTATGGATTTGGGACTTTTAGATTACCCAACTTGTAACTGTAACCAAGCCCATGGACTGTGGAGAAGATCCAAAAATGACACCAAAGTGAGAATTGATTAATATTGGTCCAGGATTACGATGCATCTAAGAAGTAGAGAATTTTGCCATCATGTGTACGGCCCTAGATTCCAAAACCAGTACCACAAGATAGATAATAAATAGATAGATGAATAGATAGATAGATAGATAGATGATAAACAGATATATGATTGATGGATAGATGATACATAAGCAGATAGATGACAAATAGATATGTATGGTAGTTGATAGAGATGATAGATTATAGATAGATATAGGCAGATGATAGATAAATGATAGATTAGATAGATAGATAGATAGATAGATAGATACCTTCCATAAACATTCAATTGCTTGACAAACATACACAAAATACTTCCTTTTTCTGTTTTTTATCTATTCTACTCAAACACCAAGTCGACTTTCATTCCACACAACACAGACCTTGATGGGAAAACAATGTTATAAAAGTCATAACATTCTGTGCACAACACACTTGCTGAGGTGGCCCTGGGCTGAAGGCAGGTGACTTTCCTCTCACCTGAGCAGGGCCCACAGTTCATTCACTCAAATGGAAAAGCTCACAGCCTCACAGCCACCCTTCCTTGTGTGTCGGCGTGTCTCTGAAAATAGGAGGCAAGGGTCCAGGATCTGTGCACTGCCACTGATTGTGTGAAGCTGGCCGGGCACGTCCTGGACAAGAAACAAAGTTCAAGCACCTGTAAAGCCTGTGGCATGAGAATTCAAACACACAGGTGTTTGCAGGAAGGGAACAGGCATCCAACACGTGACCCAAGTGGTTCCCAGGTAAGGGTCCCCGTGAGTCAGACTCTCTCGTTGCTGCTTCTCCAAGGAGCCAGCTTTTCCTTCCCAGACTTCTCAAAGCAGCTCAGAAAGCTCTGGTCAGAGGCACACAATGGGAGACTGTTTCCATGGATGCTTCAAGATTCTATAAGAAAGAAGCAGAGAAGGAAAAATGTGTAAAGGTCTGCTTTTGTTTCCTACGCTCACCCACCACAAACATTAACCTCATACCAACCTCCCACTGCATATGAGGGCCACAGGGAGCCTGGACAATGCAGAAGAGCTGAAGGGACTGGATAGGCTCTAGCTTGGGCCACAGGGTGGCCCCACAGCCTGTCCAGTGCGCCCTGAGCAGCCAATCACCAAGGAAATGAAGGTGAGAGGTCTGTCTTCTGATTTGCATTTTCTTCCTTCCTTCATTTCTTCTTCCTTCCTGTTTTAAAAATAACATTTCGAGACTACTAAGTTGGAAAGCTCAAATTCTGGCCCTTCCTATCACACCTACTGGAGGCAACCACTTGACCACGTCAACAGTTCAGCACAAGCAAAGCTGTGTGGCCTGGGAGAACTGAGGGCAGGCAAGAAGAGTGTTGCTTTCTGCGTTTCTTTTCTCCTCAGTGTGACAAATCACCTGACAGAGGCAATAAGAGAGGGAAGCTTTATTCGGGCAGAGTTCCAGAAGGTACGGTCCATGATGACAAGGACAACCTAGTGGCTAGGGTGACTTGGGCCACTGTGGTGGGGGCTTGCAGCCATGATTCATTCCCATCTTTTTAGGCAGATCAGGGGTCAGAACCAGAAGTAGATATCATGTTCAAGCCAAGGCCCAAATGACAATTATATTGATGAGCAAAACAATAAGGGGGGATAAAAATGAAAAACAAAGGGCCAGGCAAAGCATGTACTTAGTACACACAGGGATCTTCTGCTGCCCAGAGGAAGGAAGGAGGCCAGGCAGGCTCCAGGGCACCCACAGCACTGTTCACGATGGCTAGGGAACTGAAATCCACGTATCAAGAGGACTGTATCATAGAATGTGTTAGTATGTGGATGATGGGGTAATGGTTGTGTGTATGTTCATGGGTCTATGCTTTGCTAAGCAACCACTCTGTCAGGCACTGTTCCACCCACTATGGACACAGCAGTGAAGAAAATAGGCAAGCGCTCTGCTCTGGTAAAGCTTCATCCAATGAAGGAGAACGACGGTAAACAGCAGGTGCAATCTATGCTGTGCCATACGGTGCAGAGGTGTTGGGGGGCGGGGAATGTGTAGAATAACGAAGGCAGGCACCTTAGAAGAGGCACTCAGGAAACAGCGGCACATGTGGGTGGAGATGTGGAGAGGATGCTGGAGAGGGAGGTTCCAGTAAGGGGGAGGGCAGGTAGGGAGGCGTGGGGAGGGAGCGTGTGAGTGTGGGGGAGGCTTGGCAAGGTCACAGGGGCTCGGGCAGAGCTCCTGAACAGGAGCTGAGAAGTGTTCGAGAGAGGCCGAGAGGCCCGGCAGGTTGTTTGTTGGACTTTCCCCTCAAAGGACGTGTGAAGTGATCTTAAAAGTTCTGAAAATAGACTAAGAGCACATCCCAAAATATGGACGCCGAGCCATTAATGGCGGTTGCCTTTAGGAAGCTGAATATGGCCGAGGGGAGGCAGGTTGGGGATTCTGTTGTATTCTATTTATTGGACGTGTGTGTGTGTGTGTGTGTGTGTGTGTGTGTGTGTGTGTTTTTGTCTGTATTTGTGTGTGTGTGTGTGTGTGTGTGTGTGTGTGTGTTCATTTGGATGCATGTGCACACATGTGTCAGTGTCTACAGGGGCCAGAGGAAGGCATCTCTCAGCCATCCTCCCCCTTATCTTCCAATGTTATTTTTACTTATTCTTTGAATTTTTCGTACATTCACGGTGTACTTCGATCATGTCCGTCTAGCATCACCTCGCCCTCCAACGCCCACTAGTATCCCCGACCCCATCAACTTTTCAGCCACATCCCTTCTTTGTTATTAATAATCAGAGTGCTGTCCATAGTCACAAGGATGTGGAGCCATCCAGTGGAGGAGCAGCCGTCTAAAGCTCTACCTTGGTTTTTCTGACCTCTCATTGGACCCGGAGCCCATCCCTGGGCTAGGCTGGCTACCCAGTGAGCGCCAAGGATCCACCTATCCTCTTATCCACACCCTAACCAGCACCAGGGTTTCAGACTCAGACGCACGTCCCTGGAGATCCATGCTTGCATCCCAGGCACTTTGCTGACTAAGCCACCGCCCAGCCTGTTTCGTTGTTTCGCCAAGCACATTCACTTGCTCAAGTCTGTGCCTCAACTGAGCTGACCTTACCTCCTACCGGCATTCCCTCTCCTCTGCCGCAGAACAAGTTAGAGGAGATTGAGGTACCTTGAGACACTCTGTTTCTTTTCCTTCTTTGTTTTGTGTTGGTTTGGTTTGGCTTGGCTTGGCAGGTTTCTCTGCATAGCCCTGGCTGTCCTGGGACTCTGTAGACCAGGCTGGGTTTGACAGAGATCCGCCTGACTCTGCCTCCCAAGTGCTATGATTGCAGTAAGCATACACCACCAGGGACCTGCTGGTTTCCAATAGTAGCAGCTTCACTGAGTGTTCTGCAATGGATTGAGGCTGGAATGTGCCCAAAGGCTGCCATGTTGGAGGCTTTGTCTCCCTGTCCCAGGGGCTGCAGAGATCATGAGGGCACTCAGCTCATCAATGGATGAAGCTATTGATGAGTTCACAGTTGACTGACCTGGTTGAAAGAAGTAGGTCATCGCTCTGTGCCTGTGAAGAATGTCCCTGTCTCCTCTTCCTTTCCCTCTTTCTGACTCTTGGCCACCACAAAGTAACTAATGAGCTTCCTCAGACTCAGAGAAGCAAGGAAACCAGTTCTTCCCACCCCCATGTACTGAGACCTCGGAAACCATGGGCGGAAATAAACTCATTCTCTTCTAAGCTTGTAAAGCTATTTTGTCACAGCTACAGAATGGTGGCTAACACACTGAGCTGGGAGAACCTCATAGAGTTGTTGGCCAGGGTTGCTGTCATAAGCCACCATGTGGCTGCTGGGTATCTTACCTGCATCCTCAGAGAGCATCTGATGCTATTCACTGCTCAGCCATCTCTCCAAGCCCCGAGATGCTGGTCCTCTAAGTGTAATGTCTCCATTGGGCACACACACCAGACAGAATTGTACCTTTCACCCACCAAGGGAAAGTGTCTCCTTCCAGAGGTCCGGGCATAACTACAGATGTATAATTATACAACTCTAGAGGCCGTCACCTACTTCATGTCACTGTAAATTTGTATGTTTATTAAAACCATTCTCATCTCATGACCCAAAGGCTTTAATTAAGTACAGTCCAATTCAGAACTTTAATATTCAACGGTGATATGTGAAATAGATACGTCTCAACTAAAGCCGTGCCTCAGGAGCCCCGCCATCCACCTTACCCAATCCACTTGTCAGTCCTAAGCCTCAAGCAGGGAGACTCCCACACCCACACGGGCCTGCAGCCCAAGTCTGTGGGTTCACTATGCTTCAAGTTTTGAAGAGCTCCCAGTGGCTGCCAACACTGATCTGTGTGAGTTCAGGTCAGAATCCCTGTCCTGGGTGGTGACCAGCCATGCCCTCTTCAGAGGGGTTGTCATCTTCCAACTTGAGGATCCAGAGTGAGGATTTTGGAGCTGGGAGGGTGATGGTGCCCAGGTGGTGAGACCGTGTGTCTAACTGTGGAAGACTGAGGTCCAGGAGGATGGGGTCTTGTCTTTCCTTGGAGTTGTGTGTTTATGTAGCTCTCTGAATCTCAGAGCAGGTTTCCCTCAGTAGCTGTCGCTCAGTCCTGGCATCCAGTGAAACCATTAAACACGTTGTGTGTCATGTCCTTCCACATGAACAGAGTCCTCCATATCCACAGATACCGTGTCCAGAGTCAGCAAACTTGACGGCCGAAAATTTTAAAGAATGTTTTAAAAAGTGTCGGAACACACAGAGCTTTTTATCGTCGTTATTCCTAAACCACACAGAAGAGTAACATTTACAGACTCTTCGCATTGTCATATTTATAATCTAGAGGTTATGTAATGTAGATAGGGAACCGGGCAGAGCCCTTTGCTCTGCTAAGCTGTTAGGAAGCCTCAGCAGACAATAGGAAGTACCCTGCTGAATGCTGTCATTGTCTTTTCTGGGCCAGAGAACTAGACACAATTTAGGAACAAAGCGTCAGTGTTACCAGTGCCATTGTGTCTGCGATGGAGGGAATCAGGAAGCTATTGTTAGGAGAAGTGAGGTTGGGGAGGCTACAACATCTCTAAGATTAACAGAGGCATTGCAGGGTTTAGAATTAACTGAGATCCGTGTTCAAGGTGGAGCCGGCCTTCAGCACAGAACAGAAATCAAGCTTAGGCTGTGGCCCCCGGGAAGCAACCCCGCCTAGCAGCAACTAGCCTCCTGCTGCCCTTCTCCCCAAGCCTTCAAGGTTTGGCCTTCATGCCCTACACAATGCTATGCTTTGGGAATCTGCAAGAGCCCCAAAGGGTGTGTCGAAGTAAAGGAAGATAATACTTTTTCTGGGATGGTACTGGTGGTCAGAGGGACAAGTGGCCCTCGAGACAATTTTGTGGAATATGCAAGCATCCCCCAGAGCTTCACAGGATGTGCTTGGGAACTTCCCATTGTCCTCGGGATGAAGGCTCCTGCTCCTGATAACTGCGTATGAAAAGAACATGCCCCTCCTCAAGTTTGTGGTGGTCAGAACCCTCTTTGTAGTGGTCAGGTTTTAAGAAAACCAGCTACTTACAAGCAGCATCATTTTATTTTGCAATCACACACTTACACACACACACACACACACACACACACACACACACACAAGCCCCAATGGAGATCAAAAGGTAATGAAGGATGGGGAACAGGAAGTAGATGAGGGAGGAGGGAAGGAAGCAGGAAGAGGGAAGGACGGGGAAGCAGGAAGTAGATGAGGAGGAAGGGGCAGAGGAAAGAGCCACAGCAATAGAGTAATGGCGAGATTGAAGTGCACCCCATGCCCTCGCTACAGAGATCTGGAAGAGTCAGTGGGCTGCAGAGAGGAGACGTGGAAACCAGAACTGGCACTTCCGCACCACAGAACTAGGGAAATGGAGGTCGGACTCTGAAGGCTGCTGGAGGCCTGGCACCTGCCCAGCTCTGGGGTGAACACTCGAGAGCCCTCGAGGTCTCCTTTGTCAATGCCCAGCCCAGTCGTCCAGGACAGAACGCCAGGCTGGGAGTAAGCCCTGGGACAAGCTGTGCAAACACTCGGCACTTCCTCTGTGCTGTCACTAGGACCAGAAAGGGAGATGCTCTCACCGAAAGCCAGCCTGAACTAGGGATCAGCTCCATGGTGCTACAGAAACAAACAGGGAAACCGGGGCTGAATATAAACTGAAGACAGCTCTGCAAAGTTTTAAAAACTCACCCAGCCACGAAAATTCAATTTGGCCGCAGCTTCGACATGACCTCATTCTCTTTTATGAGCAGCTGTCCTGACACTAATCCTGCCTCCTCCCATAATCCCCTCTGCATGAGGAAGAGAGGTCATGAGCCCTCCGCAAATACACTCTCACAGTACCCCCTGTTTCTGCAATGCACTCCTTACGCTGCCCGGACAGTATGCTTGTCCAGTGTCTCTACCACAAAAATAGAATCCCATGTCTGCCACGTCCACCCTGGGCCCTGGCACGCTGCCTGGCACAAGCGAGCACGTGGTACGCACTTGCAGGCAGCCTGTCAGCATGCTGCATTAGGGCTGTGAAATTATGTCTCTTCTGATAAAGGATGGAGGAAAAAAAAGTAAGCTTGGAATTTCGTCATGCAGGCTTGAAAGGCTTTTTAAGGGGACGGACTAACCATATGTTTTATGGCTTTGTGTCCCATGATCCTTCTGTTTTCCCACTACCCTAAAAGAAAAAGTACATTAAAGGTGTCCATTATTATTATTTAAATAATAGTATTAAGACTAGGAGTAGAGGTCATAGCAAGGCAGCCTATTCCCGCTTACAAAAATGTGTTTACCAACCTCTTGTCACTGAAGAAGTCTCTTCTCAGTGCCTTTTGTTTTGAGTCTTAGAGGTGGCCCTTAAAAACTCCTTACTCAATATTTGAGCACCAAATCTGGCCCAGAACACATACCATACTCCAGGCGATACAGGAGAATGTGACCAGACTTGTCTAATACCCATGGGGCCACAGGCACAGAGCAAGCTGACCGCTTGAAGCAGGGTCTCACGTAAAGCTGTTTTACAGGATACCCTGGGCTCAGCAATTACAGACCAAACCCAGCAGGACAGTCACTGATACAAACTTGAGGTGATCTGAGAGCAGGGAAAGAACTGAATTCAGAAGTGACCCCACACACTCAGTGCTGAACTACTTGGGCTCCAACCAAGGCTCTCTTACTTCTGGTATCATCCACTTACCAAAGTAAGTATGTCCCAGGATTCTGAACAGTAAAGTGGATGCAGACAGGTTCCAGTGTGCAAAAGTATGAACGAAGAGTCAGCCACACTCGGGCCATCTTCCCTCCAGCTGCAGCTGGCTCTCGAACCGACTGTTCTCTACAAAAATATCTGCCCACTTGGCCCACGTGCAGAAACAGTGCCAGGAGTCAAGTTCCCAACTTGTCTGAATCCTGTGACATCTCAGGTCCCTCTCCCTACTGAAAAGAATGGGTTGCTCTCTGGGTGGCTGAAAGGTTGGATGGAAACGGGAAGTGAATGAGTCAGTAAAAGAACCACCTAGAACTGACAGAGGCGGGGTGGGAATTTTTATTGCCTCTGGAATATAAAGTTAAGGTCACCCCACCTACACTCAGCTTGGGCATCCACAGGAGGCAGCTCCACATGGAGAGATCAGCCATACTTAGAGTGAGGTACAAAACGTGGGGCAGCATAGAATATGAGGTGATGAAATTCCAAGTGTATTCTGTTGTCTTTACCGGAAGCAACATAATCTCATTGTGAATTTGCCTCTTGGTCCGCATTTGCAGTGTGCTGCCAAGCATCTACAATGTGGGACACGTGTCCGAGCCCTGTGCAGACACAATACAGGTCTATATGGCCTCCTGGCTCTTCCCAAGAACCCAGTCATGCCCCCTAGAGATCTAGTAATGTCACCCTGTGATTTCCAAGAAGTTGGCTGAGGCCCTGAGTTTCAGATAAGAGAGATATGAGCCCGAGCAGGGTAAGAATTAGGAAGAGGTTTTTCAACAAACAGAAACCTCAGCTTTGAGCTTCAATCAGGTCTCTTGTCTCCTTCCCCTCCCCCACAGCCCTTCCATGGCTTTCTCAGTCTATGTTCTAGGTGCCACAGATAACTTGAGAGCTCTGAAAAATGTGCCCTTTGGTCTGTACATACAGACGGAGGAGATTCCTTAAAAGATTCTAGGGGTGGGTGGGGGTAGAGGGTGGAGACTGACTTAAAGCCAGAACCACATGTGCAGGTGGCCCTGCTGGCTTGGGCACAGCTTGAGAACACTTTGTAATCTTTTTATTACAGCTGCTGACACAGAGAGAGAGAGTGGCTGGAGGGCTAGGGCATGTAAGCCTTGTTATCTCCACAGATGCATGCTTAGTAGCTGATTGGGATTCCAGTGCAGGGAGCTGGTCTCTGTCCTATGCTGGTTCCCCTACTAACCATATTTGCTTAGCTACCTTGAAGGAGCCCTGGCAAGACTCAGAAATCCCATGGCTCAGGAGCTTGTTATGTTCTCTGTGTCCTAAAGGAGGAAGGAAGCTATATAACTGTGTGACAGTTAGCCCTCCTGCGTGAGGACACACGGACCACAAAAACAAAGAGGCACACTGGGCGTGCTCTGTCCACCTCACTTCTGCGTGGCTCACAAAGTATCTACCCACTTAGGCCCCACATCTATCTCTTGTTCCAGTTAGAGAGCTCAGGCAACACCCAAATACCTATACCAGAACCTCTGTTCTGGAAGTTTTCCTGAAGATTCCTGCAGCCTCTTCTCTCTGGGGCAGGCCTACTCTCCATTAAGATGTCCCCCCCCCCCAGGCCACAGCTAGGGAAACTCCAGAACATAGAACCGCTTGATGTCCAAGGCAAAACCGGTCAGCAGCTTGGCTATGCTGTGGATTAAATGTCAACTGTCTGGCACCACTTTGGAATTTGCAAATGGTAGATATTATATTGTACACAGGAAGCCAAGGAATCTGTGTAAAACGGCTGAATGAAATGGGTCAGAACGTGGCCTTAGTTACCAGCAACGCAGACAGGCTGAGAGAGTGTGTGTTCTGATTCCGCGCAGACTACAAAAGCAAGAAGACCCATTGCAGCAACTCTGCTAAGCAAAACACGCCACACAGAGAGGGAAGAAATAACAAGTGGCCATAGCCGGGCGTGGTGGCGCACGCCTGTAATCCCAGCACTTGGGAGGCAGAGGCAGGCAGATTTCTTGAGTTTGAGGCCAGCCTGGTCTACAGAGTGAGTTCCAGGACAGCCAGGACTACACAGAGAAACCCTGTCTCGAAAACCAAAAAAAAAAAAAAAAAAAGAAGTGGCCATAGACTGGGAGACATCAGGAAAACCAGTTCCTTCTTCAAGATTGCCATTAACTATGCACAGAGTAACCTGAGATACTCCAGGCCTCCCTGGTTTGATTGAACAAGCAGATGAGGTTACATGGAAATAATCCACATTCCACTTCGTGCATGCCTTGACTGCTCCAGATGGATGTCAGGGTCCTGGAAAGGCTCCATGCTTATTTCTGGAAACACTGAAGGTGAACAAAGTTAGTCACAACAAGTATGCTCTGCGCTTTCCTAGACCTCGAGATTTCAAGGCTACACTTAGGGTAATGGGACCTGTGTGCTGGTGGGCTGTAAAATCAAAGACATCCCCTCTTTGTCTTGGTACTCCAGGACCTCCAGGACCTCTAGGATTTTAGTCACAGCAACCTTTGGAGAGATGGACCCATTGGTCCATGTCCCCATAGCCCTTGGGAAAGTCCGAACCAGTTGACACATCAAAGCATTGCACACTGTAAGTCACTGAGGCTAAGGATCATCTTGCAACCAATAACCAGCAATTTCTTACACGTCCAGATACTGCTGCCAAGCAGTCTCTTCCCTGGGAAAATTCTTCTTGGAAATATAGTAAGAAATGTTCAAGTCCCTAAATGGTCAGAACCCAGTGTCCCAACCTAGACTTAAACCAAGTTCTCCATTTCAAAAGGATTTGTGTTTTATTTTGTTTTCCTTTCTTTTTTATTTTCTATATTCTTTGTTTACATTCCAAATGATTTTCCCTTTCCCCATTCCCCCCTCCCCATAAGTCCCATAAGGCCTTTTCCCTCCGCCCGTTCCTCAATCACCCCCTCCCACTTCTCTGTCCTGGCAATCCCCTAAAATGCTACATCAAGCCTTTCGAGGACCAGGGCCCTCTCCTTTCTTCTTCTTAGGAATAATTTGATATGTGAGTTGTGTCTTGGGTATTCAGAGCTTCTGGGCTAATATCCACTTATCAGTTATTGCGTTCCAAGTGTGTTCTTTTGTGAATGAGTTACTTCACTTAGGATATTTTCCAGTTACAACCATTTGCCTAAGAATTTCATGAATCCATTGTTTTTTTTTTTAATTTTTTTTATTTTCTATATTCTATGTTTACATTCCAAAGGCTTTCCCCTTTCCCAGTTCCCACCCACCATAGTTCCCATAGTTCCTCTCCCCCCCAACTGTTCCCCAATCATTCCCCCTCCCCCCTCGGTTTCTTTACTAAACTGGATGCAATCTTTACAGGCCCAGGGTCCTCTCCTTTCTTCTTCTTGGGAATCATTTGACTTGCTATTTGTGTCTTGAGTATTTAGGGCTTCTGGGCTCATTAATATCCACTTATCAGTGATTGCATTTCATGTGCATTCTTTTGTGATTGGGTTAATTCACTCAGGATGATATTTTCCAGGTCTAACCATTTACCTACAAATTGCATGAATTCATTATTTTTAATTGCTGAGTAGTATTCCATTGTATAAATATACCACATTTTCTGTATCCATTCCTCCTTTGAGGGATATTTGGGCTCCTTCCAATTTCTGGCTATTATAAACAAGGCTGCGATAAACATAGTGGAGCATGTGTCCTTATTGCATGCAGGGGAATCCTCTGGGTATATGCCCAGGAGTGGTATGCCAGGGTCCTCTGGAAGTGACATGCCCAATTTTCTGAGGAACTGCCAAACTGATTTCCAGAGCGGTTTTACCATTTTGCAATCCCACCAACAGTGGAGGAGTGTTCCTCTTTCTCCACATCCTCGCCAGCATTTGTTGTCTCTTGAGTTTTTAATCTTAGCCATTCTGACTGGTGTGAGGTGGAAACTCAGGGTTGTTTTGATTTGCATTTCCCTGATGACTAATGATGTTGAACATCTTTTAAGGTGTTTCTCGGCCATCCGAATTTCTTCTGGTGAAAATTCTTTGTTTAGCTCTGTGCCCCATTTTTTGATAGGGTTATTTGTTTCTTTGCGGTCTAACTTCTTGAGTTCTTTGTATATATTGGATATTAGCCCTCTGTCGGATGTGGAGTTGGTGAAGATCTTTTCCCACTTTGTTGGTTGCCGTTTTGTCCTTCTGACAGTGTCCTTTGCTTTGCAGAAACTTTGTAATTTTATGAGGTCCCATTTGTCGATTCTTGATCTTAGAGCATAAGCTATTGGTGTTCTGTTCAGGAACTTTTCCCCTGTGCCCAAGTCCTCCAGGGTCTTCCCAAGTTTCTTTTCTAATAGTTTCAGTGTGTCTGGTTTTATGTGGAGGTCCTTGATCCACTTGGAGTTGATCTTAGTGCAAAGAGATAAGAGTGGATCAATTCGCATTCTTCTGCATGTTGACTTCCAGTTGAACCAGCACCATTTGTTGAAAAGGCTATCTTTATTCCACCGGATGGTTGTGGCTCCTTTATCAAAGATCAAGTGACCATAAGTCTGTGGGTTAACCTCTGGGTCTTCAATCCTGTTCCATTGATCTGCTTGCCTGTTGCTATACCAATACCATGCAGTTTTTAACACAATTGCTCTGTAGTACTGCTTGAGGTCAGGGATATTGATTCCCCCAGAAGTCCTTTTATTGTTGAGAATAGTTTTAGCTATCCTGGGTTTTTTGTTGCTCCAGATGAATTTGAGAATTGCTCTTTCTAGATCTATGAAGAATTGAGTTGGGATTTTGATGGGGATCGCATTGAATCTGTATATTGCTTTTGGCAAGATGGCCATTTTTACTATATTGATCCTGCCAATCCAGGAGCAAGAAATATTTTTCCATCTTCTGAGGTCTTCTTCGATTTCTTTCTTCAAGGACTTGAAGTTCCTGTTGTACAGATCTTTCGCTTGTTTGGTTAGAGTTACACCAAGATATTTTATGTTGTTTGTGGCTATTGTGAAGGGTGTTATTTCCATAATTTCTTTCTCTGCCTGCTTGTCCTTTGAGTACAAGAAGGCCACTGACTTGCTTGAGTTAATTTTATAACCTGCCACTTTGCTGAAGTTGTTTATCAGCTGTAGAAGTTCTCTGGTGGAGTTTTTTGGGTCGCTTAGGTAAACTATCATATCGTCTGCAAATAATGATAGTTTCACTTCTTCCTTTCCAATTTGTATCCCTTTGACTTCCTTATGTTGTCTAATTGCTCTTGCTAGAACTTCAAGTACTATATTGAAAAGATATGGAGAGAGAGGGCAGCCTTGTCTAGTCCCTGATTTTAGTGGGAATGCTTCAAGTTTCTCTCCATTTATTTTGATGTTGGCTACTGGTTTGCTGTAGATTGCTTTTACTATGTTTAGGTATGGGCCTTGAATTCCTGCTCTTTCCAAGACTTTTAGCATGAAAGGATGCTGAATTTTGTCGAATGCTTTTTCAGCATCTAATGAGATGACCATGTGGTTTTTTTCTTTCAGTTTGTTTATGTAGTGGATTACATTGATGGATTTCCGTATATGGAACCATCCCTGCATCCCTGGGATGAAGCCTACTTGATCATGGTGGATGATCGTTTTGATGTGCTCTTGGATTCGGTTAGCAAGAATTTTATTTAGTATTTTTGCATCTATATTCATAAGAGAAATTGGCCTGTAGTTCTCTTTCTTTGTTGGATCTTTTTGTGGTTTAGGTATTAGCGCAATTGTGGCTTCGAAGAATGAGTTGGGCAGTGTCCCTTCTGTCTCTATTTTGTGGAATAGTTTGAAAAGTATTGGTGTTAAGTCTTCTTTGAAGGTCTGGTAGAATTCTGCACTAAAACCATCTGGTCCCGTACTTTTTTTGGTTGGGAGGCTTTCTATAATCCCTTCTATTTCTTTAGGGGTTATGGGACTATTTAGCTGATCTACTTGATGCTGATTTAATTTTGGTATTTGATATCTGTCTAGGAAATTGTCCATTTCCTCCAGATTCTCCAGTTGTTTTGAGTATAGACCTTTGTAGTAGGATCTGATGATCTTTTGAATTTCCTCAGTTTCTGTTGTTATGTCTCCCTTTTCATTTCTAATTTTGTTAATTTGTATACTGTCTCTGTGTCCTTTGGTTAGTCTGGCTAAGGGTTTATCTATCTTGTTGATTTTCTCAAAGAACCAGCTCCTGGTCTTGTTGATTCTTTGTATGGTTCCCTTTGTTTCTATTTGATTGATTTCAGCCCTGAGTTTGATGATTTCTTGTCTTCTACTCCTCCTGGGTGAATTAACTTGTTTTTCTTCCAGGGCTTTAAGGTGTGCCATTAAGCTGCTAGTATATGCTCTCTCCAGTTTCTTTTTGGATGCACTTAGAGCTATGAGTTTTCCTCTTAGCACTGCTTTCATTGTGTCCCATAGATTTGGGTAGGTTGTACCTTCATTTTCATTGAATTCTAAAAAGTCTTTGATTTCTTTTTTTATTTCTTCCTTGACCAAGGTGTCATTGAGTAGAGTATTGTTCAGTTTCCATGTGTATGTGGGCTTTCTGTTGTTTTTGTTGTTATTGAAGACCACTCTTACTCCATGGTGATCTGATAGGAGGCATGGGATTAGCTCGATCTTCTTGTATTTGTTGACATCTGTCTTGTGACCAATTATATGGTCTATTTTGGAGAAGGTACCACGTGGAGCTGAGAAAAAGGTATATTCTTTAGCTTTAGGATGAAATGTTCTATATATATCTGTTAAATTCAATTGGTCCAGAGTTTCAATTAGTTTCACTGTGTCCCTGTTTAGTTTCTGCTTTCCTGATCGGTCCACTGAGGAGAGTGGAGTGTTGAAGTCACCCACAATTATTGTGTTAGGTGTAATGTGTGCTTTAAGCTTTAGTAAGGTTTCTTTTACGAATGAGGGTGCCCTTGCATTTGGAGCATAGATGTTCAGTATTGAGAGCTCTTCTTGGTGGATTTTCCCTTTGGCCAGCAAGAAGTGACCTTCTGAGACTCTTTTGATGATTTTAGGTTGGAAGTCAATTTTATCTGATATTAGAATGGCTACTCCAGCTTGTTTCCTGAGACCATTTGCTTGTAAAATTGTCTTCCAGCCTTTTACTCTAAGGCAGTGTTTGTCTTTGACACTGAGATGTGTTTCCTGTATGCAGCAAAATGTAGGGTCCTGTTTCCATATCCAGTCTGTTAATCTATGTCTTTTTATTGGGGAATTGAGTCCATTGATGTTAAGAGATATTAAGGAATAGTAATTATTTCCTCCAGACATTTTTGAAATTATATTTATTTATTTTATTTATTTTTTATATTCGAGAGGTTACCTTCTTTTGGGTTTGATGAGAGGAGGTTTCTATCTTGCTTCTTCCCGGGTGTAGTTTCCGTCCTTGTCTTGGTGTTTTCCCCCTATTATCCTTTGTAGGGCTGGATTTGTGGAAAGATATCGTGCAAATTTGGTTTTGTCATGGAATACCTTGATGTCTCCATCTATGGTGATTGAGAGCTTTGCTGGGTAAAGTAGTTTTGGCTGAAGTTTGTGTTCTCTTAGAGTTTGCATTATATCTGCCCAGGATCTTCTAGCTTTCATGGTCTCAGGTGAGAAGTCTGGTGTTATTCTGATAGGTCTTCCTTTATAAGTTACTTGGCCTTTTTCTCTTGCTGCCTTTAATATTCTTTCTTTGTTTAGTACATTTGGAGTTTTGATTATTATGTGACGGGATGTATTTCTGTTCTGATCCAGTCTGTTTGGGGTTCTGTATGCTTCTTGTATATTCATGGGCATCTCTCTCTTTAGGTTGGGGAAGTTTTCTTCCATAATTTTGTAGAAGATATTTGCTGGCCCTTTAACTTGTACATCTTCATTCTCGTCTATACCTATAATCCTTAGGTTTGGTCTTCTCATTGTGTCCTGGATTTCCTGGATGTTTTGGGTTACAGCCTTTTTGCATTTAGTATTTTCTTTGACTGTTGAATCAATGGTTCCTATGGTATCTTCGGCTTCTGATATTCTGTCTTCTATCTCTTGTATTCTATTGTTGATATTTGCATCTATGGCTCCTGATTTCTTCCCAAGGTTTTCTATCTCCAATGTTGTCTCCCTCTGCGATTTCTTAGTTGTTTCTACTTCTGTTTTTAGTGCCTGGATGGATGTGCTCATATCTTTCGCTTGCTTGATTGTGTTTTCATGTATTTCTTTAATAGATTTTTGTGTTTCCTCTTTCATAGCTTCTACTTGTTGGCCCACGTTCTTCTGTATTTCTTTAAGTGATTTTTGTCTTTCCTCCTTATTGTCTTCTTCTTTTTGATCCATCTTCTCCTGCATTTCTTGAAGTGATTTTTGTATTTGCCTTGTAAAGGCTTCTAACTTTTGATCCATTTTCTCTTTTATTTCTTTACGAGATTTTTCTATGTGTTCAGCTACCAGCATCCTGACCAGTGATTTTATATCCAAGTCTTGTTTTTCTGGTGTTTTGGGGTATCCAGGGCTTCCTGTTGTTGGCGAACTGGGTTCAGATGCTGTCATGGTGTCTTGATTTCTGTTAGTGACATTCCTTCGTTTACCTTTTGCCATCTGGTTATTTCTGGTGTTAGTTGACCTTGTTGTCACTGGCTGGTGTTTGAATCTCCTGTGAGGCTGGGCTTACCAGTTGTTTCTCTACTGGTGGTTATGCGTGATTGCTGCTCAACGGGATCACGAGCTGGCTGCCACCCGCTGACTTTGTGCACGGCCTGAGGTCTCCGGGAAGTGTGGGGGAGTGCAGCAGAGCCTCGGCAGGCGCTGCTGGGCCTGCCTAGTAGCGAGAGCCTAGCAGATCCCCCCACGTGGTAGCCCCTGATGGAATCTGTCTACCTGTGCCTTTCCAGCTGTGTTCTGGTTGCAGTATGGAGGCCTGCCGCTATCGCTGGTCCGGGGTCCTGGGGAGCTGGGTGGTTCCGGCTGCCTCGGTGCACGGCCTAAGCTCGCAGGGACGTGCTGCAGAGCCTAGGCGCCTGGGCCCGCCTGTGGGCGAGAGCTTAGCAGCTCTCCCTGCTCTAGCCCCAGACGGAGTCTCTACCTGCACCTTTCCAGCTGTGTCCTGGTTGCAATATGGAGGCCTGCCGCTATAGCTGGTCCTCACTCTTCTTAATAAACAAGAATTGTTGCTTATCCTGGTTCCGCGGGCAGGGTCTGAGCACCTGGCAAGCTGGCTAGGTCTGGCTGACCTGCTACCGGCTGGATGGGAAGCTGCAGACAAGATGGCGCTGCCTGCAGGGGGTTTGGGGTCTGGCCTGCGAGCGCAGAGCGCAGGCACGGCCGCTGTACTCCAAACCGCTAGTCTCGAATCCATTGTTTTTAATTGCTGAGTAGTATTCCATTGTGTAAATATACCACTTTTTCTGTATCCATTCCTTCATTGAGGGACATCTGGGTTCTTTCCAGCTTCTGGCTATTATAAATAAGGCTGCTATGAACATAGTGGAGCATGTGTCCTTACTGTATGAGTGGGAATACTCTGGGTATATGCCCAGGAGTGGTATAGCAGGGTCCTCCAGAAGTGTCATGCCCAGTTTTCTGAGGAACTGCCAGACTGATTTCCAGAGTGGTTGTACCAACCTGCATTCCCACCAGCAGTGGAGGAGTGTTCCTCTTTCTCAACATCCTCACCAATACCTGCCGTCTCCTGAGTTTTTAATCTTAGCCAGTCTGACTAGTGTGAGATGAAATCTCAGGGTTATTTTGATTTGCATTTCCCTTATGATTAATGATGCTGAACATTTCTTGTGCTTATCAATCATCCGAAGTTCTTCAGGTGAAAATTCTTTGTTTAGCTCTGTACCCCATTTTTAATAGGGTCATTTGGTTCTCTGGAGTCTAACTTCTTGAGTTCTTTGTATATATTGGATATTAGCCCTCTGTCAGATGTAGGGTTGGTGAAGATCTTTTCCCAATTTTTTCATTGCCATTTAGTCCTTTTGACAGTGTCCTTTGCCTTACAGAAACTTTGTGATTTTATGAGGTCCCGTTTGTCAATTCTTTATCTTAGAGCATAAGCTATTGGTGTTCTGTTCAGGAACTTTACCCCTGTGCCCATGTCCTCAAGGGTCTTCCCCAGTTTCTTTTCTATTAGTTTCAGTGTGTCTGGTTTTATATGGAGGTCCTTGATACACTTGGAGTTGAGCTTAGTACAAGGAGATAAGAATGGATCAATTTGCATTCTTCTGCATGTTGACCTCCAGTTGAACCAGCACCATTTGTTGAAAAGGCTATCTTTTTTCCACTGGATGGTTTTAGCTCCTTTGTTGAAGATCAAGTGACTATAGGTGTGTGGGTTCATTTCTGAGTCTTCAATCCTATTCCACTGATCTACTTTCCTGTCACTGTACCAATACCATGCAGTTTTTAACACAATTGCTCTGTAGTACTGCTTGAGGTCCGAGATACTGATTCCCCCAGTAGTTCTTTTACTGTTGAGAATAGTTTTAGCTATCCTGGGTTTTTTTGTTATTCCAGATGAATTTGAGAATTTCTCTTTCTAACTCTATGAAGAACTGAGTTGGGATTTTGATGGGGATTGCGTTGAATCTGTATATTGCTTTTGGCAAGATGGCCATTTTTACTATATTAATCCTGCCAATCACCATACTGATTTCCAGAGCAGTAGTACCATCTTGCAATCCCATCAACAATGGAGGAGATATCCTCTTTCTCCACATCCTCGCCAGCACCTGTTGTCTCTTGAGTTTTTAATCTTAGCCATTCTGACTGGTGTGAGGTGGAATCTCAGGGTTGTTTTGATTTGCATTTCCCTGATGACTAATGATGTTGAACATCTCTTAAGGTGCTTCTCAGCCATCTGAATTTCTTCTGGTGAAAATTCCTTGTTTAACTCTGTACCCCATTTTTTAATAGGGTTATTTGGTTCTTTGGGGTCTAACTTCTTGCGTTCTTTGTATATATTGGATATTAGCCCTCTGTTGGATGTGGGGTTGATGAAGATCTTTTCCCAATTTGTTGGTGGGCATGACACTTCCAGAGGACCCTGTCATACCACTCCTGGGCATATACCCAGAGGATTGCCCTGCATGCAATAAAGACACATGTTCCACTATGTTCATAGCAGTCTTATTTATAATAGCCAGAATCTGGAAAGAACCCAGATGTCCCTCAACGGAGGAATGGATACAGAAAATGTGGTATATTTATTCAATGGAATACTACTCAGCAATTAAAAATAATGAATTCATGCAATTTGTAGGCAAATGGGTGGATCTGGAAAATATCATCCTAAGTGAGTCAACCCAATCACAAAAGAATACACATGAATTGCAATCACTGATAAGTGGATATTAATGAGCCCAGACGCTCTGAATACTCAAGACACAATTAGCTAAGCAAAAGATTCCCAAGAAAAAGGATGGAGAGGATCCTGGTCTGGAAAAGACTAAATCCAGTTTTGTAGGAGAGTACCAGAACAGAGAAATGGTGGGGAGGGGGGTGATTGGGGAATGGGGGGGAGAGGACTTATGGGACATATGGTGAGAGGGGGAACTGGAAAGGGGAAAGCCTTTGGAATGTAAATAAAGAATATAGAAAATAATTTTTAAAAAAAGAAAAAAAACTTCATTAAAAAAAATCCTGCCAATCCATGAGCATGGAAGATTTTTCCATTTTCTGAGGTCTCCTTTGATTTTCTTCTTCAGAGACCTGAAGTTTTGGTCATACAGATCTTTCACTTGTTTGGTTAGAGTCACACCAAAATACTTTATATTGTTTGTGGCTATTGTGAAGGGTGTCATTTCCCTAATTTCTTTCTCAACCTGCTTATCCTTTGAGTGTAGGAAGGCTACTGATTTGCTTGAGTTGATTTTATAACCAGCCACTTTGCTGAAGTTGTTTATCAGCTGTAGGAGTTCTCTGGTGGAGTTTTTTGGATCACTTAAGTATACTATCATATCATCTGCAAATAGTGATAGTTTGACTACTTCCTTTCCAATTTGTATCCCTTCTCTCTCCATATATTTTCAATATAGTACTTGAAGTTCTAGCTAGAGCAATTGTTTTCCTTTCTTAAAGACGTTGCATAGGTTCAGGTCATTTCCTGCAGGCAGAAGGTATGAATGGCATCCCTGGCTCATGCCTATGTCTTTACACTAGGCTGAGAACTAAATTATTCTAAATCAGGCTAGCTGGGATTGATTACTATAGAGTTGATTTTGTTTGTTTGGTTGGTTGGTTGGTTGGGTTTTTTTTCTTCTTCAATTTAGCAAGTACAAAGAAAACAATACCTATATATGCCTATCCAAATTGCCACATCACTCTGCCCTTAAAGGCATTGGGAGACATGACTACAGTAACCCAGGATCCCCGGTAACATTAAAGAAGGAGCCTCTATTCGTGTATTCCCAGATATACCCTGGCTAGAGGTGGTTGGGGTTTTTTTGTTTTGTTTTGTTTTTAAGTTGCTCTGTTTGTTTTGAGCCAGGGCTAAGTAGGTAGCCCATGATTCTTCTGCCTCAGCCTCCAGTCCTGAATGCTTGAACTACAGGTGTGTACCACAGCATCACAGTCTTAAGATAAATACTCTCCTTAGAATATATCATGTGCCTCTAGGACAGAAACTATGCTTATTGAGATCCCTCCAGGAAGATCTATGGTTTTGCAGAACTCATACTGGCCAAGGGCTAGAAACACGAGAGTGGATTGGGAGCTTCTAATGGACGGTGGTGTTTGGACAGAACTGCATAGGAGGAGCCAGAGAGGGGAAAAGAAAACCTACCTCCATGAGTCGATGGAGAGAATGCACTGCAGGGAGAATTGGGCTCTTTCAAATGCCATTTGTAACTATTGGTACATCACACACTGGTGTATTGGAGGAGAAGGATACCATGCCTTGCAGGTACACAGGAACATGGGTAGGGGTCATCATCCATGCTAACAGACAAACAGAAGACTGTGCCTGAAGACAAAGACCGTTGGGTTGGTGGCTGAGGAGAATCCATTTGCTTTGGAGCCAAAAAACAACATGGATGGAGCCATTTCTAGCTTGCCAGCTAATTGCCATCTAATGTCTGGCCAGGAACCCACCCCTGAATCCTCATCCTTCCCCGCTACTCACATCAGATCTGTTCCTCCAAAGAAGTACAAGAGAAGGTCAGCAAGATGGTTCCATGAGTGAAGGTACTTACTGATCCATTTGACAACCTGAGGTCACTCCCCCAGGACCCACATGAGGGGAAGAGAAGACCGACTTCCCTGGAGTTGTCCTCAAGCCTCCACATGTATGCCATGTATAAACACTATGGCACACTTATACATGTACACATACAGTAAATAAATATAGTAAAAAAAATACTTTTTTAAAAAAGCAGAGAAAAGGAACTCTCCATTGCTTAGCACTGACACCCATCCACCACCACTACCACCACCACTTCCTCTGCCACCATGCACATACACCACGTTGTAAGCCCTCTGCCTTAGTTAGGGTTTTACTGTTCTAAACAGACACCATGACCAAGGCAGATCTTATTAGGACAACATTTAATTGTGAGTGGCTTCAGGTTCAGAGGTTCAGTTCATTATCATCAAGGCAGGAACATGGCAGCATCCAGGCAGGCATAGCACTGGAGGAGTTGAGAGTTCTATCTCTTGTATTGAAGACAGCTATAGAAGACTGACTTCCAGGAAGCCAGGAGGAAGGTCTCTCAAAGCACACCCCCACAATGACATACTTCCTCCAACAAGGCCACATCTACTCAGCAAGGTCACCTCCAGATAATGCCACTTCCTGGGCAAGGAGTATTCAAACCATCACATTCCACTCCCTGGCCCCCATAGGCATATTCAAACACATGAGTCTATGGGGGCCATACTTAGACACAGCATAACAAAAAATATATTTAATCCAACTTCCCAAGTCCCCATAGTCTATAGCAGTCTCAACAATGTTAAAAGTCCAAAGTTCAAAGCCTCTTCTGAGATTCATCCAATCACTTAACTGTAATACCCAAAGCAAGTCAGGAAACCAGCTGGGCAAACTCCAAACTCTGCATCTCCATGTCTGATATCAAAGCAGTCTTCAGATCTCTTTTTTCATCTTTGCTAACTGCAACAAACTTCTTTCTCCTGAGCCAGTTCCACTCTCTGATAGCAACCTTACTTGGCAGGAATTCCACAGATCTGATGTCTTTAACATCTTGGGGGTCTCCAAGCCAACTTCAACTTCACAGCTTCTTATCCCAATGTCTGAGATCCACATATGACTTTCTGGGCTCCTCCAAAGGGCTGGTGTCACTTCTCCAGCTCTGCCCTCTGTAGCACTCTAGGCTCTGGTTGACTCCACTCCACTGCTGCTGCTACTCTTAGTGATCATCCCATGGTTCTGGCATCTCCAATACACTGGGGTCTTCTGCTGCAACTAGGCAATGGCCTCTCATAGGCTCTCTTTGTGGTACCAAACCTCAACTTCTTTGCATGACCCTTTCAGTCCTGGGCCATCAAACTGCAGCTGAGGCTACACCTTCACCAATGGCCTTCCCTGGATTCTCACAGTGCCAAGCCTCAGTTACTCTCCATGACCCCTTCATACCTTCAGAACCAGTACCACCTGCATAATTATTACACATTACCAAGTCCAACTGCAGCACAAGGTACAACCTTGGTTATCTCTGGAATACAGCTTCTTTGTGATCTCAGAAAACACTTCCCCGGGAAATTGCACCTCAGTGATACTGTTCTCTTGTTAATCACCATTAACTTCTTAGTTCCACCTAACCAGCATCAATTATGCCAGTAGTCCCTTCTATTCTTGACTCTAAAACCAGAACCACATAAGAAAGCTGCTGGGTTTTGCTGCTTACTGGGACTGGAACACCCCCACCCCACCCCCTTGTTCTCTTGCCAAGCTCTCTGTTTCCCAAGTCCTTCACTGCCTAAGCTTGACTGTACTGGGACTTGCTCTGTAGGTTGAGCTTGAACTCAGAGAGCTGCATGGCTGTCTCCTGAATGCTGGGATCACACAGGCGTGCATCACCACGCTTGGACTTAAGCTTTTCTCTACCTGGAATTTGCTCTATACCAGGCTGGCCTGGAACTCTGAGATCTGTTTGCCTCTGTCTCCTTGGATTGAAGGTTTGCACCACCATGCTTGGACCTTAACTTAGCTGGGTGGGATCTTGCCCTGAAGTCACCACTCCCTTATTCCGTTTATCTCCTTGAACATAGGCTTCAGCTCCATTTTACTTCTTGGTGCCCTTTTATTACTCGAACCATACATTTTATGTTTTTCCTTTCTTAGCTTGCTCCTATTCATTAAAACGCTCATCATAAGAGTGAACACACACAACAGAGAGAACCACACAACAGAATTTATACAAGGCTGCTTTGAGACTTCCTTTGCCAAAACAATTAATCTAAATTTCTTCACTTCAGGCAGAATCTTCAGACAATGGCAAAACTTAACCATATTTTTCACCAAAATATCACAAAAGCAGTCTCTAGGCCACATACTAACATTCTTCTCCATTGAAACCTCTTGGGCCAGCAGGCCTATACCATTCAAGTCACCCTCAGCACCACTGTCTTCTGTATTCATACTAGGATTTCCCATTAAGCCTCACTGAAAGCATTCCATGGCTTTCCAAATCCAAAGGCCTCAAATCTACATTCTTCAAAAAAAAAAAAAAACAACAACAACAACATGGTGAGGCCTATCACAGCAATACCCCACTCCAGGGACCAAACTCTTAGGGTTGTATTGCTGTGAACAGACACCATGACTGAGGCAACTCTTATAAGGACAACATTTAATTGGGGTTGCCTTACAGGTTCAGAGGTTCAGTCCATTATCATTATGGTGGGAGCATGGCAGTGTCCAGGCAGGCATGGTGCTGGAGGAGCTGAGAGTTCTATCTCTCTAGGAAAAGACCAACTTCTGGGAAGTTAGGAGGAGGGTCTCAAAGCCCATCTCAACAGTAACACACTTCCTCCAACAGGGCCACACCCACTCAAATAAGGCCACACTTCCTATTAGTGCCATTCCCTGGGCCAAGCATATTCAAAGCACCACAACCTCCAAGGGGGAAAACACCCTCCAATACCAGATTCAGGTGCCACAGGGAGCATCACACCGGTGGTTACTAAGCTAATTTTCTGTTGGCTTCAAAAATCATCCTCTCCTCTGTGCTACATATGCCTGGGAGATGCTAGGGTTGGGAACCAGCCAACCACGTCTCTTCTCATGCCCCGCCCCCAAACCCCGTCCACAGAGGGCACTAGTAAAAGTCTGAATGGTTAGAGAGGATGAAAAAACTCACTAACTGCCTCCTGCTGGTTTCTGCTGACTCCATTCTTCCCCTGGCGGCTTCCCTCACAACCCTTCCTGTCAGCCAGCCCGTGGCAATGCCTTACCGGACCATTCGAATCCAGTTTTTGAGTTTCTAACACTCAACTGAACCAGCCTCAGGCATGTGTCTTAGTGGTGCCCGGTGAACAGAGACCCCCTTCTCAGAGGGGAGGATGTGTTCCCTACAGGGGCTCTTCTTAGCACCTCAGCAGCAATACACACTGAGCACACCCAGTCCCCACCTCAGGAAGTCTGAGCTTCATCCCATATCTCCCTTCTGCAAACATCTAACATTTAATACATCCAGGAACAGGGCTGGTTTCACAGAGGCTCTGTTGGTAACTGGCTTCTTTTTACCTTTCTGCCCTCTTTAGTTGCCTGTTTAAAGAGCCTATTAAGTTATGGCTGGTAAAGTCACTGCTGTGGTTTCTGTCTGCTATCTGGACATGGACAAACATGCCTAGAGTTAGGCCTTTAGAATTTATAGCTGTCCCACTCCAAACAACTCCAGTGGGGTTGTCTATCCATATACCCCCAGCCCACTTTCAGATAAGGTCTTTGACTGACGACCTCTGTATAAACAAGAATGACTTCAAGTTTCAAGGACATGATGTAATTTGTAGCAAATGGAGAGTAACTGTTGTACATTCTCAGGCGATGGCTACAGGGCTCTTTGCTAATCGTTGGTATGTGTCTCCTTGTTGGCCTGTAGTATGCCAAATGGGAGTTTCTTCATCGCAGGCCTCCTGGAGAAAATGATCTTGTTGTAGTTTAATGTGGGCCCCTCTCTGGCTTCCATTTGGAGTTGTGAAGGTTCTGGGACAAATATGGGGCTGACGTTTACGGTGGAGCCTTCCCACATGGTCTCTGACAGGGCGTCTTTCAGCATGAGTTCTGAGGGCTTGGATGACCTCCTCCTCTTCAGCTGCACAGTGCTGGGTTTGCTCGGCCTTATTGGCTTACGGTTCTTCTCAGCAGCATAAATGCACTCCAGATCCCGGGCCCAACTTCTCTCAGTGAGTCGGGCTACTGCAGGGGAGACGTAGGTGACATAGGCTGGCCAAGGGCTGTGTTTTTCAAGCAGTGCCAGAGGGAGTCCGATGTTTTCCGTGAGTCTTGCTGGAAGAGAAAAGCAATGGTTTAGAAGTGTTTGCATGCTCAGTAATCCACGTCATCAAATAATGCCAGGGGGCTGGGACTACAGATTGAAGTCTTCCCCCAGTATCCAGTAGGAGTAAAGTCCAATCCAAAGATAATAAACAGAATGATATCATACAGACTATATCAATTAAAGAGCAGCAGAAACTATGAGAGAGAGAGAGAGAGAGAGAGAGAGAGAGAGAGAGAGAGAGAGAGAGAGACTTGGAATTGAGCAGGCTCACTTTCAAATGCTTTTATCCAATTGTTGGCTTAAGGCCCAAACTCTATCATCCTCAATGAACTGCTTAGAAAGCTGTTGAAGAACTGCAACACAGTGATCCTTGAGTATTCCCAGGAGGTTCACTCCAGGGGCTTCTACAGTCACCAAGCTCTATGCATGCTTAAGCTCTTTATTGAAAGGTATGCTGGACATGGAGGCTCATGGCTATAATATATAATAACTCAGGAGGTTGAGGCAGGTGGATTATAAGTTTGAGGGCAGTCTGAGCTACATAGGCTGTTTTTTCATTGTTTTTTATTAAGTAGCAAAAACAAGATGCAGTATTTCTATAGAAACTAAGTACATCCTCCTTTGTGCTTCAAAATCACCTCTACATAACAAAAACCTAAGGCAACCAACGCTGTATGACTGGTTATTATACTGTGCTGTGTAAAAGGCAGTGGCAGCTCTTGAAGTGTTTTGGATGTGCCATTGATTGCGTTCAAGGATTTGTAAGTACCTGCATACATACTGTTAATGATATGCTACGGCTTGGAGGAATATAGCTTAGAGGACTAGAGTTCACTGGTGTGGTGCTCATCCGGCATGCATGAGGCCCGTGTTTGAGACCCAGCACTGCTAGAAGCACACTGGGTATGGCGGCTTAAACATATACCTTAGTCAAGGTGGGGAAAATCAGAAGTTGGAGGCTGCCCTGAGCTATATGAGACACTGCCAAAACAAAACAAGATAAACAAAAACAAAACAAAACAAAAAAACCAAACCAGAAATATTGGCAATGTAGGTTTAGGACTTGGAGCATGGGCCTACTATACGCAAAAGAGGATGAACCTTGAACAAGTGTCTCACCCTTTCTGAATTCCAGTTGCCTCGGTTAGAGGCATTGCCTTATCAGAATGAGCCTGTTTTCCAAAAGCTTCCTTGAAGATTAGCAATATATTTGTTCCAAAACCTGAGCAATCTGTGACAGGCAGTAACTGCTACCTTCCAGCTAGGTCTCTAGATGTGTACTGTGTCTCAAGGTTTTATTGCGTCTTATGATGTCGACATTCTCTATTCAACAGACAGAACTGCAGCTGGCAAGCTTTACAGCATGGTCTGAACTGAACACTTTCCTTCCTGTGGCTGCTTCTCAGTTCTGACATCAGAGGTCACAGTGGGTGGCTTGGTGAGAATTCTACCCGCCTGCTTACTTGGCCCTTTGCGGGGTTTCGAGTTAGGGGCATGGCAGTCCCTTCTCATCTTGCTGGAACTCTGTGTACCAGAAATGCCAAGCACCTCCTCTGTACCTGGCACTGCCCCGTTTTCTCTGGTAATGAAGCTTTTCCCTGGTTTTATAGCCTTAGGTCATTTCAGTGGGAGTTTATGAGGCAGAAGAATTAAACAAATTCATCTTGCCATCTCTAACCTGAGTTCAAACAAACATGGTAACTGGTGGTCAGGAGAGATAGCTCCTAAGCCCTTGTGTTACTTTCCATGATTTCAGTTACCTGAAAAGATAAAGGAAAACATTCCAGAAATGAATAACTCATTAGTTTTTATCATATCATGCTATATTATTAGTTATTGTTGCTTTGTTTGTTTGTTTGTTTGTTTGTTTGTTTTTCTGAGACAGGGTTTCTCTGTATAGCCCTGGCTGTCCTGGAACTCACTCTGTAGACCAGGCTGGCCTCAAACTCAGAAATCCCCCTGCCTTTACCTCCCAAGTGCTGGAAGTAAAGGCGTGCACCACCACTGCCTGGCTTGTTAATTTCAGTGAGCTTAACGTTAAACCAAACTTCGTCATAGAGACACGCGCACACACAGGAAAAAGCACAGTCGATATAGAGTTTAGTGCTAGCTGCTGTTGCAGGCATTCATGGGTGGCTTGGGACACAAGCCCTGGGGAACAGGAACTATTGTAGATAGCTATGTTGCCTTGGGGACATTGAGAAGCTGGAGCTTGTCTGGGGACAGATCTGTCAATAAAGAATGTGCTAAAGAAGAGTTCCAAATCCCTGCAAGAGTCATGTATTCCACTGCCTGAAGAAGACACGTGACATCACCTCTCATTAAGAAAGACTTATGGATGCTCCAAATACAGACTTGGATGTCATCTCTCCCTGCCCTCTTCATTGTATCCTCAAGGCAAATGCCAAGATCTTGCAGGGTAGACATTCACATGACCATGGCCAAAGCACAGCAGTATCCATGGAGTCTGCTAAACATGTTGTGTTTTCCATCCGCTCTTCCCATCCCCCAACTCCTCCTGTATTCTCCTGCTCCAGTTCTCTCATGGCTGCACTTCTCTTTAAATCACAGATCCAAATGGCTTTAGGGAAATGAGAAGGGGCTGGAGAGATGGCTCAGCAGTGAAGAGCACTGACTGCTCTTCCAGAGGTCCTGAGTTCAATTTCCAGCAACCATATGGTGGCTCACAACCATCTGTCATGAGATCGGATGCCCTCTTTTGGTGTGTAGGTAGACAGCTAGCTACAGTATAGTCATATACATAAAATAAATAAATCTAAAAAAAAAAGAAAGAAAAGAAAATGGGAAATCGAGGGCCTTCCCCAGCTGATCTGACAAGTGATCAGTAGGCACCCTGGGGATCCTAAGTGGCCTGTCCCTCACGGGAGAACTGGGTGAGTCCTAATGCCTTGCTAGTGTGGCCTTGCTCCAGCTCCTTAGGCTACCATGGGTAGTTCTTCAGAGTCCTGCTTTCAGAGCCTCTGGCGTTACAGTCTGAGTCCTCAGCAGACCCTGGAGGCTCCAGGTATAGTCTGGTTCCTTTAAGTATGGCAAGGTCCCACCCTCTGACTTGTGCTTCTCAGCCTGCATCTGGGGACAGAAGTGGCAGAGATAGCCAGACCACTGCCAGGATTAACCTAGAGGGGCCCCAAGCACAGGCTGAAATCAGAAAGTCATAATGCTCCACACGCTCATGAACATGGAATATCTAGTGGGAACCACGGCCAATAGTTCGCAGCCTCATAGGCCTATCTAACTGGAGAGCTTGGCCAAGCAAGCAGATGCCAGAGATAAAATTCAAGTCCTTATGCTTGCATAGCAAGAACTTCACAGGCTAAGCCATCACTCCTCCACCCCACAAATGTATTATTTATTACTGTTTTTCCATCTCTGTGGCCTTTAAGTATTTAAAAGAGTTATGGAACATTTCGGCCCTCACCTGCCAAAGCCCCATGAAAGCATGTTGCAGATGATTTTCAGTAAGTTCTTAGGAGATGTTAGTGCCACTGGGAACTACTCTCAAAACGCTTGGCCTAGGATCAGCGCTGCCCAACTTTAATAAGCCCTAGAATCACCTGCAGAGACTGGCTGTGCCTGGCTCCCAGATGCTCCAAGTCACTAGACCTGCTTGGAGAATCTGAGGATTTGCTTCCACAAATAACTCTTAAGGATGATGATGCTCTTGATGCGTGGACCACACTGAGTACCGCCACATCCTCAGCGTAAGAAGCGGTGTCAAGTGTGTCAGCTGCAACAGAAGTGAGCTGTGATTGGCTGGCTTGTGTGGACCATCCACCTCTAACGGAGGTACCACAGTTGTATACCTTCTGTTCTTCCAGTCAAGGAACTGTCACAGAATTTGAATATATCATTAACGGAAACTTTAAAATATGATGGTTTTATAAAATATATTATTCATAAGTTCAACACTTTAGTCAAAACTCCTCCAAATGATAGTACCCTGGAGATTTGCTCATATTAGAAGGAAAAGGACTATGGTAGTTTGAATGGAGATGGACCCATAGGTTCATACAGACCGACACTAAGAGATGCAGCCTTGTTGGAGGAATCGCATCACTGGGGAGGGCGTGGCTTTGAGGACTCAGAAACTCAAGCAAGGCCTAGTGTCTCGTTCTCTTTCTGCTGCCTGCAGAGCCAGATGTAGGCCTCTTGCTAGCTCTCCATCGCCATGTCTGCCTGCATGCCACCAAGCTATCCTGCTCTAATGATAATGCACAAAACCTCTGAACTATAAACCAGCCACGATCAAATGGTTCCCTTTATAAGAATTTCCATGGTCACGGTGTCTCTCCACAGCAATAGAAACCCTAACTAAGACAAAAATCAAAATCCCAATTTTTGTCAAACTTTTTTGATCCAGGTCTTACAGGATTCTTCACTGAGTCTCAATGACAATACTCCACAAGGCATTTTAAAACACAATATCAAAACAGTTTTTCAAGGCTACAAAACAAATCATTCTCAAATTGTCCTCTAACCTAAAAAGAGATACTTAGGCTTATTTTAAAGTAAAATGTACGGCTTCTTATTTCTGTCTTCTATGACCAGCCATAGGTTCTCAAATTTTAAGACCATCCATTCTAAGTGCCCTCAAACAGATGGCATCCAAGTGGCCAACCAGATCTTGTCTGTCTACCTTCAGTGAAATTTACCATGCATGTTTATAGAGCTGTTAGAATTTGTACCCCCCCATATAGTGCCAGATAGTGGAAACACACACACACACACACACACACACACACACACACACACACTTGGATTTGATATTTAGGGGATTGATAATCCCCTTTCATCCTTGCTTCTAAACTCCTGGTTAACAAATCTGAAGCATCTAGGGCGCCTGGTTCATAGGGTACCCTGTTCAAAATGGTTAAGAGAGTCTCAAAATGCATGAGGAGGACTCGTCTGTTGAAAACAACAAGAGATAAATAGTTGACACAAGTCTGAAGACAAGCTGTGGCCTTTCATAATTTCCCTCAAGTCCAGCACAAAGGTTCTTTTTTTTTTCTTCCTGTAAATAAAATGCAAAGCTGTCCACAGTCTCCAGACAGAAACAGCCTTGATGGGGGGGGGGGGCAGGAGGCCACGCTGAAGTAGCTTTCTTGCTTCTCCCACAGACGCCAGGATCCATGTGCAGTTCTCCCCAGTCCCCACTCAGTTTCCCATTTTTAGAATCTAGTCTGAGATGCTGAGCTCAGATTCAAAGGAGCGACACGGACCTGGAATGTGGCATTCCGTGGTGGTAGGGATTGTATCCTTAAATTAAGGCCTCAGTTGTTACTTAGGAAATGAAAACAGCAGAGAAGTGTGAGGAGTGTCTTAGGGTTTCTATTGCCTGGAAGGAGAGGCAGAGCAGGCTTTGGAATGAAAGCTTCCCAGAAGGGCGAAGGCCTTGAGGACGGTGGGTAAAGGGAGGCTGGATTTGATCGGTGCCCTGCTGTGGGTTTGTATTGAAGTATCCCACTGAGTCCTATTATTATGCACAAATAACATAGTGCATGTATTACATATTATCAGAAACATCTTGAGAAAGTTAGCGTTAATTGTAAACATGGAACAGCCTAGACCCATCTGAGAGGAAAACCTCAGCTGAGGAATTACCTAGATCCAACTGGCCTGGGAAGAGTGTGGGGGTGGGTGTTGTCTTAACTGGTATAGGGGGGTCCCAGCCTGCTGAGAGCAGTGTCCTCACTGGGAAGGTGGTCCTGGGCTATATAAGAAAGCTGGGTAAGCTTGAGAGTATGAGTGAGCCGGCAGCATCTTCCATGGTTCCCCCACCCCCACCCCCACCCCCACCCCCACCCCCATGATGGACAGTGACCTGAACATGTGAGCTAAATACATACTTTTGCTTCTGGTCAGAGTATTTTCATCACAGAAACAGGGATGAGGTGAACACTGGGTGATTCCAATATGCAGTGCAGGTTCGGAGTGAGTGCCTGTGAATCTACGCCCCCAAACGCTGAGGATTTGTAAGGTGATACTAACTACTCAGAGACAGGAAACAGGACCAGAAGATTGTCTGAGACACCAGCTTTCTTTCGGTATGTGCTTGTTTTGTGCTGTCTCTCGGTGCCCTTTCAAACACTAATAGGGCCATGGGGCCCTTCCAGAACCATGTGCCGATAGTGGGTGGACTTAGATCAAAGGCAGGAGCCAGCCAGTGGCTTACAGCGCTGCAGTGAGGGGCAGGCAGTGCGGATGGGATTCTCCTAAACTGATTACCTCACTCTCTGTCTGCCGCCGCAAGCTGTGCCCTTATCTCAGGAAGCCATCTTACAAAAGGATTTTGTGGTTCCAGGCAGGATTAATGGATTAGTACACTGTTCAAGTCAACTGCACTCACGCTTTTTGCCTGACACTGTAAGATAGTGCATACTCATGGGTGAAGTGCTAGTTCCATTTGATGTTACCTAAATTGTCTCCCATAGGATACAAGCACCTCTCAAGATGTTAACAGGTGCTGTTTAAGAAGAAATGGAGCAGGGAGTTCAGGGCAAGGTACTATGGCTATATTTGATCAGTGCACTGATCAAATAGTTTACTTAGCCTGAAAGTCACCATTTATAGGATCTATTTTAGACATGATTGCAGGCATATTAATATTGCCCACCCAGTTTGTTTAAATATCTCAGTAAATACCTTCCCAGCAGTATTCCTCAGGGCTTACTTAGTATAGGTGGACTTGCTTTGTAGCCTTTCAAGAAATAGAATGAACACATAGAATAATCTCTTTTGGCATGTGGATCATTCATTCATTCTTTAGGCTGGGAATCTCATGCAATTAGAAATCAATGAAACATTCATGCAGAATTTTAAAGAAGGTCCTTCCCCCACCTGTGGGACTACAGGCCTCAGAGAATGCTATACCAGAAGAGCACAGAAGGGTAGAGACGCTCAAAGCGTAGCCAGCTCTGTCATTCCTGGCCCTGTCTGAAATCATCCTCAGAAGCTCACAGAGCTATGCAAATGTACAAGAACTAGCCAACAGGAGGGCCACCTGCCTCCTCTCTCTCTCTCTCTCTCTCTCTCTCTCTCTCTCTCTCTCTCTCTCTCTCTCTCTCTTTCCCTCTCATGCTGTTGTCTGCACACTTGTATGGTTGGGTTCACTTTCACCCTCTGCGTTTTATCTTCCCGTCCATCTCCTCCCCTGCCCTGGATCCTTTCCCACTGTCTGGCCACGCCCCAGTTTACTTTTGGCAGAGGACGAATCTGCCATTAAGAGCAGAAGTGTCTTGGAAGAGCTCATCTCTGAAGTACCGGAGTGGGAATCAACTCCTGTAGCGCATGCATCCCGGGGCTGATCTTCACGGAGCGTGACCTTCCGGGAGCCCCGCCATTCTCCCTCGAACAGAGCAAGGGCCTTCAGAGTCCCTGCAGTTCACACCGGGATGAAATACTCGGTGCGCACCACACCAGCCTCTGCCGCATCTCCACTCTCTCTGCTTTCCCACCTGCCCCTGTCTCACGCGCACCTCCTATCAACCCCGGTGGACTCCGGAGACGGCGTCTACAGGAGAGCCGCTAGATATGCTGAGGCGCACTGGCTACTCTAGATCTGTGAAGACAGAATGGGGAGGGACAAGTTGATCTTTCAGGAAAGAAGACACTATCTGTCCCTCTCCCTGTGTGACAGTGCACGAGCCACCTTCTCTTCCTCACCACCGCCTCTCAAGAAGATGTAAGTCATTTACTGCGTTCTCCTGTGAATGAACTTCCAAATGGTGGGCCACTTTAACAGTGGTAAGTTCTGGCACAGAGCAGGCCTCTTTGGGGGATGCCAGCGATCACCGCTCCAAGCGGGCTGCTACCTCTCGGAGTCTAATCAGAGCTGCCCGTTTTCTAACACCAGCCTGCCATGACTGGATTCCACCTACTGTGCGTGGGAGGAGCCGTGCTTCCAGCTAATGCGGCTGTGTGGTACACATGTTCTCTAACTCTTCATGTCATAACTTTAAGGTGCTTTGTTCTCCAAGCATGGAAACAGCCTGTATTTGTAAACGTACAGCATGATTTCCTCCCTGAGTTTACAATGCGCTTTAAAAACTACGCTTCTGAACAGTGCCCCGCACTGGCTCAAAGCCCAGTGCATTTACCACATTTACCTCTTGCTCTGATGTCTGCCCTTTTCGTTTGTTTGTTTGGGTTTTTTGGTTTTTGTTTGTTTGTTTTTTGAGACAGGGTTTCTCTGTGTAGCCCTAGCTGTCCTGGAACTCACTCTGTAGCCCAGGCTGGCCTCCAACTCGGAAATCTGCCTGTCTCTGCCTCCCAAATGCTGGGATTAAAAGCGTGTGCCACCACTGCTTGGCGATGTCTGCCCTTCTCAATGTACAGGATCTGCAAAGCAGGTTTCCCATACCTATAAGAGACCAAACAAGACTAACAAATGCCATCCAAATCATCAGAAAGAAAAGTCAAGAAAGCCGTCTACATAGGCTTAAAGAAATCCCATTAGCCAGCCTGCACCAGATATGAGCATATGAAGACCACCTTGGTGCAAGCTGCTCATGGCCCTGTGTGGAAGCAAACCACCTTGGATGGGGAAGGGTCAAATGGAGTCAAGAATCAGGAAGGAAAGCTGATTCTGCTGAGTCCTAAAGGACCAGGACAGATGGACAGCTCTTGGTCTAAATGACAGCCCTGGTGTTCCGCCGCCCCCCCCCCTTCTCTGCTCAGGACACATTCCTCCTTAGGCAGACCATTGCTGCCTCCAAATGGCCTGCTTTCTACATACAAATTCTTACGCTGAACTGGTCAAAGCAACACTTCATAAAATCCCTACTGGAAGAAGTCCTGAGCATTGCGCAGCTCCCGGGAACGATCGTGAACACAAATATTGTATTTATTCAAGAAATACTCCATCTAACATAATGTTTCCTTTGATGATGTAATACGAAGGCCTATTAGATATAAAGCACGTGTGGGCTGTAGCACCTATAGATCAAGTTCCAACTTAAAAATTAAATTTCCAGAACAAACCAAACAGGCACAAAGGAGCCTTTCTGCCTTTTTCTCTGCATGGACATTTTGGGTAGACTTGTACATTAATCGGCTAGTCAAATAGAAACGAAATAGAGGAACAATCCTAACAGCCCATACCCAGGAAACAAACATGAAAAGATTTAGGCAATCTGTGCCCAGAGACCCTCTTACTGCCTGACAGCTGGCTCCTGAGCTGTGAAAACGCATGGCCACACAATGACTAATCAATCAGAAAGAGGAAGTCCTGTTCCCACTGGAACAATGCGGGTATTGTGAACCCAGAGAACACACGGGGGAAACAGCCAGCATTTCCCAGGGCTGATCTCAATCAGAGGTGGTCCAGGCAACCTCCTCTCAAATGCTCAGAGCTTCGGAATGGAGGCTAGGAACCCAGACTTTGGAGAGAGTGGGTGCCTGACACTTGAGACCCTTCTAGAAGCAAAGAATTAAGGTAATCACTCGCTCTGATTAGGATTAGATTCCGCCATTCTGTCGTTATTGACTGCTGGGTCCCAGTCGATGCCAGAATGTGACAAAGGACTATATCACTAAACACACTCAGCTCTCAGATCGCAGGTGACTCCAAATTATGATCGAACCAAGTTCCCAGTTGTCTGGGGTGAATGGCCTACAGATGAGCCACCATCCAAACTGTCATTTTAAACATTGAAGGGTTTGCACATTGTCACAAAGGCCCTTCCTTCCCAGCAATAACTGTCACCGTACCACAACTCGCAGGACAGAAGTTAAAACAAAAGACGCAGCAGGGAAGGCAGGCGCCGGCCAGGACCTGAGCACAGTGCAGACCGGAGGACGGAGGGAAGAGAGGGGTTCAAAGCTCTGCGCAAACTCGAGCTCGTAAGTGCAGCTCCTTACTGCTCTCCATCTGTGGCCTGCCACAGTGGTCACTGGAAAGCTGGGAACAGGAAGTAAATTGCCAGTCCCTTAGAAAAGCAATTAGAGACACTCTGCCATGGGGGAGGATTGGCCATCTCCTTGTTTATGTTTCCCAAATTTAAGTATATATTTTGTCAGATGCATTGGTATGTGTTCTTAAAGCAGACGTTATAAATCAACATTAAGTTTGGGTGATATATTTTTAAAATCTCACGATCATAGCACTATCTGGCAACTACCACCTTACACTTACTCCTTGGAGCCCATCATGTTTGCTCTGACATTATTTCTTTGTATCTGTTCATACCGTTAAGTAGTCCTCATAAGTATTTCAGAGGTGACTCCACAATCCATCCAAGGAACGAATTATTAGTAAGGATGTATTATTATTGAGAATTTCTAAGGTGTTTCTACTTTTAGCCACTATAAGTGATGAGCTGAGCGGCATCTTTTAAATTGCGGGTCCCAGACAGCTTTCTGATCTTTATGAGGCTCTGCACAGCTCACACTACCTGCCCACACTTTCCCCTCTGCAAAGATTTCTACATGCCCAAAGCTGCTTCCTTTCCCTCTGCTGTGCCGTCCGTCCTCCCTTATATTCATAGACAAAAGTCCAGTGAGGTGCTTGCCTGGTAGACTAGGGCTCTGAATTACCAGCTCCAGGTCTCCCTCTCACTGTAGTACAGTCCCCAAGAATGAGAAAGGAGACACAATGGATGCTGTGACCTCCATCAAAGCAAGGCAGAGGCCTCCAAGAAGGATCTTCAGGCTGATGGACTGTATGGCAAAATTCCCGCCCCCAGTCGACATTCCTGTCACAGAGGGCTAAAGAAGGATCAGTGTGCCTGGTGGCCCAGCTACTCAGGAAGCTAAGGCAGGAGGGTTACAACGTCAAGACCAGCCTAATAACTGAGTAAGACATTGACTCTAAATAAAAAGATATTTAAAAAGTAAAAACTTCATGGAGATTATATGCTCTGCCAAGCATGCACAAGGACCTACATTCAATCCCCGATACCAAGAAATAAAAGTACCTCAAGAGTCAGCTTGTGTAGGGAGATGTCAGAGTGAAGCAATGCTCTCATGAGGTAAACGGCAGCTGACTGCTTTGTGGTATGACAGGAACAGAGCAACAGGACTCATCAGCTCAAGCCCCAGGAACATCATGGAGCCCAAGAGCCATCTCTGAGCCTCTCGGCACAAAGTACACCATCCTGTGGAAGTCTCATTAGGCCAGGATGCCAAAAAGCCATGGAAAACAAACCAAAACCACAGTGGGCATGAGCTGCTTAGTGAAGAGGCCACCAGCACCACACATTCCCAGAGCAGCAGGGGCCATCCCAGCGCTGTCACGCAAAGTACACTTCACAGAGGCCCTTCCTGAGACTTCTGAGTCTCTGAGTAATTGTCACTCGTTACAGTTAGAAAATAAGCCAGTGTCAAGTGACACCACAGGATTCCACTACCTGTGGTATTTGAAAGCCTGACTGATGGAGACAGTTGCCATGGGAGAGGAAAGGGGAGGGGTTCATTAGTGGCCTTGTCACTTCACGTCTTCAGGACCCCTGACACTTGAAAATTAGCAAAGAACATTCCTCCAGCCATCTCTTTTCTGAGAGTAGATTCCAAACTCCCAAACCTGTCCAGAACTCAGGCTCATGTCTGCTGTCACTCTGTACGTCTGAAAACATGTCCTGTCCCCAGGCCAGGTTCGGATAAGTCCATGGCCCTGCTTCCTGCTCACCCAAGTGGAAACTAACTCCTTCTTCCTTACTGTACCCCAGTTTCAGGATCTGTTCCCCAAACATGCTTTCCTACTTTATTCTCTTTCTGCTTTCCTTCTCCATCCGAAAGCTACAACTAGAAACACTTATAAATTCATTCATGTATACAAATATGTACCGATGCTCCCCGAGTGCCAAGCACTAGCCAGGCATGAACAGGCAAAGAAAATGAGCAAGAGCTGATTATATCACACTCCTATTTAAAATGCATTATATACTTCCTAAAGTAGAAAAGGCAAGAATCCCAGATTTGCCCCAGAAAAGTATCTCCATATTGATAATTTTTATATCAACCTGACACAAACTAGTCATTTGGAAAGAGGAAATTTCAACTGAAACAATGTTGTCATAAGGCTGGCCTATAAGCAAATTTGCTTGTGGGGCACTTTCTTGATTAATGACTGGTGTGGAAGGGCCCAGTCCACCGTGGGTGGTGTCACCCCTATGCAGGTGGTCCTGGGCTGACAGCAGCCATAAGGAGTGAGCCGGGAAGCACCATTCCTCTGTGGCCTCTGCTTCAGTTCCTGCCTGTAGATCCTGTCCTGGATTTCTGATGACTCCCCTGAATGATGGACTACACTCTGTAAGATGAAATAAACTCTTTCCTCCCCCCAAGTTGCTCTGGTCATGGTGCTTTAGCTCAAAAATAGAATCCCTAACTAAGACAATACACACCTTGACTTCTATAGCTAAGTCTGCCCTGCACACCCATAATACATACATAGATGAACACATACATATACTACATGCATGTGTGCATATGGGTGAATATATGTGAACATATACATGTGCACAAATAGGTACAGACTTGTGTCCATGTATATACACTAGTGCTTATACACAAGTGCCCACTTACACACCAATGTAGATATTTGTGCACACAGATATGTATATGCAAACACAGGTCCATACTTCACACTCTCAACATTCATCATTGGCAGAGGAAATGATTCCATTATGCATAGCATTGACCACATGATAGTGAATTGAAATCTGGAAACTGGGGCTGAAATTAGGAGACACTCACCACCACCACCACCACTACCTCCACCACTCAATTGTATGAGCATGCACACACACACACACACACACACACACACACACACACACACAAAGATTTATAAGAAGTTCTACCAGGACTACTTTGTCAGATCAAAACAAAGAATGCACGCTGTCTCCTGGCCTGCATAGCACAATCCTCTGAGGCCTTGAAAGGAAGCCCAGGATGTCCCCACCCCTACTTCCACCCTGGAGTCCACAGGTTTCTTCCTGAAAGCAGGTCCTTGATCTCTTCACTCCCTGTGATTCTCAGGTCATTTTACTCCCTGCTTCTCTGAAGCCCATGCCACCATACTAGACCCGCCCCTGCTCCTCAGACACTGAAAATGATAGCTTCTGCCTCACATCTTCCTTTCTCAACCTGTGGGTCACAGTCCCTTTGGGTGTCGAATAGACCTTTCACAGGGGTCACCAAAGACCATCAGAAAACACAGATATTTACAACACAATACATAACAGTAGAAAAATTACAGTTATGAAGTAGCAACAATATATTTTTATGGTTGGGGGTCACCACACGAGGAACTGCATTACAGGGTCGCAGCATTAGGGAGGTTGAGAAGCACTGTTCTAGAGCATTATGCTATCATTATCAGTAGCTCTTCCTCTCAGAGCACCATACAAACATCTAGCCTCAACCTCCCTGGAACTACTCACCTCCATTTGTCCATCTACCTAACTATCCTTCTCCATAGTGTCCTCACCTCCTGTTGTAGAAAAATTTAATCCCAGTCCATGGGTTCTACCCCAACTTTGATCATTCAGTTCTCAGATAAAAAGCATACAACTTTTATTATTTACCAAGAGTCTTAAAACAGCACAAGCCTTAACCAAGCAAATCTGCCATGTTGGTTTTAATCTGGCTAAGAAAGGAACTAATACCACCTTGCCCCTCTGTCTATCATGTTTGCAAGACAAATGCCCAACACCAGTTTATCAAAAGCTGGCCCTTCCAAAGTGCCACCATCTCAGCCACTAGACCTGCTAGGAGATGGCTCTGACTGCGTGCCAGGTCTCAAATGAAACGTTGGTAGCTGACGTTTCTATGTTGTCTACCATGTATCAAGCACACTCTAAGCATGCTATGCTAACTAATTCTGGCAACAGTCAACTTTATCCCCATTTCATAGGCAGAGAAACTAGAGCCTGAGGAGCAGACTGTCTAGCTGCCAAGGGCTTTCCTTTATCCCTGTCCCTGCCTCAGATGCATGTCCCGTTGCTAGCCTACCCCACAGGCTCCCTTTACTCAATCACTTGCTTATTTTCCAGGAAAATAAATTCCTGTCACCTGCTCCCCTTTCTCACCCTCAGTGACTGTCCTTCCTGAAATCAGAAAGATACAAGAATCCACGATCCAAGAATGTTCTCGCTTCCCTCTAGAGTTTGTACCAATTCCCCACCATATGCTCCCGGCCACTCTGCCCTCAGCCCTATTGCTATCAAAGAATGGCCTTCCACTTATCCTCCAGGCCTCTGCACTCCGAACTCTCAAAATGGAATGGTCTTTGGTAGACCTGAGCATTCTTAGATTCTAGAAATATGTTCCTCCTTAGCTTTCACGACAGCGCGCAGGCTGAATTTCTTGCCGCGTGGTTCAGTCTCCATTGATTATTGCTGCAGACCTTCTCTGTCTCATCCCCACACTTCCCCCAATGTAGCATCAATGGCTGTTTGGCTCGACATCCCACCAAACTTCAAGTAAAAACCCAAATCCAAGTGTATAACTTTATTTGTAATAAAATCCTATCCACCCCTTTCCTGGCCCTGACTTCTCCCAGATCTTGCAAATCCCTGAAAGTACAGAATGAGGAACAAGAAGTAGGAAAGATATAATGTAACTGGCTAAGGTGGATAGTCCTGGGAGAACAGAAAACCATGGCCTTTAATTCAAAGCTAAAAGAGCATTTCCGAAAGTCCAGGGATGAACTTGTTTCCAACTGGGGAGTAATCTGTAATCAGTAGTTTTACAGGAATCTCTCTAGGCATGAATTTACACAATTAGTACATAGCAGATCTGAAATGTTAGCCACACAGAAAATATGTGTGGGGTACCATGCCAGGAAATCTGGGAGTTCTGACAAAAGAATTTTTTTGTTGGGTCAGAAATCCAACTAAACAACAAAGATTTTAATGTGTCTCCTTGGCATGGTAGAAGGATGCATCAAATACTTCTAGGATTCAGGAACAAGCCCTTCGCAGTGTCATGTGGGTGTCCTCTCCCGGGCATAAGCCTGACCTTTGAGAGCCCAGCCTTCTCCCTGATCATCCAGAGGGTGACTGACAGAATTCACCAATGTCTCTATTGTGATGATATCGCACATTGAGCAATTCATTTTGAATAAAGTGTAACACAAAATCAACAGTGTGAGTTCAAGAAAGGCCAGGAACAGGGCTTGAAACAGAAACAAGATACTTGAAATTCATCAGCCGTGGGGTTCTCACTTTTAACATGGGGCAGTGAGAGGACTTGAGGATTTTCATGAAGATTTAATAGCTAAATCACATTAAGTAGTGAACACAGATTTAACTACATGCTATGGACCTTTTGGTTTGGCTGTTGTCATCACAGTTAATATTCAGGAAGGGGTGTCTCCCACTGTGCCAACACAATATGACCCAAAGTACATGCTTGAGAAGTTAACAAAATTCATCTTGCCAAAAAATGAGTCGCTGCATATGAAAAAATGGAAGTAAGTCTTAAAGTAGTATATAAAAAGATAGTGTCAGGGAACCCTTCAAAACACTGGTCCTCCCCATCACCAATCTCGGCCCACACATTTACTTTTCAAGTGCCAAAAGCACTGTTTACACCATCTGCCTACCAAAATAACACACTCTGGAACTGAGTCCTGAGCCCAGGCAAGATGAAGATGAGATATCTGTGTTCTCTTGCAGCCACACAGATACACACATACACTTAAACACACACAGTTCTGAGCAGAACATCCACATAGTCCTTGGCATTAGAGTGTATGAGCCATGTGCATATGTGTTCATGAATGTATACACCCACCTGCATATGCGTGAATACATATACACCTATGTAAGACACAAGTCAAGTCTTTAACACTCTATCTACACACACACACACACACACACACACACACACCTTTGACATACTTCATTCTAGTCCTAGACCTTACAAGTGTTCTCTTCTTGGGTCTAGAGTCATAGTCTAGGACAATTTTATAAGCAAAATTGGACCAAGAAGCATCATATTCCTACTGGAAAAACCCCGGGACTTAGGTATAAGAACAATGATAATGGAGTCGTAAGGTGAAAGAGAAACACTGACGTTGGAAAAGCATCCAGCTTTACCTCTTGTTCTGGTTCAGTTCCAGATGTTGACTTGGCCCAGCCTGGGGGTCATCTGTGGGAGTCTCAGCTGAGGAATTACCCAAGTGAGATGGCCTGTAGCCATGTGCACTGGCTGGTTGTGTGTGTCAACTTGACACAGGCTGGAGTTATCACAGAGAAAGGAGCTTCGGCTGAAGAACTGCCGCCATGAGATCCGGCTGTGGGACATTTTCTCAATTAGTGATCAAGGGAGGGAGGGTCCATTGTGGGTGGTGTCATCCCTGGACTGGTAGTGTTGGGTTCTATCAGAAAGCAAGCTGAGCAAGCCAGGGGAAGCAAGCCAGTAAGAAACACCCCTCCATAGCCTCTGCATCAGCTCCTGTATCCTGATCTGCTTGGGTTTCAGTCCTGACCTCCTTTGGTGATGAACAGCAATGTGGGAAGTATAAACTGAATAAACCCTTTCCTCCCCAACTTGCTTCTTGGTCATGATGTTTGTGCAGAAATAGACTGACTAAGACACCAGGTCTACGGGGGTACAGTCTCAATTGTTGACTGGCATAGGAAGGCCCAGACCGCTGTGGGTGGTTCCATCCTTGGGCAGGCACTTCTCCTAGACTGTAAAAGAAAGCTATCTGAGTGTGAGCCTTTTAGCAAGCCAGCACGCCACATCCCTCCACCGTTCCTTCCTGACTTCTCTCAATAATGGGTCATAACCTAAAAATACAGGCACTTTCCTCCCCAAGTTGCTTTGATCAGAGTATTTTATAACAGCAACAAAAATGCAAATGAATAGACTATCTCTTTATCAATGTGCCTTGAACAACTTCCTGAATATCTTGACCCTCAGGTCCGTCATACTCGAGACAGGCATCATCCTAATTGGCGGGAGGACATGATGCTGACCCACAAAGAGTTAGGTTCCTGGCTTTCTTGAAAACCAAAGCCTTGAGCTACTGGTACAAACTATAGACTCTAATTTATAACTGTACTTTGGTTTCATAATAAACAAGAAAGCTACTAATAGTGATGCCCAAGGTGAGGACAAGATTGAACTCCAGAGCACATTATGTTTTTCAGAGGGGACAAAGACCAAAGGCTGGCGTGGGTGGAGTCGGGCTCATCTCATTTCCCTGGAGCGGAAGCTACGTGTAACTAGACTGGAAATTCTAGCGCTTTAACCAACGAGTTCTCTCCCTGGCTTCCAGCTGCGTCAATTTCCTGCACATGGTATCTGTGCAGAAGAAGAGACAGAAGCTGCTATGCTGAGTTGCTCCGTGTGCTTAGGTTGTCCTGGGAGATTTCAGCCCACACCCAGCAAGGAGGGACCGAGGCCCCTGGTCCGATAGCCCGTAAGGAACTTAAGCTTTCCGATGAGAAGAACCAGCTGAATCACTTGGAGGTGGATTTCCATCCTACTGCCCTCAGCCAAGTCCATGACTCCTGTTTCCTGGAGAGATCTGGAGATGGAGGCAGACAGTGAAGATACCTTCAAATTCCCTACCCACTGCCAACGATACTAAGTAACTAAATTTAGAGTGACTTCAAGAAATAACCAATAAAGGCCCTTTACCCAATGGTCTAAGAAAAAAATGCCCTACATGCCAGAGAGAGAGGGGATTCCTACAGCTTCCTACCCTGGCAGAACCTGGGAAAGCACTGATTGGATAGTTCCTCCTTCATCCACCCCTATCTTTAAGACGATGGAATTTCCTGCCAAAAGAACTGAACTTATGTAAGTGTGATGGCCAGTTGACTGGTTTGGTTTGTTGTTGCTGTTGTTGTTGTTGTTTTTGTTTTTTGTTTTTGTTTTTGTTTTGTTTTGTTTGTTTTTTTTTGAGACAGGGCTTCTCTGTATAGCCCTGGCTGTCCTGGAACTCACTCTGTAGACCAGGCTGGCCTCGAACTCAGAAATCCACCTGCCTCCGCCTCCCAGAGTGCTGGGATTACAGGCGTGTGCCACCACCGCCCGGCTAGTTGACTGGGTTTTAATCACCCAGGAATCACACCCCTGTGCACATTTGTAAGAGATCCCTCACATTTGCAGAGAGAGTTAACTGGGAGACAAAGACTCGCCCTGAATGTTAGCGACACCGTCTGGGTCACCACTGGACAAAAAGGAGAAAGGGCAAATCAGCCAGCTGGACACCAACAGACGCTTTGAACAGGGACACAGTGTAACCAGCCAACTTGCTCTCATGTCATTCCTCCCTCAGAAGAAACCCCTTTCTCATGCTGCTTTGTGGGGGAGGGGAGAGGATTTGTGGCAGCAAGGAGGAGACCTAATACAGTATGTAAGGAATTGAAGACTATGGAATGATCCAGAAAAGAAGGTGCTATTCTAGCAAGGTTGGTTTTAACAGGGCCATGTGGACATGACAGGGCACAGATGCTCCCAGAGGGACCAGGGTTGGAGTAGGGGTGGGGCCCAGTGTAGGAGGGGGAGCTCTGAGTGAGTGGTCAGGGCCTTTGCCTCACACATTACTAGACGTATATAAAAAAAGTAGGTATTTTGTCATTTTTCCTTCTGAAGATCAAACAAAAAGTGCATGGTATTAAAGGGGGGGTTGTCAAAGTGTCAGGATGAAAACAACAGACCTTACCACGGGACTGTTTTCTCCATACAGCTCCATAGACACTATCTGGGCTCGCCTCGGCCTTCATGGCCAGAGCCCATCTGCCTTTGCTGCCTGTATGTGAGCATGCATATTCACATATTCACCCAGTCATAATTATGAAGGGGTGTCAGGGGTAGGTTTCCATCATCTGAGAGCACAGGTTCTAGAACAGAAGGTTTAAAAGATCTGCCTGCCGCATGATTCCGTGGAGCCCAAATCCTCATGGGCCCCACGAGAAGTTTCCCTGAATTGCTCATCTTCTCAGACAGGAGAATGAAGATGCTTTCACTGCACCGAGGGCCTTGTCTCATCCCACCCCGACCCCAGCAATCTTAGTACGCTGTGGCGGGGACTCACCCTTGGGCCAGCTTTCCACACCAGGTCACTTTGCATGTCTGTGTCTCCTGGATACCAGCCGGAAGAGCTGGGCTCCCCTGCACCTGTCTCTCTTCCATTTCTATCCTAGTCTGCCCCTTCTCACACAGCAGCAGGCCCAAGAACTGGAAAGTGTTGTAGGTCTTTAACATCCCACCAAATGCATTCCTTCTGGATTTACCCTACCGGAGAAAACACTGCCAGCCCTTCAAAACTCTTGTTCTCATTCCCGGATGCCGCTCAGAGGAGACAAGCTGACTTTTGCTCTCTAGAGTGGGAAAGGCGAAAGGCACTAGCAGAGCGAGCGAGCGGCTGGCCAGACCGCGCGCCCCTCCCAGGCATTGCTCCTACAGGGACGCTGATGGGCTTTTCTGTCTACCGAGTGGAAATTCTAGATGCAGAAGGTGTCCAGACCGACCCTGCGTTCGCGCCTCTGCCAACGACCATAAACCTGTTTCTGCCCTGCTGGAGCTGCAGTGTGGAGCCAGAAATCTGGAAGAATTTAACACGTAGTGGATTCAGACACAGGAAAACATTGTTCAAAGTAAACACTGGAATCCCGCCCTCATCATGCAGGAATGTGGAGCCAGCAGGCTCTGCGCTCAGCAACTTCTCAGAAAAGCCCCTGCTAAAACCTAATCAGGGCCCTGCACTCGGCTCTCCACACACGCAGTGGGGTGCGCAGCTCGAACTAGGGGACCCACTGCACAGCCTGCAAGCAAAGGCAAATTCTGCCTCTGACCTTGAGAAGCAAAGAGGAGAAGCATGAGGGGAGAGGGGCTCAGGATGCTGTGGGACTTTCCATTTCCTTCGCTTCCAAGGGCTGTGAAAGAGTCGCTTTTCCTGGAGAAGAAAGGAGGCTCTGTGGCGGCAGCGGCGGCGAAGGAGCCAGTCTCCTGCCCATGTGTGTGTGCTCCCTGGACAGGACAGGGCCACCGACATGCGCCTCGCTTTCCCTGCGCCTTAACTAATTCCATCTCTCCGAAACCCAGTGCCAAGGTCCCCGCCCCACTTCCGCTCACTCTGGAAAGTGGAAAGAAAGAATTGCTTTATCCAGGGGCTGTAAAATGGATTCCAGAAAGTGGGTTCGTGTTTAATCATCTGTGTCACTGTGTCCTTCGCCCTAGAGCGCTGCCTCCAGTTCCCCCCTCACTCAGATGCACAGGGCTGAAACAAATGGCCGAAAGATTCTACAGAGTGGGGAGCGGTTCGTGAGGGTTGCAAGTCCGCACGTGGACGTTTCTGGATTTTTGAAAGTCCTCGAAAAAGCTCAGGTTGAAATCCAAGCCTTTTAGGAGACTGATGGCACACTTGGGGGATTAAGACAAGAGGGAGGGACAGTTAAGGGACAGTCTGAACTGCATATGGAGTTCTGGAAGTTGGGGAGGAGGCAGGATGAGGAGAGAAAAGACAGGAGGAGAGAAGGGAGGGAGGAAGGAAGGGAGGGAGGGAGGAAAAGAGCAAAGGAAGGAAGGAAGGAAGGAAGGAAGAAAGGAAGGAAGGAAGGAAGGAAGGAAGGAAGGAAGGAGGAAGGAAGGAAGGATTTAACGGGGGCGGGGAGGGGGGCCGCGGGGGAGGGGCCGTGAGCAGCACAGGGCTGAATGAAAAGGAAGATAAGATAAACACAGGCATTCACCTGCCTCTGCTTGACCATGGCCTGCTGCCCCAAGCTCCTGTAGCCACCCCTACTTGCCGTGGTGTGATAACATACGCATAAAAGATTCCAAAAATTCCGACAGAAAACTTCTAGAAACAATTACTAATTTCAGCAGGATGGCAGAATAAAAATCAACTTATAAAAATCTAACCAGGCAAGGTAGTGCACACCTTGAAACCCAGCACTTAGGAGGCAGAGGAAGGTGGTCCTTTTCTGAGTTTGACTCCAGCCTGATCTACAGAGTCAGCTCCAGGATAGCCTGGACTACACAGTGACCCTCAGAAAAACAACTGCAGAAAAATCAGTAGCCTTTCTATAGGCTAACAGCATAAAAACTAAGAGAGAAGACCATAGACACGATTGATTTACAGACTCAAGGGCAGTTTGTCAAAAGACAAATACACTGGATAAACCTAAGCAAGGAGGTGAAAAACCCCAACAATGAAAACTTAAATTTACTGAAAGGAATTGAAGAATGCTTAGAACATAGAAGGACCAGCATGCTCCTGGGTTGGTAGACTTAGTACCGTAAAAATGACTATTCTCCCAAAAGCAACTTACAGATTCAATGCAATCTCAGTCAAAATCCTCATGACACTCTTCGCAGAAATAGAAAAGAAAATCCTTAAATATATGTGAAACTAGAAAACACCCCAGATGGTCAAAACGATCCTGAGCAAACAGAGTCATATCGACAGGACTGATGTTCTCGGCTTTTAAGGTATATGATAGATCTACAGTAATAAAACAGTGTGGTACTGTCACAAAAACAGACATGCACACCAATGGGACAAAGCAGAACATCGAAACTCACATACCACTGCAGCCATCTGATAGTTAGCAAAGATTCCAGAACCACACATTGGAGAAAAGGCGGCATCTTCAACAACTGTTGCAGGGAAAACAGTGTCCATTTGCAGAAGAATGAAATCGGACCCAGATCTACCACGAGGCACAAAAATTAACTCTAAGTAGACCAAAGACTTCAATTTCGAACCCAAGATTCTAAAACTGCCAGAAAAAAAATATGGACAGTAACCTACATGGTTTAAATGTTAAGAAAGGACTTCCTGAACAGGACATCATTTGCCCAAGATTTCAGGCCAACCACTGAAAAGTAGAACTTCAGAAAACTAAAAACCCTAACTGATTTTCCAACATCAAGTGGTCAGCCCTGGAATTGTGTACATACAAACAACACTAAGGGACTCAGCACACTGTAGTGTATATATACACATGTCTATGGTGTGTGTGTGTGTGTATGTGTGTGTGTGTGTAACAATAAAGTAAAAGGGGGCAACAGTTTGAGAGGGAGTCGGGGAGACTTGGGAGGGGTTGAAGAGATAGAACATGAGAGGGGCTAGCCTGAGGGAGAGAACATGGGAAGGGTTGGAGAGAGGAAAGGGGAGGAGAGAAGTGATGCAGTTGTGTTTTAATTAAAACTTTTAATGTCCTAATGAAACCCCTCACTTTGTATGCCATCTTCAGTGCTTACTAAATGAAAATGCATAATGGCCTGTGTGGGGCGGTCAGAGGAGTGAGTGTCTAAATGCTCCAGGACCCAAAACAGCTGTGCCAAGCTATGATGTCACTGGAAACTCTTTGCACAGTTTGAGGCATTTTTCCACCTCAGTTTGGTCAGCCTTTGGTGGTGATTTCTTAAATTTTATTTTGACAGGGAGGCAGGAAGCTTCTCCTCAGCCTGAGCAGTAAAGTAGGTGGGATTTATTTTGGCTTACAGCAAGCCCCCCCCCTTCCTAGGTTAGTGGTCGTCAACCTTCCTAATGCTTCAACCCTTTAATACGGTTTTCATTGCTACTTCATAGCTGTAATTTTGCTACTGTTATGAATCATAACGTAAATATACGTGTTTTCCAATGGTCTCAGGCAAGCCCTGTGAAAGGGTCATTTGCCATCCCTTCCAGGGGTGTGGACCCACAGGTTAAGAACTACTGTTCTAGATGCTTTGGTATCCTGTTACAAGGCAGCTTTGAGAGGCTGCTTGTACTGCTGTCCTCACAGAGCAGGAGTGATCCCTCCTCTTATTAATTCTTGGCGTCAAGAAATATATAGAAGAGTATTATTCTAACTGAGTGGTTTCAAGCACCAACCAATAATGTAAAATCCAACCACTCTCTAGAAATGCTTTCTATGTTGGAGAGGCTCAACTATCTGCTTCACATCCAGTCATCTTCATCATGGAGCACACGCTGAGCCCCTTCTGGGTTTCGCCTCCAAGGGAGGTCATCTCGAGATCCAAACCTGCTTCTTCTCCCAGCCCACCTTTAGAGGAAAGGACCCAACACTCTATCCTGGGCTTCCCCATCTGCACAAATGTCCAGAGATGTCTCTCACCTTCCCTGCTCAGCTGAACTCTTGACAAACCTCATCCCATCGCACCACAAAACCTGCTCTTCAATGGCTGGAGCTTTCTGTCTGTCTATCTCTCTGTTTTGGGTTTTTGAAACAGGGTTTCTCTGTGTAGCTCAGGCTATCCTGTAGACCAAGTTAGCCTCAGACTCAGGGATCCACCTGCCTCTGCCTCTCAAGAACTGGCATTGCTTGCTTTTATTAAAACACCACTAATTAGTCAGTTGCTAAAAACCTAGAAATCTTTCCTATCCCCCTCAAGACTCAGTTTATCAGTAGATCATGCCAATTCAGTTTGCAAACACACCCCAAATCCATTTCATTTTAACAGATGTTCTGGAGCAGACCTGACCAGTCTCAAAGACAAATGTGTCAGGTGGTTTGGTTCCTAGAACACCTATAAGGATACAGACCGCTGGGTCCCTTCACCCAAATCTCTGATTCAATAGATCTGGGGTAAAGGTTAAGAATTTGCATCTCAGGCTGGAGAGATGGCTGAGAGGTTAAGCGCACTGGCTGCTCTTCCAGAGATCCTGAGTTCAATTCCCAGCAACTGTATGGTGGCTCATAACCATCTATAATAAGATCTGATGCCCTCTTCTGGTCTGCATGCATACGTGCAGGCAAAACACTGTATACATAATAAGTAGGTCTAGAAGAAGAAGGAGGAGGAGGAGGAGGAGGAGGAGGAGGAGGAGGAGGAGGAGGAGGAGGAGAAGAAGAAGAAGAAGAAGAAGAAGAAGAAGAAGAAGAAGAAGAAGAAGAAGAAGAAGAATTTGCATCTCTAGCAACTTCCCAGGTGAAAATCAGTATCATTGGTCTAAGTCCTTGAGAACTCTCCAAACATGCTATTTCCTCCTTTGGGAACATCATAAGACCCCTAAGTGTAGCTCCCAATGTCAGGGTGCCATTTGTCCCAATGATGTGAGGGGACAGCACCAGAAAGAGACACAAGGGGCAAGTCCTTGAAGGAACAGGCACCCTGTTTACTTTTGAATGATGAGCAGAGACATGACTGAGATAAAGGAAGAAGAAACATGAGGGGAAAATCTAAAGAAAAGAACAAAACAATAACTTCAAAAGAGATGCCAACACACAGAATGTACCTTAGCTGCGGCAGAGAGTTGTATGAAGAAGTGGATTGTAAAAAAGTAAAACCAACCATAAAGGGTCTTACATTGTTAGGTTTTGTGTTGTTTTTTTTCTGCATAGAACAGTGGTTCTCAACCTTCTTAATGCTACGACCCTTTAATCCAGTTCTCCATGTTTTGGTAACCCCCCCAACCATAAAATTATTTTTGTAGCTATTTCATAATTGTAACGAATCATAATGTCAATATCTTATATTTTTTTACATTTAGGGACATTTCAAAATTTATTAGAGGTTCTTTCCTGATGTCAAGACAAAATTCATTTAATAATTTTCTTATAATTCAATTAAACAACTCAAACCCCAAATTAACAAAATCAAAGATATATACATAATATGATATAAAGGAAATATTAATTTTAACCATGCTGAAGAATAGTAAGAAGATATTTAGTGATGTTTTCCAACAAAAAACCTTTATGTCCCCACAACATCACAAAACACTATAATAAAAATACTGCAATCTTATCACATAGTGCTTCTTCAAGCCCCTTCTTTCTTTGGTTTTAATATTATGACAAGATAAAGGAATAACAAAGTTCATCATTAGAATTTTTTTTTTTTGGTTATTCTTCGTCCCCCTATATTTGGCCATTCTTACTCTTTCTTCCACATGTTCTACTGTACCCACAAGTATATTTATTTTTTTTCTTTTTTTTATTGGATATATTCTATATTTACATTTCATTTCCCTTTTTTGGTTCCCCACCCCCCAAAGGTCTCACATGCCCTTTTCCCTCCCCCTGCTCCCTCATCCACCCCTTCCCACGTCCCTGTTCTGGTATTCCCCTACATTGATGCTTTGATCCTTTCCAGCACCAGTGTCCACTCCTTCCTTCTTGTCAGACATCATTTGGTATGTGAATTGTGTCTTTGGTGTCCCAAGATTCTAGGCTAATATCCTCTTATCAGTGACTGCATACCATGGGTATTCTTTTGAGACTGGGTTATCTCACTTAGTATGATGTTCTCCAGCTCTATCCATTTCTCTAAGAATTTCATGAATTCACTGTTTCTAATGGCAGAATAGTATTCCATTGTGTATATATACCACATTTTTTGTATCCATTCCTCCAGTGAACCACATGGGTTCCATTTTATTTAGCTTATTGAAAGAGAACATTGCCTTATAATGTGATTGTCTAAGTTAAAAATTTCTGTTGCGAGCCGGGTGTGGTGGCGCACACCTGTAATCCCAGCACTCGGGAGGCAGAGGCAGGCGGATTTCTGAGTTCGAGGCCAGCCTGGTCTACAGAGTGAGTTCCAGGACAGCCAGGGCTATACAGAGAAACCCTGTCTCAAAAAAAAAAAAAACCAAAAAAAAAAATTCTGTTGCTGTGATTAAACACCATGGCCAAAAACAACTTGGGGAAGAAAGGATTTATGTCACTTTCAAGTCACATACCAGCCCTGAGAGAATTCATGGCAGGAACCTGGAAGCAGAAACTGAAGCAGAAGCCATGGAGAAGTTCTGCTCACTGGTGTGCTCCCCGTGGCTTGTTCCCCTGCTTTCTTATGCCATTCAGGACCAGCTGCGTAGGCGTAGCAATGGCCCTGGTGGGCTGGATAAAGTCCTACAGACTTACCTACAGGCAAATCTTAAAGGGTAGTTAATCTTAGTCAAGATTTCTTCTTTCCAGGTATATCTAGGTTTATATCAAGAAGACAAAAACCAGCCAGGCTGGTGACATTTCAGACATAAGTTCTTCATTTTAGAAGAATGGGTGCTCAGAATTATTCCTGAGGTTAATGCAAGTAAATTCTAGGCACATTGACTCATGAGTGTCCTAGAAACCTTTTGGGTTATTTTTGTTCTGGTTAGAAGTGCTAGGGTTTGAACCCAGGACCTCATGCGTGATGGCAAGCAAACACTCTACCTCTAGGCTATTTTACCAGCCTATGGCATGGACTCTTAATCCATATTCTTCATAAAGTTTTAGACACATTTCCTACCCCTCTGTAATATCAGCTTCTGGTGTTTCTAGATTTTATATTGGATTTAAAAAGATTTGAGGAATTATTTCTATTTTAAATGAAAAGTTGTTTTTAAAATTGCATTGTTATATTATCTATTATATATCACATGGATTTATGAAATTTTCCAAAAGACATTTTTTCCCCTCCAAGATGGACTTTCTGGTCACAGTCGATCAGTGGCCACATAATGTAAATGTCTGATATGCAGGATATCTGATGTGCAATTCCTGTAAAAGGGTCATTTGACCACCCAAAGGGGTCATGACCCACAGGTTGAAAAACACTAGCCTAAAACATTCGCACTCAAGAATTCTGTCTGTGTCTTGTAGACACTGTGGAGACTATTGAATGACTTTAAATAGAGACTAGTATTGTCAGCTCTCTTTAGAAAAATTTTGTAGCTGTCTATCCATTAAAGAGTAGTCATGTCTACCTCCCGAATTCCACCCAGTATCCTGCAAGGAAGCTAAGAACCGGTTCCCAGCACATCCCCACCCCCTCCTCTTTTCCTTTTGACTAGATACAATTTTGTGTATCCTCCCTATCTGAAAGTATCCTCCCTATCTGAGTCCTCCCTATCTGAAAACTGGTCTCATTAAAATCTTTAACCATCACTGTGTTTCTTTCTCCGTTCATAGGTTAGAAGTGAATCCAAGGCCCCTAAGCGATCACAGAGCCACAGAATGGAAGGTAACCTCATGGCAGTCCATCTCAAAGCCAGTTGAATTTGAGAATGAGAAGTAAATTGAGTCCCGGAGATCTGGGAAGTAGTTTTCACAGTATGTATGGAAGATTTCTGGGGTCTAATTACAAATCAATGCAGCCTTAAGTTCAGCATAACAGAGACCTTGGCAAGGCTAGAAGGGCCTGAAAACTACTTCCCAACGGGGGAAAGAGTCTATGTAAGAAGGATAGGGACGAAGTGTGGTCACCATTAACCAAGAAAGGGAGGAAGTATGAGAAGTCTGGGAAGGTCTCAGGTCTCTGACTTAGATGTTGGAATAAGTATCGGAAAGGAAAAAAGCAGGTTCAAAGACAGAATGCTAAGTTACACACTGAGCATTGTAGAATATCTAGGCAGCAACCTCCCGTAAGCAGCTGCTCTCCATCAACCTGGGGTCTTGGGATAGTTGTCATAGTTTCAGACATATAAACCTGGTAGAAAACAAAGATTGTCCCATCTCTTATTTCCATAGGATGCGTGTTGTAGAGGGGTCATAAAAGGATGTCTTTAGGCATGAGAGGTGAGGAGAATCATGAGGAAGGACTGAATGGGGCCCATCAGGGAGGCAAGGGTAGTGTCAGGCATGTCATGTCAAGAAGTCAAGCAAAAGTGCTGCACAAAGGGACAGGTGTAAAGGTCACAGATCTATCAAAAAATCCAAGGACAAGGTGTCCACTGAAGCTGCTGGTGGGCCATCTGTGCGGAAGGCAGCTAGAATACAAGAGGGCATAGGCAGAGCCGAAGGCAGCTGAGGGCACAAAGACAATGAATGGGAAAATCCAAACACGGATGAGGCCCTGTGCTCTCATCTCCTTGGATTTCACTACAGATCACATTTTGTGGACAGAGAAATGGGCTTTAGAAGAAAGCAAGTCACTCCCCATGAGTGGCACGTTTAGTAAATGGTAAGATTAAAATTCAGATCTGGGTCGGTCTGATTCTAACGTGGGGCTTTCAATGTTACACCCTGTGACTGCATAGGTAGAAACACAAAATAATCTACAAACAGAATTAGTGCATTCCGCAAGGCTGGCAGACACAAGGCCAACATACCTAAAATGCTTGCTTTTTCCTGTTTTCAACAACAACAACCAAAAAAAAATTCTAGAAAGACAGTGATAGTATGGAATTCAAAAACCAGGGTAAAATTGACTGAAAGACAAGATGAAAACCTAATATTTCAATAAAGAGATGTGTCATGATGCTTGTAAAAAAAACATAACCGCAACAACAAAACCATATTAATTCGTCTGCATGTGGCCCACAGATTCTGTGCAACACCAACCAAAATCATACTTGGATTGATTTTCTTTATGAAGAAATTGGCAAACTGTCTTAAACTTTTTATAGTCATGGCAAAGGCTGAGAGTTGAAAAGGTGAGGGGTGGGGCATGAGGCGAGTGAACGTGTGCCTAGCATTCACAGTCTGCTAAGAGGCTGTCATAATAAGACAGTGGCATAACAGAACAGCAAAACAGACAAAGGTCACTGGATAGAGAGCCCTGAAGACACCAGCCCTAAAGGTACTACAAAGATGTGGGCACAGGCACCTTGACAGGGTATTGTCAAGAAATGCTGTTACATCACTCGAATATCAATATGAAAGCAATATGTTAAGTGCCTGTCTTAGTTTCACTTTCTGTTTCATTTTTCTACACTCTAAGAGACGATTAACCCCAACTCAGGAACAGAACATATGCCATGAGGAAGCCATTGAATTTTGGGAGCTGTCAGGAGCTATAATGGGACAAGTTAATAACTAACAGGTGATCTTCCTGAGATGGTCTCTTTCAGATTAATCTGTGACAGATTTGCTGTTATTGGCAAGGCCCTAAGAGAATTCATTTTAGAAAATATTCCTGCTATTAATATGCTTTTCCTCTTATTAAACATGTATAACAATCACTAGGTATTAGCCCACCCTTTTGAGCAGATCTCTGCAGATCTTTGAAGATATACTGTCTTGTAGTGATGCTATATAGACAAATAGATGATTTCTTAAGTCTTAATGATGATCCTATAAGAATTCCTAAAATTATATCAGTGATTTTTTTAAGCTCTTTTATACTTTTATGCTACTAGGTCCTTGTCTGACATGCAAAAATGCAATGAGAACAGTCAGACTCTGGTGTGTCACCGGTTAATTGCACTTAGTAACCAGACTTTCTCCTACTCAGCGCACATTTCAAGAGGTTGTAAAACAATTAACCAAAGGTCATAAAAAGGGAACTAATGATTTAGTATAGGTGCTAGGACAGAAGATAAACTATTGACTGGGTTTATCTATACAAAACTTCACTTAGTTAATAACTTAGCTATGGTTTTTCAACTTTCACCGAACCTGTGAAGCTGTGACAGATGAGAGATATTTAGCCAGATAATTACTCCTAATGGATTTTCATGTAAACATTCTCTGCTGTAAACTTCTATTTCAGTTTATAATTTGATTTTTTTTTTGTGTGTGTGTAAACTTGTGGTGAACTTTTTAACATGTGATCATGTATTCTGAAAGATATAAGTACTAAGGACAAAGAAATAAGAGAATAATTTTTCCCTTTCCCACTTAGAAAAAATTTTCTCCCCCCCCCACCCTTAGAATAGAATTTTTCCCTTGCCCCACATAGGATCGTTCTGCTTTTCCCCTTTTTCCTTAGATAGCTTTAACAGAAACTTCTTACAACTTAGTAATAAACACTATAATCACTTTTCAAAGTGTCCTTTTTTTTCTTCTTCGACTTCTGACTAGCAGGCTGAAAGCTAGAGCCGTGCGGTTCTTACTCAGATAGAACAAAGGCCACATCAGCCTTTTACCCTCAGAAAGAGCAAGAAAGTTTTTAGGACATTTTCCAAGTTATCATCAGCATTTCAGCATAGTTAGAGAGCTAGAACATCTGGAGACCCTCAGACCTTAAAGCCACACCAGCATCCTACTCTGTGCCTCCCCACCCCACCCCCGCCATTACCCTCCCTAGGCTGGGAGGCTCCCGACAGGGAGCGAATTCTCCCCTTCTGCCTTCTGGGTCCCAGAGATCAAACTCAAATCATCATGCTTAGCAACGAGTGCTTTGGCCTACTGCGCCATCTTGCTGGGCCATGTATTTAATTTAAAATGTTTTCCTTTTAAACATCCAAGAGTGGCAGAGAAGGGGGAAAGTCTGGGAGTGGAATAGAACAGAACAAAAATTGCTAACAGGAAAGAAATGGACGACTGTATAGAATAGCGACTGTTAAGTAGGACCCAGAGCTTAAGGGCAGGGTTACAGGGTTGGGGGTGGGAGTTAGTGTTGCTGGCTAGCCTCATTAGCATCAGGCAGAGGTCCTGGAACTGGAGTAGGGAGAAGATCAGACATGGCCACTGACAAGGAAGAGTCAGGTTGAGGGACAGTCCTTGGCAGGTGTGCCTACAAAGATTTCAACTGGACCACAGGCACCCGCACCCACCTAAAGGCACATGGGCCACTGTCATGGAAGCGCCCCCAGTCCCAAAGTACATTTCTAAACCTCCAAGTCATTCTCGTCCGTGTTCCCCCAAATTTTACAATTTCAAAGGTAAAGCAAACATTTATTTTAGAAATCAAAAAATGAAAACTGAATCTAAGTAGGCAAATACTTTGCAAGCATGGGCCTGGCCCGCATTCCCGCCGTCTGGCTTTAGACAGGCCCTGGCTGGACCTTGGCCCTGCTTTTCTCCCTGATCGGTGACTTCCCAGTACATTCCACAATGGGCCCCGCCCTCTAAGTTCTCAACGTGGAACCGGCCACATGGTTTCGTTGGTGGCAGGGAGGTCACTGTGGAGGAAGCAGCTGGAGAACCAGAGACCATGTGGTCCATTCCACCTTGAAGTGCCTCCTCCTCACCATTTGCACATCTTGCCTCCCTAAACTGTCCTGCCATGGGGGATATAGACGTGGCCTGTGGACAGTTACAACTGGCAATCATCAGAAAGACTGGTGTGTCTGTCTAGCTAGGGGTGGTAGCCAGAGAGTCGAAGCTGAGTTGCAAAGCTGGCTGGCCTGATCAGCTAATATACAAGTGAAACCACTGGAAGAGGAACAGGCCAACCATATTCAAAGCTTAAACATGCCAGAGTTGGAGGTCAAGCAAATCATAGGATGTCTGGGCATAGTATAGATGCTCCCTGCTGGAATGCTGGTGTCAGATGGTCCTGGGTTCAAGACCTGAGTCTAGCATTTACTAGCGGCGTGACCTTAAGCCAAGGTGCTGTCCTCACTGTCCTCATTCTTTTTCTAGTAGCATGCCCAGGGAGTGCGGGGATAGAGATAAAATGGAGGTGGAATTTGGGGGGTTGGGGACTGAAAGTCTCAGGCTAAGCAAGCCAACAGGTTTAAGAGGGTCATTCCTCTGTGTCCTGAGCAGACCTTAAGCCTTTCAAAAGCAGAGGCTGCCTCCTGGCCTAAGCTTGGCCCTTGCTACCCAGAAGGAACGAACATTCATACATGTGTGCTCTGGGCTATCAGCCTCCTACAGTACTGGCTGCTTTTCTAAGCAGTTTCTGTCCCTTGTGCTATTGGGATTATGGGAGGAATCCGGAGTGGCAGCCCTATAGCTTACAGTCTTATCCCATATGACTGAGGGAACGTGTCCTAGGCAGAGAAGGAGCTCCCAGCAGCCATTTCTGCATCCTTTCCCTACTACTCTCTTGGCCCGGGATCTTCATCTTCCCCAAGGCCCCTCCCCTTTGACTTTCTGAATAACATTTCCATGCCTCTCCATTTAACCCTCCTCTCCACTCAGACATCTCCTCTAAAACATTCTCTTGGCTCCAAGCTTTCTTTCCATTTTTTTCCCCTGTTCTCTGTCCAAAACCCATAGTGGATGGTTATACCACCTGATAGTTTTGCCAAAGTCAGCAAGCAAGGTTCCATGCCAGCTGTCCATTCTCAAGGCCCAGTTGATAGCATGCTACTACTTAAACAGAGAGCATAGGCATGGAGGGTCTTGGAAAATACAGGAGGGAGACAACCTGTCATCCCAGGCACAGGTCTGGATGCTGAGGCAGGAGGATTGCAAATTCAAGGCTAAGGGGACTACAGAATGAGTTTAAGGATCCCTGCCCAACTTAGTGAGACTGAGGCAAACAGAAGGTAAGAGAGAGCCAAGGGTTCAGCTCAGTGGGAGAGCACTTGCCTAGCATGTGGTCTCCAGAGCTATTTTAAAAGCATAGATGGGCACACATAGGCAAACCATCATACATACTAACAGCCTGATACACACAAACATGGACATACCTAGAAACACACAACATACACACAGATACAGAAACAGAAATGCATGCGGACAGACCCCAACACACACCAAAGACATACACACAGAAACAGGCAGAGAACTCCCATATTCAGACACACACACACACACACACACACACACACACACACACACACAGACTAATCCATTTGCAAGAAGATGAGGCGGGAATTTCAGGGCCATCCACTAAGTCCACAACCCAGATGCTCACAGCACAGAAAGAAATGAAGATCTCAGATCCGCACTTGGAGAGGGGAAGGTCTTGCAGGACCTGCAGATTATTCTGTATTTCAGAAGAAAGGCCTCTCCCTGCCCAGCACAGGTCCTAGAACAGGAGGCTTAGCACTTGCCAAAGGTGTATGCACTTGGATGATATCCCAGCTTTACATCTCCAAGCAGGAAGTAAGAGAGACTGCAGGGCTTGTTTACCCCAAGCCGGTTGGAGGCATCTCCCAGACAAGCTGCAGTGTCTGAATATGAACCCAGAGCTTGGGCTACCCAGGGGTTTTGCCAGCAACACTGCCCAGTCTTCTCACACTAACTCTTAGCTCGAGCGAGCACAAACAGAAGATGTCGACCTGGAGATGTGCCTTTGGGGGACCCTGAGGTTCTGGACCCCTATAATCACTGCCCTGAAGTAGGGTACAAGACCCTGTCTTAATCTAACCCAAGTGTGGGTCTCCTCATGTGTAAGGATGGGAGTCTTTTCTCCCTCATCTTTCCCTATCCTGATCTACAAATTAAGGTGCCTTGTCAATCATAAGGTTTCTCACTATTAAACAATATTTAGTGATGTTTTTTAATCCTTTCTCTAAATCATTCCTAAATAATCAACCTGAGTACTAATTATTCCTTTGAAGAAACTCTCTAGGATGTGTAGCTGGATCTTGGTATATACATATATATATATATGTATGTATACATACATACATATATATATTCTCTATCTTTGGAGATGGGGATAGAGGATTAGAAAGTGTTCCCTTCTGTGTAGCTCAGACTAGCCTCAAACTCTTACTATGTAGCTCTGGCTGGCCTTGAACTCAGTGTTAACAAGGCAGGCCTCAAACTCATAGCAATCCTCCTGTCTCTGCCTCCAGAGTATCAGGCACACAGGTGTTTAGCACCAAGTCTAACCTTATAGATACTTAGCAATAAAGACATGAACCAGGCCTGGCTGGACATTTTGGAGGTTCTCCATTTTGTCAAGACTTAGTCATACATCTGTGGGACATCATACTATATGCCCTTCCAAAGAGCAATAAAATATAATGAGGTATCAATGTAAATATAAATGCACAGATATAAATACAGATGTGTTTGGGTATGAAAGTACTATTATAAACCCATTTCTTTGTATATTAACCAAAAACTTTAAAATGAGTAGAAAATATATTTTTTAAATGATAAAAGCCCTCACCTCCAACCCTCCACGGGATACATACATACATATATATGTTTTGTGTGGTTTGGGATGTACTTATGTTTACATGCTGTTCTTAACCCTGACTGTACAGGACAGTCACTTGGACATTTTGCTTTTGAGACAAGGTCTGTTGTGTAGCCCTGACTGGCCTAGAATTCCCTATACAGATCAAACTGACTTCAAACTGAGGGATGGGCTGTGTCTGACTCCAAGTGCCGTGATCAAAGGTGTGCACCAACACACCTGGTTCTCATTAGACCATTGTTATAAACTGCAAACCTCAGGCTAGAAAGATGGCTCGGTGATTAAGGGCACTGGCTGTTCTTCCAGAGGACCTGGGTTCAATTCTCAGCATCTCCGTGGCAGTTCACAACTGTCTATAACTCCAGTTCCAAGAGCTCTGACATCCTCATATATGCAGGCAAGACACCAACGCCCAGGGGCAGACCTTAAACATTAAGTGCGCGTTGGACAGGCTCCGGTGACAGGAGATGTGGACTGTGAACTGAAAACGGTAAGAAATGCTGAGATCTTGAGCTCCTTTAACCAAGCGGAAGAACTGTCCTGAAAAGGGCATGACCCCTAGAGTCTGGGTATGTACCTTTGAGTTCCTGCCTAGCCCTCCTTCTTTGTCAACACACGTGTCTGTCTTGGGAGGAGGGGTCCCATCGATGGTACCTGAGTAATTCCTGGGGTTCCATGTCTTTCTCTGGACATCTTGGCTGCTTGCTGCCCCAGAGCGACTGCTTCCTGGCCCAGAGATCATTCTTGGTATCTTGTAGCCCCCTGACAGCTGGGTCCCAGATCCCCTCTTGTCCTCTGTCTGTTGCAGTCAGCCATGGTCTTGCCGCTGCCCTGAGGTGGTCCAGTAGCCAGGTATCTGTGGTGAGGAGAGGCATTGTGACATCAGCAGTTGTCAGGTTTCCCTGCCCTGAATCTTCTACCCTGAATCTTCTCCTCAGGAATCCCACTGGCTACAGATATAGTCATTAAAGGTGAATGTTAGGACAACCTATCCCTAACCTAGACAGAGAGCCCAAAGCCAGGCACTCTGTATTTAGGGTGTTCACACTCAGAGAATGAAGACGATACCAACTTGAATCTCACTTCCAACAAGCAGTTACTCTGAACCAGACCTGACCAGTTCTGAAGACTAGTGAGTCCAGGAGTTCAAATCCTTTGTGCCAAGATCAACTAGAAGGCCAATAAAGGTGCATATGGCTAGGTCCTCTCCCCAACCACACCCTACACCATAGTCTGACTCACAGACCTGGATCGGAAACAAAGAGTTGGTTGCATTAACAAGGGACTTTGGGAGAAACTGGAGAGAGAATTTCTATCTTCAAAGACGTTGGACAGCACTTAGGAGACGGACTGGACAACTCTGCATGTACTCCTCTAACCCTAATCATAATTATGCCAGATGTTTCTGGACGGGACCATTTTTCATCCTCCTCTTCTGCTCTCAGGCTTACCCTCGACCTGTCCAGAAGGTATCTGAAGCCTCCCTTCTGAGACTCAAGTACTTGGTCTGTCATCAAAGCAGAACCATCGGCATTTTCTATTTCTCGCTTCTCCAACTCAAAGCCTGTGCAAAGCTCTGGTTGTCATTTGGTTTACCTGCCTGGATTCTTGCCTCCCTCTAGATTTCAGTCCCTCCTCCAAGGTGGCGCCTTCTCCTTCAGCAGTTCCTGCCTGAATCATCTCCACCACAGATTCACTGAACTCCTTCTTCTTCTCAGCCTCACGTGTCTTTACTCAGTGTCTCTAATAAGCTCCTTCCTTTTCGCACTGGGGAAGGATGTTCCAACAAGGGAAGTACCCTGTGAAACGGTGGATGTGAAGAGGTACAGGGAGGCTCAGGTGTTGGGCAGGGTGGGATTTGCGTTGGGCCAGCCAGGCTGGGGAAGTTGGTGGGCTTCCCTGTGTCTAGCACAAATCAGGTTGGAAGCACAACAGAAGGGGGGTAACTGTCACAGGACTCCCCAAAACTTCCAAACTCCCCATCCATAAGCCTCCTGTAGAGTAAAGCACACTCAGTTGCTCGTGTCTGGTCGAGATCTATATAGATACCGATCATGTGAGATGGCACAGGACCTAGGACAGACAGACCACTGGATAGGCTAGAGAGACACCTGACCATGCACAAAGTACTTTAGGAGGCCATGACATTCATCTGGTCCCTGTCTATGTCACTCCTGGCAAGACTCCAAACCAAGAAAAGAAAATCTATAGCCTGAGTTGTTTGCCTCCCACAGGGCTTGCCTGGCCTTTGACTGCTGGCTCCAGGGAGATGCATTTTTCCTTCCACTGTGGGCAGCAAATTCCTCACAAGTCAGATGCTGTGTATGCGGCCTTACCACATGCTTCTATTGAATCTGAGAAAGGATCGAGCCGAGTAGGTATGTACCGTGAACTGGCCTCTCCTGACCTCCAAAGGCAGTGATGAGGCCAGTTCACGGTGCACACCTACTTGGTGGCCCTTTAATCCATTAATCCACATGGGCACTAATCCACCCACAAAAGCAGATCCTCATACCCCAATCACTTGACAAAGATTCCACCTCCAAATGCCACAAACACACGGCTTTGGGAATCCAGTTTCCAGTGTGTGGATCCTAGAAGACATGATTTGTTAGTCAAAGAATCAAAGTGCAAACTCGGGAACGCAAACCGTGACAAGGGGGACACCTTCTGGAAAAAGATGTTCCAAATAAGGACGGGATGTTGTACAAAGCCACAAAGGGTGAAAAGGCCTAGGGGTGAAGTGGGGGTGGGGGATGGATAGGTCAGGGAAAGTTGTACACATGTTCCCAGACATCTCTAAGTAGCAGCTGAGCGTAACGACCCCAAGATGCACAAGAAAACGCTGACCCTTGCTACCTACCACCTCTACACGCCACCTACCACCTCTACACGCCACCTACCACCTCTACACGCCACCTACCACCTCTATACGCCACCTACCACCTCTACACGCTACCTACCACCTCTACACGCCACCTACCACCTCTACACGCCACCTACCACCTCTACACACCACCTACCACCTCTACACGCCACCTACCACCTCTACACACGTGCTTCTCCCACCTGCATCTTTGCCTCGCAAATCATTGGCCAAATGGCATCAGAGAGATCTCTTTGGCCTCCACACTCAAGTTATATATGAAAGCAGAAAAATAGCACAGGAAAAATGATTAGGTCAGAAGTTTAACTCATAGTATAAGCTCCCTTCTAGAATGTGATGCATCAACATACATCATTCAGTCTTGGAGTGGTTCCCTCCAAGGCCCTATGCCTCTGGCTGAGTATATCAAAGGTAGACACACAATCAAATCAAGTTGTACAGGTGTCCCCCCCCCGCTCCCTCCCTTTGCTTCCTTGTATCTATGGAAGAAACTTGTTGCTAATATGCTAGAGTCACTGATTATACCCTCACGGACCTTTTCAGAAGTCCCTCTGTCCCTGTAAGCTGGCATCTAGAGGCTTGGATGGGTTTACATTCATTTGTGATGGTTAAAATGAAAATGTCCTCCATAGAGTCATAGCAAGTGGCACTATTAGGATCCCTTGTTGGCGGTGGGTGTGACTTTGTTGGAGGAAGTGTGTCACCAAGTCTAGTATCTCTCTCTCTCTCTCTCTCTCTCTCTCTCTCTCTCTCTCTCTCTCTCCTTCCCTCCCTCCCTCCCCTATGCTCTAGTGAATTGTTTCAAGCTCCCTGACATGATGATAATGAACTAACTCTTTAAAGCTATTAGCAAGCTCCCAATTAAATCCTTCCTTTTATAAGAGTTGCCTTGATAACGGTGTGTCTTCACAGCAATAGAACAGTGACGAAGACAGGTGGACTATCCCTACCCCAAAGTTTGAAATGCTCCCAAACCTGAAACTTTTTGAGAGAAAACATGTTACAAGTAGAGAATCTGACACACGACTTCATGTGAAAAGTGAAAATGCAGTCAAGATGCAGATATACAAAATTATCTTCAGGCTGCCCTTATGCAATGTGCATGGACATTCACAGACTTTGTGCTTAGACTCATTCCCAAGATCTCACTCTACATGCAAATATTCCCGTCAGAAATCCCAAATCCAAAACCCTTCTTGTTCCCAAACACTGAGGACCTGCAGTGTTCAGCCAGCCTGGCACTGCTTTTTTCTACACTCAGTGATAGTTAAATTTGCAAGTTGGGTACCATAACCACACTCACACTCTCAGACCATCTTCATAAAGCACTGTTACTTGTGAATATTTGTCCATGGGTCACATATTCATTATCTACTCAACAAACAATTCCTCCTTAAGTAGGAATTGAGTATATTCATTATCTGCTCAAAAAATACTTCAAAATTGTTCACAAAATGCTTTATTTAGCACCTTTAAACTAAACACAATCAAACCTTCATATGATGTAAACCATAGAATGAACCTAGACGTATTTCCAAAGCTTTACACGAGGGCTGGAGAGATGGCTAAGTGGTTAGGGGTGATTGCTGTTCTTGCAGAAGACCAGGGTTCAATACCCAGCACCCTCATGAAGGTCCACAGGTGTCCCAAGACATACAAAATTTGGAAAATATGAAAAAATACAATTTTTTCTATAGATTTCCCCCATTGTTGCTTGATTATTTTACATAAATCCCACAACTGTTTCACAGTCTTTTCTTGGATATACTGCTAAGTCTTGAGCACCTAATACCCAGGAGCAGGTGGCTGGTTATAGCTGAGTTCAAGAGCTACATGGAATAAAGAAAACACCCAGATGGACCTTACCAGAGTAATTTCTGGTACTTTTCTAAGCCCCACCCCCTAGCTCCCAAATAATGACATAGCTTATTTATTAATAAATTTATTTATCAATAAATGTTTAGTCCTTAAGCTAGGCTTGTTCCCAACTAGCTTGGAACTTATTTTAATTCATTTATACTAAGTTCTGCCACATGGCTGGTTACCTCTCCTCAGTTCCATACACCCGACTTCCTTGGAGTCCCAGAGGTAAATCTCCTGCCCAACTCTTTCCCAGAATTTCTATTTCTTCCCAGAATTCCCACCTTCTACTTCCTGCCTTTGCTATAGGCATTCAGCTTTTTATTGTATCCATTCAGAGGGTGCCTTAGGCAGGCAAAGAACGACAGAGACATGTCTTCATACAGTGCATTATACCCAAATGTAGTGGTTTTTGCTACCCAGCTTTAAGCTCTGGGAAGACCATGCTACCAGCCCCACCCAGGTTCCCCCAGATCCATGGATGAAGCACACACACATGAATTAACTAATTTTAATATGCTCTAGCCCAGGAGCTGGGCTCTTCTAAGCCTTCCTCCGCTATCACACCCTTCTTTTCACTCCCAGCTAAACACCTCTAATTCTGCCTTTTACTTAATTGCCTGGTCGCCTTCTCCTTGTTCAGCCCTCTAAATCTGCTCTCAGTTTAATTATGTTTCTTTCTTTTCTTAAAATATTCATTTCATTTTATGTATATGAATCCACTGTAGCTGTCTTCAGACACAGCAGAAGAGGGCATCAGATTCCATTACAGACGGTTGTGAGCCACCATGTGGTTGCTGGGAATTGAACTCAGGACCTCTGGAAGAACAGTCAATACTCTTAATAACTGAAACATCTCTCCAGACCTTAATTATGTTTGTACTATCCTGCCCGATACCCTGGGCCCAGTTGTGGAAGTGGCCAATGACCACCCCACCCCAGGTCTCAAGTGACCAGTGGCTCCTTCTTCCTCTAGGGAGAATTCTTTGTCTCCTCCCTGCATCTGCTGGCCTGCCTGCGGGAGACACTGGGTACTCTGCCCAGCTACTGTGCCCGTTCTGCCCAGCTCATTGACTGCTAGCATCTTTATTACTTGATAACCAATTGGGGAACAAGACCTTCAGGGTTCACACAGAGATGCCTGATCAGAGCATCAGAACCACCTCCCTACACCTAGAACTAAGATCTATCATGGAAGTGTGAGCATCAACTCTCAGGAAGGTCCCTAAAGGCAGGGAGGGGGAGGAAGCCTTATGTTGTCTTTCCCTTTCTCGTTGATGAAATGCAGGCCCAATGGCCAAAGCCGAGGGGCCAGTCTCACGCTGGACCAATGGCTGATGGCTATTTCCATGAGAGCCAGATTTTCTGCCATTCACAAGTGAGCCTCATATCCCCTGAAGCAGCACAGTGCTTTCCTCCTCATCTCCAGAGCCTTCCAGTGTACGGGCAGTGCAAACAGTTTCCTAACAAAAGACAGAAACAGAATCACTTAACTGTCAAGATACACAGAAACCAATTATGGGAACCTGTGCTGGAGGTAGGCATCAGTACGAGATTCTGATTCTACCAGACTGCCAACAGCAAGAGAACGGATGCCTCAAACTAAGCTGACCACATAGACTGAAGCGATATTGTAGACGGCAAGATAATGTCAGGATTCTGGAAATATCCATGCTGATCAAGGGGGGGGGTGACTAAAATATAAAATGCATACATAATGGAGATTCTGTGACTCTTTAATAAGGCAAAGCTGTCTTTGAAAGGAGAGAAAAATGCCATGGGCTTTAACATGCTACAGCCCCAAAGACTACATAAAAGTAAAACAGATTACAAAGGAAGGGAGCTGACAGAGCATGGTAACTCTGGAGGGCAAGCTGTCTACGGAGTCATTGCATTGCTCTCTCCATATCTGCATTTATTTGAGAAAACTCTGGAATTAAAATAAAAAATACAAATAAAATCACATGAATTTGAGCTTTGTTTTAAGCTTATATGTGTACTTTCTTTTAGAATTTTTTTTTTTTTTTTTTTTAGTAAGAATGTTTTTTCAGGACAGAATATGTTTCCATGGTAAAACTCTTGCCTAGCCCAAGAGGTTCAGTGTCCCATTCTTGTCACTGGGGGAAAAAAGTTCAAAATATTTGCCTTGAGAACGGAATTATCACATGTATACATTTAAGTGTTGAAATGTGCTTTAAAACATGCATTTCGACGCTTCTGAGAGGCAGGGGAGCTCGCACATCACCACCGCATCCACTCTGGTGAGCGACTGTACCAATGTCCCTCATGCAGAGTGCGTTTCCCCGAAGCAATACTCTCCCAGAGCTTGTGGGGATGCCTGTGCGCCTGGGCCCCCCAAACCCAAGAACCCAACCGCTGTGGGACGGTGATGAGGACATCCTTGTTCAAGAAGGAGTACAGGAGGAGAGTCCTGAAGGAAAGGAGTCTGCTTGGCCCATATCCTCCACCACTTCTCCCCTGTCTGGGTTTACAGCAGGGGGTTCAGCTGGTGCTGAGCATGGGCAAGAAGGCCAGGACACCCTTGTTTCTGGTGGTATTCCCACCATGGAAGCAGATCAAAAGCAGGGACCTAAACCGCTCAGTCCTGATGCCCTCTAGCGCCCTCCTGTGGACGGACAAGCTCTGGGAGGCATGGGCTGTGGAAATAAATCCCTGCCTACTAACAAAAAAAAAAAAAAAGTGCCAGAGGGCTCTTAGAATGCAAACAGATCCCAACTGTAACTTATGGAGAAGAAATGGAGGAGCACCAGAGGAAGAATCAGGCTTTGCATATCACAGGAACAGTTCCATAAGTAGGTACAGGATGCCCATTATGAAAAAACTAACCTCGAGAAGGTCAAAAGTCATTTCCCACATGTAGCACAGAGCCTAAGGCAATGGTATAAATACCCCCAAGAAAGCTGGTTTGAGTTGATAGGAAATGGTAGAGGTTTCAATCTGCCTAATGTGAATTTCAAAAGTCTTGGGAAAAGGACAGTGGAGTCGCAAAAAAATCAATAGCGGACATAGGCTCTAGTTACAATCTAAATAAATAAATAAATAAATACCTCCCTGTCGTGCAGAAATGCGGTTCCTGCTGGTCTCCATGGCCTCTCACCATAGTCCTCCAATGAGCTTACAATGTTACTACGGTCACTCGCATGCCTTCGGGGCTCACAGCTCTCCAATATTTAAGTCAGTCATTGTCAGCCTTATCGACTCTCTATCAGAGGTTGGGCAGCAGGCCAAGAGTTTTACAGCCATGCTTTTATTTACCTCTCATGAGTACCCTGGAAATAAGCTATAGATTTCATATCTCTATTTTCTAGGGAGAAGACTGAATCCAAGATGGCAAACTAGTTTGCTCCAGCACGGACAACGGGGGCATGTACGCAGAACTGGATTTGAATGCAGGCAGTCTGGCACCAGAATCTACCCACTTTGCCAGCACATTATTTTGGGAAGGCAGGATTGGTGTCCTACACTCTACCATGTGAATAGATCTTAAATCACCTAGCCTTGAAAATTAGTCTAGGTGAAAGCCAGTGCCCCCAAAAGCTTAGGATCTCATTTATATGAAATGTTCAGTAGAGACATGTGTCTAGGGCTTAGGAGAGGCAGTAATCTCCTAAGGATATTGGTGACCCAAATATTCTAAAATTGTTTGTGATGATGGTTGTGAAATGTAAGTGTTCAACTGGAAAGTTATACGGGATGAAGATGTTATCTCAATGAGGCTTTTCAAGAAACCTACTGAACCATGTTCTAATACATGCCAAAGACGAAAGAGAATAAATGAAAGACATCACTGATAAGAAAGGCTTGCTGAGAGGAGCCTGATATGGCTGTCTCCTCAGAGGCCCTGCCAGAGCCTGACAAATGCAGAGTCGTATGCTCGCAGCCAACCACTGCACTGAGTGCAGGGTCCCCCAACGGAGGAGTTAGAGAAAGGACTGAAGGAGCTGAAGGGGTTTGCAACCCCATAGGGAGAACAACAATATCAACCAACCAGAACCTCCCCCAGAGTTCCCAGGCACTAATCCATCAACCAAGGACTACACATGGCTCCAGCTGCATATGTAGCAGAGGACAGCCTTGTCAGGCATCAATGGGAGGAGAGGTCCTTGGTCCTATGAAGGCTCAATAGATGCCCCAGTGTGGAGGAATGGAGGGCGGGGAGGCAAGAGTGGGTGGGTCGTGGAAGAACACCCTCATAGAGGCAGGGAGGGTGGGAAAGAGAGTTTCCAGGAGGGGGGAACCAGGTAAGGGGATAACACGTGAAATGTAAGTAAATTTTAAAAATTTACAAATTTTAAAAATAAATGAATAAGAAGAAAAGTAAAAAGGACGGAAGGACGGAAGGAAGGAAGGAAAAAGAAACCTACTGGACCGTGTTCTAATACATGCCAAAGTTAAGACAGAAGAGAATAAATGAAAGACATCACTGATAACTAGTTAGTAATAGCTACCTGTTAAGCCAGACTCAGAAATACAAATAAAATATGACATGTTCTCATTCTCTCTCTCTCTCTCTCTCTCTCTCTCTCTCTCTCTCTCTCTCTCTCTCCTTCCTCCTTCCCTCCCCCCTCTCTCTGTTAAGGTGGAAGGAGACCAGGTGGGGGAAAGAAGAGTCTTAAAGAGAAGGGAGCAGAAATTAAGATAATGAGAGAAGCAAAATATTGCATGTTTTCTCTCATGTGAAATATATAATGTATATACATATTCATGTGTGTGACATGAAAGCAGAAGGGGAGAACTCGGGGTGAGGAAGGGGACCAGCAGGAGACAGAAAGGAGAAATGTGAAGGGTAGTTAAGGGAGGGAGGAGGGCAAGGAGCAGTGATAGACATGTACGAGCAGTCATGTTCATCTCGCACTGGGCAGTGGCAGCACATGCCTTTCACCCCAGCAGAGGAAGGTGGATTTCTGTGAGTTTGAGGCCAGCCTAGTTCCAGGACTACAGAACCAGTTCCAGGATAGCCAGGGCTACATAGAGCCTGTCTCAAAAAAACACACACACACAAAAAAAAAAAAAAAAAACCCGAAAACATATTTCGTCCTAAGTTAAAACAATGTTTAAGCTAGCTATTGGGGCTGGAGAGATGGCTCAGCAGTTAACACTTGCTGCTCTTCCAGAGGACCCTCGTTTCGTTCCTAGCATCCACGCCTGTCACTTCAAATCCAAGGGAGCCAATGTCTTCTTTTGGCCTCTTCAGATACTTGCATGCACACACACACACACACACGCACACGCACACGCACACGCACACGCACACGCACACGCACACACACACACACACACACACATGTATACGCATACATACGCATAACCCTTTTTTGTTAACTATTTAGGTATACATTTCTGGATAGAGAGATAGCTGATTGGTTTACAGACTGATGTTTGCTTATTTCTCTTCTCGTGTCCTCCCTTGTATCACTAGCAACCTGGGAGCACCGAAGACTATTGACAAATCATAAAGGTGACTACATTATAAGACAACAGCAGAGCACCACCCAGACCTGCTGCTTCACCCTTTCTCAATGGCTCTGTTACTTCTCTTGGGTATGGTCCAAACACCCCAGCTTCAAGCTGTCCTGATAGAGCCGATCCCTGGTCAACCCTCAGCTCTCAGCTCCAGAAAGAACACTGTGGTGTCGTTACCCAGAATCACAGACAATCTCATAGGCAGTTCTTTTATCTTTGGAACACATTACATCATTTATTTCGCAAGACAGTCTCTTCACTAATTAATTCCATTTTCCATTGGCAAGTTACTATAAGCTTGCACTCCCAGGACAGCTCTAAAGAAAGACACAGAGTAAAGAGGCTGGAGGAGTCCAGGAAGTGAGAGAATGTTTTCCCTGGTGTGTCTGCAGACAGTGGGGAATGCACAGGAAAACACCCGGACAGACGTACAGTCATTTGCACACAGATTTCAAGAAATACCAAGAAATTTTTCTCTTCCCCAAACCCAGAAAGTGGCTATGCAACCACATGTCATCCAGTCTGAAAAGTGTACAAACAGCCCCGAGGTCCTTATAGCTTAGACTTTCGTCTGGTGTCTCAGTCCTTCCTTTTGTTGTTACAATCTCATCTTCCCAGTTCCATGACAGGTTCATCCATATAACTTGGGGTGAGTTACAAACAGATTTCCACAGTTTACAGCAGGAATAGTTCCTTAGCTCCAGAGCACAGTCTGGGAAGCTTTGCACTATTGTTCATTTTTGTTTAACCACTTTTTTGGTTTTGTTGATAATTGTGTTGCTTGTACAAAAATCCAAAGAACTGAACTGTTCATCAACTCACCTATATATTACCTTTGCAATGAGAAGACCTTTAATAGACCAAGGTATCCGAACGGACCAAGGGGTCCGAAGAGGAAAAGAAAAAAAATAAAGAATAGAAATAGCCAGCAGAGACATGAAAGACACTTAACATCTCCAGTCATGAAAGAAGTAAAATTAGAATCCCAGAGAGAGAACACTTCCCGCTGCTGGAATGACTAGTATCAGTCAGATGAGAGCTGACAGAAGACGGCGAAGGGAGCCTTGTAAGCTACTGATGAAAATGTGCATTAGAACAGCCATCTGGGGAGACAATGAGGAGCCTCAAAAAAGTCAAAACCAAACCACCAAATGAGCCAGAACTTTCACCCCGGATACAAAGCCGATCAAAGGAACTGGAATTGTCGTGTTGAAGAGGCAGCGGTACTTCCATGTCCACTAAAGCGCTGTGCACACAAGAGTTACCATGTGGAATCAACCTTGGGATTCCATCAATGGAAAAAATACAGTCACACACACACACACATACACACACACACACACACACACACACACACACACACATGTTTTCTTTCTACACACACCATACATGCATACTATATACACACTTTACTATATAACCCTTAAAAAGAAAGAAATGTCATCAAAATGATGAAGTTGAAAGGCATTGTGTTAAGTCAAGTACAGAGCGATATATTCTGTATGATCTTAGATTGAAAAATAAGCAGATATTAATTTCATAGGAACAGCAGAAAGGTGGTTTACAGTGGCTAGGGTGGGGCCAGAGGGAGATCAAAAGGTACAAGATTTCAGTTAGATGGAGAAGCACAAGTTTTACTGACATTACATTGCAAGGTGATCATAATAATGCATGCAGCCATGATCTACATGACTGTTAATCAACAACAGCACACAGAGTAGTGGTTCTATAGATTATCACCTAATTACATCATAACTGATGTAATTAGTTTTATTAAGTACACTGTTATATTCATACAATGTCAAAATCACCTAATGATTCATTTCTTGAACTATATCCCATAGTTGGGGGCACATGACTGACTAAAACTGCTGGAAAAATAACTTGTATTTTGGGTTGGTTGGTTGGTTGGTTGGTTGGTTGGTTGGTTGGTTGGTTGGTTGGTTGTTTAGTAGGCTGGCTGGTTGGCCAGTTTGACTGGTTGGTTGATCTATTAAACCAGACATTGCTATGCATACAAGGTCATCTCCAGCTTACTGTGTCGATGGGCTGGCCTTGAATTTCCCGCCCTCCCACTGTTGGTGCAACAAGGTGATTAAAAGCCTGGATGCTCTCTCATTTGGGCACCACACAAGCCCCTACCCTAGACCTAAAAGTATTCTGCAACCGCCATGAAAAACTCCAGCCTGTCTTCACTCTGTCTTCCAAGCCGTTTTGAACCAGCTCTCCAAGTCTGCATTCCTCTTGACCCAAAACCTCACATTTCCTTTGCGTCCCTCTTGGTATGGGTGATGCCAGCAGCTGCGACATGGAAACCAAACCCAGGATGACCACAGCATCTGACCTCTCCGCACTAGGGAAACTCCCCACGGGGCTGCTGGAACGCTTTCAAACCCACAGTTTTGCTCAGAGCCCCGCTTCACTTCACAAAGCTCCTCACCACCTGCTCCCCCAGGAAGGGCACCCACACCTAACCTGAAGGCAGACCCCTCCCCCATCCCATCAGCCTCGCCGGCTGCTCTCAAGGCTCCTCTCACACACTCCACACAGCAACCCGGCCGCAGGACTGGTGCTGGATTTTTAAAGTGGTAATTAGTTTATTTCCTCCATATTCCCACAGGATGCTTTTCATGTAAAGTGGCTCAAAGGAAACCACAAAGAAACCAAATCACTTCCATAGTGTAAAAAGAAATCTGGAAGCAAGTCAACAAAGAACTTTTTTTCTGTCCTCCAAGACTAGACTGCAGCCTAGGACATAGGAAGGCCCCAGTGGGGTGACCGTGAGCAGAGGCAGGAAGTGGGGAGAGAGATGATTCTCAGAATTGAGTCTGAACCCCCACAGGCTCTGTGCGGCCTGCTGTGGTCCTCCTCTTGGGGGGGGAGGGGCCTCCCCAACACTTCTTCTTATCTGTAATCTTGAAGGGGGTCATATGGGTGTGCCAGTGACTCAGTGTCCTCCCAATTACTGCTTTGTCCAAGGCTGGTGCTGTGCCTGGCCTCCCTCCTGCCATGTGTCATTAAGTGATAACATCTTTTGATATCCTGCAGTTCACATAAGATAATCTCATTATATATGGCAAAGCATTATGTATATCTTTGTAGACTAACTTTTTCAATGAGCACAAGGGCTGGAGAGAGCTCAGTAGTTAAAAGTTAAGTCTCCTAGGGGACCCACATTTGGTTTCCAGTATCCACATGGGCAGCTCACAACTTCTTGTAATTCCAGCTCCAGGAGATCCACCATCCTTCTCTACAGGCACACACACACACACACACACACACACACACACACCACACACAGAGAGAGAGGGGGGAGGGAGGGAGAGAGAGAGAACGCGCGCACATGCACATTTTACACTCAGACACATACAAATAAAATTTAAAATAAATTTTTAAAAGAACACCTTGAAGAGTTTAGAATTCACACGTTTCTGTTTTCTGAAATTCCGGGAACCTGGCATGACCTGCTCTTCTCTTGCCTTTGTGAACATCAAAGTCTCACACAGAAAATACTTGAGAGATAACTACTAATCAACCACTTCCTATTGGCACCATAGCAGAAGCTAGCCGGCTTTTCACAGGAGATAGATTGGGTGGTTTTCTTTGCTGGCTCCATTAGAGGATATGAGATGCCTATACTTACCCCATAGGGTCTGACTATTGACCCTCCACATAGCGGTGATTTCAACTGGAATATCTCTCCCTGGTATCTCCCAGGCCTGAGCATTCCGTTGGCTTGTTCTACACACTTAACAGCAGGCTGCAAGGTTCCCCTTCCCCTCTTAAGACCTCTGTGCCTTTGGAAAATCTCTTTCCTCTTGGGGTGTTTGACTTCTTCCTTCCTAAAGGGAGCAGTGATAACATCTAAACTATTCTCAAGCAAGGATACTTCGGAGTCCCGACTAAAAGATGGTTTGAGGGATGCCTATCAGGCCACGCAGATTGATAGGTTCTGGCATTAGCTTCTACTGTGTATGTAGAGCCTGTCTTTGTGCATAGAACACTGCCATTTATGTGCCAAAAAGAGTCAACCTAGAGCACAGGCACTGCTATAGGAGGCAGGAGTTGACAGGGCCCAGAGGAATGGACAGGCTGATTTTATTGTGTGATGGGCTGGGTGTCTGTGACCTTTTTTTACAAAAAAAAAAAAAAAAAAAAAAAAAAAAGTTTTTTTTATTTCAAATATAACATTCTTTTAATGCTATTTTGAGATTTCTAATTATTTAAAATATTAAATATCGTGATTCCAGTATGACTCTCTGTTTGCCCTCTTGGGTCATAAGCTATTTTATTTCCAGATAGAATTATAATAAAAGCTAATGTTTATTTTAAGACGTGTTGTGTGCCCTGTGCTAAATGCCTTACAAAGACTATCTTGATCGTCAGTGACTCTGTAAGAGGGCTGCAGAATCGAGCTCCAAATCCCAGTTGGTTCTAAGTCACCCCTCACCTTCCCACAACCCAGACGGAGCTCTGCAAGCCCAGGAGCCTCCAGTCCCCCGGGGTGAACTCGCTCCACCCTGGGTGGGAAGCAGCTGAGGGCCCTCATCTCTGGGACAGGACCAGAGGTCACTGCTGTTCTCCTGAAAGCCCAACTCCCTTCTGAGGAATCAGCCTCCACCCAGCCTGACGCCTAAAACACTTTCTAGAAAGCCTCAAAACCGCCCTAGATTAAAACGTCCATTGCACTTCTGCGTGTGTGCTGCATTTAATGGGTGAAGCCTGCTGCAGCTGAAGGAACTGGGGGCTCTCTTGCTCCACGCTAATTCAGGTACTGAAACACTGGAAATAGCCGGAACTGTCCAGAGCACAGGAACCATGGCAACCAAAGCCGGAACCTGAAAACCACAGTTCCTGGGCCTTCAGAACAGTGTCTGTTGAAATGAAATCCAGAGGAGAGCATGCTGGGGGTAGGAACAGCAGAGTGGACACTGCCCTGCTCACAAGCGCTTGACTCTGACAAAACACCTGAACAGAGCTACTTAGCAGAGGAAAAGGTTACCTTGGCTCACATTTCAGGGGAGTTTCAATCCATTATGTCAGTGAAGGTCTGGCAATGGACAACACGGGCCAGGGCAGCAGGAGTATGGGGTGGTACCAGCTTGTTCCCATGAAATAAAGCCAAAATGGAGAATAAGTAAAATCTTCAAAGACCCATACCATCCAAATCCCAGTCGGATGGTGAGTACCTTCCACCATCCAGACATCACCTGCTAAAGCCTTGCCAACTGTGAAATTAATACTATATTCAAGGAACCGGCGATTCAAACCATGAACCCTCGGAGGATATGGCAGATTAAAACCATACATACTCTAGCAAATACTCACTCCTCCTCACAGGCTCAGATGAGACCTTAGTGTGGCAAGAATGTCACCCATAACCTCGCCAGGGACAGAGCTGAGCCCAGGATGTGTCTCAACGTGCAGGTGCACACACTGGAGCTTTCTTGATGGAGAATTTTCTGAGGCCAGGCTGGGAGCCGGGACCTGGAACCCAGAGGGCAACAGGGTAATCAAGGCTTTCTCCACACCGCTTTCTCCTTTCCCCTGCTTTCTCCCTGTTGTGGTTACACAGGACTGGAGCTCTGCAAAATAGGACTGGCTTCTCCCTACCGAACTAGAGGGAAAACCAGTCCCTTAACATACAAGCCTGTGCTGCCCCCTGATCCCCTAGAATAGTGGTTCTTAACCTTCCTAACACTGGACCCTTTAGTACAGTTCTTCTTGTTACTACTTCATAACTGTAATTTTGCTGTTATGAGTCACAATGTTAATATCTGATATGCAGGATATCTAATATGGGACGCACAAAGGGACTGCAACCCATGGGTTGAGAATCACTGCCCTAAAATAACTGGTCATTGATTGCCTCACAAAGAAAGCAACTGAAAAACTCCCAGGACTCAGCAGGTGCCTGTGCCTCCAAGCAGGGGCAGCTGGAGCTGTACGTGTACATGGAGACAAATGCCGTGCTATGCCCCCGCCACACCCACTCTGTTCTGTTTCTGGTCTCCAGCTTCCTGTCTTAGGGAAAGATCATGTACGACATAGTGGAACTTCCCACCCTTTCTTTGGCTTTCTTCAAAACACGGGCTTTGCTTTAGAGAACTAAATCAGTCAAGCGCCGAGAGAGGGCTCTGGGCCACAGAGAATGTCACAGGGTGGAGTGCCTGTGTGTGTGGCCTCATTTGCAAACCGTCCTTAATAAAAAATGGACTTAATGAGATCCTTAGGACAGCCCCGATAGAGGGCAGGGGGAACGTGAAAAGAGACATATCCTGCCCAAGGGGGAACACAGAGAGATGCAGCTACAGAAACCTGAAGCAAGAGGGGGCATGGAACAGAGCTTCCCTGGGAGCCCTCAGAAGCCACCAAACCTGCAGATTCCCAGAGTGAACTGCTTGCTTGCAGTGGGAGGGAAGCATTCTTGTTGTTTAAGATGCCCAGATTAACAGGATGTACTGTCGCATGACTTTAGTCCTGGAACTCCAGGAACAGAGGCAAGAGGATTCTATGAGTTTAAGGCTAGCCTGTTCTACATAGCAACTTCCAGGACAGCCAGGTCTCCATAGCGAGACTCTGTCGCAGATATTCAGCTTGTAGCACATGACACCATAGCCCCAGGAAAGGCGATGTTCCCAGAGTCCAGTCCATCTTTATCTTCCTAACTTCTGGCTTTCTCGCTGTGTGCTCCACTGGCAGGCAAGCACTCATGCTGTGGCGTCCCAGAGCCGTGACAGCCTTCCGTCCCCTGCTTTCAAGGTTTCCCGGAGAGGTGTTGGTAGTTTCTGAGGGCTGTGAGGAGGGGCTCTCTTCCCTGCCCCTCGCTTTGCTTCTGGTGGTTTCTGGGGGACCTCTGGTGTCAGGTTGTGGATGTATCACCCCACCCTCAGCCTTTATCCTTACCGTATTCTTTGATCCAAGTTTGCTCTATCCTAGACTGGAGATCAAGTCAACTAATTTGAAGTAATGTTAGCTCTGTGGTGCCACAGACTGAAATCAATAGAAACATTTTCCTATATGGCTAGAGCACTCACTGAATATAACTGAAGTCCTGGGATGCATGTCCAACACATTATAACACACACACACACACACACACACACACACACACACTTATACACATCCATTCTATCAGTTATCTTTCTCTGGAAAAACAGGAGAGTCTAGAGAAACTTTAATACACATGCATATCTAAATATATGTGTATACGTGTGTGTGTGTGTGTGTGTGTGTGTGTGTGTGTGTGTACACAAAGCAGGGGAGAGAGAGAGTTTCACCCCATAGAGAACCAAGGTTCCTAGCCAGGCAGTGGTGGCGCACGCCTTTAATCCCAGCACTTGGGAGGCAGAGGCAGGCAGATTTCTGAGTTCAAGGCCAGCCTGGTCTACAGAGTGAGTTCCAAGACAGGGCTATACAGAAAAAACATGTCTCAAAAAACGAGAGAGAGAGAGAGAGAGAGAGAGAGAGAGAGAGAGAGAGAGAGAGAGAGAGAACCAAGCAGGGGAAAGTGACAGGCCACCAGGGAACCATGGGTCACTAACTTCTTAAATGCAAATCAATGTTCTAGATGCATCAGTGAGGAAAAGGCATCCCTGGGATTTTTACTCTAAAGGAAGAAAAATAAGCCAGGAAGTCACCGTAGCCAGTTAAGGGCTTGCCATCTTATGTGTTCTGAAGGTTTATGAAATGAATAAATAAACAGAAGTGAGAAAAGTGCAGATGGTGGGGGTGGATTATAGATCCCCAATACTCCATAGATTGGCATGTCAGTGAAGAGGGAAGCAGCTGGATCTGGAGCCTCAGAGAGGCGACTGGGACTTCACTCTCGGTGGGGAGCCTGCTCCTTCAGATGTGTCATCATTCCTCAACACACACGGGAAACTGACTGCCAAAACGGATATGTAAACCCTTATGATGGTGGTCCTCTTATGGACTCAAAGCTGGACGTCTCTTCGGTGGTTTTTCCATTCCCCTAATGGGCTTCTTACCCAGCTTTCCCAGTGTGATGAGAACTGTGACCACTCTAAGGAGGAAAGAAAGGAGCATGAAGTCACCCGGTTTTGCAATCTGGATCATGCAACAGCCAAATGTGTTCAGGTCCAAAATGCTCCCTCCCTGGATGAGATCACAGATGCAGTGAGTGCTTACAGCTGAGCTGGTAAGCTCGGGGGGGGAGAATTCTGGAACACGAGCTCCCCGTGAGGCCTTGAGCCACGAAGAAAGAGTCCCATGCCAATGTGAGGCGAGGGACACCAGCTTTAAGGCACATTCCCACCTTCAGAGTCCTCGGTGTTAATTGCTATCTTCACTAATCCCCATATCCTTTTCTGAGCTATAATTTCTAGCCAAGACCATGAGGCCAAGAGAGTACAGCCTGAACCCTCTGACACCCTGAGCCAAAATAAATATTTCCTAAAGTTGTTCCTGTCAGTATTCGGTCACCACTATGCAAAAGTAACTAAACTACCCAGTTACTGTTTCTATAACCTGGAAACTGGCCTCAATCCACCTCACACAATTACAGATTACATGAAGCCCTAAGGTAGAGACTTGACCCTGTCAGGAAAGTCCAAGAAGACTTCTCTGAAGAAATGACCACTCCTTCAGAGTTTAGGGGGGCTGAGTAGAAGACCAGTTGAAAAGAAAATGAGAACCTTCCCAGGAGAAGAAATGGAGTTCGGTAGTAAAGATGGCAAGACCCCGACAGGCATGAGGCACAGAGGATGGGGTGGTGGGGATGAACCTGGAGAGGACGGTGAGACAGATGATGAAGGAGAGACACGTGAACGGCGACGGGAAAGGCACTGGAGGTTTTAAGCGATGAGCGATGCCCTTGGGTTGGTGTTCAGAGACACAGTAGATACAGCATGGAGGATGAGCAAGGGTGAAGGAAGGTTGAAGAGGCCATTGTAGTAGTCCACGGCAACGGTCATCCATTGGTGGATGGTGGAGGGCACGGAGATGGGAGCAGATTAGTGTTGCTTAAGAGAGCGAAGCAACGGCTCCTGCTGGTTAATTAGCTTCAGAGTTGAGCGTGAGACGGCAACAAAATGTCTGGATTGCACTTGCAAAATTGGATGGTTAATGGAGTCACTGACTGAGGAAGGGAATCCTAGGAAAAGAGCAGAGGTGAGCTGATGTGATGGAGAAACCTTTTTAAATCGATAGGCTTTATTTTATGCAGTTTTAGTGTTACAGTTGAGGGGTACGGAGCTCCTGCATACGTCATCTCCAAGTGGCTCTGGGGTGCAGCTGTTACAAATGGCTGATCAGTGCTAGTGCATCACGATCACCTATGGCGAATAGTTTACACTGGGGGTTGTGATGGCTAATCTTGGTTGACAACTTGGCCACATCTGGAATCCACTAAAAAGAAAGCTGTTAGCCGTCCCCGTGATGGATTGTCTTGATCAGAGTAGTTGAAGCAGGGAGCCCCACCCTAAATGTGTTTGGAACCTTCTGGCCAGACAAAAGGACTTGGAAGAGGGAAACTGACTGACTTTTGCTTGCCTTCCCTCACTCTCGCTGGCAACTTCATCCACTCTGTTGCTGCAGCTTTCCTTTGCTGATATTAGAGACAGCTTCTCCAGGAGTCCCGCGCAAACAGAAGATCAGCAGCTTGCCACGCATCCTCCACGCCACTCTAATAAATTATATATATATATATATATATATATACACACACATACATGTATATGTGTATGTGTATGTATGTGTGTATACATATAAAACATATAAATCATATATATTTTATGTAGATTGTATAGATATACATATAGGATATATAGATATATATAGGATATATATATATCCATTCTTTTGGTTCTGTCGCTTTAGAAAGCCTTTAGAGAACACTGGCTGAAGTGGGACCTGTTCTGTGAAATCCCTAAGCACTATACATCTAGGTAATACATGATGTCATGCTCCTCCCATTATACCACCATACAAAATGATTCTACTACTCTTAAAAATTACCTGCTTTTCATCCATCCATTTCTCCTTTTCTTGCAACCCACTGATATTTCTTGTCCCTAGAGTTTTGTCTTTTTCAAGATCGTATAAAGCCTTTTCAAAATGGCATCTTCCACTTAACTTCCACTGGCTTTTAAGATTTTAGACTTCTCTAAATTGTTCTGTGAGTTACCGGTGCATTTCTTTTATGGTTGATTAGTATGTCACGTGGCTGTGTCAATGCTTACTTATCCTTTCTCTTACTGGTCATAGAAGTGGCAGATTCAGGGAGATGAAATGAGTGAGCTTAAAGAGTCAAGGGTTCTGTGAGAGGAGGGGTGCGCCAGGGAGACGAGCCAGGTCAAAGACACGCTGCTGTGGGCTGTACAACAAGGCTCTGCTGTGGGGCTGTACAACAAGGCGGCCTCTAGGAGTCGAGGGTCAAGTTCACCTGCAGAGAAGATGTCTGTACAGAGTAAAAACGACTTCTCTGAGCCTGGTTCACTTTCTCCCACTCATGGCAACCACCACACCCATCCCTTACCATCCCCTGTTGTACTCCTACAACCCAAAGTATTGAATTCATAATTTTAGAGTTTCGTGTATTTGCTTAACTCCCAATAAATTTGTTACTTGTAAAAATAAAGGCTGTTTGATTTGCTGCTGTCTCAAGTTGTATTTCCAAATTCTGCAACTTGAGAGGTCCATTTGTAAAGCACCCAGTCCATCTTTTCACTTAGCACAGACTAAGATGTTACTATGGACCACGGAACTGAACTTTTTTCCACTCAAAACTTCTGCCTTGAATTTCACGAAAAATCATTAAATAGATTTTGGTTTGGAATTAGGAGAGAATACCCAACAATTTCTGAAATGTGCCTAAACACAATTCTGCTGTTTTGTGCTATGTATTTACATAAAGCAACATTCTCAGCTTTGACAACTGTCAAGTTAAAATATAGATAAGCTATGAAAAGTGTTGAAGATACTTTATGTCCTTTGGAATTATTCAGCCAAGATCAATTTCTCTGTGTAAAAATAAACAATGCATCCAGGCGGTGGTGGTTCACACCTGTAATCCCATGACTTGGGAAGAAGAGGCAAGTGGATCTCTCCGTTCAAGGCCAGTCTGGTCTACAGAGTGAGTTCCAGGACAGCCAGGGCTACACAGAGAAGCCCTGTCTCAAAAAATAAATAAATAAAAAACAAAAAAACAAAAACAAAACAAACAAAACAAAAAACAAAAAGCAAACATCCATCTCATTAGAATGGAAAAAAAATTTTTTTTTTTTTTTTTTTTTTTTTGGTTTTTTCGAGACAGGGTTTCTTCCATGTAGCCCTGGCTGTCCTGGAACTCACTCTGTAGACCAGGCCAGCCTCGAACTCAGAAATCCACCTACCTCTGCCTCCCAAATGCTGGGATTACAGGCGTGCACCACCACCGCCCAGCGTGGAAATTCCTTTTTATCCTATTGTATTCAAATAAATTTATTTATGATTTATTATCAGTAAATATTTGGTTCTACATATCTATGTTTCCTAGGTTACATAAAATTTTCTCAGGTTAGAAGTGACCATGAATGTGAAAAGTTTAAGTACCGTGGTCCACAGTAATGTCTCAGGCTGTGAAAAGCTGGACTGGTGATTTGTAAATAACAGAAATTCAATTCTCAAAGATATAGACTTTGGAAATATGACATCAGGGTGACAGCATGGTTCTCATGGAAACCCTTTCCTGGGTGACAAACCACTGACCTCTCATTGTACCTTCTGATGGCACAATAAGGAAGGGCCCTCAGTTAACACTGCCGAGTCCATTCCTGAGGGCTCCGCCCTGGAGACCCAATTCCTCCTCAAAGGTCCCATCCTAATCCGCGTAAGGATTCCACCATATGGATTCAGAGAAGGCAACGATGATTATCGCATTCCAAACAGTCTTTAAAACAACTGAGGAGCCTGGGCTGGGCAGAGGGCTCAGATGATAATGTACTTTCTGTGCAAGCACAAGGATCTGAGTTTGGATTCCCAGAAGCCCAGTAGAAAAGCAGATGAGGTAATACCTACCTATAATCCTAGAACTGGGGAGGCAGAGACAGGAGGAGCTAGCAGGCCAGAGCTAGTCTTGCCAAGTCAGTGAGTGAGCTTCCAGTCCAGAGAGACCACAGTCTCAACAGAGTGAGCGATCAAATGGTAGAGGATTCTGGAGAGGTGGCTGGGGAGTTAAGAGCACCATCTGCTCTTCCAAAAGACCTGGGTTTGATTCCAGGATGCAACCTCTTGAACTCCAGTTCCAGGGGATTCAACGCCCTCTTCTGGCTTCTGTAGGCACCGCATGCATGCGGTGCACAGACATAAAAGCAAGCACTCATACGTAAAATAAAAACAAATAAGTAAAGTAAAAGGATAGAAGATAGCTAACACCAACCTCTGGTCTGCACACACATGCACCTGTGCACACATAAACACATATACAAACATACATTTCATACACACACACACACACACACACACACACACACACACACGTGCGCAAGGCTACTATAACCTAAGAAGTAAGTGTAATAGAGGGAAATAGCACAGAACTGAGCCCTGGAGCAATTCCCCTCCTTACTACTTCAGTGTCACTTTGTCTCGCTCCAAACTCATCACCCTCAAGCACATCCCGCCACCTCCCGGTCAGCCTCTCCGGTCCCACGCTTGCTCCCATCAGTCCATTCTCCTGTCAAACTCAGGTCCCATCCTTCCTCTGCTCAGAGGGCACCATGGAAAAAACCCTTGATACGATACATCATACAGTGGAATATTTGAACTCTAAAAATAAATGTGGATACGTTACAACACGCTTAAGACTTGAACTTGTCAACCTGCCATGAGTGAAGCCAGTAACAGGAGAACCCATAAGTATCATACAAAGTTCATGTCATTTATGTGAAATGACTAGAACAGGGAAATCTGCAGGAATAGAAAGAGACTGATGTTTGTCAAGGGTTGGGCAAGGCATAGATGGACAATGACTGCTGATGGGGGTCAAGTTTCTTATTTTTCTCCTTCCTTCTAACGTTAATATATATTACTTAAATACTAGAAAAAAACTGTTTTCTGAGACAGGAAGGGTACCCACTGCTGCTCCCATCAGTTCCAGGGGGAGATTCTAGACCCCTGAGAAGACCTTTCCCAAATCATGCTTCCCTCCTTTCTCTGTGCCCTGCCCTCTGCTTAAAGGAATCCAATCAAGCTCTGGTTACAGGAGTTGGAAGATCTTTTCTGAGGAAGGAAGGAGCACCTCACCTTAAAATGGCTACGTGGTTTTTCCTCCCTTTCTTTGCTTCTATACAGGCCTTCAGTACTCTTCTGTGAATCTCAGAACTCTAAGAGAACCACATGGGAGGAGAACTCTAAAAAAATTTGACCTAATAGCCTTTTACAATGGCTCATCTCCAAGGACCAAAGTTCCATGGAACACGTCGTAAAGACATTGCCCTCATCAAACAAGACTCCTGGCACTTCAGGACACACCTCATGCTCCCTCACTCAAGTTTCTAAACTCGCCTCCCTTCCCTGCCTGCAGAAATCACACGCTTACTTCAAAACCCTGTCTGACTGTGACCTGTCTCTGAAGCCTCCAATGACCTGAGTCAATGTCTCAAGTGTCAACAGAACTTTACTTACACTTTTAACACTCCTGCCACAATCACTGCAGCAACCCTTGTTAAGATGCCTGTCTCCAACACCAGACTGTCAGCCCCTTATATGCAGCAACAGTGCCTTTCTCTGTGTGACATTCTACACACTTACAAATCCACTCTGTTGTCCATGCTGTCTCTGGCAAGAAAGCCTCACGGTCCCCACCACCATCAAACAGCCAAAGCAGATGTGATTATTTATCTCCCATGACTTCTCACATGCTCTCTAAAGAAGCCTGTGTGTGGTAAGCCTCTGTCTGGGTAAAGCAGAAGTTGTCTCTGGTCATTGTGATTCATATACACTCTACTCTGTCTCCCTGGGGGTGGGAGGCAAAGACTATCAATGGAACATGTCCATAAAGCCAAACTAGGTAATCTCAAGCTACCAATGATCCTCTAACCAGAAGGGTGCATCTTTATTAAAGCCCTTATCCCCTGTGGTGGTTTAAATATGGTATGGTTAGCCCAAACAGAGTGGCACATTTAGAAGGTGTGGCCTTGTTGGAGGAAGTGTGTCACTGTGTGGGTGGGTCTCCTAGTACTCAAGCTCCACCCAGTGCAGAAGAGAGCCTCCAATTGGCTGCCTGCAGAAGTCAGTCTCCTGGCTGCCTTTGGATGAAGATGTAGAGTTCTCAGCTCCTTCTCCAGTTTGCCTGCATGCTGTCATGCTTCCCACCGTGATGATAATGGACCGAATCCCTGAAACTGTAAGCCGGAGCCAATTAAATGTTTTCCTTCACAAGAGTTGCCTTGGTCATGTTGTCTTTTCACAGCAATGAAACCCTAAGTAAGACATCCCCCTTTAGCCAAATGGGTTTGGTCTAGTGATGTCCTCATTCCTCCTAAAGGCAAGAAGCTCGTTAATCCCTTCTGGTCTGTTGGCAGCTGCTGAGTAGGGGGCTGGAGGTGGGGGTTGGGGGGTCAGTGAGGGACCAAGAAAGCACAAGAAGCAGAAATCCAAGAGACAGTCAGCAAGCTCTCCTTCCTTCTCTGTCATTGAAGCTGTTCTCAGACCCAACCCTAGGGAGCAATAAAGACTTGCTGCTCTGCCTGAGAGGGAGTGGTCCTACATGGGTGAGTTGTTGGTCAGGGGAAGGCACAGATGTCTGTCTGGCAGAGATAAAACACTTCTCAGGAAGTGTGAGTCACCTCGGTCCATCTCTCAAAGCCTAGAGGCCTCACGACAGCATAGCCTGTAGGCACAGTCAAGCCTTCCTCCTGACCCAGGGAACCTGTGTTATTTCCTTTGGTGCCCTTTAACCTGGGAAGCCACCAGTCCTTGGAGAGCTTGCAGCCACCCTCATCCATTCACGGTCAGTCTGACAGGCATAGCTCTTTGTTTCTTTATCTGTCTTGCCTTTTGTTTCCTCTGGAATGTTCCAGGCCCCTTGTATCACCTTGAGCCAAGAATCTGAGCACTCGCAGTGTGGGAGCCAGCCTCAAGTTATTCACCCCTGTGTGCGACTTCTGGACAAAAGAGACAGAACCGGAATATTGCTCCGGGTTTCCAAAGAGCTGACAAGCATATTTAACGAACCTCTCTGTATCTTAATTTCTCCACAAACCCAGCAGAGTGGGGTGCTGGGGGAAAGGTGAAAGGAGCCTCTTCTGGGATTGGAATGATATTAGCACCTTCATGGCCTCCACACACTGCTTGCTATTACCTGTTATCCGGTGCTAGTCCCTCACCACATAGAAGGTGAATGCCATAGGCTGTTACTCACTTACTCCAGGAGAACGAAGCACCGAACAGATTTCTGTTAAATACTGATAAATTATGCAAAGCCACTGGCACACTAGGAAGGCTGGAGAAAGCCTTAGAGACGATTAGGGGAGGGAAGAAATACAAAAGGTTCTACTTCACATATTTCAAGGTGTGGCCGAGTGCTGGGACTTTCAGAGATTAGAAGGGAGTATTTGTCAGAGCAAAAGTAAAGTCAGTGGAAGTCAATTAATGCATCCTTTTTCTCCAGGGTGGACATGACCCTTCACTCATGACCACAGCTCCAGCAGCTGGAACAGTGGGTTCATGGCATCTGGACGCCATTGCTCACACCTCGCAAACCTCTAGGGTCCTGTCTCCTCAACTGACAGGTAGGGATGATAACATGATGGTGAGGGGGAAAAAATGAAAGAAACATACCATATCTTGCAATATTAACTGTACAATAAATATCAGAACAATCCTAACAGTGTCGTTGCTAATAGTTCTGTCCTGTTGCCTGGATCTCTCATCAAGTTCTTCTGTTCCAGAAACACACCAATACTCTATATCCTTCAAAGATAATTGAATCAATATAGGATAGTCTTAAGGGAGTCTACCTTCATTTCTTCACACCCTCAATTCCCCTCAAAATCTGCACTTCACATCCTGTCAGAAGGGCAGATTTACAGAACTAAAGACCAAAAGGCTCAGCCATTGTGGACTTGTCTGTCTGTGTTTCAACTCCAGGCCTCACACTTTGGAGAAAGAGATTCTCCAGTTGTAATTTGGAGACCAGGGCAGAAACCACAGCACCTTCTGTGGAAGTGTCTAGTCTGATGTGGACCAGAGCCACATGCTAAGTGCAGTGGACATATTCACAGAAACCACAAAAGCCTCTCCCTATCTTCAGGAGACATGTCGTGTAGTCCCAGAAGGAACTATGCAGAATTTGAAGCACTGCCTTTCTTGAGATCTCTCTTTCTCATTAATTTAAAAAAAAAAACGGCAAACAAGGGGCTGGAGAGATTGCTTAATCGTTAAGAGCATTAACTGCTGTTCCGAAGGTCCTGAGTTCAAATCCCAGCAACTACATGGTGGCTAACAACTATCTGTAATGAGATCTGACGCCCTCGTCTGGGGTGTCTGAAGAAACTACAGTGTACTTACATATAATAAATAAATAAATCTTTAAAAAATAAACAGCAAACAAAACCTCAAGAAGAGTAACAATATCTCTCTGGTGGGCACCGAAAAGCGGATGTAATTCTGATATCTGGAGTGGGACTTTGGAGGTAATTAGGTCGTAAGATTGAAGCCTTACAAACTAGTGAAGAGGCCAGAGCAAGAGTACACACGCTTCATTTCTCTCTCTACCTCGGGAGAAAATGACTACCTGCAAAGCCAGGAGAAACGACTCAACCAGACCATGCAATTACGGTTCACAGCTTCCAGACTGTAAGACATAAATGTGGCTCTTTAAGCCACTCAGTCAGTGTATTCTGTTACAGCAGCCCAAATGGATAAAGACGCTAGCCTTAGAATGCCATGATGCTATTTCTTTACTCATATATTCTTTTTCATTAAATTTTTTTTTATTTTATGTGTATGGGTATTTTGCTCGTATGTCTGTCTGTCTGTGTGCACCACACTTGTACCTGGTGCAGAGGGAGGTCAGAAGGGAACATCATCAGATCTCCTGGAACTGGAGCTGTGAGCCACAACATGGGTGGGGGTCAAATCTAAGCTCTCTGAAGGAGCAGATAGTGCTTTTAACCACTGAACTCTCCCCATCCCCACATTCCACATAAAATAGAAGAACATTTTTTCTAGGAGTTATTAAAACCTAAATGGCTATACCTAAATTTTAGATACAAATTGTCCTAGTGCTAACATGCACTGGGTGAAGAAGCATGGATCTATCTCAAGAGACATTCCCTCGTTTTCCTGCTACTGACGATACTGCTTACATTTTATTTTGCTGACACTCATTGCATCATAAACTAAAAGCTCAGAAATAATCCAATGTAGGATAAAAATTGTAAATGCAGCTTTTATTTCCTCAGAGATGAGATGAGAGCCATTCCCAAGCTGTATGAATGCATGGCTTGGGCCGAGCCCATTGCAGTTCTCTCTCTATTCTATCCACCTCTAGGCCTAGGCTTGCAAGCTTCTAGCCTCGGTACAATCCGAATCTTGAATGCTTCCGCTTCAACCATTGTCTGCTAACCTGTGCCTAGAATTAGCCTCCAAGATTTACTACTCAGTATGTTCACCCTTTCTAGTTCTTTCTGAATTCTCACTGGCTGCTTCAACTCATCTGTTCCGACTCAAACTCCTCTCCAAGCTGACTGATTCAAACTGGTTTCTCTCCAATTCTGACTGAATTGCTCTGCTGGGCCTCTAACTAACTCTAGCAATCTGTTCTAATCTTCTGGCTCCTTCTCCTTCTCTGGTTCATCCTGTCTTCACCTACAATCTGTGTGTAAAACTATCCTGGTAAAAGTACCTTCTCTCTCTCTCTCTCTCTCTCTCTCTCTCTCTCTCTCTCTCTCTCTCTCTGCACTGCTCTCTTAAGTCACCTCTCTTTTCTATCTGTTCTTGTAAGAGTTGGGGTATCCTACCTCTGACTCATTCTGCCAAATCTTTCTCTGATCCATCACTATGTCTGCCCCTCAATTAGACATCACTTTCAAATGTGGCTGTTTCCTTTTACAGACTACATTGTTTGATATTAAAGTTGTGTACTAAAGGTGTATGTGTATTCCAGCCAAAGGGATTAAAGATGTTTAAAAGGGGAGTGTGTGTATTTCAGTCCAAGGAATTAAAGGTGTGTATAAGGGCGTGTCTGCATTCCAGCCAGATCACATAAGACCTAGAAGACCTTTGGATATGATCCCTTCCCAGAGCAGCCACGTAACTGGATTAAAATTCCCTTACAAAAACCAGCTATGAAAATAGTGATATCAAGTACATGTGGAATAATGTAATAAATGTAACAAAATCTGAAATACATACTAACTAACCCTGTAAGCACGGCCTCAGTAAGAATACAGTCTGAGAATCTATGTCTGTGACTATCAAGTATGCAAATTATTTTTCTACACACTGACAAAAGAAAGAAATGTGTGGTTGGAATTGCAATCTATGTCTTAGAGTCCAATTTCTTTAGAATTCTAACCCATGTCAGATTCCAGAGGATTAAAAGGTTTACAATAAAATGTTAAACCATTGATGGAAAATCAGTTAATTTTTTTACAGTTTCCAAAACCCAACAAACAAAAAAGCCAAAACAACAACAAAAACTCCATCTTTTTCACTAAAGGTAAAGAAGAGAGCAAAACATAAAGGCATAATCTAAGTGAGATTTGAACAGCAAAACAGGTCACATTGTTTCTTTTGTGTTTAAATTAAGCGTATGCCTGTGTGTGTGTGTGTGTGTGTGTGTGTGTGTGTGTGTGTGTGTGTACTGTGTGCATGTCTGGTGTCGGAGGAGATTAGAAGAGGGCATTGGAAACACCCCCCCCCCCGGAACTGGATTACAGATGGTTGTGAGCTGCCATGTAAGTGCAGGGAATCGAACCCGAGTCCTCTGGAAAGGCAGCCAGTGCTCTACACTGCTGAGGCGCCTCTCCAGTCCTCACACTGTTCCCATGATGCTGAGGTGGAGAAGATTCCAAACAACAAATATTCAGCTTAGAATAAAACCCAGTGGTTCACTTTATCCGTAACTTGTTATCATCTGCTACCATTAGACACCATAATATACAGCATGTAAAAAGCAGTTACTGCTGAGGGGTTTTTGTTGTTGTTGTTTTGTTTTGTTTTGTTTTGTTTTTTACATTTGTAATTTGTAAGCCAGTGTGGTTCTCAGCCAGGGAACAATTCTACCCAACTGGGATGTCTGGCAATGTGTGGCATTGGTTTTTTTTTGGTTAATACTTCTGGGGGTAAGGGGGGTGGGTAAGACAGAGCTACTGGTACTAGGGAAGTCGAGGAAGCTGCTGAAATCAAGGACACCCACCTCTTCTGTCATGAGTCGACTGTGCTGGCTCAGAAACTGTGATGTAAACCACTGCTGTGGAGATGAGAATCAGCTACAGGGGAGGCCTAAAGGAAGGACAGGGGAGGAGACACCAGAGGGGGCAGGGGAGTGGAGGGGAGGAGGAAGATAAAGGCTTGAGGGCTTTTATTTTCTTTCTGTCTATGCTGTAGATGGCACGCTGATGCTGGGCCAGCGATTGCCATCTGACCTATGATGCTCTCAGGCATCTTAATCTCGTGGTGAAGATGTGTCCCCTCCTATTGACAAAGAACAAGCCAAAAAATGGGTCCTTGCTAAAGTGATTCAGGAATACTGTGAATCCAGGCAACTTGCAGCTGTGGAAATGCGGGCCTTCGGCCTCCCTCATAGACAAGAGCTCCATAGGAAGACAACCAACCCACCCTCAAACCTACTTAAGACAAGAACGTGAAAGGAATGGAAGAATCGCTTCATCTGAATTTATTCTGATTCATTAGTTCATCCTTTCTTTCTCTTTCCCTCTCCCCACCCCACCCACCCACCCACCCATTCCATCCCCCAGCCCCAGCCCCACCCCCACCCCCCACCCTACCAAACAGAGTTTCTGCCTCTTTTTAGGTAGGACTTTCACCCCATGAACAGACAAATGACCATCAAAACGGTAGATAGATTCTGAATGTGGTGCGCAGGTAACTGAGCCTCAAGTGACCTCATAGAGACCTGCACGTCTCCCAGGGGTTAGCGAGCTGCTGTGTCCTTCTCCAATGATGCATAGAGAGGAGATGAAGCAAGGGACAGCCATCAGACATGAGGTCTGATTGCCAGGGAACTGCAAAGCAGACAGGACAAAAGACACAGCAGCGCCAGCACCGACCCACAACATCGCTACAGCTGATGCCTCTCACTCCCGCTCACCCCACCCATTGTGGTTTGAATCTAAAATGTCCCCCAGCCCATGATCTCAATGCTTGACCTCAGTGGGTGGCACTATTTTGAATCCTTAGGAAATGAGTCCTGGGGCTGGTGAGATGGCTCAGCAGGTAAGAGCACTGACTGCTCTTCCGAAGGTCCTGAGTTCAAATCCCAGCAACCACATGGTGGCTCACGACCTCTGCAATGAGATCGGACGCCCTCTTCTGGAGTGTCTGAAGACAGCTACAGTGTACTTACATATAATTAATAAATAAATAAATAAATAAATAAATAAATAAATAATCTAAAAGAAAAAGGGAAATGAGCCCTGGCTGGCCAAGGTAGAGCGATAGGGTAGGAACTTTGATGGTTCTAGCTCATCCTCTGATGCCAACATCCTCTGCTTCATACTACTGCCTCCACAATGGAGTCTTTCCACCATGCCTTCCCAGGTAGGGTAGACTAAACTCTCTGAAATTATGAGCCCAGATGAATTCCCTTTTCTCCCTTACGTTGTCTTTGCTGGTCAATTTGTCACAGTGGCATAACCACTCCAACCTTTCTTTTCTCAATGTTTCTGCAGGAGACACAATAGATGTTTAAGAATGCTAGACCTGAATTTAAGGGAAAAAAAATTAGAAAAATGTTTGAAATGACTAAGTGAACTGTCTTGGCAAGGTTATATGTTCTATCATCAGGTGAGACTGAAACTGGAATGAACCGGGATGAACCGGCATGAACTGGGATGAACCAGAATGAAGATGCTAACAATGACATAATTATGATGAGCACAGCTCTCTTTGTGGTAAGCCAAACACGAGCTTTGAAAATGGAACTCCCTTCGCACACACTGATCTGTGTAGAACAGTGTGTTAGATCAAGATCAAACTGATCTTGAGTCTCATGGAAAGATGGGCTACTTATCTGTGGATTGGTCAAAGCTCAGAAGAGGAAGTGCTCACCCCAAGGGTCTATCATCATATGAAACTCCCAACCCCGAGGACAGCCGCTCCTGCTTTGGCTTTGGTCCTAACTAGAATACGAACACATGCTCTGCAGCTGTGCCAGGAGCACGCTGGCCTCAGAGATGTTTGGAGGCCATTGAGACCAAACATCTGTAATTCAAAACATTGCCTCGGAACAGCTTGGGCGTTGGGGTCTTTAGAAACACAAGAATTTTCCTCACAGGAAGCAGTGAGGGAGCAGAAACTGGAAAGCAGAGATAACTACAAGAAACTGGAGTTCTGGGGACCCATGGATTCCTCTCAGTAGAAGAAAACAGGCCATCTCAGGTCCAGTCTTAAATTTTCCATGCAGATGCAAGTTCCCAGAGAGCAGCTAGGAAATGCCTCCATGGGAGCAGCTATAGCCAGAAGCGGGGCGGGGCAAGGACTTCACTGTGGATGCTCTAAAGCCGTTCTTCAACTCTTGGTCCCAAAGGAAGCTCACACCCACTTGAAACTGAACAGCTAGAGTCCATCAAACACAGAGAGAAGTGCTTCTAGAACCACCCAGCAGAACAACCACATTCTGAAAACTAGGACTTGGACACCCAGGGAAAACATCCACTGCCCATAGTTACCAAGTCAGAATTAGAGATAAAACTCTTTATTGTTCTAAAATGGAGGACAGTCTGCTGTCCTCCATTGCTAACATTGTCTTTTAACAGTTTTATTGGCATGTATAATTACATTTTAATGGAATCTAGAATGCCATCGTGAGACTGGTATATAATGGTTAGTGGGGGCGGTTGGCACAGGCCACCACCCTAAAAAGCTATCATCTATTTGCATTGGGAACATTCAAACTCCCCTCTACTATTTTGAAATGAACTGCTGTCAACCGTAGTCCCTCTACTGCTCTACGGCATATTCTAAGCTAGTCCTCCGACCCAGTTAAGACCCTCCGCAAAAAGTTTTACTTGCCTTCTTATTCATTTTCCCTGTGCTTTCTCCAGGTGACAGCAGGTCACAGAGAGAAATGAAAAGATGGCAGAGTGTTTCTGAAGGTGAGATGTGGCCGAAGGTCACCACTTGTGTGTGTGCCCACCTTCGTGAGGGTTTAAGTCACTCAAATACCACGGAGCGGAGATCCCAGATGCTCCTATGTTATTAAAAGGTTGAGCATTAACTTGTAAGTGTGAACTTCTACATCTTTCTATATGTATTAAAACATGTACACCCTAAGACAGAAAAATTAACAGATGACGTTGCAAAATTTTAACACACTGGCTTGGTATAAAGTGATCCTAAGATACATCCTATGGGTTTAACAGGGTAAAGTCTGCCTTCCTTGTGCTGAAGTTGCTTCTCTCGTCCATCTGAAGAAGGAGGATCCTTCTATCTCATCTCTCTCCCAAAACTCTGGTGTCCTCTTCAACCAAATAAAAGATAGAGACGGAGCCAGCCTTCAGGACTGGACAGTGAGTAGAGCAGCACTTTGGTATCACAGAGGCTCTGATTACATTGCACAGAATGAAGTCCCACAAGGGACGCTGGGAAATGTAGTTTAGCTTGTGTCCAAAACGAAAAGGTCATGGGGCTTTGGGAATAGACAGTTAACCCTGCCACAGAAAATTAAGTCCCCTGTTTCCTCATATATCCTAAGAGAATGGGCATATGTTTCCAAACCTACTTTGCTGTTTGGAAACTATCAGTCTAGAGGACCAGGCACAGACTAACACAGCCACCCACATTCCCTTTCCCATAAAGCAGAACTCCTTGAAGACAACCAGATTTGGGAGAAGGGAAATTATTAACAATAGTGACCATTATCGATTGCATGCTCCGTGCAAGCAACTTAAATGTGTCAACTCAGCCCTCAAAACAATCCAACGGTGTAGCTGCTATCATCCCATTTTTCCTATGAGGAAACTGAGGCCACTATAGCTTGCACAATGGGCTCAAATTACCCAGTGGAGGACAAGACCTCGACTCTCACACTAGCTCCAGTCTGCGGCACCAAACACTACTTTGAGTTGACCCAGAATGAACATGAAAAGAAGCGCTGCCAGCTCTTTTCAGGCTTCTATGTGAGGCAGAGCAGGAGGGGAGGGGAGAGGAGGGGAGGAGAGAGGAAGAGAGGGGAGGGGAGGGGAGGGGAAAGGAAGGGAGAGGAGTAGAGGAGAGAGAAGGGAGGGAAGGGGAAGAGAGGAGAGGGGAGGGGAGGGAAGAGGAGTAGAGGAGAGGGGAGGGGAGAGGAGGAGAGGGGAGGGCAGGCTGAGCGTGACAAGGCCTGATGTGCTGACATCAGGCCGGAGCAGGAAGAGCCTGGAGGGCAGCAGGCTGGATTACAAGGGCAAGAAAATGGCGGCGGGCTCCAAGGTCAGGCTGGGGGCTCAGCTCTGTCGCTCAGCAAGCTCTGTGGGAGGATTCTATGGCGCTGCTGGAAGCTGTTGTCTGTGAAGGCACCATTCCTGGTGACCCATGTCCTTGACTAAGTTCAAGCCTAACCCTGGAAATCAGACAGTCTGACAGGGTGGTTGCACTAGTAGCTAGTTGTCTGAGACGGAACTCCTATGACTGCACACCTTATAGAGGAAAAACATTTCTTTAGTTCAAAGTTTCACAAGTTCAAGAACGAGATTCCAGCAATACGTATAGGCGTCCTGGTGCATGCTATCATACTGGTGGACAAACCGCACCGTGGTGGCTTCTGCATGGCCTCTTCTGTACCTTGGCATGGCCTCCCAGTGGACAGACACAAACCAGCTCTCTCCGACCGTAGCGGAATGGGTGTCTTTGTCCTCTGCTATCGGGAGTAGGAAGAAGAGACTGGTCCCCACTGACATTCCGCCGCCTCCTTCCCTCATGATGCGCCCCAACTGTCTTGTTTGCTCTTCAACACAGCAAGCACCTGCTAAGCACCAGGTAGCGGGGTTGAGCGACCATTGAAAACACTTTCCTCTGTCAAGGCCCAGGAGAAGGCCTGTGGGTCCCTGAATTCACCCTGCTCACAGCCTCCACAGGCTCGGTGTGCGGGTGTGCGGGTGTGCGGTGCTGTGAGCTGATAGGGCTGCAGGCGGAGGAGGTGCCTCCAGTAGCAGGTTCCTCCATGCCAGTGAGCTGGGGATCGCTGGGAATCCCTCCCCACCACCCTGCCTTAGAACCCTCTGGTTGATGCTTCCTCCTCTCCACCGTGTCGCCCTGATCACCCAGAACAGAAATGTTGGGAGCTGACATGGACAAGCGCGACGAGGCACACTTCTCCAGGATGACCCATGGGCCTGTCACTGCCATTTCAACCCTGCTGCCTCCCCCCCCCCGCCGCCCCCCCCCCTGTTTTCCTCTGTCTTCTTCCCTCCCTCCCTCTTCCTCTCTCCCCGAAGGAGAATTATATTCAGCTCTGTGGGTTGTTTTTAATGCATTCCAGATGCCAGAAGAAATCTTGGCCTGAGCTCCGCGTTCTTCTGACTTCAGGCCTCTCCCCCACCTACCTCCTTGTCTGACTCCCAAGGCCACAAGGAAAAAAAAAAAAAAAAAAAAAAAAAATCAGGCAAGCTAGCGCCATCTGCTGGCTGCTTCCAGAAGACGCTTAAGGAAGGGGGGAGGCGGTTGATGGTTTCTTGTAAGATGCATAACATGCTCGGTTGGAAGAATTCAAGCTATCTGGGAGAAAATGTAAAGTGTGTAAATCAAAACGCTTCAACCCTTAGACAGAAAGAGACTGAAGAGCGTCTGGAGGGCCCTCTTGGGTTCATTAACAACTTCATGATGGTGATGGTGGTGATGGTGGTGGTGGTGGTGGAGGTGGTGATGGTACAGCCGCAGCCACCTCCTCCTCCTCCTCCTCCTCCTCCTCCTCCTCCTCCTCCTGTTCATCCTCCTGTTCATCCTCCTTCTCCTCCCCTTCTTCCTCCTTCTCCTCCCCTTCCTCCTCCTTCTCCTCCTCTTCCTCCTCTTTTTCCTCCTCTTCCTCCTCCTTCTCCTCCTCCTCTTCCTTTTCCTCCTCCTTCTCCTCCTCCTCCTTCTCCTTCTTGATCCTCCTCTCCTCCTCCTCCTTCTCCTTCTCCTCCTCCTTCTTTCTTCTTCTCCTTCTCCTTTTTTTTTTCCCGATTAAATTACAGGCTGGGACCCTGGGTGGCTTTTAACATCACATTCTTTGAAAATAAAAAATAAATAAAAAATGTAAAAAACCAACATAAAAAGATTTTGGCATCTCAGTGTGTGTTCCCTAAAAGGAAACTCGGGACTCTGTAAAATTAACTTTTAAGTGTCCGGTCTGGCGACACCTAGTCAGTAGAAAATTTTAAAGGAAAAAAAATCAGGAGATGAAAGCGCCCAGTGTAGTTAGGGAGATGTTATTGGAAGGGTTTTCAGGGTGGTATGGAGGCTGTGAATATCGTGGGTTATGCCAGGGGTTGGAAATAGAGTCAAATCTCTTGGCAGTGAGGAAGTGAAGGGTGGGGAGGTCATGAGACAGCCAGGAATGACGTCCCAGTGCCAAGGAAGGAGGCCCAACCTGGGCCCGCATGAGTAGCATGAAAACCAGACCTGACAGCTGTGCACAGCCCAAGCACAGTCCCGGCCCCATCAAGGGAGGCCGGCTGAGTATCCAGGAAGCTGGCATGCCAGCCAGCCCAGGACCAGGGACTGAGGGGCCTTGCGGCAAGTGACTCTCCCACGCCAGGCTTCTGGTGCAGGCATCTGCAGAAGGGAAGATTTGAACATGGAAAAGGCTATGCCCTGTCCTTGCTAAAGGCATCTTTGTCTTTGTCAGCTCCTGGTGTTTGGTGACACAGACAGAACACACAGGGACAATCGAAAGCATAAGTGGAGTCTTGTGGCCCGACCCTGGGACTTTGGTTTCTGAACAAGCCGAGATTCACTTGAGTAAGAAGTGAAAAACCGAGGAGATTGTTGAAGAACACAGGGTGAGCTTTCAGCCAGATTTATGTTGAAGAGTTGAGGGGGAGGGAGTTAGATAGTTCTGGAAAGCAGTGCCAACAACTAGAGAGGAGGAAAACGCACTCCCTTTCTGACAGGGTGAATGCTGGAGATGGAATCCAGGGCCGTGCAAGAGATCTACCACTGAGATAGAGAACCAGTCCTGGAAAATGCATTTTTTTTAATGTTTTTTTTTTTAAAGTGAGTCTGTGTGTGCACCACACACATGTACTACCCACAGAGGCCAGAAGAGGGCATCAGATCCCCAGAACTGGCATTATAGATGGCTGTGAGCTGCCACAGGTGCTGGGAACTGAGCCTGGGTCCTGTGCAATAGCAAATGCTCATAACCGCAGAGCCTTCTCTCCAGCCTCCAGAAAATGTATTTAGTGTACATCAAATCACCTTTAAAATGGAGGACAGTGATTCGTTTCAATAAGGCACAGTGATTTGTTGTGGTTTATACAGGGATTCTGCCCCTCCCCCTTCCCCTTCAGCAGTCTCTAGAAGGACTAAAACCCGAGAAATTAATTCAATTGTCATTTCGAGAGGAGAAAAGGAAAAGAACCGCTACTCCTTTGAATCGACATCATGCATAGGTTGTACCACTGTTGTTACTATAACAAAAAATGACTGAGGCTGAGTACTTGAAGGCAAAAGGTTTCTTTATCTGACAACTTTGGAGACTGGACATCCAAACAGCACAGCATCTGCTCAGGTGAGAGAGTTCCTTGACTACATCACCTCATGGGGAGATACACGGAAAAGGGAGAGAGACTATGGCCACAGGAAGCCAGAGTGAAGGAGAGGACTGCCTAAGTATCACCTTCTAAAGATCCCACCATGACCCCATCACTGCACCAAGAACCCAGCTTCTAGCACATAGACCTTTGGGTAAGCCACACCCAACACCATACCAACATCCAGTGCAGGGATGGTAAGACATACTTGGAGCTGAAGTCCCACTCCTTTTATTTTGTTAGAGTAAATGTGTCCCATCATGCAGGAAAAACAGCCCCGTGTCAGTTTCTTTATCAGGACTAGCAGTTATTCTAATATACCTAAGGATATTGGCTTGAGAGACACGGCTACTGGTAAGCCTCTGGATGGGGCGGGAGCTTGGGTGGGCACCAATTGTGGTAGTGTCTTATTTAGGGTCACTATTGCTGTGATGAAACACTATTACCAAAAGCAAGTTGTGGAAGAAAGGGTTTATTTGGCTTATACTTCCCTGCCACTGTTTCTCACCAAAAGAAGTCAGAAAGGCCCCTCAAATGGCAGGAACCTAGGGGCAGGACCTGATGCAGAAGCCATGGAGGAGTGCTGCTTACTGGCTTGCTCTTCATGGCTTGCTCGGTCTGCTTTCTTACAGCACCCAGGACCATCAGCCCAAGGATAATACCGCCCATAATGGGCCCTTCCCCATCAATTGCTAATTAAGAAAATACCTCCCAGGCTTGTCCACAGCCCAGTCTCATGGGGTCATTTTTCACAATTGAGGCTCTCTCTTCTCCAGTGACCCTAGCTTATATCAAGTTGACGTAAAACTATACAATTCCCCTGCCAGTCTTGAGCAGTGATCCCTAGTGGTTAGATTATCTTGACCTGAGTCACAACACTGCTTCTTCTACCCCGTGTGCACTTTATGTCTCCCGTGATTGGACTCCATCTGGAGAATGTCAGAGGCATCAATCTGTGTGGGTGGAGACCAACCTCAGCTCCTCCAGCTGGTCCTGCCACATGTGGGTTCCTTGTCTCTGTTCCTGGATTAGCTCTGGAGACGGGAGACTGAGGACATGGACAGCCACAACGTCTGTCCTACTCACAGCCTACATCAGCTCAGACCCACGTCACTGTCCAAGTGTCCCAGGTCAAGACTGCAGCCTCCTTCTCCAGTCCTGAAGCCCTCGTGCCTTGTTCCTACCTGGTCAGGAGCCCTACCCCTGGCCCCTTTGGCAGCCAGGGGCCCCATCCTGACTGTTCTGTTCCTCATCTGCCTCCACAACACCTCCCTAGAACTTCTCACGATATCCAAAACCATTGCTGTGTTATTAAATCACTCTCTTACATTAAGTAACATAGCTTTGGACCAGGAAAATGGCCTCAAAACAACCTAAATGGACAGGACAGGGTGTGGTTGCAGTGTCTGGAAATATTTCTGGATCTCTTTCTTGGTCAGGTCTTTTATGACTACTCTCTCCCGTGTTCCTCTGGCTCATTTCTAATGCAAAGCAACTATGCACCTCAAACTACACACACACACCTACCTGAACAACAGAACAGGTTTCTCCTCCTCTCATGACTACCAAACTTAGTTTCTATTCAAATATATTCTCAGGCTGAAAGGTCAAGCCAGCCTGAGTTGATTTGGGGTACATGCATAGTAAGGTAAAAGTGTGTCCTCAAGTGACCTTTTAGAAAGAAGGCCCTCTATTTACCATCTTATGCATATGCATAATTGGGCTTGTCTATGATTAAAGCCATATGCATATGAGGGGTCCTTCTCTGTGACCAGGGGTTTATGTAATCCAAGCCTGTCAGTCAAAGCAAAGACCCACCCTCACTACACCCCTTAGGAACTAAGCTCTTCCTCTTGAACCCCATACAAGGAAGACCCAGACAGTAATGGGAGCCTCAAGTGCTCTTACTCACTGGTCCAATCTGGGGGGATCCCCCTCTCTGATCTGCACGTCTGCTTCATTCTGAAGCTGTCTTGCTACTTTTTCAAATCCACGTGGGATCCTATCTCAAGTGTTCAATGAGGAGAAGCGAGGGCCCTGCTGGCCAGCATTAGCCCCAGTGTCTGGACAGTCACGACAGTGTCCTAGCAACTTAGCAACCGAGGAATGCTTGCCTTCTTTCCCCCAGCTCACTGTTGCGTGGACCGAAGCTGCTCTAACTTAGTTGAATCTCACCTATTAAACTTCTGTCTGGGCACAGCATGGTAATATCTGTTGCCCTCTGTAAACAAACACATAGCTACTGAGGATGTGTCACTGGGGTGAGCAAACACAGAAGGAAGGGCACAGCTTTAACAGCTGGTGGCCAGGATTCTGTCATTCTCTAGATCTGGCTTCAGGGCGGTTTTCATCAGTGGCTCTCCCCCCGCCCACGTAAGAATCGCTCACTGAACTGTAAAGAGAAGATTCTGGCACTGGCAGGTCAAGAGGCCCTGAAGGCTCAGGGATGAGACAGTGTCAAGATTTTATTGCTTCATCGTGGGTAGATTGGGGGGGAGGGGGCAGTGGAAGCAGATGGTGAGGGCACACGTGGGATGACCTGAGACAGCCACTGACTGCAGAGACAGGTGCTCCTCAATTAAAGATGGGTGATGTCCTGATCAACGGCATGAGATGAAAACATCAGGTCCAAATGGAGTCCAACCCACTCAACCTACCCATCCCTTAGAAACACGGGATACTTGAGTGTCATGATCATTGGCTAGGTGGGAGCTTAGGCTCACCGCCACTGCCCATCACAAGAGGGGCTCTTAGCTGAAAGTGTGGTTTGTACTAAATGCACATCAGTTCCACACCACAAATCAGACTGCACCCATCTGCAGTGAAGAACTATTTCAGAAAGTTGACAGATTCCAGGCAGTGACTGCATCCATAGCCTTTCACTGGTGGTTTCTGCTGGCCACACCCTTGCAGCTTTCCAGAGGGTGTTCCACCTCCCCCAACCCCCACCCCTGCCTACTCCTACCCACTAACATACCACTCATCTTTCGGGTCTAATTCGGATTATCCGGTCCCCATCAAGAACCCTCTGGTTCTCTGGGACTGGAGGAAGTCATTCCCTCATCCCATCCATCCTTGGCACTCTCCCGTGTCAGCTCATCTTACGTAGCTGTGCCAAAGTCCCTGAGAGGACAGCCAAAGGGAAGCAGCGTTGATCTCGGCTCACAGTTTCTAAGGGGAAAGCCCATGGCCCTCAGGTGCACTGATTCTGGACTGTGGGGAGGCAGAACGCCATGGTGTTGGGAGCGAGGGGCTGAGACTACTTGCATGCTTTCAAACAAGAAGCAAAGAGAACCTGATGGGGAATGGGGAGACCCCCAGTGGCCCTACCCAGTGACCTACTTTTTCCAGCTGGGCCCCACCTCCCAAAGTCTCCGTAACTTCCCTAAACAGCACCTCTAGGTGGACTGCAGCAACAGGCGAGCCCATCGTTGGACATTTCCTATCACTGCTGTGTAGCAGGATGCTGCTAAAACTACTGGTCCTGGGAACCTGCTCTCAGACCGACCCACTAATGTGGCTATTGGGAGAATCAGTGAGGATGAGCCCAGAAGCTTCCTCTCCCTTTTTTCTCAAGACATGGGTTGCTGGCATGCTGAAGAGACTGGACTCGGGGCAATGTACCATGGAGTGTGCTGACTGGGTGCATCTGTAAAGCCTTTGTCAACATCCTTCCTGTAACAATTACATTTTATTGCTGTGATTAAAAGCACCATGGCAGAGGCAGCCATGGGAAAATTTTATTTTGGCTTACAGCTCCAGTGGAAGAGTCCATAACCCAAAGAAGATATAGCATCAGGAAGCCAGAGAAGGAAGCTGAGGTCACATCTTCAACCATAGCAAAGAGCAGGGAGAGTGAATTGGAATGGGGGTAGGGCTATAAGCCTTCACAGCCCATCCCCAGTGACTTCCTCCAGCAGATCTCCATCCTCTAAAGGTCCCATATCCTCCCCAGAGTCACCAACTGTGAGTCAAGTGTTCAAATCCCTGAGCCTGTGGGGGACACTTATTCAAATCATGGCACGTCCTTAAAGTTGGCTTCAGATATATCCTGACATGCTCTGTTGCTAATCTAGGAGTTATGAGACCTAGGTCCTTTGATTTGCCTCCATATGACCCTGGGGTTATACAGAGGCTCCCCTGAGAGAACTCAGCGGGACCAAGGCTACTGGGAGACTACAACAGTACCAGGTCCCCCCCGACCCCAAAAAATAAAAGCTTGCAACGTTTAGGGGTGGATTTTGTTGTCCTTCCAGGAGGCGGAAAATTATGTTTCTTGATCCCCAACCTACAGAGGGTCTTCCCCTCTGCTGTGCTTGGATAAACTTCCTGCTTGGATAAACTAGATAGATAGGTGGCCCTCGGTTTGTATCCTGATAGACCCATAGGATGTTTAAAATGTCCTTAATCAGAACTGCGTTCAAATATGCCTCGCCTCCTAAACACCAGGAGGCTTGCCTGCCTTCAGCATGCCAAGTTGCTGCAGAGCGCCTACAGCTGGGCAAAGCTCCCTGACTACTGAACACTTTCTGAACGCAGGCAGCCCAGTGGTCATGTGGGTTGGCTTTTGCACCCTCCTGAAGCCAAAGCATTGTGAATCAAAGCATTTGTACTTCCATGTCTACAGAGTCATGTACATTTTTAACAAACTGGAGAAGACAATGGATACCTTTTTTTTTTTTTTTTTTTTTTTTTTTTTTGGTTTTTGGTTTTTCGAGACAGGGTTTCTCTGTGTAGTCCTGGCTGTCCTGGAGCTCACTCTGAAGACCAGGCTGGCCTCGAACTCAGAAATCCGCCTGCCTCTGCCTCCCAAGTGCTGGGATTAAAGGCATGCGCCACCAACGCCCATTTTATTAATGTGGTGTATCTCCGTCTATGGGACACAGAGTCATACCCCCTGCTTCTGGCTCCTGAAGCAGCCACCCTACTTCAGGCTTACTGCTTGTGACCAAACCTAAGCAAACTGTGGGAGGAGACCCAAGTAGGGGGTCACCAAACCAGAAGGGAGGTGGTCCACACATCACACGGCTCAGTGGGACCTCATGGTGATGTGCAGCTCCTCCTGGGCCGTCACTTCTCTCTCTCCAACGCTAGGATGCTAGATTTCATTAGACGAGAAACCCCTTCGGTCCTGAGCCAGAAGCACAGTAACTTTCTGTTCTTTCACACGCCACTCCTGGGGCCCCTCTTCTGGACTATGCTGGGAACGTGCCCTCTCATCACATTAGGGAAGGAGGGAGTGTCTGGGGCCCAGAAAGCCTGTGCACAGTCCCTAGGCAACCAAGGCGGACTTCAGAATATACAGTCAGTCTCAAATGGCAAGGCCCTCAGACAATGTTGCATTGTGGCATTTAAAAACATGCATTTTTTTTTAAGGGCCCGGGCTTACTGAGTCAGCAATCTGGAACATTCTCAAGATGCTAAAAATATCCCCCAAAAGCGAACTGAATTTTAAACTGTGCTTTAAAAAATGTTCTTTGTGAAAACAATCGAGTGTTTCTTCTCTGAGAGTTACCCGTTTCCTGCACTTAGATGGTCACTGGAGTCACACAAGCCTCAGGCAGGACTGGGGTGAGCATCAAGACCCAAAAGTCTTCTCATCCTTGCTTTCATAGCAGGGGACAGAAACTTTTAGGTTTAAATCTCTTAAATGATTTGCATTTTCGAAGCACTGAAGCACTGTGTTCTTTTCCACCTCAAGGTTCTCTTTCTCGGTGCCAAACAGCAGGACAAAGGGCATCTACATTTTCAGCCAGGAACCAAGCTTGTGTCTGCCGAGTACTTAGGTTCTGATATTCTTGGCTTCCCATAGCAAGACATGAACCATGGGCTCATCACTGGTCCACACATTCCCATCTAAAGGAAAGCTCCGTGCCACCACCGTGATCTTAACTCTATGCAACCACGATGGCTACTTTTCGTTGGTAACAACACAGTCTAGAATCACCCTGGGAAAGAGTCTAGATGAGGGAGGGACAGTCTTCATCAAGGTGACCGACTTGCAGGCATGGTTGTGAGGGTTTTGACTACCTCAGTTGTCCTGAGAAGATGCCATTGCCTGGGTTTAAGAGTGTAGAAAGAGTTGAGACTATGCGTGTGTCCATTCGGTCCCTTCTGCGCTCTGACTATGGGTGTGACTAGCTGCTTCAGATTCTCGCTGCCTCAGTTCCCCAAAGTGATGGGCTATACCCAGAACTGTGAGCTGAAATTAACTCTTCCTTCTGGGTTGCCTTTCTCAGGGCACTGTGTCACAGCGACTGGAAAGGAAACAGAAGGCAGCCTCTCCCCAGTCCCCACTAGTGTACACGTGCAGATATAAGGAAGACAAATATCCATCACAGCAAAGTTAGACTGAGTCACGTAAGAGAGAAGCTAGGATGCACACGGTGTCCGCGATGCTTTTCTCCAGTGAGCCCTGAATTCAAGGGCCAGCAGTAAAGGAGGCAAAACAGCCCTTCTACCTACCATGACCAGAACCCTGTGTAGTTAGTAGCTTTTATAGTGGAAGTGGTGGTTTTGTTTGACTTAGTTTGATTGACACAGAATCTTGATGTGTAGCCCAGGCTGGCCTCAAATTTGCTATCCTCTTTCCTCAGCCTCCTGAGTACTGGAATTACAGTCATGTAGCTGTTAGTTAACTCTTCTGTAACTATGACAAAATTCCTGGAACAAACGAGTTAAAGGAAAAAAAAGGTTTTATTCTGGCTTATGGTTCCTGTCTATACTGCTTGGCTGCACAGATTCTGGGCCCATGGTGAGATAGGACATTGTGGTGAGTGGATCGTAGTAAAAGCCATTTAATCTCATAGTGGACAGGGAACAGAGAAAGAGGCAAGAAGCAAAGATAAAATACCCACAAAGTCCCATTCCCCAGTAAACTACTTCCTCCAGCTAGGCAGAGTCAAGGATAAAATAACTACTAAAACCTCTAGCACCACCAACTGGCCAACTAAGCCTTCAATACCTGATCCATGGACACACCACATTCAAACTGTAATACCCAGGGCCTGCCACCAGGGGGACACACCACATTCAAACTGTAACACCCAGGGCCTGCCACCAGGGGGACACACCACATTCAAACCAGAACACCAGAGACTGTCATCAGGGGGACACAGCACACTCAAACCATAAAACCTAGAGTCTGTCACCAGCCAAGAGACCACAGAATGGAGAGACAGACTGCACTGCACCAAGGGCACTTCCTTTCACCGTGAATGAGACAGCAACCATTTACATTCCGCTAGCTGCTGGAAGCAGAGATGCTGAACCCTCAAGTTGACGTGGGCCGTCAGCCTAGCAGTGAGCACACACACGTACGAGAATCTTACCTCGGTTTGCACAAGAACATTCACCCCGTGTCTGCTCCTGGAGTGGACACCAGGCCAGGTGCTGCTGGGAAGTAACCATCCCAGGAGCAGGACCAGAGGCCTATGCAGGCGGCGGAGACGCACAATGGACAAACAGTTCACGGAGAAATATCACCAAAGAGGTTTGGATCCAGGCAGGAGTAGGAACAAGGTAGTATTTTTAGTTGTTTCACTTGTAAAGAATCAAACTATGAAGCCAGGAAACATTACAAGCCTCTGAACAGCAGATCAAGAAGTTAAGGCTACAGTTACCCTAAAATCCAGATTTCATGTGCACACACACACACACACACACACACACAGACACACACACCCCTATGGTTGACTATGGAGTTTGGCCAAAGGCCTTAGCAGGATGAATTCAAGGCCCTATATGGGTTAAGGTCACTGAAGCAGTGCACAGCCAGGACACAACAGAAATGGAGAAGGGATGATGGCGATTGTCACAAGTTATTAGATGTAAGAGTTGGGTCAAAGATGCTCAGGTTATTAGTGTTAGAGCCACTGCAACATGCAGCACAACTGCAGGGCTTGGAAGGAATCCCTCGCTCACCATTCCGAGGACTGCAAGTCTGAGACCCAAGCATCAGTAGGTGCCCCGGGGCTGCTCTCCTTGGCTTGATGGGCGGTGGCCATCTTCTCCCAGTAGTTTCCCATGGTTCCTCTTTGTGAGCCTGTATCAAAACCTCTCTACAAAGACACCGGTTACACTGGATTGGAGTTCTTTCCTCATCTCTCTAAATTCCTTCTCTCTGAACTCAGCCCCATGACGAGGGGTGAAAGGTTAGACGTTCAACTAAAAATTCAGGGTGTCTCAAGACTGCCAGAAACCATTCACAATATGATGATGAGATTGGTTCCAGAGGCCAAGCTGTAAACACCAAGCCACAAAATCTTAAGTACGAATGCGTCCCTGTCTAAGGGTGAGCTCAAGTAACCAGCATCACCCGCATGCTCGCTCAGCTCCTCCACCCCCTAAGGAGCAGGAAGCAAGCCTCTTCGGCCACGGTGGCTGGAAAGCAGCTGCTGGGACTAAGCCAGAATCTCTTCGGTAGTTCCCAAGCTGTCCCAGGATCCATCCTTAGCGTGATAGACACTGTGACCTCTGACTGTGGCCTCTGAAGAGTTCCCATGTTGTTTCTGTATCTTCCCTGCTCCCGTCTTAAAAGACATGAGTTTCCCATCACCTATACTCCGAGCTTACTCTTTGGACCATTCTCCATCTCCTCCTGGACACGCCTTCATAGACTTGCCCTTCCCCTTGGATCGCAGGCACACATGGGCTCTTGTCCAGTGCTTGTGCCCAGCTTCCTGGATGGTGAGGCCTCCCATTCACCACATCATGGTGGGAAGTGACTCGCACTGCTAAGTCAGTACTTTCAAATTCTTACCATTGAATGATGATTTTTTTTTAATCCTCCTAACTCTGGTAGCAAGCAAGAATTCCTGACACGGACATGTTCTTACAGTATTATATACTGGAATTCCAAGCTAGTATAACAAAGAATAAATAAATTGATAAATATTGGAAATGAAAAAGCAAATATATCTATACTCAGAAGAAAAACTCCCAAAGGACACACTTAAAAACATTAAGAAAATGTGTTTGTAGTTGGGTGTGGCAGCAGGTACCCATAACACCAGCGTTGTAGCACCCAAGACAGGAGGAGCCCAAACCTGACCCTATCTCAGAAAGGAAAAAGAAAAAAATAGAAAATTTGATTATAAAAGATACTATTTATCATAACAAAATAAATAAAAAGCCAACAAGGCCTAACAAAGAGATGAAAGGTCTTTGTGGAAAACTTACATTATTGATAGAAATCAAGGAATAGAGAGTCACAATTTTTATGGATCAGAAGGTCCAATATTGCAAACCTGGGACCTTCCACCAATTCACAGGATCAACTGAATTATGGGAAAAGCCAACAGGGCTCTTTAGTGTTTAACAAAGTTGGTTGTAAAGTGTATATAGAAGAATGCAAAACTACAATGATCCTAAATTCTAAATTCTAACGCCCAGTTTGAGAGGTGTTTCTTACAGACTATTTTAACCCCCACCAGAGGCTGGCGAGGTGGCTCAGAGGCTAAGAACACTGGGTGCACTTGCAGGGGACCTGGGTTCAGTCCCCAGATGCCACACAGCAGCTCACAATTATCAATAACTCCAGGTTCAAGGGCTCCAATGTCCTTTTCTGTCCTCCACAGGCACCTGACACACACCGGACACATACATACATGTAGGCAGTGTACTCAATACATGTAAAATTTTTAAATCTGAAAAAATTAATTAAAAAAGGTCTATACTGACTTAGTGTGCTGTTGGATGTTCAAGTGGGGGGACAGAAGGAAAAAGTGGGCCCAGACACAGTTGTGTAAGAAAGAAAAGCTAGGGATATGTTGGTGGAGGTGAGGTATGGGGGGGTGCCTCTGCGGGCCCGTGCTGAGGCACCCCTTCCCCAAGGGACCAGCCACACGACAAAAATATAATATAGAATAGAGTTATTCAGGGCATGGGGAGAAGGAGTGGAGGGAGGAGAGACAGAGAAAGGCAGAGAGAGAGGGAGAATAGAGGAGTAGAGGCCGGCCATGAGTATGTGGAGAGACAGAGAGACAGAGACAGAGAGACGGGGAGGGAGAAGGAGGGGGAGAAAAGAGGTAACAGAGCAAGAGAAGAAGAGAGTGAGGAGGAGGAGGGGGCAAGTAGCCCTTTTATAGTGCATCAGGCATACCTGTTGCCAGGTAACTGTGGGCCGGAGCCCAGATAACATGCCAACAGACACCCATACAGAGAATATGTGACAGATCCAAAGTATTTGATCAATGTGTGAAAAACAGATACTTCAGCAATTGACTATCCTTATGAAAAAATGACAAGAAACCAGATGTCCTGTCAGCCAGTCATGTGACTGCCGTGACGCTTCATAACAAATCTCAACAAAGCTGACACATTTCAAGTTAGATACAGGTCCATGCTATCTGTCTCTTATATTAATTTATTAGAGATAAGATAGGGTCTTTCTAGGTAGCCCTGACTGTCCTGGAACCCACTATAGAGAACAGACTAGCATCAGACTCGCAAAGATTCTACCTGCGTTGCTTCTGGAGCACCAGAGTTAAAGGTGTAGAACACAGCACCTTCTGAGCTAAACTGTAAGGAGCACTGGCCACCTGGGGCAAGTACCTCTCGTTGCAAGTAAGGCACCCAAGAGGATAACTATACATTCACTGTATGTGTGCCATACATCATATCCAGTTACCCAAAGCAAGTACGTTCAGCAAGTTTACAGGCTGAAGTTTTATCAGTCAGGTATAGTTTCTTTGTCATATCTGTGAATCTCTTACCCTAAGACTATATTCTCTTACACCGTGCCTGAAAGCTTTAAATTCTGCCTGTAAACTTTCTGAACGGACTTGCATTGTTTCTGGAGCGCCAGAGTTAAAGGTATACAACACAGTGCCTTCTGAATGGCTCCCAGAGGGTTATATGTCTGAATGCCTGGTCTCCAGTCAATGGAAGGATTAAGTGGTGTGGCCTTGTTGGGGGTAGGGGGTCCACTGGTAGTGGAGTTTGAGGTTTCAGAAGCCCACAGGCTCATTATATCCTTTCTCTCTCTCTCTCTCTCTCTCTCTCTCTCTCTCTCTCTCTCCCTATGGAGCAGGATGTAAAGCTCTCAGCTACTGCTCTAGCACCATGCCCATCACTTCCTTCAATGATGATCACTTCCTTCAATGATGATCATGGACTAACCCTCTGAAATTGTAAGCAAGTTCCCAATTAAATGCTTTTTTTAAAGGCTTCCTTTTAAAAAGATTTGTTATATGTAGCTGTCTTCAGACATTCCAGAAGAGGGCATCAGATCTCATTATGGATGGTTGTGAGCCACCATGTTGTTGCTGGAATTTGAACTCAGGACCTTCAGAAGACCAGTCAGTGCTCTTAACCGCTGAGCCATCTCTCCTCCAATTAAAAATTGCCTTGGTCATAGTGCCTCTTCATAACAAAAGAACACTAAAACAAAAGCTTGTCCAAGGGATATTTCTACCCCCAAAAAGATGCTGTCCACAGTCCTATCTGCTGTCTCAGAAAGGCAGCCTGGCCTCAAAAGGACTAACACCATGACTACAGGCACTCTCAGATCCACAGTCACACATGCTGATGTAGCCTACATCAGTTCTGTTTGAAACCTTCATGCTTTACCACGAGACAAGGATGCTCAGAAAAGAAAGCCACCCGTTTCCGTACAAGTCCTTCCACTGCTCTATGGAGGGAGCCCAGAGAAAGCAATGCATTAGACACACTGAGCCTCTGTGCCTAGCTCCCGTCTACAGGTGAGAACATGCTGGCCTTCACTGAGGCTAGAATGGGGTAGCACACACCTACTGTTTGCTGAACGCCAACAGGTACATTGCCTATGCACTGATGCAGAGGACAAGGGAGACCCCTCTGTCAGTGTCCACAGACACCGCAAGGGCATGCTGTTTCTGTGCCAATGTCTCAAAAACTTATAGCTAATCAGACAGGATCAGGTATTACTGTGATGATACTATGTAGATAGAGTTAACATCATCAAAAAGCTCATACAGCCTGCTTGGTATAGTACTTCATACCTATAATCCTAGAAAATCCCAGAACTTGGGAGGCTGAGGCAGGATTGTCACAAATTCAGGGGCAGCCTGGGCTACAGAATCAAAGTTTGTCTAAAAAAGAAGTTAGCCCATTTGTATGGGTAGGTATGGCCAACTGAAGGCCTTAGAGGCAAGAGACTTCTTTCCTGAGGAGGAGCTTTCCTTGGGACTGTGGCAGGCAGTTCCCCAGGCTGGCCTACTACCTGCCCTACAGGTTTGGAATTGGCCAACTGCCATTATCACTAAAGTCAAGCCCTTGGTCTAAACCTCTTTGTGTTCGTGCGTCTCTCTGGGAAATTCTAATGTGAGGAGATTGTGCAGGCAGGTCCTGGGTGCTATAGTTTAAGGACACCTTGTGTGTAATGCTTAACAGTGTTAACCTAGATGGTTTAGATCCGAATCTTAGATCCGTCTAGTCTAGCTGCTCCAAGGCCTTGGATCTATCGCTGCATTCTCCAAGCCTGTGGATGTAAAGAGCTGTCCCCCTCCTGGAGTCACTGTGAGAGGGATCAGAGAGGCGTTTTGCTTATGAACACACAGCTGCTGAACAAGAAGCTCGCATTTAACCTCAGCTCTTGAAACCTTTCTTAACACTTTTGCTACAGACACCACAGGGCGTTATATTTTCTCTCTGGATAACTGAGACGTCCTGAACACTGTAGCCTTGGCTCAGTCAGTCCCGGGGTTACGTTCTGCCTGGGGGAGACCCACTGGCCTCCATGCCGGCTCTTCCTAAACTTCCTGTGCACCTTTCCTTTACCTGCGGGAGTCCCAGCTTCACCTGTCTCTACATGACCCTGGGAAAGCTGCGGACCCTCCAGCCGCAGTCTTATCACTTTCCAACTGAGATCTTGGCAATATCAGGGACGGCACAAGCCATACGGGTTCCCGCGTTTCTGTCTGAAGTGCCTCACTAGGCATGCGCAACTCGATAGTCGCTTTGCTATACTTACCCAAGCAGGTACTTTGTCACCACGCTAGTCACTCAGCATCTATCCATCCATTAACAATGATTTCAATTAGTTGAGCAAAACAGGAGGAACGAATTTAGCCCTGCATCATTTGAGGGCAAAACTCCACCGTTTCCTACTTAGACCTAGCAATCCGCTGCTAAAGTACCCAGCAGTTCTATGTACAGCATACGTTGGTATACTGCCATCTAGTGGACCAAATAAGAGTTACACAAAGAGAGACCAATCCGCTGTGAAAGGAATCATCCTAGAGCTATTTAAAACTGCAGACGATCGATCGCTGGGTATGGTGGTGCACGCCTGTAATCCCAGCACTCGGGAGGCAGAGGCAGGTGGATTTCTGAGTTCGAGGCCAGCCTGGTCTACAGAGTGAGTTCCAGGACAGCCAGGACTACACAGAGAAACCCTGTCTCAAAAAAATAAAAAACAAAAACAAAAAAAAAAAAACTGCAGACGATCATGCGCATTCAGAGTGATATGGCCATAGGCGGAATGTAAATAAATAAAATAATTTATTAATAATAAAAAAAACTGCAAAGACATTACCAAGCTTCAACTGCTGTCAGGGAACAGCACAGAGAGCAGGGTGTGTTTCAACTATAAAAATAATTGGGAACAAACAAGTGAAATAAAGTATCAGCTCATATTTTAGATCTCTCAGAACCTTTACAGGGACCAGTGATTTGGACTGAGCTCTCCGCTAAACTTTTAAAAGAAAAAAAAAATCAAGTCAGAGTGCCTTCTGCCAAGCAGTCCACACCAAGCCACACACACCTCTGACCCTCTGTGAAATCAGGGGAGAGTTACGCGATGCCTCCAGTCAGCAGGCGCAAGCTTCACAGCCAGTCTCTCTTCCCGTTTTCTTCAGCGTTTTCCTTCCACCAAGTGCTTGTGCTAACAGCAGGGCACGCCGGACCTCTTCTCATCCTGAGGACTGCCCCACTTCATAACTTCTGTGTTTCGCCCACGTTTTACCATCTCTAGCTTGTTTTAAGCAAACTAAGAACTAAGGTCGGCATCCTTTCCCATGACTGACTGACTGGCTCCATTCAGAGCCGCTCAGCGCGGGGCTGGCCCTCCTGAGCCCTGGCCTTCAGCCACCTAAGGGAGAGTTTCCCATTCCGCTTACACGACCGACCGCCAACAGTGATCACTGCAGGCTCTGGACTACTCTGAACACTTTACAGAGGTCCTCTGGTTCAATCCTCAGGAGCTATTCCCCTGTGGGGCGGAAGCATGAATGACTCAACCTCCTGCCTCACGGTCAGCACTCTGATGTGCAGTCTCACCCAGATGGAGACGCAGAGCCAGTCTTCATTACTCCTGCCTGCTAATTAATGATGCTGAGCAGAGGGAACAATGCCCTGGACGTGGGCTGAGGAAAGCACTAGGTTAGTCACCGGCCAGGGTAACACCTAGGCAGACGCCAGTGCTCCACGCTCCATCCAGACATGCTTCGTACTATCAGCAGGGACACCCACTGCTGTTTCAAACTCCAATGGAGTCTTCCCTCTTATCCTTACCAGGCTAGCTAAAGACTATCGACTGTTGATCCATTCAGCTGGGTTCGATTGTTTTGACTGTTTCTCTCTCCTTCACTCACACACACTGGCTCCTGATTTCCGTAGGTCTTGGTGTTCTATGGCTCTTTTTTTTTTTTTTAAAGTCTCGGGTGACCATCAGCGTCTTCAGGATAGACGTTGGTTTCTCTCCCCTTCCAAGAAATCCAAGAAGCTGTTTGAAAACTGGTGGAGAGGGCTGACAGCGTTCCAGAACCTCCAAGCCAACGTTCACAGGAGCTTGTCTGCTGTATCAGTGCCGCCAGGCTGACAGGGGAGGAGGGTGGGGGGGGAGTGCCACTGGCGCGATGATCATCATTACACTATCCCAAAGCTAGCTTGGCCGTGTATGACCTGCGAGTATATTTAATTTGGTTTCGTATACTGTTTTCTCCCTTTTAAATTGAATTTATATTTGATATAGGTCAGACTTCATATTAATTCATTCACCTCCATTTCTTTTGAGAACCTGAAAGTCCTGGTGGCAAGGTCCCACATCTGTGACAACAGGCTGGAGGTACAAAGCTTCCTGTCAACTCAAATGGGACACAGGATTGGCAGCTCTCACCCATCAAAGTCTTTATGGCCCCACCTGAACAGTGACACAGTGACCTCGCAGTAAGGAACAAGGAATCCGGCTTCTTTGGAACAGGAAATGGCATCGAACAATGAAAAGTTGCTCAACTGAGATTTGAGGAAATGTTTTCTAGGGCCAGTCAGCTCAGTGGATAAAGGTGCCAAGTCCGATGGTCTGAGTGTGATCCACAATATCCCCTGGGTGGAAGGGCAGAACCAACTCCTGCAAGTTGTCCCGTGACCTCCATCGGTGCACATGCAAACACCAAACAAACACAATAAATGCTAACTATGGTCTATTGGTCATGCAATTGTGCTGGCCAAGCAAGCTGTTCTGCCAGGCAGTGTTTGCCGTGCTATATAACCAATTCACCAGGAGGCCACTGGGCTCATTCTACACAGGTGTTTTGTTTTGTTTTGTTTTGTTTTGTTTTGTTTTTTGTTTTCCTTGCTAGCAGTCTGGCCCCACTGAACCAGGCAGAGGGACTCTGTTGTCCAGTCTCCACATGGTACATAACAGTCCTTTCTTTCCTCCCTCCTGAGGTTATAGGGGACCATCTTAGTGTTCAGTCCCCTCCCCTTCTCTTTAGAGAAGAGAAGCCCCTCTTGGGTACCATCCTGGGATATCTAGTCCCAGCAGGACTAGGCACATCCTCTCCCACTGAGGCCCAACCATGCAGTCCAGGTAGGGGGAAGGGATCCAGTGGCAGGAAACAGAGGCCCAGACAGCCTCCGCTCCACTTGTTAGGGACCCTCATGAAGACAAAGCTGCACCTTTGCTACAAATGTGTAGGGGGCCTGGGTCCAGCTCCTGTGTGCTCCCTGGTTGGTGGCCCAGGCTCTGGAGCCCCCACGGTCCAGGATAGCTGACTGTGGGTTTCTCAGGGTGTCCTTGACCCCTCCTTGGTCACGTCTGTCCCCCACTCTTCCGCAAGACTCCCTGGCTACAGAAGGTGGCCATTTGAGTTTCTTTATCCCCCTCTGGTAGGAATCTCAGCTATAATCAACCCCATGGACTGCCTATCTCCTCTCCTGTCCCAGGCCTCCAGTTGGTTACCAGAGACTCCCTCCCCCCTCCTCTTTAGTTTCCCCCTCTGAGTTTTTTCCTTCCTGGCTGGAATATAAGCAACCGATTCCTGGGTGTCACCACTGAGACTTGGTGTGGCCATGTGACCAGGTTCAGGTTCTGGCCAGTGGATACACTTTCAGGAAACAGCTTGGACATCCTCATCCCCAACTCTTTTTCTAGCTTTCTGTCTGGTGTTTTGAGAATTGCTTCTCTGGGGAGATGGAAGCAGGTGTCTACTCCCTTAGAAAGCCCCTGTGGTAAACTAAGGGTGATTTTATCAGAGTTCAAGGTGGTGAACCAGTGCGTTTCTTTTGGCTTCCCTACACAGCATGTTAAACAAGCTGCCGTGCTTAGTCACAGTTGAGAAAGGGTCGGAGAGAGGCTGCCTGTAAGTGGAGGTTTCTAAGATGGAGGTCCCCATCAGCCTGCATCCGATGGCTGGAGTGGATGCCCCCGCAGGAATGAGAGCATGACTGTATCCCTCAGCCCCCAGTGTCTGTCCCTGACTCAAGTGTGAATAGAGGCGTGCACAAAAGAGAAGGCACACTGACCCTATCACAGTGCATGCCCTGCACTTTAACCTTTCATCCCTTTTGCCTACCTGGACTGCATGGTTGGGCCTCAGTGGGAGAGGATGTGCCTAGTCCTGCTGGGACTAGATGTCCCAGGGTGGTACCCAAGAGGGGTTCCCCTTCTCTAAGGAGAGGGGAGGGGACAATAGGGGGAGGGATTTGTAAGGATAGGACTGGAAAGAGAGAAGGAAGGGGACCTGTGATCGGGTTATAAAGAAAAAAGAAAAAAAAAAAAAAAAAGAAAAGAAACCTTAAGAGAGGCAAGTGCTGGATCCTGCACGGTCCAAAAGCAAATCCACACTGGTTCAGAATTTCAGGCTCAAAAACATGGCTCCTCCCAATGGATGCTAGTTAGCCTCCCAACCCCGAAGATTCAGATCTTTCTGATCAAATGAAAACCAATCTTTAGTAAGTACAGCCATCCTTGTCAGGTGGAGCAGTGGATGGAGGTAAGTCTGACTGCAAACAAGCACTTAATAAACTCATCCAAAGGAAGAAGAGGCCTTGGCAGTACACTTTTCTTCCCCAGCCTTGTCCCGCTTTAGATTCTACAGATGTTCCTGTGGTTGTGTCTCCTTGAGTAAGTCAACAGTCACAGGTCAGTCTCCTCAAAGGTGTCACGGCGCCATGACTAAATGGGACCACACATCTAATGCTCTGTAAACTGCAGTTTTATATAAATATAAAGTTACACACCTGCCAAGCTATACTCTAATAAAGACCCTTATTCAGTAAACAAGACATTTAAAATGTGCTAACAATGGACAAATGTATTCACAACATAATCTAAAGATTCCAACAAAATTTTCAGTAGCTACAAAAAGAATTCAGTTGCCTATAATAGTTTACATTTGGTTTAGTCTATAGTATATTGCTTTGTCTTAGGAAATAACCTTAATACAAACATGTAATTTACAGTATCCTCATTATAAAAGAAAAAAATAAATTCATACAATGTTTTATAGGCATTTATTATGCCAAGTACTTAAGCGATTACTCTCATTATTACATAAGAATAATATTCTTATCAAAAAGTAATATTTCATTAACTTAAAGCAAAGACCACTAAGAGATTTCAGACAGTTCCAGAGTGGTCTATGGCCACAAAAGAAACACAGCAACAGCAGCCCCTGGATATCCACCACAGCTACAAAGGTCCACTTCCATCAAACAGACCTTGAGTGAATGACTTATTACCAACTAAAAAAATTTTAGAAATCACTTAACATTAGTGCCCAAATTTAGCTTTTACTTGCTTATACAAGTCTAAGATAAGGAACTTTACCATAAAGAACACATTAAAATTAATAACTATTTCTAACTCATACATAAACCCTGTTCACCCTTACCACTGAATCAAACCTTACCTCAAAAAGCAATGTACAGGAATGCTATGCAAACGCAGACGCTGGAGACAGACTGAACACCGTTCCTACCTTCGTGGGTCAGAATGCACAGGGCCATTCACACGTGCAAAGGACACAGGCATGTGGGACTTGTTGCTGTTACAGGACTGTCTATACAGATATACACCCAACACACACTCTGACACTGTTTCCAGAAAACACATACTTTCTAGCCCCATGTGGTTTCCTTCTTTTAAATGAGCTTTAAGCACACACCCCACTCTGCAACAGCCGGAGCTCTAAACACCAAGACTCCTGCCCGTCGCCCAGAGTCCGTGACACATTCTTCATCTGTACGAGGCAGTCAGTCTTCGCCTTTACTCACGAAGTCTGCCCATCTCCAGTGTTCTGCAACAGACATTTAATATCAGCATTATTTCAGTTCACACACCATGGGGCTCACAAGTACCACCCCAAGGAAAACTGCATTTATCATGTGCCTGCTCCTTCATTACATTATATATTTGTAACACCTTATTATAATTTTCATACTTAAAAAGTAGACACAATGTAAAAGAAAACCTGTAGATCCCATCACCCACTCAGACGTCCAGCTTGTCGTACTAATGTGTTGCCAGATTTCGTGAGATAAAACATTAATATTTTACCAAGGTTCCATAGCCAAGTCCCTCGCAACTAAAATCACTACAGCAGATGTGCTGATGTACACCTCTAATCCTAGCTGGCACTCAGGAAGTAAAAGCAGGTGGATCTCCACGAGGTTCAAGGCCCGCCTGATCTACATAGCAAGATCCAGGCCATCCAAGGGTACATAGTGAGACAATGTCTCAAAAGTCCCAAACCAAACAAACAAAAAGAAAATCTTACAATACTGAAGCATACATAACAAGTGGACCATAGCATTAGTGATGTAAAAATCCAACAGTGAAAATCATGTCCCTCTGATGGTTCAGCATGTAAAGGTGCTTTGTACAACAGCAAACTGGATGATCTAGGCTTGATCTCCATGCCCCACATGGGGGAAGGAGAGAACTCAAGTTGTCCTCTGACCTCACATGCATGCTCTTGTACCCACAGGCTCACACACATAACCCTATATACGTGTGTGTGTGTGTGTGTGTGTGTGTATTTATACACATATGGACATATATGTATATATATATACACATAAACACACACACATACACACCAATAAACAAGTGTAATTTAAAGACTATCTGTTCTCCTACCTCTTATTGTCTATAACTGGAAACCGGGATGTGGAATGAGAAGAATGCCTCTCAGAGGACAGGCGGCCACCAGGCTCTGCACTCCTGAGCAAGGCACTTCACCTCAGAAATCTTGTCCACTACTCAGTGTAATGCTCGGACATCAGTTTATTAGAAATGCTAACCACGACACCATGCCCACATCTGCTAAATAAGAAGCCTCATGGGTGAAAACAGATCCACTGTCCTTTCTAACACTGACACTACACTAAACCTCACTAAGGATATTCACATAAAACCCTAATGGATATTCCCCAGACATTTAACTAAACCTGTAACCATAACTTCTTCATTATCCCACTGAAAACCTTATTTCAACCATCAAATTGGAGAACTATAAAATAAATGAGCTTAGTGGGAGCTGGAAAGATGACTCAATGGCTTAAAACACTGGCTGCTGCTACAGAGGACCAGGGTTCAATTCCTACCACCCACATGGTTGTTCACAACCATCTATAGCTCTACTCTCAGAGGATTCTTCTGGATGCCCACACCTAGCTTCTGTGGACACCAGGAATAGATGTGGTATACAGACATGCTAGGCACAACATTCATAAGCATCCAAAATAAGAACAAACAAACAACCCTTGTGTTCAGGGGCAGGAGGGCAGAGTACTTTAAAGCAACACTAATATAAGGTCCCTCCCTTTTTAATCTACTTGTGCTTATAAAGCCTGATACCATGCAATATACAATCTTCAAGACCTTTCACTTAAAACAACCATCATTAATGAAAAGTAGCTGAACTTGAGATAATCTATGAAAATGAGTGATTATCAATGATAGTTTATTTCTCTTGGTTTCAAAATAATTTTAAGACCTAATGATACATTTCTGGAATGTTCTAAAAGCCTCCAAAAATGGAATAAACTATCCCTGCCATTAACTCATGCTAAAATAATCGTGAAACTTAAAGAGCTACAAAGCCGTCGGTGGACTGGAGAGACAGCTCAGCAGTTACAAGCACTAGCTGCTCTTCCAGAGGACACAGTGTCTGAGTCCCAGCACCCACATGGCAGCTCACAACTGCCTGCAATGCCAGTTCCAGGGCATCCAATCAACCCTCTCTTCTAGCCTCTGCGGGCACTGAGTGCATGCAGTTTACAGACATACAGGCAAAACGCCCATACATTAAAAAACATTAAAATGATTTAAAACAACCATTTGAAAAAAAGGAAACTCTACAAGAGAGTCAGACATCACTCTATCAGTCAGTCAGAGATCACATCTAGAGAACACCTACTTGTCTTAGAAACTGCTTTCCAAGATACGACGTGGCCATGCTGGTTAAGTTCTTCTTGCTGCCCACTTTACACCGGATATAACCATATAGGTTGGCACCCTGCAGTACCACACCCATGATCACCACAGCCTAGGAGAGGGGGAACAAGCAACAGTTACTGGCCCCAAACCAACTTTTCCTACACTGTTAAATGAGACCTGGTAGACTGGTGATAAAAGGAAGTGTTGTAGGTCAGAAGTCGAACTGATGAGACCCGTCAGCCTGCAGAAGACACCTCACTGACACTGCTCTGCACACAGCACCAATCTTCCCCGGGAGTCGACATTTTCATCTGAACTTGTAACAGTGTTTCTGTTCCCGTGATAAAACACAATAGCGAAGAAGGCAGACAGAAGGAAGTCTTAACCTTGGCTGATGGTTCCAGAGGTTGGAGTTGGTGATGGCGAGGCAGCTCAGGCAGACATGGCGGCTGTAGCACATGCTGAGGGCTCACACCCCAAAGCACAAGCTCAAAGCCAGGGTGAGGCCTTAAGCTCTCTCCACGCCTGTACCCAGTGACACACTTATTCCCACAAGGCCACAACTCTGAAGCCTTGCCAAACAGCGCCACCAACTGGCGACCATGTGTTCTAAATCCTGAAACTGTAGGGAACAACCACTATGCTATCCACAGTCAGCCTCCTCTTCCCTCTCCAGTTGAGCACACTGGGCAGGTCAGGGAGATCTACGCAGCACTGGCAGAGCACATGTCAGCTGGTTCGTGGGAAAAGGCCAGGCTGCTCTCCCACAGCAGGAGGAATGCACTATGTAAAGCTGCCTGGCCCTGGGGTCACTCCAGACACCTAGAACAGAGGAGATGGGAGACGCAAGCCTGCTCTTAACCATGATTTAAAAAGAATCAACTGATAAGTGATGTCCTACAATTAAAAACTCCATAAAAATCAGCAACCAGCTTCTGTCAACAACACAATAGTTTAGATCCCATGGGCCAAAAATCAGGGTCTGTTACTCAGTTCTACTGTTTCTCAATTCTATCACTTTTAGTCCCAAAGCAGCCGTAGGCAACACGCAAACAGACCAAGCTGCGCTTCAGTAGCGGTGTGCAAGAAGAGATGTGTGCTGGACGGGCCTGAAATCCACAGCGTGTGTGCTCCTGCTCTACAGTCCTCTAAGTCCATGCAGGAAACACCTCTGTGAAAAACAAAACAGCTAGACAGGATCTTGATTCCCAGATCGCTCTCTCCTGGACCCATGGCAAGCTGAATGACTAGTTTTAAGCAAAATTTAAATGTTTAACTAAAGAATTGGTTAACATTCTAGTAAAGGGCGCAAAAAGGCATCCAAGAAGGGCTGAGGAGGGAATCTCTCAAATACAAGAAGAGTTCAATTAAAGTATCTTTATGAAACATCGCCATACAACAAACATAAGCTAGTAATTTAAATTTAAAAAAAGAAAACCTAAAAATAATATAAACCTAAAAATAGTCAGCCAAGTTGGGAAACACTGGAAAAGACCTAACTAGCTTATATATTTTAAGGGTAATCTGAAAGAACTTTATTAAAATGAAAACCAAAAAGAAGCAGAGCTTATACTCTGTTCTAACCTTACATCTCATGGAAACACACAGAAGAGTAAAGACAATTGCCAGATGCCTAAGTAAATGTAAAACCTCGTGTCTCCTTCAGGGGCCTCCCCAGTGCACACCTGCCAGCATGCCATGGGGCGGACCCCTTGCAGACGCAGCATAGACCCTGTTGAAGCACGGTAGTGGGTGAATTTGAGTTGAAGATGGACACTGAAGTCACACATCATAACCTCCCTCTGCTTGAAAGGCAGCAGGTAGGCCTTTAAAGTAATTCTAATTCTATTTGTGTAAGTGTGCACATGTGTGTGTGCACGTGTATGTGTAGTGCACATATTCATGTGTCCATATGCACGTGGGTACACATGCATGTAAAGGCTCAGGTCAGCAATGGGTATCTTCCTACTCATTCTCCACCTGATTCTACACAGATCCTCTCAGTGAATCCAGAATTTGCCAAGTTGTCTAACCTGGCTGGGCAACAGGGCTGAGGAGCTGACTGAGATGACAGACGCACGGCTGCTCCGGCCTCTATGGGGACGCTCAGGGCTGAGCTCACGTCCTCCTACTTAAGCAGCCAGCACCCCACCACCTGAGCTGTGATCCCGCCCACAGTAGATTTTTTAGGAAAAACCAGTGTGGTGGCTTGAATATGCTTGGCCTAGGGAGTGGCCCTATTAGGAGGTGTGGCCTTGTTGGAGGAAGTATGACACTTTGGGTGTGGAGACCCTCCTCCTAGCTTCCTGGAAGACAGAAAGTAGTCTTCTCCTGGCTGCCCTTGGATCAGGATGTAGAACTCCCATCTACTCCAGTACCATGTCTGCCTGGATGCTGCCATGATTCCCACCATGATGATAATGGACTAAACCTCTAAACCTGTAAGCCAACTAAATGTTGTCCTTTAGAAAAGTTGCCTTGGTCGTGGTGTCTCTTCACAGCAATAAAACCCTAACTAACTAAGACAGCCAGGAAACACAGAGAAGAGCTGCTGGTCAGAGAAAGGGCCAGCCTGTGCCACTCTGCAAGAAGCTCCATGAAACATAAACTAATGACTGTCACCTCACAACTCAGAGAGAAGCACAAAGCCAAAGGCCACGCACGGCTGTAAGAAAAAAATGCAGAAACGCAAGACTGGACTGACTCTCCTTTAGCTGAGGCCGTGGCAGAAGCAGAGGCTCAGACAAGTGTCCACAGCCAACCGGAAGACAGAAATGGCACTCCCTAGGAGAAGGTAAGCGACACACAAGCTAGTCAAGGCAGCAGGCCTCCTCCCCCCGGGTGTGCGGACCATCAACCGGAGCAATGCAATTCGGATAACAGCAGTGGCCGTGAGCCCAAGTAAACGCATGGAGGACATCAGGAATCCCCTACAGGACTGCAGCATGGACAAGATGGTCACAGAAGAGCTGCCACAGTGAGCGTCAGCAAAATGGCCAGAGACCAAAGAAAGCCACTCCACAAAACCCCAGAAGGATGCAACCAAGCAGCACGCTGCCAAAGACACGGCAGAATCCATGTCGGAGGGGCTGGAGCGTCCAGTCTACAGAAGCTAAGCTGAAGGTGAGCACTGAGCAGGACGAGAGGCTGCCAGGCTCCGGCACCGCCCACCACTCCTGACGCCATCACGACATCCCAATTCTACTTTTTAGTGCCTGTCAATCATTCCTCTAGAACAGAGTTCGGCAAGACAGTTATCTTGCTTGTCTAGTGGTTCCGTCCCACTCCCCAAGCAGCTGACAGATGGGGAACTCCTAAAACCTTGCTGACCAAATAGAAAATAATGAAAGCAGAGCAAGTAGAGAGTGAGGAAAGCGCATAGGAATGACAGACAGACAGACAGACAAGCAGTGCTCAGTTAGACAAGCAAAACACACAGAAAAACAGGTAAAGGCTTAACTGATGCCAGTTTTCCTGTTAAAGCAAAATATGAGCTTGCACAGTGAATGGGCACAGGGTACCGGAATGGTCGGTGCCCAATAAATGTAGACAAATCCTGTCTGTGACACTTTTAGCATTGGGAGGGAGGGAGGGAGGGAGGGAGGGAGAGAGAGGGAAGGAGGAGGAAGGACAGGAGGGAAAGATCATCAAAGAGAAAAAGGATGACTCACTGAATAATCACATGGACATTTAAGTTTTTTCTCTTGACGTCTCAGTAGCTGAAAACAAACTGAAGTAACATAAGCAAGTTATCCTTCGAGAGTAGGCAGAGACATACACCTTGGCATAAAGAGCTACAGGTTACTTTTAAAAATCTCATCGCACAGGAGAATGCAACACAAGAAAGTGCAATAAAAGGACGTGTGGATCAATGCATGTAAAAGCAGATCCAGTCAGGAAAGCCCTGGCCAAGCACACAGGAGTTGTGTGTGTTGTTGTGTGTTCCAACTCCTACAGCAGCACACTCCTGTAATTAGAGAGAGCTTCACGGCAGAGCCTGGGGCCAGCTGGTGACAAAACAAAGCAGCCTGGGGGGAGAGGAATTATGGGACGACGTATGGTGGGGGGGAACTGGGAAAGGGGAAAGCCTTTGGAATGTAAACATAGAATATAGAAAATAAAAATTAAAAAAAAAAAAGCAGCCACCTGAGGTTGTACTCTGTCTTCCACAAAGCACATGTGCACACACCCATGTGCTGCCTTCAGACAAACACAGGAACGCATGCATACCCACGAGCAGATCAAGACCAAAGAATCAGAAAGTACTTTAAAGGGTAATTGTTCTCAACTGTAACAAACATAACACAGGAACAAAAATGGAAAAAAGACAGGGACAGAAGAGTGTTTCTTTTCATCTACAGCAAGTCTTTAAGCAAGCGGTTCTCAACCTTTGGGTCTCAACCCCTTTGGGGTTGCATATCAGATATTTGCATTATGATTCATAACAGTAGCAAAATTCTGGTTATGAAGTAGCAATGAAAATAATTTTAAAGTTGGGGTTCACCACAATATGAGGAACTGTATGAAAGGGTTACGGCATTGGGAAGGTTGAGAACCAACACTTTTCAGTAAAAACATCCAAGTTTAGTACTCTGAATGCTAAAGAAAAGTATATGCCTAAATTAAAACCACAAGTCAAGACCCACAAGTGAGAAACCATAAATGCTGTCTCCACTATACTGCAGAAAATCCAAAACACTGAAGACATGGCCTAATTTGTGAAAGATACAAATATATAGAGATGACTACAACGTAAAAATGAAAATATGAGTGTACACACACAAAACCAAGTTGTCACAGCAAAACAGGGATGGAGACACTACCGCCTGGGGTACAGGCTTCCAGCTAGGGTACTGGGCACGAAGCCCGTGCCTGTCAAATGCAGCAAATGCAACTATAACAGAGACAGACTCACAGCCTAGCTCAAGGGACAGACTGCAAGTTTTAAACACAGCAGGAATACCTGTCTCACATGCTCTTCCACATCCTCCTAAGCCCAGAAGACAGAACCCAATGTCCACTCCCTTGACCCCGGTGAGCGGCAGCAACAGTGACAACGAGTTCACACAGTGACTCAGCCGGTGAGCTGGACACCCCAAGGGTTGCCCTGACCCAATTGCCATGAGGCCAGCTAAGCTTCTGGGTCTGGGGTGATCTACTAGCCAAACCAAGTAAGCAGAAGAGGTTCCCATCCAGTTTCCTTATAAGACCACAACCACCACTGATTCCAGGGAAGCTGGCTTGTGGCTGTGCCCCGTTCTCAGGGGCCGGGGGACAGAGTTGAGGACCGGAACTCAGAAATACAAGCCTAAGCTGCCCAGTCAGGACGGGCCTGCTGGATGGGTCAGATAATGGCTGACTGATGTCACCCCTGAACGCTGATACTCACCAGCCACTTCACTCTGAAGGAAAAGAGGGCACTGAAGGCAAAGATCACCCACAGGATTGGACAGGCAATGAGTCCCAACCAGAAGATTCTTGATTCAGCCTCTGAAATGGTTTTGTTGTCTTGAGGAGTTGACTACAAAAGCAAACAGTACAAACATTATTTCAACCGCTGATGCCAGGCTTATCAGTAAGAGGCGCTTTTCAAACAGAGAGCACACTGCACTCGAATTCAAAGTTTAATAGGGGTGATCCAAGTCCACAGTTAGAACCAAATGCACAAGTCAGTGGCTCTGCCACTAACAACCTTAATAAATGAATTATTAGACTGTTTTGGCTCAGGAACTTTGTGTGTTCAGGACAGAATAGCAAGGCACGGCCTTTCACAGATGAAACTCAATCCTCTTGCACTCGTGCTGTTCATTCATAAGAAAGCTTTGCAAGAGTTAAGGAAATCAAAGTGCCATCTCGGAGACTGCATGTCCCAGCAAAACCCAGGAACTGACGAGGAAATGAGTTATTTCCAAGGCAGACTGCTGTCAGGAACACAAGCTCACTGAGCACACGGCGGCTTTCTGAGAAGTATTACTTCTTCTAAGCAGCGGGCAAACAATTTAACTGGTAGTATTGCCAAGACTCTTATTCTGTGTCTCCAAAACAAATTTCTACAAGAAAGTGAAATGTTCACTATTAGCAAGAAGCAGGATGATGCAAAACAAACAGGTTCCCCAGTTACGAGGGCACCAAAGAGTAGATGGCTCAGAGAGCAGACCAACCATGCTGACCCTGTGCCCAGCCGCCATCTTCTTCCTGACAACCAGGACAAGACCATAGGGGCAAAGACAGAACACACTACAGGAGGCAGTGTCTGCTGAACACAGAGCCATCCCAGGTGATGCCCGGGAAGGCAACAAAGCTGAGGGCAACAGGAAGACTCGCCAGCAGGCCGACGGGCAGCCTGCCCTGCTTCCAGGATCCTGGCCTGTGTGTGCCTCGTTTCTAGACAGAGGCAGGAAAAGCACTGTGCTCTGGTGGCTGCCTGACTTCATACTAACAGGGCAAGTGATATGCACCGTGCTCTCAGCCCTGACTCCTCCTCCCTTCAGTACCCAGAAGGAGCCTGCACACACTTTATTAATTTACCTTTCTGGACTCAAACACCCAGTGGCTCTTCCCATCCTCATCAATATGATTCCACCAACGTAGGCCGACCATTAGTCTACCTGTGACATTCTGGGAAAGATGTATATGAACATACATTTTTTTAAATGATTATTTAAAGCATTGTAAATCCTACCTTAGTGTACTATTTCGCTAATTCAGTTCTCCCCAGAATAGCCAGTTAACCCCACATTCCAAGCCCGACTAAGGACTAAACCAAAATGGCCATGCCAAGAGCAGGGTGCAAGCAGCTTCTAGGATAAGCAACAGAGCATGCCCAGAGCAGCACCCTTCTTCTCCCTGTCCTTCCTCCACATCCCTATCTCCCCCTTCTTTCTAGTTTTCATTTTAAGATGGGGGTCTGTCTCAGTTAGGAGTTACCATTGCTGTGATGAGACACCATGACCTAAGCAACTGAGAGAAGAAAGGGTTTATTCTGCTTACACTTCCAGGTCATAGTTCATCATCAAAGGCAGTCAGGCAGGAACTCAAGCAGGGTAGGAACCTGGCAGCAGGACCTGATACAGAGGCCATGGAAGAGTGCTGCCTACTGGCTTGCTCCTCATGGCTTGCTCGGCCCGCTTTCTTTTTTTTTTTTTTTTTTTTTTGGTTTTTTGAGACAGGGTTTCTCAGTGTAGTCCTGGCTGTCCTGGAACTCACTCTGTAGACCAGGCTGGCCTCGAACTCAGAAATCCACCTGCCTCTGCCTCCCAAGTGCTGGGATTACAGGCGTGCGCCACCACCGCCCGGCTTCGGCCTGCTTTCTTAAAGAACCAGGGACTATTTGCCCAGAGAAGGCAACACCCATAAGGTTTGGGTCCTCCCTGATAAATTACTAATTAAGAAAATGCCCTACAGGCTTGCCTACAGACCAATACTTTGGAGGCATTTTCTCAACTGAGATTCCTTCCACTCTGATAACTCTAGCTTATGTCAAGTTGGCCTAAAATTAGCCAGTACAGAGTCTCATATCGTAGCCCTAGCTGACCTAGAACTCACTATGTAGACCAGGCTAGCCTTGAGTTTGTGGTCCTTCTGCTCCTGCCTCCCAAGTGCTAAGATCACCGCATACAGCACATGCCCATCCGAGGTCCTAGTTCTTCAGTGCTGAGTTTGTTTGTGTTTGAATTGGTCTGGTGTTATCTAATGTCACTGTTTCCGTTGAATCTTTTTGGTCAGAGTTTGATTTTGACTCAATCTCAGACGTCTTATCTTCAGAATAGAATTTTAACCAATATACATATCCTTAGGAGTATAGTTTTGACACTGAAACAAATGTGCCCTTACTTCCAACCCCATTTGTAAGCATCGAAAATGCTTCAGGCGTTGAAAACTATCCTATGGAGGCAAACCTGCCCTTGGCTGTGAAGACTGATCCCGAGTCCCAAGTACCTGGAGCTTTTACAAAACAAGAGAGAAAAGGATACTTCTTAAACATTTGCAAACTATATTGGAACTTTACCTAGAAACTATACCCAGGATATTCATAAATCGCATCAGAATAAGAAACGTAGGTCCTATGGCTGCCGGTGCTGTTCTGTAGCTCGGCACAGGGCACTACAACTGAGCAACGTTCATGTCATCAGGCACACCTGGCACTTTATACATGAAAGGGATAAAGTAACAGACAAATGACCATCAGTCCACAATGCTGTCCTGATTCTTTCAGTTTATTCGTTATTTGAATTCATATTAAATACAATTTTAAAATAAAAACAGAACCTACCTTCACTGCCCAAAAGTCGCATGACAGCAGCAAGATAATCGTCACCATGCAGGCGATAAAGCTGCTGCTGAGCAGCTCGCAGAGGAGGTAGACCACAACCGCACTGACCCGGAAGAACAGATGGAAGAAGGAAGCCACTGGGTGCCTGAAAGCCAAGGCACAGTAACCCCGTTACACGTCACCGCAAGAGCCAGCAGGCCCACCACCATGAGATAAGGGGAGGAGAAAGCAGGCAGCTTTCCCTCAAGTCCCCACCTCTAAACTAGGTTCTATTGTCACAAGAAAATGTCTTACCTGAGCTGACTCTGACATCTCACTGAGTACAATCTATCAAAGCACCCACCCAGACCTTACCAGCTTAGATTATCTAATCATGTCACAAGAGCCCCAGAGTGAGAAGTTACTGCAAGCATTAAGACAAAGTCACCATACAGCTTTGTCTCTTCCTTTTCCTCCCCCTGCCCCTTTGTGACAAATAAGGTCTCACGAGGTAGCTCAGGCTGCCCTCAACTTCATATTCTTCTATCCTTACCTCCAAGAACACATGCATGCATCATCATACATGTGTACATGGGTTTTTTGTAACTTAAAATTTTTTAATATATTTAGTTGTGTGACTATCACCACAATCTAACAATATTTTATTACTCCAAAAAGCAAATCTGTCCCCACTGGTAATCATCCCTCTCCTCTTCCCAATCCCCTCAGCCCTAAGCAACCAACCATCTTCTGTCTCTATAGATTCACCATATGGAACACTCCATGTAAGTTAAAAAAAAAAAAAAAAAAAAAGTCTCCTGTGACCAGCACCTTCACTTAGCAGTGTTTTCAAGATTCAAGTAGAAGTTTAACTTAAGTTCATTTCTTTACAGGAAATACATTTAGATGTACATTTAATTTTGCGCTGCTTATACAAGATATAATTCTGAAATTTACAAAAGAAATCAAAATGTCTCGACAGAAATTATAGTCTCCCTATTTTTGTGATTTTTCTTTAAAAAAAAAAAAAAAAAAAAAAAAGCTGAGAACTGAACCCAGGGCCTTGAGCTCTACCACTGAGCTAAACCTCATCGCTTACAGAAATCACATAAAGAAATGGTGCATCTTCAGAAAACAGCAGTCAGCACAGACTTTACAATATCAGTGTTCAAATAACTGATTTCCAGGTTTGCTCACTTGAAAGCTCAGTGCTGAACAAAATCTGCATGCCAACTACTAATCTCAAGTTTCCCTGTCACTCAACAGCATAGAAGTCACAAGCATGCCTAACCTACTCTGCCTTGTTTTGAAGCTCAGCCCCACCCAGCCCCTAGACAGTAGTACCGGTGGGTGATCAAGGTGTGGGAAACCCTAAGAGGTGGGCCTAACTAGAAGGAGTGGGTCACCTCAGGCAGATTACGGTTCTTTCTGTTTCTAGACTGCCATGAAGTGAACAGTATTGCTCCATGACACCCTCTGACACAATGTCCTGCATCACCAAGGGCCCAGGGGCAGAGCCAAGCAGAAAGCAACCATGCACTGAAGCTTCCCCACACCCGCCCCCCCCCTTTTGTCAGATGTTTTCTCATATCAAAAAGAGGGACAGGGAACTGCACTAAGGAGGCAGAGACAGGCAGATCTCTTTGGATTCCAGCCCAGCCAAGTCTACATAGTAGGACTGTGTCAAAACAAAACAAAAACAAAAATATAAAAAATGTCAACACAAACCCCATCAGCCAGCACCAGCATCTGGACAGAACAGCCAGTAACATAACTCCAACTCAGCCTTGTACCTGATTTTGGACTTTCTTGGTCTATTGGTTGTCTCCTCTTCTGCATCGAACAGTGAGACATCTTCAGTGTCATCATTACTGTCCTATTAGGAAATTAAATATCTATGAGAAAAAGGAAAGTCAGAGCTTGCGTGCCTACTACACACAAACCTACACAATCCTCAAAACAGAAGGTATAGTCATGAGTTACAAGTACCAGGAACTCACAGCCTAGGAAAAAGGCACCTACAGATCTCTACCCAACACCAGTCACCTGAAGAAAACCCCCTGTGAGGATCTAATAACCAGTTAACACCAGCCTGAGCCCTGAAAGAACAACGAGGAGCAGATGGTGCTCCCCAACACTGACATCAAAACTGAAGCTCCTGGAGGTACACTTAAATGGTTTTTGGCGAGTTCATAAAACCATGTGACTGTATCCTGTTTCCATGACTCCTCACAATGCTTTCTCTTCTTACCTGAGGCTAAATAACCACCATCATGCCTCTAGGACTTGTTCCATCATTTTCCTCCTATTCTTTCAAGTAGCTCTTTCTATTAATATATAAAACCTCTCACACCAAATCGATGACCCTGGAAGAGGGATAAAGGGCTCCCAGGAGGAGTCCAACACCTGCAGAACGCTGCTCCTAAGATGACTCCTAAAAGACTGCTGGGTTTCTAACATTCTTCTGTGAACTCCTATGAACAGGTCGGGATGTAAAGTGAATGAAGTAATGGAAAAAAGCAAGAACAGATACAGAACAGGAGGGAACGGAGAACTTCCAACTAGGACTGATGAGACAGAATTCCAAGGATGCACACGGGTTTCAAGAACAATGAACGGCTGACATCCAAGACCTTACTTGGGCTGTTTTTACTTTACGATTATAGAAAGTTCAAGTGTGGCCCCTTCTGCCTGTAATGCCAGCACTTGAAAGACAGAGTCAAGACGGTTATAATCAATTCAGTTGGAGACAGGTGAAAAAAAAAAAATAGAAGGAATTAAAGCATGTCTTTGAGCTAACACCAACAAGCTTTTGCAAAGGGCGGTGCGTGGAAGGCTACCAACAGTGCAACTGGTGAACGCTTCCCAGCGAACAAAGGTAAATCAGCAGCAACCCAACAATGGAGCACCACGGGCTCCACAGAACCACCTGTGGGTGATTAGCAAAGATGCAGGGATGGGAGTGGTATGAAAATCCCAGGGGAAGGGAGACAAAACAAAGCAAAACAACAACAAAAGGGGGGGGGGATAGTTGTTTAAGTCTGCAGAGAAGTTTTAATGCACAGGTTGCCTGGGGGGAGGGAAGGTAATGACTATAAAAATGTCAAATGCCTAGCAGGCGGAAGGGCTTAGACTTAGACTTCCGCGGCACAGACTTAAGAGCAGGAAGAGGTAGCCCGGTTGTCTTTTCCCAGCCTCCTTCAATCTGAGTGCACCTTTAGAGAGCTGAGTTGAAGGCACCAATGGATTTTCTCTATTCCACATTTCCACCAAGTAGACTTTTCTTATCACAAATTCTAGCTGGCCCATCCTCAGACACTTGGTATGTCACCGTGTCTGTTATTATGATCCAAAAATATGTTGTTCCCTAACCTAACCTCTCCCCCCACCCCCTATCCTGCTCTTTGCGGATACCATCTCCTCAAACACCCCAACCTGACAATGCAGGACAAGAAACCTGTGTGATACAATCTACATGGGAGTTCACAGTAAAATTTTAAGGGAAGAAAATATATTACGTATACTAATCTTTGGCCGAAAGCCAATGGCTACACTGATCTCTACGAGTACAAATGCAATGTCCATCTTGAGTATCTGTGTTCAGCGTGGTAACAGCTGCTGGAAACCAGGCTCGGGCAATCTCCCTACAGAACCGCCCTGCACTTGAGTGTCAGGGCCCTATAGGCCATTCCCCTCATCCCGGTAGGCTATGGATGGAGAAAGGGGTTACCCCGACCTCACACCCAGAGATCCCTGCAGCCAGTGTGCTCCACTCCCGCTGACGACCGGCCTCTACGTAGCAGGAGGCCCCTGTGCCTCCCTGGTCACTGGTGCACCCTATCCCTCAGAGCCCACAAACCCTCTAGCGACAATTTGCCCGGGGCCGGCCCTCCTACCCACTCAACTGCCCTTCCTACTGCTCAGGCAGTGGGCGGGCACACGGACCCATCAGCCTCGGGGAACTGGGCAAGACCCCAGGCCCCAACTCAAGCACCCGCACCGGCTCTCGGCGCTCAGCCGCCATCCCTCACCTGCGACAACATGACGACCCTGCAACAACCCGCCCCCCACTTCCGGGAGCCACGACAGCGCAGCTGCTACGCGATCCGGCACTACAGCCAACGTCACAAGCACACCGGGAAGTCACTTCGTAGGCGGGAGCATCTCCCGGGACCGGAAGGCGGTGGGCGGGTCCATACCGCGAGGGCGGGGCTCGATAGTGGGCGGGACGTGAAGAGCAGGTCCACGCGGCGAACGCGCTCAATCGGAGTCGGGAGATGTGGGCGGGGCCGAGACGGAGGTAGGCGGAGCAGGCATGAGCGTTGGGGCAGGGGCTGCACCTCTAAGCAAAAGCAAAACGCTTGGGAATAAGTTTCCTAACTTAGTTCTAAAGGGAAATTTCTTGGGTTATGAATGGAAAATGTTTTTTGCTACCAGTGAAGTACAAACTGTGAGTCATTACCACCAGCGGGGACGCCCTGAGAGAGGCGGGGCTTTATTCTGTCATTTAACCTTGTAAATGTATTGCATTTTAGTATAGTCTTACTTTCGCGATTTAAATTTTAAAGATACTTGAGAAATAAATGTGTCCTTGGGAAGGAATAAAAAAAAAACGAGTAAGAAAAAGACAAGAGGACTAGCGTAAACAGTGGGGGTACTGCTGTAAAGGACATAACAGACCAAGAACAGAGGCCAGTACCGTGCACCTGCCCTCTCTGTACCAATTATATAGCCAATCTCTATGTACATCCTTTCTCGGCTGTAAAATGGGAAGGAAGGTGATGGCTTTACAGAACATTTGGTAAAATGGCACAAATTTGTTTTTATTACAGTTTTAAGTCACCTCCTGATGGTGCGATCTTGCCTATACCTAAAATTCAGAGAATTTAAAGCCATCTTTGCAACTGTAATGATAGCCATATTCTGTTTGCTCAACTATGTCAGACTGTTGAAAGGCTCATGCAATGTCCCTCTCACCTCTTTTTTGTTTTGTTTTGTTTTTTGTTGTTGTTGTTTTGGTTTGGTGTTTTGTTTTGGTTTTCGAGACAGGGTTTTTCTGTATAGCTCTGGCTGTCCTGAAACTCACTCTGTAGACCAGGCTGGCCTCGAACTCAGAAATCCGCCTGCCTCTGACTCCCAAGTGCTGGCCTCTGACTCCCAAGTGCTGGGATTAAAGGCGTGTGCCACCACCACCCGGCCCCTCTCACCTTTTCTTAACTGAAGGGACTCTATTCACAGGAGCCCCGGTTTTATCTGGTTCTTTGCCAGCACTACGTCAAACACAGCCTTACAATAATGAAGAAACATCAACCTAATTCCCAAAAAGGAGAAAGCTGGCAAGGTAACTGCACATCTCCCTGTGAAGGTGGACAGATGACCTATGTCCTAACCTGCTTGGGCAATGAATTGTTTTGTTTTGTTTTGTTTGTTTTTTGGTTCTCACTTTGTATATGAATGCAATCTGAATTCATTACCATGTTTTAAAATTTAGAACATGTGGCAAGAAAGTGAATTTCCCACTTGTTAGGAGGATTTTTGTTTTCATTTTTGGAGGATTGGTGGGGGTGTTTCTTTGCTTGCTTTTGGAATAGGGTGTTGCCTCCTAGTAACAGCTGACTGGATGCTCAGCCCTCCTACCTTACCCCCACCTCCAAGGACTGGAACTTAATGATGGGGAAAGTCTGCCTGGGATGTGTAGAGACCATATACTCCTTGTTCAGGCCCTGGACCCTTCAGTGAGCATATCCACCAGTGAGCTGGTGAGCTACTCTTTTCAAAATTATCTACCTTGCCTTTGACACCACCACTACCCCCCAAATATTTAAATAGGAGCCTCAAATATACTTGATATTATTATTGGCTCTTTTTGGTAAAAAAAAAAAAAAAAAAAAAAAAAAAAAAAAAAAAAAACTTCATTTTCTTCTGATGGAGAGTGTTCTGACCAGTAAAATCCCGCATGTTCTAACACAAGTCTGCCTTTTGAACTCCCCACATCCTTTACCCAAACTGAGTTTTGGTCTTTGCCAAAAATACCAGGAAATTTTTATATAGTATCCTGATAGCCACTGTTAAAAAGTTTCAGGAAGCCAACGATAACCCTAAGTTGGTAGTGACACATGGCATCTACCTGCCAGTGGCCACCTCTTCATAGACGCCCAGTCAGTGACCTCACCTACACCTCACTAAGTGGTGGTGCTCCCCACCAGCATGCTGGTGCCTGCAGAATGCTATCTCCTGCTGTCTTGGTGTAACCCTATCTGTTCTTTGATCCATAGAAAGGTTCATGTGAATTGCCAAAGCAATGTCAAAAAAGAAAGGTCTAGACACCAACACTCACTTGGTTTTCTGTTTGCTGTAATGCTGCTGTAATTTCCCCAAGCCTGGTTTAGATAAACACATTTTGTCCAAGTTCGGGGGCTGCTGTTTTTCCCTCCTTCATGAAATTGTCAATCGGCAGACCTTTGATCTTACGAATCCATGCAGCTTTGCTGGCTTTTCCTGGGTCGACCTCTTTAGTGGACGCGCTGGCTTGATATTCCTTCATCTTGGCTTCTGCAAATTCTTTTTCCTCCTTCACAGTCAACAGCATGAACCCAGTGTTCATTCTAAGAGGATCAAGGGTCGTGTAGAAACGAGGCCGTTCTTTCTTGAGAGACAGGGTGGCTGTGCCGCCTTGAGGAGCGAGCATTCGGTTTGGTTTAATGACCTGCATGCTGGTCAGGGGCCCCGCACGGCGCTTCGCCCCATCAATTGAACTGGTCAAGTGCTCGTCACCCCTTAAGCTGTCAGAGACCTTGGGGCGGATAAGATTGGGCTGGGGTACAGTGGCCTGGACTCTGGGACTGTGCAAGGACTTTTTCAAGTTGGGCTGAAGTTTCTGGATTTCAAGGGGAATGTTGGTTTGTTTCACATCCATAGGAAGATTGCTGGCGCGCAGCTGATCCACTGCGTGTTGAACTGATTTTCCCTTGAGAGTTAGGACTTTCCTTGGATATGGAATTGAAGGTCCCCAGGCATCAATGACTTGAGTTCTGGGCCTATGGGGATAGGCAAACTCTTCAGAATTGTGGGCTTGTTGCAAGGCATTGACAGTCAGAAGGAATCGGTCGGCTGTCATAGGGCCTTTCCAGAACTTTTGCAATGGATGACTGACTTCGCCTACAGGATTTTCCATATCATCTGCTCATTCAAAGACAAAACAAAAGCACGTCAGCATTCTGTGAAGAGGAGGGACCATCTATACACAAACACTGAAGCCATTCTAACTGCGAGGCACACTGAGGTCTTGATGCCGAAAAGGCATGCCGTCAGACATCCTGGATGAAAGCAGTCTATTTGGCAGTATACCTGCCAATCAATAGCCTAAGTTCCTACCTGTTGCCTATTCCAGAGGGTGGGATTCCTCCCTTGTCCCCTGGTTTGGGGATTCCTCTCACCCCAACCACCATCTAGACCTAAGGGTTTCAAATGTGTGACTAAGAAAATGGGTTTTTCCCCCCAAACCTATTTAACTGTATTTTCTGATATGTATATGTGTTGCAGCATCTTTCCAAGTTCAGACATTTACTCAAGATCTCTGTCCAGGACAGCTCCGGAGAAGCAACCCACAGATGTTTCAGTCTACTCCCACAGGTGCTCCTATTGGACCTGCACCTTCCTAGCCGCAAATGTCCCACAGACCCTGAACAGCCAACTCTCCTAAGACTGGACCGACATCCCCATTTTCTTAGGTTTCCCAGAGACACATCACCCCAAAGTCAGCAGGACCAATGGCCTCTCCTCTCATGGATGTCTAACAAGGCCATCCTCTGCTACATATGCAGCTGGAGCCATGGGTCCCTCCATGTGTACTCTTTGGTTGGTGGTTTAGTCCTGGCAGCTCTGGGGGTGCTGGTTGGTTCTTATTGTCATTCCTTCTATGGAGCTGCAAGCCCCTGGGGGAATGTTAGCCCAGCAGCATTCCTTCTGGGCTCCGCCCAGCAGTTACAGAGCAACAGCCAGCGAGGCTTGCTATAAGAAGGAGTTCGGCCTCTCTTTGCTTTCTCTGACGCTCTTTGTTCCTTGACCCTTTTCTCTCTGACTCCTTTCTCCCCTTCCCCCTTGCCCCTCTCCCCTCTCTTCATGTTTCCCGCTGGCCTACTCTCTCTGTCTCTGACTCCTTCTCCCCTTCTCCCCTCTCTTTCTCTGCCTCTACTCCCTTCTCACCGCCCCCCTTCCCATGCCTCCAAATGAACTCTTCTATACCAGACCTGTTATATGGCTGACACCTTGGTAGAGTGAGGGGTGCCTCAACGTGGACCTGCTGAGGCAGCCCCTCCCACCGCACCATACCCACAACACCTATCACTGGCCTTACAAAACATAACCCACATGATTTGCTCTTTAGATGTCATAAATAACTTAAACAGTGTACATACCACCACCTACATAGCCACATACACACGCCTTATAAACTATCATTTTCAGGTGCACAGCTTCTCTCCCAGAAGTCTAAGGATAACACATTCTGTATCGAACATTTTTTTCTGTGTATAGTAGCTTTGGGTCTGTCTCTTGGGGATATAGTAAGTAATAACTTAATTAAATGTCCATAATAGTTCTTCCCATCTCTCCCCTTCGACACACACACATACACACACACACACACACACACACACACACACACACACACTCACACACACACCCTGTCCATGCCCCTGGCGATCCCCAAAGTCACACTGACTTTGCTGTTTTACCTGAAGATAGGTTCTTGGTTTGCTTCAGGTGAACCCGGGACTTTGAGAACTCCTGTTTACTAGACACGGAGTCTTTCAGGCTGTGCCCCTGAACGCTAGACTTGGACTGCACGTCCCCGAGGCTGGCCTCTTCCCTCTCCTCCTCTTTGTCCTTGCTCTTCTTTGCTTTGCTTCTGTCCGAGCTGTACTGCCACTTCACGTTTTCAAACTGGAACACGAGGATGCTGCTGTCCGTGTGGGCCACCATCCTGGAACCAAAACCAGAGTGTCCACGGAAGGAGCATGGAGGCCCCCAGAGCAGACATGGCAGGTGGGTCTTATCCAATCCCTAGGCTGAGGGAGCTGTGGCCAGGCAGTGACCACAGGGATGGGCTGGCTCAGGGGGCTGCATCAGGCAGGGGTGAGTAGTTTGTAACTGTTTTCTTTGTGAATTAATTAATCGTGAAAGGGACACGTGTGTTCTGATTCCTCCACGGCTCGGGTTGGAATACCTCTTCAGTGAATTTCTAGTTCTGCAGTACCTAATCCAAGTACCTAATCCAAGTACCTAGGATGCCCAAGTACCTAGGATGCACTCCACTCACAGGTGTCAGGAGATTCACTATGTTTTTCTTTTGAGCTCAATATCTAGACTCAGTGTTTCTATTTTTACCCTTGAAATTAAAAAATAAATAAATAAAATCCTTCTCAGTGGGGAAGTGTCTTCCTGCTGAGCTTCCACACAGAGCTCCTCTGACTTCCCAGCATCCTCCCGGTCTCTGGATATAGCGGAGATAGTTATAAAGCATGGTGACTTCTAATGCCTCTAACTCTTTGCTCTCACACCACAGGTTTAGCTCTCAGGTTTCCCACCTGGGGCTACCTCCCATCCCTCACTCATTTCTTTCACTTTTGGTATTTCTTTTCCATTTGTAGAAAATAAACTGCTTTCCTCTGTGTGTGAGATTTCCTAGAACTATAAAGAAATACACTGTCTTCTTCTCTCTCTCTCTCTCTCTCTCTCTCTCTCTCTCTCTCTGTGTGTGTGTGTGTGTGTGTGTGTGTGTGTGTGTTTCCTCCCTAAGTGCTGTAATTTTAAGACTTTAACCTATAATGTAAACTCTGGAAAAGTGACCCATTTGGGCTAGAAATGCTGAAACAGAGTTTGAGGGATCAGGTCCCATTAAGGAATCTCCGTCAGGTTTCTTTTTACTCAGACTTAAAGGAAATCCTCCAAGCTGGGCATTATGACACACTTGAGAGTAAGCACAGCTCTCACTGGGCCCTGATCCCTAAGTCTAGGGCAAAGGTCAGTTAGTCCCACAGGAGACTGCTTCCCTCGGCCAGGCTGGAAGGAAGCACGCCGGCCGTGCTCTCCCAGTAAAGCCAGAGTCACGGAGGAGAAGGAAACAAAGATCACATAGAAAGACTCAAGCCTCTGCGCTCCGCACCGACCTACCACCCACCTGTTGCCCTGATAAAAGAAGGATAGCACAGGGTCACCTCTGGCATCAACTTTTATCACCTTCAGACAGTTCCCATTGAGGAAATTGTAAATTCGGATCTTGCCGTCTCCACAAGCACTGATGACGCGGAGGTAGAGGAGAGACACCTGCAGCACCTCCCTGGAAGGGATGAGAACACACAACAGACAACGCCTGCCTTGTGGAAACGGTCTGGAGCATTCGGGTGGAGTTGGGAGGTAGGAGCCATGCCTGGCCTTTGAGGTAGTGTTTCCTGCTTTTATAATTCTAGATTTAAATCGTGTACCATCCATCAGACACTCTGTAGTTCTTCACAGTTTAATCGCAAGTCGCAGAGGACAGAGCTGCTGCTTCGGGCTTTTAGGGGGCAGTTGGGGAGAGACGCCTAACACCTCACACGGCCATTTATTTTTTCATGCTATTTGATTCTTAGTTACATATTTATGATGAGAATTGGGTTTTTTCATTTTATTCCTTGTAGAACCATTTTTTGTCTGATAGTCATGTAAGAAGGAACAGTATAAGGCTAAGGATCACCACCACCACCACCACCACCATCATCATCATTCTTTTAGTTTTTCAAGAAAGGGTTTCTCTGTGTAGGCCCGCCCCACCCCCACCCCACCCCCAGCTGTCCTAGAACTCACTCTGTAGAGCAGGTTAGCCTCAAACTCACAAAGATCCTCCTGCCTCTACCTCCTGAGTGCTGGGATTAAAGGAGTGCTTCTCCAGTGCCTGGTTCAAGGATTATTTTTATATGAACAGACCTCTTCAATGTATAGATTCTCTTTTTGGTCTTTAATGAATAACTGTCATTCCTTCTGACAGTGAACATCCTTAAAGAAAATTACACTTTGACATGAGACTTGTGTCTTTTTTGATGGCCAGTGGGCAAGTGAGGGAGCAAAGGAAAACCTCAGACAGATGCTCTCAAACAACCGTTCTCCAGTCACAGGGTTCAACTTGGTTCATTCAGTTCTGATCATCATAGTGCCCTTTTTATTGATGTCCTTGAAAAGTTGAATTTAATTGCACCAACTTGTTAGATGCCACATACAAAACAAGCCTATTCGTCATCGTCATCGTTAGCATTCTGTCTAAGCTCCGCCCCACAGTTACCTGGCAACAGCCAGGTATGGCTGACCCGCTATAAAAGGGGCTGCTTACCCCCCTCCTTGCTCTCTTGCTCCCTTGCTCTTGTTTTCCCTTCCCCCTCTTTCTTCATTCCCTTCCCCCCCCTCTGCTCCTACTACCCTTTTAACTCCCCTCCCCATGCCCTAAGTAAACTCTATTCTATACTATACCGTGTGGCTGGTCCCTGGGGAAGGGATGCCTCAGCATGGACCCACTGAGGACCCCTTCCCCCACACCTCCATAGAACTTACCTCCCCCCTCTTTATCTTTTTATAAACACAACAGTCATGATCTACCACCTAGATCTGCTATCACTTGTATATGTGTTAAATGTGTCCCCAAATAGCTCATGTGCTAGAATCCTGGTCTCCAGGGTACCAACACTGAGAGAAACTTTTAAGAGGTGGGCCCTACTGGAAGCTGATTAGAGCATTTGATTGAGGAAGACACTGTAAGAAAGCAAGGCCACTTTGTACAGTCTGTCCTTTCTGGGTCTCCACTGTGTTGAGGTGCTACCAACAAGGCTCACCACAGGCTGGACAGACAGGACTGCCTCCTCCTCAGCATCCAGAACTGTTAGCTAAAGAAGACTCTTTCCTTTACAACCAACCCAGCTTTGGGTAATTCATTAAAGTAACCAAAAATCATCAGCCATGGCCTAATTCATCCACCACTTTGTCGAAGGAGGAGAAGAAACAAAACAGATTTCTCTCCATTTCCTTCCCACATCACCTACTCAAGATCCTCTTGGGAATAGCTCATGTCGTATTTTCCATTGAATGCTCAATATATAGCATGATGTGTGTGTGTGTGTGTGTGTGTGTGTATGTATGTATGTATACATACATATACATATACATACATATGTATAACATCATATCATATATATATATGAAGGTGTTTTCAGAGTATGGTCATTGCTACAAAATGTTAAAAAAAAAAGTTAAAAGAATAACATCTACTCTATTTGGCCTTAATTTTGGTTGATCTCAGGCCAGATGAAGACTGTTCAACGCCCTAACAACTATCAAAAAAGAAACAGCAAAGACCACAGAAAGGTGCACGCTCAGCGTATCTAAAAAGAGCAAAGAGATGAGTGTGCCCTGGACCCTCCCTAGGTGCCGGGGGAAGATGTCAGGCTGAGCTTTTATTCAGACATTTAAACACCCAACAAAGTTTTAGCGTTTTGATACCTTAAGCAACTGTTAAGTCTTCCCCGTGCAGTACTCTAACACCGAGAAGATAGAAATTCCCTGTGCAGAAGGGTTTCCTTTACTGTGTCTTTCTTGACTTTGCCGAGCTGGGCCTACACTTCCCCCAGGCTCCTGTGACATTTAGTAGTTTAGCCCATACCAGTATATCCTGTAGTTACAATATCAGCTTCGGAGGTAGAAACCTATGGCATCTGACACTACCACATCCTTGGTCTATATGCCACTGGGGAAGCACCTTAACCTCTCAGTCTTTCCTCAGGTTCCCCACACACACCACACACCCCATGGAAAGGAATAATAATTTCCACGTGTAATATCTGCTACAATTAAATGAACTCCATTTTTTTTTAACTTTGTCCAGTACCTGGCAGGAGGTCATAACTAGGTCAGACCCCTTTTAGGCTTTATCTGGCCTGTAGATGACTCCTGCTTTGCTCTTGCTTTCTGAAATTTACTTGGAGGAATTACATCAGTGGGAGATGATGGTCACAGGAGCTACAGAATTCCATCCTTCTGTAACAGCAACAAAAACTAAAAAATCTGTCCAAATCTTTTTTTTTTTTCAGAAATTGGAAAACTACAGAAGGCTTATGGTATCCCTAGAAGCATTTAGACAGAAAAGATGACCTTAGAGTAGATAAGAATGCTGTGTTTTGTGCTGTGTTAATTGGCCCTAGTCCGTCCACTGTAGATGCAGCCATGAGAAAAGTAGCCACAGTCTCGGTACGAGAAGGAACCGAACAGGCTGTGATCATGATGAGTTATACGTGCTGTCGAGTGGCTTCTTGGAAGACTGTCTTAAAGGCTTATCTCTGTTACCTAAGAACTCTTTCAGTGCTGGAGCTGCTACCCGAGGAGTGTTTGCTGGAGATGGTCACAGGTAGATAATAGGGCTCTTGCTACCTGAGGTCCTAGAAATGCAGTAGGGCAAATGATACGCTAACTAAAAAGTCAGGAAAATGCTGGGGAATGAGAAGTCAGGAGCGTATTCCTGGGAATTTGATGTCCACACATGTCCAGAGCTCATGCTTAGGAAAGGTCCGAGATAAAAAATGAAAATACAGTACACTCAGGAGGATGAAGCAGGAGACTGCCAGCTTGGGCTTTCTAACAAGACCCTACATAGAAACAAAACAGCTAAAGCACATTTCTCCAATTAGTAACCAACTGTTTTGCCTTACAACTGAAAGGAAAACAAAAAACAAACCCAAGCAGAGGACAAGAAATAATAAAAAACTATAGCATAAGCTAATTGGGTTAATTAAAAAAAATCCAGGAAATCAATGGAACAAAAAAATTAATCCTTTGAAAAGATCAGCAAAACTTGATAGACCTCCCAGCAATTCTTTACTAAAACTTGCCTAGGCTTAGAGACGCCCCAGGCTCAATTCCTAGTGCTGAAAAAGAAGTAGAACAAGAGAGAAGGTTCAAGAAAAAAGGAATGAAGCCGGGCGGTGGTGGCGCACGCCTGTAATCCCAGCACTCTGGGAGGCAGAGGCAGGCAGATTTCTGAGTTCGAGGCCAGCCTGGTCTACAGAGTGAGTTCCAGGACAGCCAGGGCTACACAGAGAAACCCTGTCTTGAAAAAAAAAATCCAGAAAAATTTTAAAAAAATTAAAAAAAAGAAAGAAGGGATGAACTAGGGAACGTTTTTGCTGATGGATGGAAAGTTCTATAGGTAGGTAATGTACAACATTGTGAATATACTATAAACTGCTATAGACTAATGAAGTGAATTTTAGATCATGGAAGCTATGTCTCAATTATAAAAAAGTTAATTAGGGTGTGCATTGTGGAAAAGACATTGAAGTTTGTTTCTTTTTTAATCCAGAGTATAAATAAGATCACCGTCTGTCAAACCAACTTTTCATGCCCAGATTTCTACTCTCGTGACCTTCTCCCACACTATAATCAAAATCACAATTTTAGTTGAACACACAGAATTAAAGAAGGAGTTGCCTTTCTCTAGCTCCTCCATATAGCAGCTGTCTACCATATTCAATCCTATCCCTGGAATCCTTCAGAAAAGCACTCTATAAATGCTTGCTGCCAATCAAATACTTTTGAACAACGTATGTCTAGCTAACACCATTACAGAAGGGTAGAGGAGCATGCAAACAAGGCCTTAGCTATATCCTCCAGGTAGTTACGGCCCTTCTGTGCCCTTGCCAGGTATCAAGAACCAATATGAGGCTGGAGGGATGGTTCAATGATTAAGAGCCCTCGTTGCTGCTTCAGAGGACTGGGCACAGTTCCCAGCAGAAGCATGATGGTTTACAAACACCTGTAACTCCGGCTCCAGGGGGTCCGACGTCCTCCTCTGACCTCCACAAGAACCAAGCGCTCTCAGGATGCACATGCACATATGCGGGTAACCAACACTCACACATAAAATGAAGTGAGCAAATCTAATTTAAAGTCTGTAAAATACAAACATGAATGTTGGTGGTGACATCCGTGGAGAGTGGCAGTATCTGAAGTTGCCTGCTGGCAGACAGAAGGCCCGTGGGTTCATGAGATGACAGACTGTGAGATCGAGCTAAGTCTTACTTGGGTGCTATTTAGAAAGATTTAAAAACATACAGTTAATACTTTTCAGGGGACATCATATAGTTGACTCCCTTGTTTGAGGTCACAGCTTGATTGTCCAGGTGGTTCTCTGAAAGGCTTCCCCACAGTTTCCCGGGGATTAGGTAAATCCACTGAGCACAGGCATTTCTTAGTATCTACTAATAATGTAGTTACCATATGCCACAAAGAGCATCCGGATATATACACACATCTTATATCTTACACCACATGCCTCTCACACGGCTGGTGTATACGGAGTGTCAAGAAATCTAGAACTGGACTTATTAAACAACTATCCTCACATAGACTCCCCTAAGGAGTCCACTGACTCTTTTAATCGAGTAATAGAGCGTTTTGTTTCTTGGCACTTTAACGCACTGAGGGTATGAGGCATTATTCCCGGAGTCTATAAAACCCTATAGGCACAGCAGAATCATTAATTGGCCTCGATAGCCCTTCCAAGTGAGCCCAGCCGTGACTTCAGAATACTTAATAGGCACCAAGCAGCCATCAGCACTAAATCTGGACTGGAATCGAAAAATGAAACCCATTTGCAGGCTGGAACAGAACCTGGTCTGTTAACTTTGAAGTATAAACTTTTCAAATGTCTTTTGTTATTTTTAGGCCTTGGCACATGGATTCTTTTAAGGTTTCGCCAGCACATGTCCCTGGCACTAGGACCAAGTTCAAGAGTACTAAGTTTAGAGTTGGCATCATTGGGGACACCAGATCTGCTGGTGCACCAAATAGCTAACAGATGTGAGTTTTACTGCGTGTCGCATGTTTTCTTGAGTCTCAGCACTTGGTAGGCTGAAGCAAGATCACAAGTTCCAAGCAAGCCTGGGCTACCCAGGGAGACCTACTCTTACTCCACCCCACCAGAGCAGCAGCACGCAGAGGGCCCAGTCCACTGGAGCCTGCACCCCACCCCACCCCACCCCACCCCACCCACGGCACCTACTTCGGATGCTTGAAGGCCATCAGGCAGCGCTCGTACTTTCCCACCATGCTCCAGGCCATGACCAGGCCGTCAGCACCTCCAGAGACCAGATGCCATTGGTTAAAGAACAGGCACTTCACGGCTCCCTCGTGCCCTGTGAGAGTCTGTAAGAAAAGACGCCAGGCCTTTCAGACCCTCTCAAGTTAGACCGTGACTCCTCCGCTGGCCAGGGTTGGAGGCTTCTGTAGCGGAACCCCGAAGCTATATATGACTGAGTTTAAGTTCTTGTTCTGGCTGGTCAGTGGGCTGGGGCAGGCTCCATCTCCCTGGAGCACAGAGAGGCCATCATCCTCAGCTCTTTGCCACGACTCAGAGGGCATATAGGGGCATTCTGATGCCTGCAGCTGAGAGGTTCAGCCACAAACAAGATCAGTATGGAAAAATCCCGCATTTCACTGTAGTCCTGTGGTGCTACCTCAAGCAAGATTTGACTAGTATTTACTATAAAGCCAGCAGTCCAAATCCAGCAAAAAACATGCTTGTGGACACACGATGTGGTCTGGATGCACCCCACAGAATCCACATGTTAGATATTGAGTCCTCAGATCCGTAAGTCAATGTTCACACTTCATAAGCCTCTGGACGTGATAGCATTGTGATGCTGTGCTCTCAGTAATGCATGTATCTGGCCAAGGACTTGTGTCCTGTCCCAGGAGACTTTGTTATAAGAGCAGTGGTCTCTGGATGCTTTCTCTGTCATCCGATGTTCTCCACCATGGCATGGATCATCCCAAAGGCCTTTCCTGGAAACCAGTTCTAGGACTATGCACCAAATAAATTTCTATTCTTTATAAACTATAGTCTTGGGTATTTTGTTAAGAATAACAGAATACTGAATAGACTAAGACAATTTCTAATGCCTTCCCAACACTTTTTTTTTCTTTTGCCTTACTAAAATAATTGGTGGTGGGGCTTCCTTAGAAAAAGAACAAATAGTTTATTGAAAAAAATAGTGTGTTCTTTTCCAGACCACCAGCTAGGGCCGCGGTAGGATATTCTAGGGGCTGACTCTGCCAGCGCTAGGAGGGTACCTACTCTGCCTCTCTTAGAAAGCCCTGGGGCTCATGTACTGTGGCCGCACGGAGTCATTATGCTGCCTTCATCCACCCACTGTTTCACAGTGTGGAGCATGATGCGGGGGAGGGGGAGGGTGCATCCTGGATCCTACCCTGACTGTCTTTGGACCCCCTTCCTTGGCTGATTCTGGGTTTCCCTGGTTGCTGGCTAGTTAACTCAATGGCTTGAGGATGGTGCAGGGAGCCCATGGAGGACCAGACCTCCATGCCCTTTGAACCGGTCCCCAGTGACCAGCTCACTGACCACTCACCTTTTGCAGCTGAGCTGTAACGAGGTGCCACACCTTGACTATGCCTCGCTCACAGCTGCTCACAATGTAGGTTTCACTGATCTTGGCAGCCAAGATGGGATCTTTGTGTTTAAAGGTCTTCAGGCACTTCCCTGTCTCTATGTCCCATTCTGACAAGGAGAGGTGACAGAAGAGGCGAGGAGGGGGGTGGGGAGGAGAAGGTTACAGTGAAATTCTGCTTCTTGTCTTAAAACGGTGCTTAGTGACTCTTCCCCGAAAAACCTTCCCCTGGATGGTACCCCTCCTGCAGTGACACGGAGCCCCCTGACAACTGACCCTTGAGAAAACCAGCAACGCAGACCCTGGGACTCTCTGACCCTTGGAGCTGCAGTGCTAGACAACTCCAATAAGCCTGGATTGTCTTTGCTGCTGCGCAGACTTCATGAGAACCAGGGCAAAGGTAGTGCCATGAGCCTTCCCAGGGGCTCCCTTCCTGACCCACAAACGGCGAGCTGCCATCCTCTCTAGGCCAGGCTTTCCTGACGCTGACAGACGTCGGGATTTCGTGGCATCATTTTCACAGACAAGGGTGGGTTGGATGCTGCCCCTCTGCAGGCTGGGTTAGAGCAACTGCACTGTTCACCCCGAGCTAGGTGGGCACGGGAGGGAATGGATATGTGAGCAAATAGAGCTACAAGATGCTTCAAGGGGAGGCCACAAGTTCCAGGGATGGCATCTGTACTAGACGCTGTATACATAAATATACGCATAGACATTTTGCCACTGGTATTAAACAATGTTGAAACAACTATTTAATTGGCATTTGCATTGACCTACGTGTTATATATCAACTAGAGGTAGTTTAAAACATAGGGAGGGATGTATAGAAGTTCAGTGCAAGTATTGTGCTATTTCACATAGAGGATGTGCATCCTCAGATGTGGTCGGTATCCAGGGGAGGAGCTTCTGGTATCTGTCTCCAACGGACACAGAGGAACGACTGAAATTGCCAAGCATCAAATCCACCTATCTAGAGCCTTCAGCCAGGGTATCCATTTCTGGGAAACTCTCACATGAAAGACCTCAGAAATCTCTCCTTCATTGTATTTGCTCTTGAAGACTACTAGAACATATTACCACAAAGTTTCTGGCTGAAATACAAATGGATTGCCCTTTATAGATGTGAGATACCATACCACATGGCTGATGTCAAGGTGTCAGCATAAATATCCTCCCCTACAGGGGGGAACCCATTTCTTTGTCCTTCTCTATGGCCTCCTGGAAGCCACCCTGTCCCTTGGTTCATGATCCACTCCTCCACCTTCCGTGTCAGCAGTTTTCCACCTCTTCACCCCTCTTCAACAGTCACATCTCCGTTGGATTACAGTCAAGAACGCTTCTCTGTTTTTTATGAAGCCACACAAATACATTGGCCCACCATCAATAATCCAGAATAATCTCCACATTCAAAGGTGGAGATATTGATTTAATCATATCTAAAAACAATCTTTTTTGCATCCCAAGATGTATTAGTCCATATGTCATTGCTTTAACAAAACACCTACCATGTGTCTACATGCCATTGCTTTAATAAAACACCTATCATGTGTATTTATGATAAGATTTTATTCAGCCCAAAGGCTTAAGGGTTCCGGGGGAATGATACTAACATCAGCTCTGGTTTGTTGATGGCCCACTTAGCTGTATCACTTTATGGTGGAAACGTGTGTGTGTGTGTGTGTGTGTGTGTGTGTGTGTGTAAGTATGTATGTGCACATGCGTCGAAACATTGCCAAACTGGATGTCAGGAGTCCCACAATCCTTTCTGCAGGCAGCGCCTTTGGTTGGCCCAAAGACTTCCCAACCAAGCCCCTATGTCACTTCCACTTGCCACAGAGGTGACCAAGCTTCTGACACATGAATCTTTAGGGGAACACGGCCAAGCACAAGATAATAAGATAATCAAGTCACCAGTTCCAAGAATCAGGGTGTAAACACTTTAACTTGATCTTTGCTCTGCCTGCCACACTCAACATCTAAAACGGCACCGACAACCCCCCTCCAGTTTCCCCCTACTTTGTTCTCCCTTTATAGTCTTTATTATTTCCATCAATTGAGTTTTTATATGGCTGGAGGCTTGGGGTTTTTTTTACACAGCATCACTACTTGCTTTTATAGCTTTCTTTTTATATCCAGTTAGTGAGAAAGTACTGGCAATTTCCCCTCTGGAAGTCTCTCTTCGGCCTGGGATGCTGATTATAAAGCCACATCCGTCTGAGTTCCCTCATACTGCTTGTTCTCAAGGATTCTGAAGATACCGCAGCAGTTTTCTAAGGTGCAAGGTGTCCTAATTTTCCCTCTCTCTCCACATAGTGAACCTTTTCCATGTTCCTCCAAACTCACATCTGACTTACTGTCTCTAGTACACATTAGATCATGTCAAGTCCAAACTGAAAACACACCTATGGCTTTAAGGTTCAGTGTTGCATCATGGTGCAGGAAATGCCTTCTAACCGGTCCCCATAGAAGACCAATATTCAACACCACACGCAGCAGTCCAGCCACACCAAATAACTGGAAGTACTCGGTTCAGTCTTCCCGTCCTCCCCTGTCCGTTCTGCTCAGAGGATCTTCTACTCCCTGCCTAAAGATCACACTCAAGTGGTGTCCTGCTGATGAAATTTTCCTCATTTACTCTTCTTTCTGTGTTCCCTTTGGATGCAGCCTGTGGTTAGGAGCACATGACTGAGAGCCAGGCAGTCCAGTTCAAATCATACTTTTTTTTCTCTTTGTAGCTCTGATTGTGGCTACTTTCCTCTTCCGGTGATTGTGATGGGGGAGTGCTTGACAAAATCAAGAATCACCTGGGTGATGAACCTCAGAACATGTGTGCTTGGGATTATCTTAATGACATCAATTAAGGTGGAATGGCCCATTCACTGCGGGTGGTAGCATTCCCTAGGCAGGTGATTCTTGAGTGTTGTTGAATGGACAGATTGACAGATACATGAACAGATGCGCAAATAACAGAATGAAGCCTAGTTATAGACATGAGTGAGTGGGGCGGATGTGCTTGAAATCCCAGAACCCAGGAGGCGGAGACAGGAGGATGATGAGTTCAAAGCAGACCAGGCTATATCAGGAAACCCCCGTCTAAGATGGAGGAGGAGGAGGAAGGAAGGGGGAGAGAAGGAGAGGAAGGGGAAAGGAGGGGAAAGGAGGGGAAGAAAGAAACCGAAGGCAAAATTTCTCACCTTTCACCTGTCCATCTTTTGCTCCAGATACAAGCCTGTTCTTATACACATCCAGGCAAGTGATTGTCCCCTGGTGACCATAAAAGATTCGTATGCAAGCCCCAGTTTTTATATCCCAGTACCTGCAGAAACGAAGGCATGTTTTAGAGATTTTTCTGAAGGTCCAGAGGATCCTACTGTAGAGGGTTCCTTTAGATAGCTGGATAGTCGATAGTGTCTTGTCACTACTGTTGGCGTCGTGTAAGATCATTCGCATAGAAAAAGTAAATCAGCACAGTGTGCACTTTAGAACTAGTAACAGGTAAGCACATCAACCTCCAGAACTCAAAGCCATTCCTCTATCTCTAACCAACTGGAAAGCATAAGGATCTGAAGCCGTTCTGAATGGAACGGAGTTGTGAGGCTTAATAAGAGATGGAATGGAATTGTGAGGCTTAATAAGAGTGCACTAGACTGTTATAACGAGAGTTTTAAACAGAAAAGAAGGGAGCTCGGGACGTAACTGAGTAAGAAAGAAAGACAAGGGCCTGAGTCTGACCCCTAGAACCTACATGATAAAGAGCTAGCATGGCGGCCTGTGCTTGTAGCGTGAACAGTGGGCAGGTGGCAGGTCCATGGGGCTTACTCACCTATCGGCCTAGCCTGCTATGTGGGTTCTAGGCAGTGACACTCTATCTCCAAAAAGAAAAGGTGGAAACACATTGAGAAGGATTCGGTTGGGACTGCAGCTAGAGTTCAGGACCTTGCATGTGTAAAATCCCAGGTTCAATCCCCAGCACTGGGGCAGAGGTTAGGTAGTACCCCGAGGAGTGGGAGGGAAGACAGAGATGAAACAGTAAACTAATGGATGAATGAACAGAAATGCAGCCTTGTGCAGACTGATAATGATCGCATGGTGTGAACTGTCACGTGCAGGCAGCTCCGTTCCCTCCCTAATGGCCAAAACCGAAAATAAACCAGAACAACAACAACAAAACCTCAGAGAATAGCCGCAGGCGACTGAGATAAAGGACTCACCCTACCACATATGCAGATTTAAAAACCAAAGTAATCGAAACACTGTTGAGCAAGGAGAGCCCCACAGAAGAGTGAAATGTAACTGAAATGTAACTGAAATACAGGAGAGCCTAGAAATGTCGAGATAGAGATGCAAGTCTTAGGGCACAGCTAGCCTTGCAGACCAGCGGGGGAAACTTTTTTCTCTTTCTTTTGTTCTTTTTCATGAATGATGGATGCTGAGACAGTTGGGGACACAAATGAAAAGCCTCTTAAAACAAGAATGAATTGTAGGTAGACTGAATACCTGAAGGTGAAAGGCAAAAATAAGATTAAAGGGGGCGGGGCTTTTACAAAGGCACCACAAAGCCAGATGTGATGCCGCCTAGAATCCCAGCATACACGAGGCTATAGCAGGAAGGTTGCTGTGAGCCTGGGCTACGTAGCTAGACAGTTAGAAAACAACCACAACCCAGAGCTCATGAACTTGGGCACCAGGTGACATAGCTAAGATCATCTGTGGCAGCTCTAGACCCGAATACCAGAAATTACACACGTATTTATCTGCACAAATATCCACCCGGTAAAACCCCGTGACTCCACACAAATAAGCCATGACTGCTGAACACACCCTATGGGGAGTCTTAAACCAAGTCCAGGTCAAGACCAAGTATTTTTGAAGTACAGTTCCGTCTATGTTGACTTGAAGCAGAGGTATAAACAAATAGTTGGTATTTGTTTATAAAATATATAAGCAAGAAGCAAAATCTATAAGGAAATACAAGACAGTGATCAGTATGAAACTTTGGGCAACATTACCTGTCTGGAAAAAAAAAGAAACAAGGAGGAGATCACTCATAGGCCAGGAAAGGGCTCTTTCCCAGTCTGAGCAAAGGGCATAGGAATATTTATTACATTCTTTAATATGAGAGGCTGAAGGGATGGGTCCCCGCACCCATACCAGACAGCTCCCAGTGGTCTAGCTCCAGGGGATTCAACAGCCTCTGCTACCCTCCACGGGCAACTGAACTCAGCTGTATAGCCACCCACAGGCACATCCTCATACACATAATTATTTTTTAATTTTTAAATAAATCTCTAAAACTAAAATATATGAATTATACTCAATTTAAACATGGCTTTGCTTCCATATTATATTTCCAACCCATAAAAAACTAAGTTATCTTGAAAGAATTTATTTAAATATATATATATATATATATATATATGACATGTTTATTTAAGAATATTTTTTTAACAGAAAAAAACTCTGATTTTCAACACCAACGCTGAAAATCTACAACTTACAAATGTTCTTTAAACAGTAAATAAAATCCTGGCCTGTATCTTGTAAAAAGAACCCTGCTTTTATAGGTATTCTAGAAGTAATGTAATTCAGGATAACCTGTACATAAATATAAAAGGGACAGAGCATTCTGTGCTTGCGTCTCCAAAAGCTACCTAGTTTTGGCTGGCCCTAGACAGGACAGTGATCGTGACCAATGGCTCTCACCTGATGCTCAGATCGTAACTCCCACTCAGGAGGATGTTGTCCTCCTCAGACAGGAAGAGAGCCCTGACGCTGCCGGCGTGGCCTCGGAACTCGATGGGCAGCTCCTTGACCTGCATGATGTCCAGGAGGTGGATCTTGCGGTTGGACGATATGGCCATCAGATCTCCCCCGCTGTAGTGGATGATTCTGTTTTGGTCAAACCTGGGTTTCAGGAGGTGGTAGAGATGGATTATAGGAAAGAGTTAGTGTCCTTCCTGGGCCCACACAGCACCTGACCTTTGCCTACGGCGGTGGAGTAATAAGAACTTCGGTGCCTTTCAGAAGGCAAGGCCAAGTGATTGGGACCCAATGACCCCTACCTCACTCTACAGAAGTCTGTGTCAAGGACGATTAAACCCTGAACACACTCGTAAATTTATATTTTTTAAAAATAGCTTATGCATGCTAAATCCCTTAATGTCAGATTAGTCTGAGTGAAAGTTCCCAAACTTAATTGACGGTGTAAGTCTGTTTCTCATAGAAGACTTCAGGGGGATGTAGTGGGGAGTCCCATGCACACTGCATTTGCTCTCCTGTCTTTCCCCCGTAAGGAGCAGTTCTTAGGCCTGGAGTTCTGTGCTAATACGTACCACTGGCAATAAAGAAGATTGTGAATCTCCCTTTGCTCCTAATGAGCTTTATAATCAGTCCACCACTGCCAAGTGAGAGGAATTGATTTCCCAATCAGAAAACTGTTGTTGAATTAGGTATTACATGAATAGGATGACCAAATAATTTGTCCAAAAAGAGCCATCTTTAACTGTGAGGGAGAACGCTGCTATTAGTTACACGGCAGTGGCAGGGTAAGGAGGCAGTGTTCCAGCAAACAGGAAGGCAAAACCACTTTGAACAGGAGAAAATCTTGGGATTCATCTCCTGATTCTTTATGTCACATCTAAAGTGTGACACCCCCCTACACACATGTAAAGAGCATCTGTCCCCACACGGCTTGTCAAACTATCCCCATGCAGACCAATAAGATACAGGCAACTCAACAAAACCTTGTGAATAAAGAGAAAGGAACTAGGCCAAAAAATATGGCGGGGGGGGGGAACTATTAAAATACTTTTTTTTTTTTTTTTTTTTTTGGTTTTTCGAGACAGGGTTTCTCTGTCTAGTCTTGGCTGTCCTGGAACTCACTTTATAGACCAGGCTGGCCTCGAACTCAGAAATTCGTCTGCCTCTGCCTCCCAAGTGCAGGGATTACAGGCGTGTACCACCACTCCCGGCTTTTAAAATACTTTCTTAAGGCTGGGGTTACAACTCTGTGGCAGGTGCATATGGACCTAGCATGTGTGAGGCCCGGTGTTCTATCCCAGCCTTATATACATACATACATACATACAATACATACATACATACATACACACACATACATGCATGCATACATACACAAAAAATAAATAAAGCCTTTTGTGGCATATCTAGATGATGTCATGTGGTTCCGTTATTATAAATACATTTTCATATATAAAATAGATACCAGAGCATTTTACTGTGTTGTGTGACAGAAATGTATTATATATCCCCATTTCCTTCAAGTATGTGCTATGTGTTTAAAAACATGATTCTGGAGATTATAGTTCAATACTGTTACTGGCTAGGTTTATGTCAAGTTGGCATAAGCGGGAGTCATCTAAGAGGAGGGAACCTCAATTGAAATTGCCTCCATAGGACAGGCTGTGGGCAAGTTTGCAGGGCGTTTTCTTAATTAGTGATTGATATGAAAAGGCCCAGTCCATTGTGGGTGGGGATACGTCTGGGTCCTGGCTTCTGTAAGAGAACAGGCTGGAGAATCCGGAGGAGCAAGCCAGTGAGAAGAATTCCTCCATGGCCTCTGCATTAGTATCTGTCTCCAGGTTCCTGCCCAGTTCGAGTTCCGGCCTTGGCATCCCTCAATGGATGCTGCTTCAACATATGTAGGCTAAATAAACTCTTTCCCTCCCAAGTTGCTTTTGGACGTGGTGTTTCGTCACAGCAGTAGTCACACTAAGACAAATACTACTAGTGACAGTTGTCTCTCAGTGACACAGACGCAGGAGACCAGTATTTCTCCATACACTGACTGGGATTACAGGACTCTTCTCCCAGTCAGCATGTATTAGTTCTCAAGTTGGAATCAGACAACAGTAAAATTGTAAAGAACCAAAGATTTCATGTGTGTAACCTGTCAAAAGTCTGTTGATCAGAATATCCAAAACTAATGAAGGTGGGTCTTGCAGCAGAGAATGGCGCAGGTTAAACATTCGTTGTTCAAACAGGCTCTCCTGCCGGTTCAGACCCGGAGCCTAGCCGGGGGAGCCCTGCCTCTCAAGCCAAAGACCGTCCAGAGAAGCCTAAGGGGCCTTCAGAGGTCGTAAAAGATCTAGCTTCCCACACCACACTTACGTGTCAGAGAGAATTCGGATGTTGTAGGTGCCACAGAAAACATTCCTTTCCTCCATCTGGACCAGCTGGGTTTCCTGGTTCTGGTAAGCAGTCCACAAATTGTAGTCATTCTAATGAAGAGATAATGGAGTCAGAGTCGTCATGGACTTTACCCAGAGTCTAGATGCACCGGCCCCATCCCCAGTCTCTTCTCTTCTCCTCAAGGATGTAGTTGCTGGTTAGGGTTGTTGGAGAGAGGCCCTTAAGTTACCTACCTGTCCATTAGAAAACGCTGAGATGAAGGTACTAGTTTATGTTTGAACTCTGAATTTTCTACAGTTTGATTCTATGCACTTTCATGGCTGAATTTCAAGTGCTGCACAATTTTCCTGAAAATGAGTTCACACAGGCAAGCTCACACGGGCATGCTCACATGGACGTGCTCACACGGACATGCTTACACAGACATGTTCACACGGACATGCTCACATGGGCAGGTAATAATACACCAAATCACAGTTGCCTTTGACCAACCATCAAATAAAATCAGGATTTTGTATTTACAGTCCAGGTACCTGATAGTGTGCTTCACCCAGTGCCTTAGAGTGCAGTGCTCAGATACCCTTGACCCACAGTGTGCTTACAAAGCAGACCACTTGCCCACACAGAGCTCACATCACCTTACAGGTGACATATCTGAGACTCGGGGAGGGGACATGAGTTTTATCAAATCTCAACAGGGCGATTCTCTTTGTCTCTCATCTTCCTTTCTTCCCCCTTTCCTTCTTCCTTCCCTCCGGCCATTCACCACACAATTTCTGACTGGCTCCAGCCTGTCAGACATGAACATTCCTGGTACAGATGTCTGAAACAAATTTTCACTTCCATTCCTCTCCCCGGCCCTCAGAAGGCTGGAAAGAGTCGCACTAGACTGGTAGGAAAGAGAGACTGTCACAAGAGCACCCTACATCATTGTGTTTGCATCAGACAGGCCCGAGAGCATCCCTTGTTGAGCCTCTTTGAACTCTAGCCTTCTCCTCCATGTCTGGACTCCTCCTCAGACGCAGTCATCCCTTCTCTCTCTCTCTCTCTCTCTCTCTCTCTCTCTCTCTCTCTCTCTCTCTTTGAGACAGGGTTTCTCTGTGTAGCCCTAGCTGTTCTGGAACTCACTCTGTAGACCAGGCTGGCCTCAAACTCAAAAAATCTACCTGCCTCTGCCTCCCACGTGCTGGGATTAAAAGTGTGCGCCACCACCGCCTGGCCAGGTTCTCTCTTCTTAATCTTTAATCACATAGACGTTCTACAAACCTGCCTTATCTCCAGTACCCATGACGCTTGTCACACATAAAAGAGAAACATACTTAGAAAAGTCATATGTGTGTGTGTGTGTGTGTGTGTGTGTGTGTGTACACATGTGAGCACTTAAAATGTACCTCTGTCACTAAACTGCATGGAAGCCCTTGAGCTTTCTGAGTCTCAGTTTCTTTACTGGCACAATGGGTAGGTGAACAAACTCAGAGATGAAAGCTTACAGGTAAAGGTTGGCAAATGTCTTTTCTTGGTTTATATTGTTTGTGGGGGGAAAAAAAAACAAAAACCCTTTTAACTGGATATCTTTTTTTTTTAAGGCAAGAAGTTCCTTTTGTTTCTGTTTGTGTCTAAGCTAGCTCAACTGGCCTTAAACTCACTATGTAGCCTAGGCAATCCTCCTGCCTCAGCTGAGATTTCAGATGTATGCTACCACACAAGAAATTTTACCTAACACCGATTTTTACCTTCCCCTGAGCATTCGAATGGACTGGGAGGTCAGATTTTGTAGTCCTCAGTGGCATCATTAGCTGGAGCTGAATAGCCATCGGGCCTTTGGGAGGGCAGCAGGCTCTCGGTTAACCCTAGTCTCACAGGCAATGCCACTACGACCTCCCTCTAGATTCTCTTCCTGCACACACACACACACACACACACACACACACACACACATGCCATCTCTAAATTATACTCCACAGGTTCCCTATGGGAAGCCAAGTCAAACCACCCCTCACTGAGTATCTTTTGGTGCCATCTGAATAGTCTTTAGGATAAATGGAGCTTCAAGAGATAGGAAGGAGCAGACATGGAGTGATCTTAGGGGTAACTACAATGCCTGGGTAGTGAGTGTTCAATGCTCCACATTTCTTCCCTTTGTTCTTTTGATTGATCGCCTACATATTGGCTAGGGAACTACAGGTAACTGATCCGCCCTCCATCAAGCAGCAGACTGAACCCGGTAGTGAGGTGAGAAACCTGGCCTTCTAGACAAGCCTCAGCCCTCTTTCCATGCCCTTCCCATTCCAAAACAGCAGGCTGGAGTAGCCTCGAGATGGGTAGACTCCTAGGACTCGGGGGAATCGGAGGCATGGCTGCCACTGCTCCTGGCCCCTAACATCTCCACCAGAAGATTTACTGCCATTGACACAGACCACTGAGAGGACGGCCCAGTGAATCCCGCTCATGCAGCAGATGATGGCATCAGGGCTTATGTAGGAGGGACTTACGTGTGGCTAGCCACACAGATGGACTTTGGCCTTCTCAGGAAGTGGTGCCTCCCCAGGGCCCATGTGCTTGCCTGTGGGTGTCAACCTTCAGTGGCCGACGGGAACATGACCCCTTCGACTACTTACCTCAGACAACACCGAAACCCACCTTTGTTCTCAGTTTCCACTTCTGATTTTTTGACCGTGAACGCTTCCCATCATCCACTATTTTGGGAACTGGGATTGAGACTTTGTTGGCATAATTAGGATCTATTCCCCTCGTGTAGGACCCCTATACAGTTAAGAGGGAAAGAAAGACTATACTTGGACATCTATACCCTTGTGTATATTATCACACTATCTACAATAGCTAAAATATAAAACTAAGGTAACTATCCATTAAAGATGTAAACACACACAGAGCTGCACACAAACACACACACACACACACACACACACACACACACATGTGCATGTGCACACACACAAAGGAATACAAAAAGACATTAAAATGAAAGAAATACTATTATTTGCAACAGTTTGCATGAAAGTGGAGAACATTATATTAATTGAAATAAGCCAGGCACATAGAGACAAATACATAATCTTGCTTGTATGGAATCTAAAAAAGTTGATGTCATAGAAAGTGGAAAGAATAATGAGTACCAGAATAGTGACTAAAGTGGTGGCCGGGGAGCAAGGGGCAGGGTTGTGGTCAAAGGACACAGAGTTAGACAGGAGGAGGTTCAGGAGATCTATTGCCTGGTAAGTTCACGATCACTAATGATAATAGATTGCATTTGTAAATGCAAAGCTAAGTGCTCTCTGTATGGTGTAAGGTGATGCATTCGTTAGTGACATTTAACCATTCCATATTGTACATACACTTCAAACCACTGTATTCTGCATGATAAATATAACAATGATATCTATCATCTCAAGAAAAAATATTTTGTGGTGCAAGGGGCCGAACCAAGCACTCTTCTACTGGGATACATCCCCCAACCTTAAATATGTGTTTAAAACACACACACAGACGAGAGACAGACACACACACACACAAAAGAAATGACTCCTCTTCGTTTCTACTCTCCCGGAGAAAGGGGGAAAACTAGTTGTCGATGAAATCTGGAGATGGTCAAGCCCTGAAGCCCAGGTCTGCTCAGTTACATCAAGGCAACGAGTGGACAGATCAGGAAGGCTAGTGAATGTCAAGTGCCTGGAAGGGAATGGAGCAGCTCCTGCCCGCAGCCTGCCCTACCGTGCCTGCTTCTCCTCCTCTGTCACCACCAGGTCAGCTGGCCGACATGGCTCAGAGTTAGGTCTCAGGTAAGAAACAAAGGTGGAAATGCTAGAGATGCTTCGTGTTGGAGTAAACTTCCTGTTAAGCTAAACCCAATGCATTTGGACCTCTTAAAGAATGTGAATAACTCGAAGCGGATTCCAAAGTTCATCTTGGCTTTGGGATTGTGGTAGCCCCTATAACTCTTCATGAAGAGGGAGGATTTTCTGCCTCTCTACTTTTGGGTTGGCTTGGCGTCTAGCAGTTCGAGAGATGGCCATTCAAGAGAGCTACTTCATGGTAAGTTCACAATAGATAGGGACGATAAGTTACGGTCTTTAAAGTGCAGAGTAATGTGTTCTCTCTACTGCATGAGGTGACGCATTCATTAATGACAGTTGACCATTTCACAACTTAAACTTCCCAGAGCCTCGCACATGCTAGACAAATACCATCCCGCTGAGCTGGAGCCCCAGCCCTCTGAGGACGAGGAAACCCCTGTGTTCCTGAGAGATTTCTGTTTAAAAAGAATTTCTTTGTACAGTTGTTTGTTTGTTTGTTTGTTTGTTTTGTGTGTGTTGAGAGGGGAGACACCTATGTCATGGCACATGTGTGGTCAGAGGACAACCTGCAGAAATTCTGTGGGGTCAGGAGATTGAGCTCAGGTCAGCAGGCTTTGTAGCAGGCACCTGTACCCACAGAACCATCCCTCCAGGCTAGCCCGGAGGGTTTGTCCCTGCTGGCTGCTGTGAATAGCCCTGGGCTTGTATTTTGATGCTAATTCCACTCTTCAGAGGGGCTGCAGATGAGAGTTGCCTTGTGAACTTCTCCCCACCTTAACTTTTCAAATAAAGGCTTGAGCCAATGATTGGGCGGGAGGAAGGGGAGGAGCTGAGAGTTGAGAGGAGGAGCCTCGGGGATCAACAGGACAGATAGGATAGGAGCTATCCATGGATCTATGGATGGAGGACAGAGAGGCTGCAAGCTAGGGGCCTGGAGAAACTGCAAGTTATATGGGATAATATAGATGGAAATAGAGTAGTGTAGTGGGAGATCTGCCCAATCTAGGCTTAATAGCTTGTTTTGTTACTGATTGAGTTGAGATTTCTTTTACCGGGGAATTGGGTTGGAAACAAAGTAGCAACAGCTGGGTAAAACAACGATAGACTAGACCGACAGATAACGACCCACAGGGAGGCCAGAGCACAGGGGAGTGGCTGCAAATATGGATAAGAAGCCATTTTGGGAGCCTACCCGGGAGACACAACTAAGGTTCAACCTTAGTATGAAAATTAAACTGGTCCCACACACCCCTTTCTGACCCAAAGTACCTGCAGGAGAGTAATCTGGTTCTGAATAAAGGAGTGCATGGACAGGTCCACCTTGACCTGCTGGGCCAGAGTGGCCCAGTGCTGGCTTACAAAGATACACTTGTTCAGACTGTTCTTATCCAACATTCCTGGGAGAAAAAGACAAAAGATGGACCCAGAAACACAACCTCCCCCCACCCCCCATCCCAGCAAGGCCCAGAGGGGAAGTCTCTGAGAAATCCCATCATCTATCCAGCATACTTAGAATGTACTTGGAGAGGTGGAGAGGCAGGTCACGTATAAAGTCCCGATATCTGCTGCACCCAGAAGACAGGAGTTGGACGTGATCCAGGCTCAGCAGCAGGTTGCACTGATCATCCGCCAGCCTGGCCATGCCCGCTTTCCCAAAAATCTCTTTATTCATCTCACGGATACACTGGAGCGAACTCTTCCCTTTTCCCTCTAGAGCAAAGCCAGAGAAGGTAGATGGTTGAGTGTGTAGTGAGTCTAGCCCCTGAACAAATCCGCTGCAAAGCTTGCCCCCAGATAAATCTCCACATCTACCCCGAGGCCAATGAACGTTCTAATCAGCCTCTCTCCCACCCGAAGTGGAACCTCCTGACTCAAATGAATTTTCAGTTCAAGATATTTATAGCAGCAAAGACTGAAATGGCCTCTTCTCCTGAATTTCCTGTAAAACTGTGCTGGGGAGGACTGGGGAGAGAGCTCAGTTCATAAAGTGCTTGCTGTACAAACATAAAGGCCTGGATATTGACCCCAGGCACCATCTTAAAAGCCAGCTGCAGTGGCACACATCTGTAATCCCAGCACTGGGGAGGCACACACACACACACACACACACACACACGCACAGTGTTCTAGTGAAAAAAAATTGAAGCAATTTAATAATCAGGAAGGAGAATGAATTAAAATCGTCAGGTTAGAGGTTTAGCTCAGTGGGCAAAGCACTTACTAGCAAGTAGGAGGTCCTAGGTTCAGTCACCAGCATCACAAAGATACTAAGACCGCTAAACCATTGATTATCGCTGAAGCTAGAGGGTTGGTCATGTGACTAGATATGATGCTGTTCTGTGTACCCTTAAAATTGGAAAATGTCATTTACAAGGTATTTTGTATATCATGCTTATTTCATGGACTGTCATGAATGACACGGTGTTTCACATCATGACGGAGAGCATGCATGACCAAGCCTGAGTATGCAATAGGCTGTGTGCCATCCAGGTTTCTGTCATTCAGGCTTTATGAGGTTCACACATGACAGAATCAACTGACGATGCCTTTCACACAGCGCACCCCTAACTGGGTGTGGTGCTGCACACCTGCACCTCCACCACTTGAGGGGCTCAGACGAGCAGGACTGACGAGTTCAAGCCCAGAGTCGGCTACATAGCAAATTCCAGGCTGACTTGGACTAGTGTCCACATGAGTGACCGCAGGTGCCTGGCTTCAAAGATCAACTTGGGAAGGTCTTCGGGTCTGGAATCACATTCCTCATTGAGGTTAGGTCTCAAACCTGGGGCAAAGGGCTCACTGTGGTGTCCATTAGTTATCAGAGCAGATGCTAGCCACCGGCTCCACCCGGGATCCCTCAGCCTACCTGTTACAGGGCCCTCCTTGCTGTCACACCTGAACTCTGCAGCCCAGGGATTGAGCTAGGCTCCCCTCCCCCCAACTCCTCTAGCCCCTATAACTCAGCCATTTTGGCTATCACAGTCTCTTGACCCAAGCCTCCCCTGGTTGTCTCTTCTCTCCTCTCCCTCTCCTCCCGTGGTCCATCTCAGGGTCATGTTCACTCTGGACTCTCCTAGATGTCCCTCTCCCTTGTGTCTACAATAAACCTTCTCTCCCACCTAGGGGCAGTCATGCTCTTCGGTTTTCTCTCTCTCTCTCTCTCTCTCTCTCTCTCTCTCTCCCTCTTTTTCCCTCTCTTTTTTTCTCATTCACTCACTACATTACTTTTCTCACAAAACTGGATCCAGTGCTTCAAAAACAATAACTGGACTGGACTCTAGAGGGCCACCATGTACCAAGCCAGAGCCTGGGAGACATAGGGCACACTAGCCTAGAACAGAGGGGTTAAAAAATCAAGGAAGCTCTAGAACATTCCTTTCTGATCTCTATTTCTAGGAATACCTCAGAGACACCATGGAGGGGAAAGCAAGGGCATCAGTGGTGATATTAACCAGTTTTTATCCTTCTCCTTTTACCAGGTATGAGGATTATATGAGAGAGAAAAAAATCCCAAGAGCCCAATGCCTAATGTTAAATGAAGGCTGGTTTCTAACATTTGATGTCCCTGGCTTCTCTGGCCTTGCCAATACATCCAACACCATTGAAAGTTTCCAAGTTCATCTAAAGAAGCTCGTTGATGTCCTATGAGGTCAGGTCCTGAAAAGGTCATCATAAGTAAAAATAATGTCACGGTAGTCCATGCCTACGATCATGATAGGACAGTGAGTCTAGGAGCATTGTGAGTTCAAGGCCAGCCAGGAGACACACTAAAGCTGACTCCAACAACAAAATGCTTTGGCTACCTTATAACCATCCAAAAGAAAGAAAAACAAAACTCAAGTCAAAGTATTGATGTAGGATGTCATCAAATCACAAAAGACCAAACAAAAGGTTTTTTTTCTTTTTTAAAGCTGTAGGGTGAGCTGCCTAACTCCCCCAGTGCTATGTCAGATGTCTTCATAGAGTCTGACTTACCAGTTTCTCTGTTCACATTTTCAGTCCCGAGCTTAATACCTAAATGTTTGGACATTGGGAATGATACAGGTTTGGGTCTAGCTGCCCAGGAGACGTATGCGGTGTCCTGTGTAGCGCTGTAGTTTTTCTCAGGAAAGAACATCACATCCGGGGAGTCGTCATGGAGGCCTGGAAGACAAAGAGTAGTTGCTCTTGAAGGAAGTGTGTGAAAGGGAAAGACAAAGAGAGAAAAGGTCTTATCTTTCCTCATTCTGTTTGAACGTAGCCAGTTCCCAGAATGTCTTGGATCCAACCAACCGCAAACTGATAATAAAAATTAAAAACCCACATCTATGATAGACATACGGGGAGTTCTGTCACTGGTCTCTGAACAGTTCAACATAGCAGCTGCCATAGCACTGGGTCTGCAGTCAGTTTATAAATGAACCAGAGGCACTTTAACATTCCTGGAAAGATTACCTAGGTTCTGTACAAACATAAGATTATTTTATGTTAAAAAGAACATAAGCATCCATGAATACTGCTGGCCTGGAATCAACCACACCCCCAACACACACACACACAGATAGTCGCAGATATAAGGATGGATGTTTTGATTCAAGGTCTCTGAGTTTCCAAGTAAAAATCTCAGAAAGCCTCTACTGAGGCCCTGCTAGCAAGTCCATGCTGCAGATCTTGCTAGCATTCTTTGCTTAAGGATACAAAGTGGCGTGGTCATGGAAGGAGCCATAGGAAGGGCCGCTTTCTTCCGACGCTCTGGCTGATTTCATTCAACACATAACTGTCCTTGTATCACACTAGAAATCGCAACTATTTAAAAAATAAATGTTTTTATTATTTTTAATTATATCTCAGGGTGAAGATGTATGTACGCTTGGGTGCAGATGCCCTGGGAGTTCAGAAGAGACGTCTGCAAACCAGAGCCTTCCCTTATCTACTGAACTCTCTCTCCAGCCCCAGAACATTTTAAGAGAGATGCTCTACTATGACTAAACTTGCCACAATCTATAACTAGGCTTATACAGCCCCGAGGTAAACAGCGGGTTCCTACAGCATGGGATGGAGCTATCACGAGAGAGTATGGACATGGCCTGCACATTGCACAGCAGAACACACTCAAGTGGAAGGCGCTGGGGGCAGAGGCAGGCTTTCTGCTGCCACGCCGGGTAACCAAGCCCCAAGGCTCATATTCCCCAGACTTAGGGAGCCGCACGCTAATCTACCTTAGATTTATGCTCTTGGAGTCTCGACTTTTCACCAGTGTCTTATCCTTTATGTCCTCGATACCAAAGAAATAAAGAGAGGAGCGGCACAGGTGGCTCAGATGCTAAAAGCACTAGTTGCTCTTGCAGGAGACCACGGCTTGGTTCCTCATATTCACAGCTTGTAACTCTAGTTCCAAGGGTTCTGACTCCTTCATTAGGTCTCCACAGGCATCAGACATTTACCTGATGCATATACATGCCCACAGGCAAAAACCACAAAATACAAATAGACACAACTCAGCCGGGCGTGGTGGCGCTTGCCTTTAATCCCAGCACTTGGGAGGCAGAGGCAGGCGGATTTCTGAGTTTGAGGCCAGCCTGGTCTACAGAGTGAGTTCCAGGACAGCCAGGAGTACACAGAGAAACCCTGTCTCGAAAAACCAAACAAACAAACAAACAAACAAACAAATAGACATATCTCTTTAAAAAAAAATAAACTAATCGGTTTCTTGGGTAAGGATCTAATTGATCCTAAGTCATCTAGCTTTGGCATGCCTTTAAAAGTCATGTGTGGTGGTGCATGCCTATAACCCCAGGGCTTGGAAGACTGAGGCCAGCCAAGAAAAGCAGACCATATCTGTAGCTCAGGGAGGGACTCATACGTCTACAAGTTTGACAACAATTCAAATATCCTTTGGGACCAGGAACTACATACCTTCAAGAGCTCAAACTTCAAAATTTCCCTAGAGACCACCCCTCCCATTCTTTACCCACCACTGGCTAAACCTTCTCTTCTCTGACCTCTGACCTCTCCTAATCTCAGGTCTTTGGCTTCCTTTTGCTGCCCAGAACCAGTCAGTCAAACACTTTCAAGACTTTCTTGTCAATACCCAGGACCAAGAAGGTTCCCTGCTGCGTCCAGCAATGTCTGTATAGCCAGAAACAGACAGTTTGACATGACCTCAGACCAGCTCCTGGGCCAGGCTTTGGTAGAGAACCATAGTCTGTATTTTTATCAAATCCTATTGGAGATTTGGGTGCAAACTACTGCTTACAAGCTAGAAACCCAGGTAATTTTTGGACTTTTAGCCATGTTTGGCCTGTAAAGCATCTTACTAAGATCTGGTTTCATGCTTCAGCAAGCGGCATGGTAAGATGAATTTTTTTAAAAGCTGTAAGTTTTGTCGTTTGGCTTGGTTTCTGCCCGTGGCAGTTGAGAAACAAACACAGCTTCCCCTGTCATATTCCTCCTACGCACAGTCAAACCCTAGTGTAAGAAAGAAGTAACACCAGTTTGCAGTGGTCTGAGCCCAAGGCAGGCAAGAATCTGTGTTCAGTGCCCAGGGTGAAGTTCTGCCCTCCCTTCTGCATTTCTCAGTGGACAGTTTTCTGGAATGAAGTCCCACTCAGCTTCTCCTCCTTCCGCAAATGATAGGATGTCAAGATAAGGATCACAGTCCCATACCAGCACTCTGGGCAGCCTGTGCCCTTCCAAGCCTGTCTGCACCTGTGCCCCCTTCCAGGCCTGTCTGCACCTGTGTCCCCTTCCAGGCCTGTCTGCACCTGTGCCCACTTCCAGGCCTGTCTGCACCTGTGCCCACTTCCAGGCCTGTCTGCACCTGTGCCCCCTTCTAGGCCTGTCTGCACCTGTGTCCCCTTCCAGGCCTGTCTGCACCTGTGCCCACTTCCAGGCCTGTCTGCACCTGTGCCCCCTTCTAGGCCTGTCTGCACCTGTGCCCCCTTCCAGGCCTGTCTGCACCTGTGCCCCCTTCCCAGCCTGTCTGCACCTGTGCCCCCTTCCAGGCCTGTCTGCACCTGTGCCCACTTCCAGGCCTGTCTGCACCTGTGCCCCCTTCCAAGCCTGTCTGCACCTGTGCCCCCTTCCAGGCCTATCTGTACCTGTGCCCCCTTCCTAGCCTGTCTGCACCTGTGCCCCCTTCCAAGCCTGTCTGCACCTGTGCCTCCTTCCAGGCCTGTCTGCACCTGTGCCCCCTTCCAGGCCTATCTGTACCTGTGCCCCTTCCTAGCCTGTCTGCACCTGTGCCCCTTCCAGGCCTGTCTGCACCTGTGCCCCCTTCCAGGCCTGTCTGCACCTGTGCCCCCTTCCCAGCCTGTCTGCACCTGTGCCCCCTTCCAAGCCTGTCTGCACCTGTGCCCCCTTCCAGGCCTATCTGTACCTGTGCCCCCTTCCTAGCCTGTCTGCACCTGTGCCCCCTTCCCAGCCTGTCTGCACCTGTGCCTCCTTCCAGGCCTGTCTGCACCTGTGCCCCTTCCTAGCCTGTCTGCACCTGTGCCCCCTTCCTAGCCTGTCTGCACCTGTGCCCCTTCCAGGCCTGTCTGCACCTGTGCCCCCTTCCAGGCCTGTCTGCACCTGTGCCCCCTTCCAGGCCTGTCTGCACCTGTGCCCCCTTCCAGGCCTGTCTGCACCTGTGCCCCCCCCCCCAGGCCTGTGTCTGGTCTCTGGGGCCCTCTGCTCTCACCTGAGATATTGTTCCACTCTTTCATGAACAGGACTCTGATCACATTGGCAGCAGTGAGCAGTAAATTTGAGTCGCACATCTGCAGCAGCAAGAGAGTATAATTTGCCTTAGTCCGGTGGGTGCTGTTGCCAAACCAGTAGAGGATCTCCTTCATCTTCTGCTCCACCGTTTTATCCAACATCTGGTTCAAGGAGTACTTGACCACCTCCTCCTCCTTTCCCCCCTTCCTATTGACTTTGATCCGAGACCTGTTGTAGATGAAGTCCTTCCCCTGGGTGGTCTCTAGGATATTCTGGAAATACTGTAACAAATACAGGCTATTTAACTGCCCCAAGATGCTGACTAGAAATCTCCTCTGGGATATGTCGTTGACCCTCCGGAACCACTCTTTGGTAGTAAAGATCTTCCACGCTAAGACACAGGCTTCACATTTCTGGCACACAGGGACCCAGTTGGGTCCCTTTTCGCAACGAAAATAGGGGGCCTGCTTGAGTTTTGATTCCGTGCTTTCCATAACTCTGAGATGACCAGTTCATTTAAACCTTGCCCGTTAGCAGCACCACCAAACACCAGAGGGACAGGGTAAGCAGAGAAATAGTCTTTTTGGAGCCTCTTCGGGATGAACATCTGGAGAAAACGTAAGCCACTGCGATGGATGGTAAACTGATCTGACCCAGAAACTGCCTGTAGAAGTCTGGCTTTTTGTACTGACTTCCTTGGAAACATGGCTTTACCGTAAATCTCCTAACCCTGGCACCAGAGAAGTAGAGACAGTTGCTGTATATTCTGGAAGAGCTGGTCATCTCATTTCCATAGCAGCTCTGCTGTTAACCAAATGTAAAATAGAACATGCCCCCCCCCTTTTTTAAGTGAGCATCTTTCAGTTGCTGTTATTAAGGACTTTTAAATATTCATAAATACAAACTTAGGTATAATCTTCTTACATTGGTGGCTGTTAAAGTCTGTTCCAGGACCCTGCATATTATGTTCAGTCTTTGGTTATCACCAGAGTAAAAGAACACATGTTAACAATATTGTAAGGTATTTAATCACTCAGAGCTAGCCATAAATCCGCAGAATTTTCTGGTGCAGAATTTTCAATGTCTCAAGGATATGTTGGGAGTTGACTTCTAGGCTCAGTCAGCTGCCCACCCCTTAGCAGGAGATCTCATCATAGCTTTGTAGTAAAGACTATGAAGTCTGGGGTGTGGCTTCTGAGTCTGGGCCCCAGCTCAGCTGCTCCTTGCTCTGCAAACACCAACAGGTTGTTTCATCTCCTTCAGTTTCGTCGTCTGAAAGTGGAGATAGGGATGCTTTCTACTTCACAGAGGATAAAGCGGGATACTGTGAACACAGCACTTAGGATGTGTGAGAACTGAGTGAGACACCATGCTCACAACGCCAAAAAGACTCCATAGCACAGTGTAAGTGAGTGTAAGCCCTCACTACACACTTTCTCTCTGTTGTCACCATTATCATTGCAAGAGTCTCCAATTATTCATAGACGATGCATTCTAAGACCCCAAAGGATGGCAAAAGCCACAAGGTAATATCAACCCCTAAACAATGTGTTTTCCTACACACTGATAAATAAGGCTAAGAAAAGTTCAGCAATAACTGTCTTAGTTCCCATTTCTATTGTTGTTCTAAAACATCACAGCCAAAAGCAGCTTGGGGAGGAAAGGGTTTATGATGCTTATAGGTCCACATCTCCGTTTAGCATTGAACGAAGTTGGAGCAGGAACCTGGAAGCAGGAACTGATGCAGAAGCCACGCAGGAACCCCGTTTACTGGCTTGCTGTTGTGGGTTGCCTTGGTGCTGTTTATATTTTGATGTTAATTTTGCTTCCTCAAGAGGGGCTGCCCCCAACAGAGGAGTGGGTGGAGTAATCACTTACTCAGGTGACCTCACCGAACCTTCTCCCTGTTCTAACAGTTCAAATAAAGGCTAGAGCCTGTGACTGGGCAGTGGGAGGAAAAGGTGGGACTGGAGGTCTCAGAGGAAGGAGAAGGAGAGGGGACGGAGGAAGAGGGAGGACGGGGGAAGAGGAGGGGAAGACAATATGGAGCCGAACCACGTGGCCTGGAGAAGCTGCAAGCAGCAAGGGGTCTCATAGCTGGGGAATAAATTAGTATAGTGATAGATGTGCCCACTCTAGGCATATAGCTTATAAATATAATATCCGGGCTGTGTGGTTTTTTTATTGTAATAAAAGCAGGCTTATTGGGGTCAGAAATTACCGCAACAGTTTGCTCCTTGGGACTTGCTCGGACTGCTTCCTTTTTTTCTTTCTTTTTTTCCTTTTTTTCTTTCTTTCTCCTTTTTTCTTTTTGTTTTGTTCTGATTTTTGAGACAGGATGAACTCTCTCTCTGTAAACCAGGCTAGCCTCTAACTCAGAGATCTGTCCGCCTCTGCCTCCCAAGTGCTGTACACCGTTGCTGCTGCTCAGCCTGCTTTTTTTATATAACCCAGGACTACCTGCCCAGGGGTGGCACCACCCACAGTGCGAATGGCCCTCCCACATCAATCATCAATCAAGAAACTACCCCAGTACAGGCCAGTCTACTGGGAGCATCTTCTGAGTTGAAGCTCCCTCCCCTTTCCCATATGACTCTAGCTTGTTTTCAGTTGACATAAAACTAGCCAGCACAACAACCAAGCATGAACTAGAACAATGTATCATAATGTGTGATAAAGTATGTGAATGATGCTTCTCTTTCAAAATATTACCCTTTTACAAGACTATGCTGTCTTCCTTTTTTAAAAATTACTATTTTACAGCCAGGTGGTGGTGCACGCCTGTAATCCCAGCACTGGGGAGGCAGAGGCCAGCCTGGTCTACAGAGTGAGTTCCAGGACAGCCAGGGCTACACAGAGAAACCCTGTCTCCGAAAAAAACAAAAAAAAATTTACTATTTTAAAGACAGGGTCTGGCTGTGTAAGCCAAACTGGCCTCAAACACGTGTTCCTTTTGCCTCTTCCCCACAGCTGCTGAGATCCTAAGCTCACTTTCTTGTGATGCTATTAATAATGGTCTAGACTGCCGGGCGGTGGTGGCGCACGCCTTTAATCCCAGCACTTGGGAGGCAGAGGCAGGTGGATTTCTGAGTTCGAGGCCAGCCTGGTCTACAGAGTGAGTTCCAGGACAGCCGGAGCTATACAGAGAAACCCTGTCTCGAAAAACCAAAAATAAAATAAAATAAAATAAAATAATGGTCTAGACTGTGTTGATGGGCAATTAAAATCTTGGAACAAAGCTTCCCATGATCGGGAGCTACTGTAGTGTTGTTGGGATTATCTGAGGCAATCAGTGTCTACTACAGTGTGTGTGTGTGTGTGTGTGTGTGTGTACTACACTCAGATGCACACAAAGAAGGTGTTGTGCGTTTGTACTTGTGTGTTTGTGTGTGAATCTTTTAAAAGAAAATCAGCATGAAATGTATGTTTTACCTGCTATCTGAGACGCGTTCCCTTCAGCCCTGGCATACCATACCCCCTCCAGAAGCAAGAACTTGGACCATTAGAACAAAACACACATACATGCAGTTCTTACAGGAGACTTCTGCTCCCTTATATCCTGGAAGGAGATAAGGGCTTCCTTGAGCTTTGTAAAATATTCTACAGCAAGTATAACCAAACCCAAGAGTTAGAGGGTGTGGAAGAGTTTATAAGTGCCCACTCTCCTGTCTTTCAGCTTTTCACAGATTCAAGACTTTTCAAAAGAGCTAATAAAGACGGGGAGTTTAGGTCACTGCAAAAGACATAACAACAGTCACTGGTGGGTGTTGCGATTATTCTCCTTCATACAAAACTAGGTTCTTGTCTCTGCTGTGTGGTCCTGAGCAAACTTCACAGCCCCTCTGAGCAGGCCTCAGTTTCCCCACTGAAGCAAAGGGAGGAAAGCAGATGTGTTAGACTGACACCTAGGTGTAGCTAAACTCTACAGGCTCCATTGATTCCTCCGCTGTTATTTTCATTACTCCTCTGGTACATGGTACCTTATGGATTTCCAGGGCCCTGCTGAAGGCTAGGACAGTTGGAGGAAGGCAGAGGAGACCATCACCTGGAGTGGCTTGCACCTGGAGTGGGGGGGTCACATATCAGGGCCGGGGTTGGGGACTAATGAGGTTAGTTCTAAAAGCTGACCCTCTTCTGTATAGAGAGATCTGGAGAATAGGCAGGAGGCACTGAGATCTAACTCACGACAATGATGACAAAGCAGGCAGCTAGGAATCGGAGGGTGGGGGGTGGGGGGTGGAGGGTGAGGGAGGTGGAGGTGGGGGTGGGGTGGGGGGATGGGGGGTAGGAGGCAGAGCACACTGTCTGGATACACAAGAGCAGGTGGAATTCCTGCACACGTGCCACCGCTGAAACAAACACCTTGTTTGTAAAGGTCTGGCTAAATCAGAATTCTAATCTGTGACACTGCCCTATTCCAAGAAGCAGTAAGAGTCACTCCAGGTGAGACCTAAGCATGTGCTGCTTAATTCCATCCTGGTGAATGACCTGGGGCACATTACTTAGTCTCTCTGCTGTTCAAGACATTTCACCTTCCATCTATGTGACAGAAGAAGCAGATTCTCAGGGCTGCCGGGACTGGGTGAGAGAAGAAATGAGAAACAGTATTCAAAAATAGCACTAAAAAAATGTGTAAAAAAAAAATCTACTTGGCCTTACTTTTCAAACCAACACCGATAGACCTCATCAGAACCTCAACAAAGGTGTTGGAAGACAGAGGAGGACTCAGAGCCTCCAAGCGTCTGGATGACTTTTCTAACAGTGCCTACTCTTGCTTGAGAAGTGACTAGAGGTCACTAGAGGTCAAGAAGCCTTAGGCATGGGAGTCTGGATGCTGCTGGCACTGTTGATAGCACCAGGCTCTGCTCAGTGTGGCACAGATCATGGAGCTGGCTGGCTGTTGAGAGGTCTGTCCTCTTGTGGGAGTCCAGTATGCTCCCTAGTTTCTGGAGAAACTAACTCCCAGAAAGCAGACAAAATATATCAGAGTCCTGCCCCTGTATGGACACCTGCTCAAGAGACCCCCTAAGGCAATCCCTGCTCCCTGCTGCAGAAACTGGAGACAACGGTAGAGATGAGCAAAGTTTTGATTTGTTTTTTTCTTAAGAACAATCAAGTTTGGTGGGACACAGCTTCATACTGGGCTTTGAGGTAAGACTGAGGTGAAAAGGTCATAAATTCAAGTCAGGTAGCTAAGAGCAAAACCCTATCTCAAAAGCAAAAAGCAAGAAGGGAAGAAGGGAGGGAGGGAGGGAGGGAGGGAGGGAGGGAGGGAGGGAGGGAGGGAGGGAAGAGCTCACAAGTTGTTCTCTGACCTCTATGTGTGTGCCATGGTTCTCTCTCTCTCTCTCTCTCTCTCTCTCTCTCTCTCTCTCTCTCTCACACACACACACACACACACACACACAGACCCCAAATCAATAAATAAACGTAATTTTTAAATAAAGAAGGGCTGGGGGGGGGCTTTGTAGAGCACATTATATAGAATGCATGAAACCCCAGGTTCAATCCCAGTACCAAACAAACAGCATGGTGGCACACCTGTAATCTCAACAGACAGGGCACACGCACCTGTAATCTCAGGATTTATGAGTTCCCTGTCTCAAAAAAAAAAAAATCTACTGGAAATAACAGACTCTCAAATGCACCATGAGTCTAAAGCAGAATTCTAAAGAAGTTCCTCAAACAGTCTGTGGTAATGCGAGTGGCAAATAATAGCAACATTTTTTTAAAGCAGGTTTATTTCAAAAAATTGGAAGACAGGATCTGAAGTGTTATAACAAATAAATATTTTTTGGGGTAGGAATAAGTCTATGCTCTTAGTTACTACTACATACATGTGTTGAAAAGCCACACTGAATTCCATAACTATACAGTAACTGTGTGTCAATTAAAAACAAAATTCAAGACAAAAACATTTTTTAAAAAAAGAAAAGAAGAAAGGTCAGGCCAGGAAGACATGATTTTCTCTTTTGAAGAGTATTCTTTAACTGCTAAATCCAAGAAATTCAGACTGGTTTCTGCCTCTGAAATGCCCTCCGCAGAGCTGAGCATCGTACAGGTAACTCATGCTTCAAACCTGAGCATTTGGAAGCTGAGAAGAGAGAATGGAGTCTGAGGCCAGCCGAGAATATACCGTGTATCCCAGGCCCGCGTCGGCCACCTCGTGAGGCCCTGTCTCAAATTTAAAAAAGAAAAAAGATAAAAGATAAGAAAAGAAAGGCTCTTTGATCATGTTCAGTGGGAAAGAGAGGCAAACAGGAAGCCCTGCCGCTGCCCCGGTCTCCTGAGATGCTAGGGTGTGGCTGAGCCTCGTAATCTGAAGAATCTGAGAAAGTCTGAACCAAGGTTTAGACTTGAGAGAAGGCCGTTGACTCTGCAGGGAAACTATTTCTGCTGAAAGGAGAGGTAATGCACTAGATCATGAAAGCATCTCAGTGCAGGGCAGTGGCACGAGGAAGCAGGTGAAAAGCATTGAAGTCCTTAGACAAAGGCACAGAGCTTAGAATCAAGCCAAGTAAGTCTGAGGTAACACACAGTTGTGACAGGACCACGAGACGGGTTGAGCAGGAAGATCTGCCTTGACACAGGTCACAGGAAAAGACACGGAAGTAATATTTCTGGTAAAGCCCACCAGGGACTTCAGGTTAGGGTAATAGAAATGCATCTTAAGACGGTGTGCATAAAGGCTTGATGGATGTTCATCATCTGTCTAAAGGAGAAGGAAGTCAACAGGGTGACAGGGGAAAAAGGGATTGTCGCAGAAAGTATCAACTTTAGCACAAGCACACAGGTATAGCTCCTGGGAGAGGTGAGCACTGTCCCCACACACCTGAGGAATTATATCCCTTTGCGCAAGAAAATAGACAAATCCAGGAATTCTGGGTCAACCTTAGAGAAAGGATGTCTGCTCCTCTCAAAAGGACCTCGCTAAAACATTTATTCTAAATCTTGCTATTCAGAACCATTATGTGGTGCTGCTGCTGATCCTGCTGCTGCTGCTGTGTGAGGGATGGGGGAGGGCTCGCTCAGATGGTGCAAGGCTGAATGACCAAGTTGAGCCTGACACATGCAGAAAAAAAACAAACTCTTAAGAGGGATGCTGAAGACACTGTTGGCTATGCAGTTTAGCATATGGTTTACCCCTTATGCATAACATCCATGATCTAATGAGGTAAGCATAATAACATGTACTCACAAGTTCAACGACAGATTTGAATCCCAGTTCTGCCCCCCATTTACTGGGTAACAAGACATTTTAGCTGACCATCCTGGCCACCATCCCCTAATGTGTATCATGAGGACAATAGAAGCATTTACCCCATGAAGATGACATGAACTAACACAGAGAAAGCACCACAAAAGCTGGCCAGTACATAAGACATACACAGTGATGTGTTTGTGATTTATTACGATCCCTGTGCAGTCTTGTTATGGTTTGAAGATTCCCCAGTCGGAAATTCCAGACGAAGGGTGACAATCACCTGAGCAGACCATCACTAGAAGATTTGAGGAGAGGCTTCGGTGCCTTAGAGTTTCTGCATTCATGCAAGTACTGTCTTGAGAAGCAGGCAGGAAAGTTCATTCAGGACCCACACAATTTCTGAAGCCAACTACCATCAGCAGGTATTTCTGTCCACCTTAAAATACCATCATCTGCCCAGCTGTTACAGAGAGCAAAGTCTGGGAGGCAGATCCTAAAATCTTACGGAGCAGCCTCCACTGAGGACCCAGCTGGCTTCTCGGGCTCCTCGCCCAGGTCCACAATCCGGATGGCATTTTCTTTCTTCGACAGCCAGAAAGCAGCATAGACCGGCTCTGAGAACTTGCAGTCAAACTTGTGAATCAGAGTCATGGCCTCGTACTCCACGCCATAGAAGGAAAGAGTTCCTCCTGGGAAGTTTACATAGATACCGAGCCTCCTGAAGGGGCTGGCCTTGAGCGGGGTCTCTGTGTCACTGTGCCAGGCTGTGAACTCCTTCCCGTTCCAATGCATGCTCCAGGAGAAGTTGTTTCCAGAAATGCAGCTGTTCCGTTCCTCCCCCTGACGGTCAATGCCTTTGCAGGTCAGGCCAACGTAGGTGCCACCTCCAGAGATCTCCACCTCAAAATAATATCTGTGCAGGTACAGGCTCTGTTGGGACAGCACCTGCCGCCAATGCAGAAACCTACTGGGGAGATCTGGGTAGGGGTGTTCCCATGGCGAGGTGTTGGTGACCTTGCGGTTGTCCTCCTGCAGGCGAAGGTACCTGTGTGCTGTGTCTGGGTCAAATGTGATGTCACATGCATCTGAGGAAACACAGAAGACAGCTTTAAACCCAAGTGACCCCACACACACAAGGCATACATGAGAAAACACCCATCTTTTGGTTTTATTTACCCATCCAAGGCTTCCCTAGGAAAAGAGATGGGTGAAAACCAGTGGAGCTTTCTGAAGCTCAAATTGATTGTCACCTGCTGTAACATCTGAGCTGAATAAAGAAATCAACTCATTCATTCATAGACTGTACGAAGAAAGTCCGGCACTATTCCGCAGGTCTGAGGTGAGCTCAGAGATTCAAGTCCTTGTATACCTACATTTGATCCGCTCATTCATTTGTTACACATTTGACCAGCATTTAACATGGTAAAGCCTTAGATATGCTATCAAATGCAATCCCAACAACTAATTAGAGCACCTTCACGTACAACCACTCCAGTCACATGCAAATCCTATCTTTTGCCCTCACCCCTCCTGCAGTACAGACAGCAGGAGGTCCTGTAGACTCCAGCCACTCCTTCCAAGACTCCTGCCTCACCTGCATCTAAGGCAGAGGCAAATCTTAGCTGGAACAGTGTCATAAGTGTGTCCACAGTCAGTAAGAATAACATCTCAAAAGATATGTTGTATTACTGCCTAAAACAATATTCAAAATGTTGAGTGAATGTAAAAACACTTATAAAGACGAATTACACAAAGATATCCTCCTTAACTTTTCATTTTAAAACCAAGTGGCATTTGGTATACGGCATTAATTACGTTTCTCTCTAAAATATACATGCGCTTCTGAAAGGAAACTGGAGGGAATAACTCGTGTGGAGGCCAAGCAGCATTGCGACAAGAGTGAGACAGTTGTAGGCCGATGAGGCACACGTAATGGCCAGAGGAAAAGGTGGGCCAGGGGTTGCACCCCAGAATCAAGCAAAAGCAGCCCGCACTGGCATATTCCAGAAGGACGTCACCAAGATGAACACTGGGGAAAGTCCCTTCAGCTGGGACTTCATGGATGTGTGGACTATCCTGAAGGCCCTTCTCGCATGAAGTTCTGTATTGACATGAAAGAGGTGCTTGTATTTATTATATACTACATGATATTTTGTAATGCGTATACACCATAGAATGGCTAATGCAGGCCAGTTAATGTATACCCTCACGTATATCATACGCATTGCTGTTGTATATAGGTGGTGAGGATACTTCCTTTTTTCAAGTCCACAGTATGTGTTGTATAAGCACCACTTAGAAATGCCATGCTTTTATTTGTTGTCTATAAATGTCTGCCTAGATGTATGTTTGGGCACCACGTGCCTGCCTGGTGCCCTCAGAGGCCAGAAAAGGATGTTGGATCCCCTGTAACTGGAATTCCAGACAGTTGTAGGTTCCCACGTGGGTGCTAGAATTACAGCGCTTTTGAAAAGGGTAACAGCTGGGCATGGGCATGCATCTCTAACTGAAGCTCTTGAGAGGCAGAAGCAAGAGGTACAGGGAAGCCACCCTGGGCTACATACACACTGAGACTCTGTGTCAAAAAACAAAATGCTTCCAGAGCACATCCAGGCAGTAACAAGAAGGTCTTAAAAGCACAGACTTAAAAATGAACCACATAGCAAACGATCAGGACTTTTTAAAACGCCCAGATCTTGAGATGTAAAGAAAGCCTGAGGGATTGGTACAGATTATCGAGGATTCAGGAAGCAAGAGCTCCAGATATCTCTAATTGTACATTTGACATAGCCTGGAGTCACCGAAGAGGAAAGTCTCAATAGAACCACCTCGATCCAATAGGTCTGTAGGCAAACTGGAGGCGGGGAGCTTATTAATAGTAATTGATACAGGAAGACCCAGCGCACTGAGGGAGGTTCCATCTCTCGGCTGAATCAGAACGCCGCCTAAGCGTAAGGCTGTGACTGAACAAACCGCAAGCACTAGTCCCTCATGGCTCCTGCCTCAAGCTCCTGCCTTGAATTCCTGCCCTGACTTTCCTTAATGACGGACTGTGACCCAGAACATAAGATGAAGTAAATCTTCTCCTCCCCTAAGTTACTATTGTCCAAAGTGGTTTATCACAGCAAGCAGAAGGAAACTAGAACACGTGGACACATCTGTGTTCCCGGGTTCAGCTTTAGGCCAGCGTGGTGGTTTGGCTGAGAATGGCCCCCAAAGGCTCGTTTATTTGACTACTTGGACCCCAGTTAGTGGATCTGTTTGGGAAGGATTAGGAGGTGTGAGCTTGTTGGAGGAGGTGTGTCACTGGGGAGGAGCTTTGAGGTTTCAAACACTCACGTCATTCCTCTCTCTCTCTCTCTCTCTCTCTCTCTCTCTCTCTCTCTCTCTCTCTCTTTCTCTCTCTCTCTCTCCCCGCCCCCTGCCTTGAGATTGCTTCTCAATATGTAAACTCTTAGCCACAGCTTCAGCACGATGCCTGCTTGCTGCCGTGCTCCCAGCCAGGATGGTCATGACTTTAACGCTCTGAACGTGTAAGCTCCCAATACACAGTTTCTTTTATATTTTATCCGTTGCCTTGATTAGGTTGTTTTATCATAGCAATATGAAAGTAGCTAAGGCAGCCAGAAAAAAAATATTCTGCAACGTCGTTACTAATATTGCAGCGATGCTAATTTCCTGCCTGATGTACCATAGTTATGGAGGATGTCAACATTTTGGAGAAACTGGGTGATAGGGGACTATATAGGGATTTTTCATCTGATTTTTTAATTTTTAATTTATTTCAAAAAGAAAAAAACTTTCCATTAAAAGCTTAAAAGTGTGTCATTTAGGAAGAGATGAGAGGTTACAAGAATGCTAATCCTCTATAACATGTGGTGGCTCTTGCCTTGGCAAAGCATTCCGCTGCCGTCAGCATGTCTGACTGGGGCAGCCTTTCACAACTTACATTGAAGAAACTCATCCCGGGTTCTAGGCTCAGGTTTCGAGGTCCTATACTTGCGCTGGACAATGGCAGACACTTGAGTTCTGATGTCATATTCCTCTAAAAAAAAAAAAAAAAAAATCAGAGCGTTGTAAATGAGTACCTGGCTGGGTGGCTTTGAGAACCCAAGAAACTGGGCTGCTCTTCCCCAGGCTTCTCCAGGGTCTGGTGCCTGCGAACCTGGGCACACTCGGTTTATCAGATAACCCCTGCTGGAGACGACTCCAGGATGACCCAGAATTCACATCCACACCCGCATCATATCAGCATCACGCCAGACACCGGCAGCCTGAGAACCTAGTCACAGAAATGCCAATGTAAATGGCCAACTTACCTCCTTCAGTTTGCAATTATTTGGAATGTAAACAAAGAATATAGAAAAGAAAAAAGAAAAAAAACGTTTAAATTCTTAAAGAAAAAAAAAAAAAAAGAATCACTAGTGACCTAGCCGAAAAACCGCTTTGAAATAGGTCGTTTTCAGCCGGGCATGGTGGTGCACGCCTGTAATCCCAGCACTTGGGAGGCAGAGGCAGGCGGATTTCTGAGTTCGAGGCCAGCCTAGTCTACAGAGTGAGTTCCAGGACAGCCAGGGCTACACAGAGAAACCCTGTCTCAAAAAAAAAAAAAAACAAACAAACAAACAAACAAACAAAAAAAGAAATATGTCGTTTCCCTTCCCAGATTCCTCCTTTCCCCATCACCATTCCAGAAAGCGCCTCACCTTCCCTGGAAAACTCCTGGAGCTTTTCCTTATAGCTTTCTAGCAATTGGATCAAGTGCAGAGTTGAATCCGTGATGACCTTGCGGATGCCTGAGAGTTTATCCTTCAGCCCTATGTAAACGCTAGGGAAGGCAGTGTCCTCTGCCTTCTTAAGCTTGCAGTACTCCTGCGGAGAGAGAAACGGAATCAGGCAACTTTCCAAGGAAAGGCATGTGTCTTTCTGCATTTGTGAGATGGGCTACTGGCAGTGCATGCTTCACAGAGAGAGTGACCATAAAGTAGTCTATGCTTCTAGACAAATGTTTCTCAACCTGTGGGTCATGACCCCCCTAGAGAACCACCGGAAAACAGATATTTATATTACAGTTCATAACAGTAGCAAAATTACAGTTATGAGTAACAACAAAAATAATCTTATGGTTGGGAGGGTCACCACAACATGAGGAACTGTATTAAAGGGTTGCAGAGTTAGGAAGATTAAAAACCACTGTGATCCTACAAAGGAAGTAGGCCTTCTCAAAATCAAGTGAGAAAGAGGGTCTCTTAAAGTCAGACAGCTTTAATACACAACTCAGACTAAGTAAGAATGTCCTTGCCTCTGAAACTCCTTAAATCGATTCTCTTTCCATCGCTTAGGTGCAGTGGTGGCCCCAGTGGAAGAGCTGGCTACTCTGTTGTACTCTAAAGGTTCCTGCACCAACCTGCTGTCAGCAGTGCACACAATTGTTATTCTTGCACTTTGCTTTAGAGTTTGGAAGTTATTTATACATCACTAAGCCACATTAAGCTACTTAGGTTTCAAAACCAATGTAGGACCAGGGAAGGTTCTTTCCATGTGTGACACATTACTACTATTCAGGTGCACATGAAACTTTAAATAGCAGACTGGATAGGGCAGGAATGAACTCTACCATACCATGGCAGACCTGCAGAAGGGAAGTCCAAGCCACAGCTCTGTAGAGAAGCACTTCCATATTGTATATAGATTTGGTGCTGTGCTTCGAATAAGTGAAGCAAAACACAGGTACTGTCAGTGTAAATTACAGTTCATGCCAGTAATCTCAGCGTTCAGTAGGCTGTCGCAAGAGGAGCCAGGTTTAAGGTTAGCCTGGGATACATAGGGAGACCCTGTCTAAATAGGTAAATGTCACTCTGACTGAATTATTATTTGTAGAAAAATAACCTACCTTTCACTACATTTTAAAACTAAGTTACGTTTCCCTCAAATATGTTTTATGCATATCAAAATTTTTATCTCAAAAATAACATTACAGGGGCTAGAAATGTGGTTCAGTTGATCAGCCTGCTTGCCAAATATGCATGAAGCCCCGAGTTTGGCCCCACACTGTGGCTTAAATCAGTGTGGTGGCTGCTGCCTATAATTTCAGCATTTGGGAGGTAGACGCAGGAGGGTCAGAAGCTCAAGGTCATCCTCAGACACACAGGGAGTCAGGGGCCAGCCTGGGATATGAGATCTCAATAAGAAGAAAAAGAAGAGGACGAAAAGGAAGAGGAGGGAGGAGGAGGAAGATGGGGGAAGGAAAAGGAAGAAAAAGAGGAATTGCAAAAGGAGAAGAAAGGGAAATTAGTCTTATACTTTTTAGAAGAGATCCTGGTAGAATCCCATGGACCGGGGAGTCAAATCTTCACTTTTTTTTTCTTTTTTAATGTTTTGAAATTGCAAAGCAAACCAATGAAAAGAACAAGAAATCTTGTCCACATTTTTGTCTCTCATTTTTGGTACATTTCTCTCATGTACCAAATGAAAGATTAACTATGCCTGCCTTTGGGTACTAAGAGTATAGGCAGTTTGTTTGTTTGTTTGTTTGTTTGTTTTTCTTTCATATATTTCTGTTTTTTACTATAAGTATTTAGCTTTCTGTAAACAGAAGGGGATTGTTTCAAAAACAAAAGCAAGGAATTGTTTGTAGTTAAAATAGTAAAACTGAAAGAAAAGCTGCACATTATTTGCTCCATCCTCTTTTTTTTTTTTTTGCTAAGTGAGGAATTTGATACCCATGAGAGTTTGGGTGACTGTTTTTTTTAAAGCTACACAGTGGTATCTAAAGTCAGATCTAGGACCATGCGTAGTGTTATCCTATAAGGCAGCAGGTTCTTGAGACCTAGAGCTAACTGGTTTATGCCTCTGTGTACAGTGACACCTTGTGAGATGGAAAGTTCCGTTCCCTTTCCTGAGCCTTCCTCAGTTTCAGCCCTGTCTGAAAACCAACAGTCTCTCCAGTCTCACACTGTCATGCAAACCTCCGCATCTCTGCGCTCCTCACTTCCCCTCCTTAAGTCCTTCACAGTCGCCTACCTGTCTGACCCTGCCAGGCTCATCGTCCTCCGTCCTCCGTCACTACAGACCCCACACCCACTCCTTGTCAAAGCGCAGTGGCTCCTTAAACCAGCCATGGCTTCTCGCACTCCTGTCTTCGCGCAGGCGTTCTCCATCTGGCACACACAGCATGTAGAACTCGAGCCGCCTTCCAGCATCTCCCCCACTCTGAGCAGTCCTCCCTATCCCTCCTGGATTACTGTTTTCTGATGAGCCAAGTCCCGACTCCTGTGCTTTTACAGCTTCCAGTATAAGAAGACAATCCCATTTACAGGTGTGTCTCGGGCCGGACGCCTCCGTACCTCCAGGAAGAGCACGGTGTTGCTGATGGAGGCCAACTTCTCCAGCTCCTGCTTGCTTTTCTCCATCTCGATGCTCCTGTGCTCCAGGTGGGTTTTGATGCCGTTGACCTGATTCAGGGCAGCCTGTTCTTTCTCCTCTAAGAAGAGCATCACGTCAGCCTGGGCCTTCCTCACGGCTGCGAGGAGTTCCCCAAACTTCTCTTCAGCCACCACCTTCACCTCTGACACGGACACCTGAGGGGGATGGAAGGGGAGGCTAGCAAGACTTTGTGACAGAGGCCGCCAGCCTGGCCAAAGCAACATTCACAACCAGGAAGTCGAGAAGCCCAAAGATTAAGGAACACCAGACAGCAAAAGACAATTTTGTTCTTGTAGGAATTCTGGGTTCCTGGGAAAATCAATGTGCTCTTCTCGGTATATACTGATGAATCGAGACCTGACTCCCCTGCTTTTCCAGGTCCCTGTATGAAAAGACAGTCCATCCACAGGCGTGCCTCAGGCCAGATGCCTTGAGCGTCCCCTGATTGCACAAGACCTTCAGGAAGAGCTCAGTGTTGCCAATGGCTTGGTATATACTGATTCAGTGGTTCTCAACCTTTCTAAGGCTGTGCGCCGCCCCCCCCTTTAATACAGTTCATCATGCTGTGGTGACTCCTAACCATAAAATTATTATCATTGCTACTTCATAACTATTTTTGCTACTGTTATGAATCATAATGTAAATATTTGAGTTTACTGATGGTCTTAGGCAACTGTCTGTGAAAGAATACTGATTGTCACAAGGGCGGTACCAGTATTCGGTATATTTGATAAATGCATTTTTAGAGACAGAGGAATGATTGGACCGATTTGCGTAAGCATTCTCAGCATTTCGTGATGCCTTGTTTAATAGGCCATTGACTGAGCCAAAAGTACCTGGGATTACAGGGTTTCTAGGGGGCGGGAGCCCCCATGACTCTTCCATTTCCTTCTAACAGACAGCCCTCACTAAGGTTTTAAAAGTATTGATGACTGCAGCACCCAAGCAGTTGCACATGACCCCATGAACTCCATGAAAAAGTCTTGAATATTGTTTCCTCTGCCCTAACCCCTGTACCCCACCGCAAATCCCACGGTGCAGTCTCCACCTGCCTCTGCATCTTTCACACCCCTACAACACACATATCTGAGCTCTCTCTCAGGTTCTGTTTTTTATTCTTCCTGACTGAGGGCCAGAGCCAGGCATCAGGCCACAAGTGCCCTTCTCTCTAGGAAGACAGCCATTCAAAATGGTAACCTGGTAAAGAAAGGCTGTCCCAGTGTCCGTGGGGCCAACACCTTTGCAGAGATAAGTCAAGAAGGAAGGATGGCAGCAGATAGGAGAACCATTACCTGCTTTAAGCTACACCTTGGAATGAAATACTAGAACGCACAGTCTCCAGTCTGCCCTTGATTACAGCTGATGTCACAAAAAAGAAAACACATGGTGTGCATGTGTGCGCACATGCATGCACACACATATACACATATACATGCACACACATACACACAAACACACATGCACACAGAAATACACAAACATACATACACATACACAAACTCACATACACACAGAGAACTACATATACATACACATACACACACATACACATGCATATACATACACATATACATGTACACACACACACACACACACTGGAAAGGGTCCTGGAGAGTGTATGGAATGCTCACTGCATGTCAGCCTTCTCATTATCTGTTAGTTTCCTTATGCTGGGACAGCTGGACAGAGCTAGAAGCAAATACACTGTGGCACAATTAAGAAAGGGCACAGGACAGAGTTTCTCCAAATTCCTCCATCCCGGACCTAGAAAAGCCCTGGGATGGGAACTCATCCAGCTCTCTGGCTCTCTCACCACTCCCACCCTCGAGCAGCAAGGTGTCATGAGTCATAGAGCAAGTAGGGACTCCATGCTCTGCCTACTCCCTCTCCAGGCTGGCTTTAAACTTTCAGCAATCCTCCTGTCTCAGCCTCCCAAGTGCTGTGGGTCACCACAACAGGCTTCTGTTAGCTTTCTGAAACTAGGGTGTGTTTACATGATATGTGTGTGGAGATTTTTTTATTCAGAGTTCTAGGAACTGTTCGTGCCCTGGGCTGCTTCTATCGTGCAGATAGATGGTCTCTATGAGCAGATCACTAGTCCCATGCTCGGAGGCTGGAAGAAGACTCAAGAATTCCCAGATTAGTAAGTGGTGTTTGATAAGGCCCATGCAATGCCACACTGCTTGGCTTTGGCCTCTCTGCTTCCTGAAAACAGATTCTAAAATCCAGAAATGGAAAAAGACATGGTAATCAAAATGAGGGTGCCATGGGGGAGGAATATAATCCATTTATCCTCCATTGTTGCAACATGTGGGTTCCTCATAAAAGAACAATTACGTGAGGCTAAATGCGTTAGTCTGAAGACAAAATTCAAGACCACATCCATCAGAGATCATCCTGAGGAAGGCAGCAGAAGGGAGGCACCTGAGGATGGATGAGACTCCTGCTGTGGCCTCTCCTTCCTAAACCGTCCCACTGAGAAATTTACATGTGAATGAGATGTGTGATCGATGCTAAATTGTGTCCCTAATTTGAGGCTGGGGGCATGCCCAGCAGTCACTGAATCATTCTCAGGTCAAGGAAACCACCATGGCAGATTCTCCCATCCAGTCAATTAGGAAGAGGCCAAGGCAGGTTCTAACACCTCTCTGTGTGTCTCCACATTCTCCATGCAATAACTCTCTGGCCACCATGTCATTATATGAACTAATTAGGGATTAAATTAAAGAGCCAGAAAAAGGTAATGACCTGTGTGATTCTCTAAATCATCCAGGTCCTTCCAATCAAGTCTCTGGGATGTTACAAGAACTGTTTTTTCTCTTTCTTTCTTTCTTTCTTTTTTCTTTCTTTCTTTATTAAGACATTGCACCTATAATAAAGAAAAGATGGTCTGTGTAGAGGAAGTTGACCTCTCACATGAGAGACTACTTAGATTTATTCACAGTGTGCACCTTGTGACCACAGGCAGCCAAGAGGACCCTGGAGAAAGAGGCAGGAGACTGTAAGCATGTCAGTTCCTTCCTAGAACATAGGGAGCTCCTCAGTCTGCAGGTTTGCATGGGAGTCAGAGGTAAGGGCCACACTGTGACCTAGCCTGACTGACTTGGCCTCCATGCCAAAGAAACTGAATAGAAGGAAGCACATAGTAGGACCATAAACTTATCCAAAGCTGTCAGGGAGAGGGAAGGCTTATCAACTCTGTGTCTTAAGAGGGAGAGACTGAAGAGATAGAGCTGGTTTCTGGGAGACATCGAATGCACAGTAGTTAGAAGGCCTGTGATCTAACAATTATTAGTAAGGAAGGTTTTATCCTTCAGCAGCTGGTTGGTTATAAACATTCAGGTGGCAGAAATTAAGTTGGGTAGTAGATTAGAATAAATGTATGAGTGAGTGGGTAGATGGATGGGTGGATTGATGGATGGATGGGTGGATGGGTGGGTGGATGGATGGAAGGGTGGGTAGATGGATGGAAGGGTGGGTAGATGGATGGGTAGATGGATGGGTGGATTGATGGATAGATGGATGGGTGGATGGGCATGTAAATAAATAAATACATGATAGGTGAGTATACAGGTGAGTAGTTGGAAAAGGGATGGATGAGTGTGGACAGACAGATGCATAGAATCATTCATTCTCAGCATGCAGGATAATACTGCCAACTCACAGCCATGGGGAAGGTGCCCTACATTCTCTTGTGAGTCGTAGCTCTTGGCTTGTCCTCAATGAGAGGCATTTATAGAACTTACTTCGGGAAGTTGAATACAAACCAGAAGAGACTAAAGCTAAGCATCCTGTCATAGCATTGGCCTTACCAAACGCCAACCTACACATCTAGAAGTTCTTAGTTCTTTTTTCCTGCTTCCAGAAGATCGCCCTCCTGGGATAGGAGAAGCCAGGGGACACAGTCCCTGAAGCTCAGGCTTAAACTCCTCCAATCACAAGCACACACATATACACATGTTCCTCCTAGTTGAGAAAGCATATACAATCTTGATGAGGTGGTGTACGTCCAGCAGCACTTGGGAGGCTACCACAGGAGGATTGCTAAGAGTTTGGTGTTAACTGCTCTATATGGTGAGTTCTAGGCTAGTGTGAGCTACAAAGTGAAATTCTGTCAAAAGCAAAAATTAAAGGGAAAGATGTTTTATATGCACATATAAAATTAGGAAAGCTATTAGTATCCAAGATTAATCTGGGTCTACTTCATATTATTAAAAGGTAAACATTTACCACTTCTGCAAACTTAAGTCAATTTTTAAAATGTGTGTGTTACTATTTTATGTGTACAGCTTTTTGCCACATTTATGTCTATGTATCACATGCCTGGTGCTCACGGGAGCCAGAAGAAGTCATTAGATTCCCTGGAACTAGAGTTACAGACATTTGTGAGCTGCTGTGTAGATGTCGGAATTGAACCTGGGTTCTCCGAAAGAGCAGCTGGTATTCATAATCAGTGAGCCATTTCTTCAATCTGCTTAAGCCAATTTTATAAGAAATCTTGGTAAGGTGAAGGCACCTCATAATGCAGCCGACTGTGCCTGCTACTTTCACTTGCTGAGACCTCTGCTGGGTCTTCAGCCCCTGTCCTACGACCCCAAATGGCAGCAGCAGCCAGATACGTAATAGCCAGAGAGGTGACCCGCGCCAGTCTTACCAAAACAGACTTATGGTTGGCTTGGAGCCTGGCGATGGCATTTTCATTCAACTTGAGCTTCTGCTCCAGGTCCAGCTGCATGCACCGAAGGTCCACCTGAGGAAGGAGAAGGAAAGGATTAAGGAGGAGAGAGAACAGGGTGTACCAATAGTCCCCATGGGAGTGGCATTTTCTGTCCTTCATGTCCCTGCCTTTCTCCCCTGAAAGGAGAGCATGACCTTTAAGCTGATCTCAGAAGTTGGCCTAGAGGTACAAAGGGTGAACAGGTGCTAGTGGCCTCCTGGGACTGAACTCAGCAGGAGCCAACCGCCTTGGCCAGAGACAAATGCTGCATTCTGCCTGTGCCCGGAGAAGTTAATTCAGGATGAATTCAGAAGTAGTAAATTAACTTGTTTGGCAGAGGAAATTTCAAGACCAACTAACATTCAGGCTGAGTCTGAATGTTACTGCTCACTGTGGTAACTCACTCAGGTCTGCAGAGGGAGAAGGGGGGGATAGGGAGAGGGGGGAGGGGAAGATAGAGGGGGGAGAACAACATGTGGGTCTGGAAAATGTACAACTTCTCAAGGAAGGTAGCAGAAATGAAAGCTGTAGACAGGTGGATTCTAAATCATCTGTAAACAGATAAAAGGGTTCTCCCTATTAGAGAGGCATCTCGTGCTCTGCATGGGACATGGGGCACATTTTTTGAGACCAAGATCTCCCATCAACACCCAGCCAAAAAGTCCAATTTTTGAAGACGTGACTATATTTGAAACAAGAGAGACCAACCTGGGATTGTCATAGAAGGAGTTCTCTACATAGAAACAACTCCCTGGTGATGTGTTTTAGAAGATTCAACCAGCAAGGCATACAGAGAGGCTACTAGGGTTGTCATCCAAGGGGGTTGAGCCACATCTTGGGCTGGCAGGAGAGCCTGGCAGCATCAGCCATGTGGTCCCGGATGCAGCAGGACAGCAGAAAGCCAGTGTGGCCGGGCGTGTGAGGCAGTATGACTTTCTACATGACCCCTGAGAGGACGCCATGTGAAGATACGATGAAATTTGATGAAAGCCAGAACCATAGGGTATCTTCGAAGGAAAGCTGCAGGCCTGGAGTGCAACCTGCCCAGGAAAAAGCCTATGTGTGCATGTTACCCGGAATAGAGGTAACAAATATACATACGATGTCATATAAGATACATATTATATATATAATACATATAATACTATTATGTAGAGAATATACGTTACATATATAGATTATTAAATATCTTCTCTCTGTGTGTGACTCAGCCTGAATGTTAGTCGGTCTTGAGATTTCTTCTGCCAAACAAATTAGTCTACTACTTTTGAATTCATCCTGAATTAACTTCTCAGGGCACAGGCAGAAGGTCGCGACAGTAGGACGTAAATGACCTACATCCCAGCGCAGCATTCGTCTTGGGCTAAGGCGGTTGGCTCATGCTGAGTTCAGTCCCAGGAGGCCACTAGCACCTGTTCACCCTTTGTGTATGTGCCTGTGTGTGCATGTTTGTGTATATGTAAATACATATTATAATATGGGATATATATTAATTACCTTGCTCTGGTTTAGTTTTTTCCTTGTCCTGCCTCACCCCTCCCTTTTGGAGTGAGAATGTTTACTCTGTGCCTTTGTGTATCAGAACTGTGTAAGCTGTGTGTTGATCGTACAAAGGCCCATAGTTAAGACTTGGAAGAGACTTTGAACTTTTTAACAGTCCTGGGACTGTTAAAGACTACTGGATTCTTGAAGTTAGATGACTTATTTTTCACTGTGATACAGCCATGTGCCTGTGGGGGTCAAGGATGGGTAACACGTTCTGGTTTGGATGTGAGATGACTCCCAGAGTCCCACGTCTTTGAATACGTGGTGTGGGTGCTGGGAAGCAAGTCTGGGTGCTTTAGAAGAGCAGCAAACGCTCTGAACCACTGAGTCATCGCTCTAGCGTTCGCTCTCTGCTTCTTGCCTGCAGACTCAACATGACCAGCTGCCCCGAGCCCCATCCATCTTGCCTTCCCACCATGACAGACTGCACCTTTCCTAAACTGTAAAGCAAAGCCTCTGTCTTCCTCAGTTCCTTCCTCAGGTATCCCCGCCACAACACCAAGAAAAACAATCAATCAACAGCCATGCATTTCTCATTATTTTACAACATAATGCCTCTAAATACCTATTTACAATGCCTACTTCCTCGGGGAAATTAGGTCTGGTAATAAGAACTCTACAGAGCCAGGTACAATGTAAATGAGTAGTGTCAGTAATGTCACCCTTGTAGTTATCAATAACCACTTTGCTTGCTGGCTTAGCTACTTTCTAGCCATACCCCACGCAGGCAGGCGCTCCGCTCCCCTCCATGCACCCCTGCCCAAGCCAGAGCGAGTGCTTCCCTGGGAATCTTGGGTTTGCCTGCCTTGACCTTTCACTCTTGTTCCTTGGGCTCAGAGAACACCTTCTTCTGCCAAGAAAAACCAATTTGTCAACATAGAGAACCTAAGCCGTTGCAAACTTCAAAGTCACTGCCACTTTCCTGTGTCCACAAGGGCAGGAGATTTAAGATTCTGTCTGTGTTTAAAAGTAATAGACCTCAGAAGTCATAAATTAAAGTCATTAAGTCTCTGGCTCTTTCCCCATGAAGCCTCAGGGCATTTCACACCTCCCTCCAACACACACACACACACAGACACACACACACACACACACACACACACACACACACGGGGATAGGCAGAGCACTGGGACATTGTGGGGAGCAGCCAGGCAACCTTTGTTCAAGCCCTTGGTCACTGGAGAGGAGCTGAGGGCACCTTAGGGATCACCCCCTTGATACTTGAGACCCGGTACCTAGCAGTGGGGTGCTGGGTGGGGGAGGGGAGGAGGGAAGGGGTACCTGGCCAGTTTGAGGGCAAGTTTGGAATCTTATGTAGTGACCCATTCTGGACAAGGAGAGAAATGTGAACTGCTTGCTTAAAGGACCTGGACAGCACACAGAGCATGCCCAGCAACCTGGCTCATCTGAGCAGCGGTGGCCCCAAGACTTTGTTTTTTTAAGCAGTGATCCCCCCCGCAAGCCTCACAGGGAGACCCCGAGTGTCCAACAAGGGGTTTCTCCCCTCTGTCCTCTGACCTCCATAGAAGGAGAAAGGAATGCCTGTGCACCAAATGAGGAGCTCTGAGTCACCACAAAGGAAACACTCCCAATTACCACGCAAGGTGGGGCTGCTTTGGAGCCCCGTCTCTCCAGTTATTCCTGTTCCTAGAAAATGATAGGCTGACGTAGACTGACCTCTGGGTTCCCTAAGAGAGAGAAGCCACACACTCATCCCAGGCCCTGGCACACCCTGCCCGAGAGAGAGCGGCACACGCAGCACAGGGTTGGAACAGCATTGAGAGAGGACGGTACTTGGGGTGTGAAGACCCTGTTCCCGGCTGTAGGACTTACTGTCTACTATGCCGCAAGGCAAACTTCACTTTTAGTATCGCAAGAGTTAGACCTGGACTCTGACTCTATCCCTCAGTGACTGGATCAGGACCTGCTGCATGCCAGTGAGAGTGACTAAGTCACACACACATTCCTGGCTCTTGGAAAACATGTATGGGATAGTCTGGTGCTTGTGAGCAAACAAGTTATGTAATACTGACCCAAGGGTACTCATTGGAGTTTTTGTGAGAAAGTACTATCCTGAGCAGCCCTATACCACCTATATTGTCTTCCTGCAAATGACCGGGTGATGCTAGTGGACACCTCTCCAGACAAACTCAAAACCTTCCAGTTCTGGAATGGTCGATACCTTCTCTTCATGGAGACTGTGCAGTCAGAGTCCATCTTGACCATCTGGAATCAATGTTAAGTCTGAAGCTAGCCCGGCACTAGTGGTCTTTAAATGCCTTAGGCAAGACTTAGCTCAGCCTTCCCTCCTCCAGGAGGAGCACTGCCCTGACATCACTTCCACCAGCTCCCTCCTTCAAACACACAGCAGTTGTGTTTCACCAGCCCTTTGGCATGCCATGGAATAATAGCGTGTGTCTTCCCTTCCTGAGCCCAAATTCCTCTGAGGATACACGGGACAGCCAGCATCCCAGCTACCCTCATCAGGTGTACTCTGAGGAGCAGGAGGGAACCTCACACACCTTGTGGGGCAGAGGAAATAACAAAAGTGGTCCCAGGAACCCAAATTTCACACACACACACACACACACACACACACACACTCTCTCTCTCTCTCTCTCTCTCTCACACACACACACACACACACACACACACACACACACGGCAGGAGAGATGGAGATCTCATTTCCCTTGTGGCAGGTGATATTTTTGACAAGATAAAAAAGCAGACTCAGGACGCTGACCCAGAGCTGACAGGAGCGCTGAGCTCCCTGAAGGAACAGCTTGGGCTCTGGAAGTTTATCCGGATGAGACAAATGATCAGGTGCATCCAGCTCTCAACGCCCCAGTTTTCATCCCTCAGTCTAACTCGTAGTATCTGTGGGCATTTCAGAAAGGGCTCACGCGGCTGACAGAAATGTCACTCTGTGCCTCCCAGATGACCCTGCCCTGCCGTTTCCTCTACCCAGCATGCCTGCATGAGTTTATTAGCCTCGACTGGCTCCAAAGTGACCTTCAGAAAGCTAGTAAATGCAGGGGGTGTGGACTGGCTGAGAGGAACTCTTGGCTTCTGGAACCTTAGAGATATCTAATATGTCTTTCAAAGCAATCCTAATGGTGCGTGTCTCTTCAAGATACTGTCTTCTGAGCTGGCCTCTTGGGCTCCTTGCAAGAAATCTTTCGACCTCTAAGACTTGGTGGAGCCACCCAGAGTGTGGCTGATCCCACTAAGTAAGCTTGCCCCCTGTCTGACAATCGGGTACAAAAGACACACCTCTCTGAAGCAAAGCAAAAGGCAGAAGGGCCCATGACCCAGGCTGCACCTCCGACCACCTCTCAGCCAGCATGCCTCATTTTGTATTGTACAGCTCTCTCCTAAGATGTCTAGTCTGGAGCTCAATATTGCTCCACACTGCTCCTCCACATCTGGGGCTCTGTACGTGCTCCACACTGCTCCTCCACATCTGGGGCTCTGTACGTGCTCCACACTGCTCCTCCACATCTGGGGCTCTGTACATGCTCCACACTGCTCCTCCACATCTGGGCCTCTGTACGTGCTCCACACTGCTCCTCCACATCTGGGGCTCTGTACATGCTCCACACTGCTCCTCCACATCTGGGGCTCTGTACGTGCTCCACACTGCTCCTCCACATCTGGGGCTCTGTACATGCTCCACACTGCTCCTCCACATCTGGGCCTCTGTACGTGCTCCACACTGCTCCTCCACATCTGGGGCTCTGTACATGCTCCACACTGCTCCTCCACATCTGGGGCTCTGTACGTGCTCCACACTGCTCCTCCACATCTGGGGTTCTTTATGTGCCCCACACTGCTCTTCCATATCCAAGGCTCTGAAACCTGCTCCACACTGCTCCTCCACATCTGGAGCTCTGTACGTGCTCCACACTGCTCCTCCTACTCGAAGTGCTATCACCCAAGTCTCCACAGTACACTAGGTGACCTATACTTCAGTGTATATTGCATCTGTGTTGGCACAGAGCATTTCTGAAGGAGCCAAATAGATGTTCTGATCAGAGAAGAAGGATGTGGGATCTAGAATTAGGGTGGAGAACTTCCTCTCTGTTACATTATTTGATAGAGATTTTTTTAAACATTCTCATGTATAGGCTTTCCAATTAGAAAATAGTAAAATTCAGATGCTATATCCAAAGAGAATAGTAACATGCTGAGGACAAATGTCTCTAATGTATATATACCAGGTTTTTTGGGTGAATGTGTGTGTGTGTGTGTGTGTGTGTGTGTGTGTGTGTGTGTGATGATTTTGTTGTTCAGATCTGGGGAGATAGCTCAGTAAAGTGTTTGCTGCACAAGAATGAGGAACTAAATTCAATAATCAGAACTCACATCTTACAGAACTGGGACTGCTGAAGGGCTGTCTCAGCCACGAAGAGCTCTGGCTACTATCCAGAGGACCCGGCTTTAACTCCCAGCACCCACAGGGTGGCTCACAGCGGTCTGTACTTCTGGTAGCTGGCATGCAAGTGGTGCACAAACATACATGCAGCAAAACATCCACATACATAAAATAAAAATAAATAAATCCTTTTTAAGCTGGAGGCTGGGCAGATGGTTCAGCCATTAAGAACGCTCGCTGCTCTTTGTAGAGGACCTGGGTTGGGCTCCTAGCACATCCACATGACAGCTCACATCAGTCCATAATTCCAGTTCCATGGGAACTGACAGCCCCTTCTGATTTCCACGGGTACCAGGCATACAGGTGGTGCCCATACATATATGTAGGCAAAATATACACATAAAATAAATCTAAAAGATTTTCAGATTGCAAAACAGTTAGGCATAGTATTATGTGCTCATAGCCCAGTGCTGGGGGGCAGGGGGCAGGAACAGGTGGCTCCCTGGGTCTTGCTGGATAGTCAGCCCAACCTATTTGGTTAGCTTCGGTTCAAATGAGAAAGCCGGTCCTGTTTCGAACAGAACAAGGAGCTGCTGGCAGTTGATACTCGCTGAGGGAGAGAGAATCACTCTTTTTGAGAATATGGCCTGGCAGGGTTCCCATGCTCCCATGGACAGCCCCACACCCACGCTCAAATAGGCAGCATTAACTAAACTTCTTAGGGTATATTTAAAAAGAAGGAGGAGGAGGAGACATTGAGCTCAGAGAGGACATATTGGGTGGATATGGAAGAGTTGGGGGAGAAAATATGGTTATATGGGAATACATGTAATCATATTTCATTGTACACCTACAAGATATTCTTGAGTATAGTGAGTTTTTTTTAATTTGACAACTCCTGAGGAGAATCCCTGAGGTTAACACACACATTCACATACATGCACCCACATGCACGCACACCCACATATAAAACAGATGAAACCAAAGGGTCTTCCTTATTTTTCTCCAATATAGGATGGGAAATTCCACAAAAAGTATTTTCAAGTTGGGCGGGGCCCTTTCTTTTGATGTATTTGCTGACTTCCAGACTTCTCTTATAGGACATCCCTTGATACCAGAAACATTGGAAACAGTTGACTGACAAGAGGCTTCCCAGGCCGGAAATGGTGACTCATTAACATCTGGGGTGTGGAACTCTGCAGAACCATACCCATCAGGGCTAGGGAGGGTCCACCTCTGGTATAGGCACAAAGGAAATGCCCTGGGTGGAAAGTCCCTTGCCCAGATACCACTTTCCTCTACTGCCCAGGAACACATGCCACAAAAAGACTCTGGGTGTGCCGACCAGCAGCACCAAGAGCATGAACCGGGACCTGAGGGTCCCGTCAACCTTACTTCCTACTGGGCAAAGTCAGAGAAACGTGGGAAGCTTCAGAGTCCACCCCCAAGGTCTCATCTGAGCTCTTGGCTTTAGGACAACGGTGAGCAGTGCTCCAGAAATGGTTTCTTTATCTGACAGAAGTAAAATTTCAGACTTTGAGCACAGTGTTTCTCAGGCACTCAGGAAGTTAAGTCGTCCTTGGCATTAACTTCAGTGTGCTTTTCAAAGTCTGTTATCTTGGCAGTTTTTGTTTTGTTTTGTTTAACTGGAATGCAGTATTTTGTGTTAGCTTCTTTTGTGGTTTTGCAGTCAGGGAAAAAAAGGAAAGGAAAAAGAGAAATGAAGTCTGAGGTTTCTTCTTTTTCCTTGGACTTCTGCCAAGGTTTCTGTTTCATGGGTTGATGTAGGTCTGCCTCACAGATTGTGCCAGAGGGAAATACCACCCTCCTGGGGCTAACCTACAGCCCACACCCAAACACACATTACTAAACTCTAACTAGGAACAGCAGGAAATTCCTACACACGGGCAGAGACAGTAACACAGCAACAGGGACGTCGAGATGGGGACAGTTGACCCACTTTTGTTTCCAAAGCCAGCGGCTATAGATACTCACTTACACCGGACCCACACCCAGGCACTGCCGCTAAAGTTCTTGACTCGGAACAAACTGGCATCCACAGAGCCACAAAAGGCAGCATGTGTGACCTCTCCCTCGGGACACCACCTCCCACCGGCCCCTCCCAGGTGGAGAGACTCCCCCCTCATCCCCCCACCCTTCGTCCCCACTAACCTCTTTGTTCCTGCGGGCTGCATCCAGGGAGGCAGTACTGTCGCCTCTGTGTTCACCCTCGCCGCATTCCTGGCAGATGCACTGCTGGTGCGTGTGGCAGAAGGAAACCAAAGGGCTGTGGTGCGCGGGGCAGGTGCGCAGCTCCTGGTCCCTGGCGGGCTCGGTTAGCTGGTGGCTGTGCAGTTTGCTGTTCTCCTGGTGTGGCCGCAGGTGCTCCTCGCAATAATTCACCATGCAGGTCAAGCAGGACTTCACTGCCCTTACTTTGCTGTCCCCAAGACAGAAGTCACACAGGATCTGCCCCTCCTCTTCATCTCCAGAAGCCCCGAGCTTTGCGGGGTCACGACCCTGCCCCTGGGTGTCCTGGGTTTTGTCGTCGCCTGGCTTGCTGAGAGGGTCCGCATCTTCTTTTTCTACTGGGATAGCTGACACAGGGTCTGGGCCGAGAGGGGCCAACGGGTGAACAGTGACCCCGGTCAGAGGCCCTGGGGCAATTAGATCCAATTCAGCCATCTGGAGGCTCTGCGGACTAAGGCGTCCTTCCTCGGTCCCTGGCTCAGGGTCTGTGTAGCCCAAGTCAAACCAGAGAGCCACGCCTAGCTGATTGCAGCTGCCCTGAGACATTAACTGTTTCCTCCCTCCTGAGGAAGCTCAGTTGCTCAGACAGGACGAGGCTCCTCCGGATTTGGCCAGTAGCCAGCCACGGTGACAAGGCTCAGAACTGCCTTGCGGCTTGGCTCCAATGTCTGTTCCCTGGCTCAGGCTTCTCTTTCCCATTCCTAGCCCAGCCCTGAAACTTCTATTCTTACGGGGCTCATTCACCTCCCATAGGCTCTTTGGGAGACCACGTGTGCCTGTGGGACTGGAAAAAGAGCAGGATTCCTGAGCTCTATTGTAAGCTTCTGCGGCTTTGAGCGGTACCACAAGCCATATTTTGCGGTCTCTCTCTCTCTCTCTCTCTCTCTCTCTCTCTCTCTCTCCTCTCTCTCTCTCTCTCTCTCTCTCTCTCTCTCTCTCTCTCCTTCTCCCTCCCTCTCTCCTTCTCCCTCCCTCTCTCCTTCTCCTCTCCCTCCCTCCCTTCCTCTCCCACCCCTTTTCCCCTCTCCTTCTCCCCCTCCTTCTCTCCCTTCCTCCCCCTCCCCTCCCTCTGCTCCATATATTTTAAAGGAGTCCAAAATGTAAAGACTTTGATAATAGGGCAACCACTAATCCTAAATGAGTCATCAGCTTGGTCCTACCACCACCACCACAAAAACTGACATACATACATACATACATACATACATACTATATACATACTCTAGCTTTATCTGCTTTTAATAATTTGCTTTTATCAGACTTAGTTTTGTGTGTGTATGTGTGGTATGTGTGTGGTGTGGTGTGTATGTATTATGTGTGTGTGTGTGGTATGGTGTGCATGTGTGTGTGTGGTGTGTTATGTGTGTGTGGTGTTGTCTATGCATGTGTGTGTGGTATGGTCTGTGGGGGTGGGGATGTGGTGGGTGTGTGTGTGTGTGTGTGTGTGTGTGTGTGTAACAGTTTGAAGTCTAGTGTTTTCCTCAATTGCTCTCTGTCTCATTTTCTGAGAGGATCTCACCATGAACCTGGAACATGCTCGGTCACCTGGCGCAGAAGGCCAGCAAGTCAGAGGGATGCTCTTGTCTGCACCAGTGCTGGGGTCCCAGACAAGCACCCCTCCATGGAGCACCACTGCATGGATGCAGGTGACCCCTTGAACCGTCCTCCTAGCCCCATTTTAGTTGACTTTTAAAGATCACTCATTTGAGAGGCCACAAGGTGGACAGGTTTGTGGCCTTCCGCTCTTTGCCATAAAGACCTCTAATATGTGGGGTTTGGTGATACGGCTGCCTGGGTCATTTCTCCGAAACTTTTTTTGTTGATGGCCTTTTGTTGAAATTGGCTCATCTGGACCTACATCAGAGGACCAAAACTTCTGCCTTAGAACATTCTGGTGCTGACCTATCCTGAGCATGCGTCCCATAAAGAGCTGTGAAGACAAATTGAAATCACCTCCGCCACCCTTCCCTATCTCATAAATCCTCACCAGACTCTGCCCTCCAGGAACTGGATCTGGTTGTGCTTCTCCCCGTCCCTGCTCAGCTCAGCTGCCTTCAAATATGATTTTTTTTTCTCTTTTGAAAACTCATGGTCTCTGGGTTTGCCATTCTGTGCAGCAGCCGGGTTCTGTGTCCACAGGAATTGATGGATGTTTATAACCCTGACTCTCCAGGGTCAGCTTCCAGTGCATTCCAGGAGCTGACTGAGAATGGGTGAGGGAAGGGGGCGCGGGGGACAGGTAGAAGAGGGAAGACACTGTCTCCTTCCACAGATAGCTCCGTCCAGCCTTTCTAGGCCACGTATCTCACTCTGTGATTACCACAAAGGGGCAGTTGCCAAACTAACCCCACATCCAGATAATAAAAATGTTCCTAGATGAGGCATCCTCATTTTCTCAGGCTGCCATATCAAAGTGCCACAGACTGATTGACTTTGATGACAGAAATTAATTTCCCGACAGTTCTGCAAGAGATGCCTCAGCCTTCTCCCGAGGCCGCACTCCTTGGCTTGCGGTGCCCTCCCCAGTTCCTCACACCACCGCCTTCCCTATGCTTGTCTGGGTCCTGATTGCTTCCTTATAGGGACACATCATCGAGGCTGAATTAGGGGCCCATCCTACTTTATTTTCCCTCAATTACCCGTTCAAAGTCCTACCTCCAAAAGCAGTCAGCCTCTGCAGTAATGGGGGCTCTGACCTCAGTGTATGAATTTGGAGGGTGAGGAGGAGGATGACGCTCGTGGCTAGAGGATGGGATGAGAAGCAATTGGTCCGTGGGGGGGGGCGGGGGGGGGGAGTTCTTCCAGACATGACGTAGCCACAACACAGTGTTTAACAGAAGGATCATTCTAGAGCACCTGCATCCCAACTCCTGTGTCCCAGAGAAGCTTCCCCACCCGCTCCCCCACCACACAATTTGTTCAGCTCCCTATCAGGACTCAGGGGGATCTGGGAAGCTTTGGAATAGAGAGAGAGAAAGCGGGAAGAGGAGTTCAGGTCCAGGGAGCTCTGAACTTTAGGACTGAGATTGATCTAATATGGTGTCACCATGCATCTCTGCTTCCTCCGGTAAACTAGACAGACCCGAAGCTATTTCTTGGCAGAACTTGTCAAAGACCCAGGAAATCCACAGGCTTCTCAGAATCAGAGTACACAAAAGGCTGCAAACTCGTCCCAGATGCAGCCCTGCACTGTTTAAAGACACCATAGCACACCCATGCCATGGTTTCCTAGAGTCTTCAGCCGAGTTCCCCAAATGTCCCTAAATGTCCCACCCTGTGAAGCTTTCCAAAAGACAATTCCTAGAACTTTATTCCATGGTTTTTGTTGTTGTTGTTTTGTTTTGTTTTGTTTTTTCGAGACAGGGTTTCTCTGTGTATCCCTGGCTGTCCTGGAACTCACTCTGTAGACCAGGCTGGCCTCGAACTCAGAAATCCGCCTGCCTCTGCCTCCCAAGTGCTGGGATTAAAGGCGTGTGCCACCACCGCCCGGCTATTCCATGGTTTTTATATCTCCAAACAGGAGGAACAAAAAGAGCCTGCCCAACCAGCCCAGTTCACTCTTAGACATGTCTTCAATACTAACAGACATTTCCAGAATGGTCAAGACCTCACCAGAAGATAAACTGGTTTTCCCACATGCCTCTCGGTCTCTGATCTCGCTCAGAATGAGGAAGGCAAGTGTTTGCCCGGCCTGCCCCACTCAACAGCCTCAGAGGTAGAGGAGAAAGAAGGGAGTCTGCTGTCTCCATCTGGTTCCCACTCTCTCTCTCTCATTCTTTCTCCCACTGTCTCATTCCTACCCTTTCATCATTCATTAAGGAATTATTATTTCCTGTCCCCCACCCCCTTCTATGACTAACACCTGAACACAGTGTCTGGGCATGCCTGTCCCTCCATCGCCGCCCAGTGACGACAGTGGGGAAGCTGACGCTGGGTCCCGGCTCACTTGGCATGTCATCCTCTTTCTCTGAACTTTGTAACTGAGATACTGACCTGAGCCAAGGCTAGCGAACAGAGTTCTGATTTGGTTCCTAGAGATTGTGCCTGAGCTCCCTCGGGGTGGGAACGATGCTTTGTTTGTGCTATCTGATATGGACCTGGAGTGGACGACAGTGGTCTCTCTAGTTGCCTCTCACAGGAGCCATCAAAATGTCTGAATCCTCTTTATTTTCACTAAGCAGGGTCTCCTGGAGGTCTCTGCTAGGCCTAACCTCTGAGTCCACGACCAGGGTCTGGAACGCAACTGTCCAAGCCTTAGATGCCCTCAACACCTCAAAACCAGAAGATTGAAGATATAAAGTCGTGGGTTCTCTTATACCCTGATTTCTAATTTTCTACATTCTGTGAGGACCGCCCCTTCCTTTCCATGAAGACTCAGGACAATTTTAGTCAGTCCATTAGTTTCTTTTGCCTCCTTACACAGTAACTGGAACTTGAATGTCCCCTAATGTCTCTGTCTCCCTCCCCACTTCTCAGCAGACCCTACCCCCTTTCACATCTAATTATCAAATCCTAGGTAGGACAAGAGTCCTCTTTCCCCATGGCAACACCCGGATGCCATTCCCCTACCTTCTCACAAACGTCGCTCATATTAGTCTATTTTTGTTGCTATAAAATAAAACACCCGAGGCTGGATATTATTGTTTAACTCACATTTTGGAGGCTGAAAGCCAAAGATCAAGCAATCTCATCTGTTTGACTTCTGGCCAAAGTCCTTTTAACTGTCTTACCGCATAACAAAGCCATATACAGAAAAAGCCAAGCACAGTCTTTCTATTCAGCAATCCATTAGTCCATTTCTGCAAGAACTAATCAGGATCCCAAGAGAACTACATCAATTCTTCTGAGCACAGCTCCTTCTAAAACCAAACCACGCTCCAGTGAGCACCACCTCTCAGAGCCTACTGTCTCCCAATAGCACCCATGGAAGGTAAAGTGTTTGGCGCGAGAATCTTTAGGGCATACACTCACATAAGCCATAGCAGTGCCCCAGGGCCACCTTCTCCTGCTCCTCCCGCCTGATTCCCAGTCACTTCCCAAAGTGAAGGAAGATTTAAGCCTCCCTTTCCACCCCAACACTCTCTCTGTTCTCAGAAATCCTCCCTGAGTGCTTCTTACCAGCTTTGCTTACCCTGAGGTTACTTTCCATTTAGCACACATAACACAAGACACAAACAGTAAAAATGTGGACGCCCTGACCATTTTCAGTGCATGCTTCCACTGCACCAGGCACCGTGCGTCGTCTAACCCTGGAGCGTTTCATCTTGCACAACTCCATGCACACAATAACCAGCAATGCCCCGCTGCCTCTCCCTCCAGGCCTGAACCTCCCATTCTACTTCCTGTTCCTCCTTGCTCAGCGATCACGGGTATAGGTAAAAGTGGTCACTTTTTGTGATTAGCTAGTTCCACTTGGCGTGATATTGTCAGACTTCAACCATGTCAAAGCACGTACGCGGATTTCCTTCCTCACACCTGACTTCCCATTCACTATAAGTATTTTCCTCAAGACTTATGAGCTGATAATCCCACTCTCTGCCTTTTGTGAAAGGAAGTGCCTCTCTCATCTAACCAAAGCCACTATAATTTTACCTAATTCCTAAGAGAAACCTGTCACCAGGAAGGTCAGGACCAGGTGTGGTTTACCATCCTGGCCCAGAACTGAAAGTAGTTTCCTGTCCCAGTACTGGGACGACTCACACAACACCTACAGCCAATTGCTGGTAGGTGGATAGTCACACACAGCCAGTAGCTTGTAGGTGGGTGATCTACAGGCGGTGTTTTACTCAGAAATGGGGGGAGGGGAGAGCTCACATAGATTGCAAAGTGTCAAGGGAACTTTATTCAAAACCAAGGCAATAGTGCACAGTAGTAAGGAATAGTAAACATTAGTAGGGAATAGTGTGCATGGTAAGGAATAGTTCACATTAGCAAGGAATTGTGCACATTAGTAAGGAATAGACTGTCAGCACTGACAGCTGGGCCTGTTGGAGAATGACATCTAAGTCACTGTTCTAAACTTAAGTTGCAGTTTTCCTAGAAAACCCCCACCCAAACCTCAGAACTCTTGAACTTGAAGTTGTGTCGCCCTTCTGTAAAACAGCCCTGTGTTTTCTGGATCTCCTGGGAATAAGGAAGGGGAAACTTGCCCCTGGCCTAGGCCTCTAGCCCAGCTTTCTCCTTGTATCAAAAAGGTCCTTATACCTGGCAGTGGTGGCGCATGCCTTTAATCCCAGCACTTGGGAGGCAGAGGCAGGAGGATTTCAGAGTTCGAGGCCAGCCTGGTCTACAGAGTGAGTTCCAGGACAGCCAGGGCTACACAGAGAAACCCTGTCTCGGAAAAGAAGGAGGAGAAGGGGGGAGGGAAGGGGAGAGGGAGGGGAAGAAGAAGAGGAGGAGGAGGGGGGAGGAGGAGGAGGAGGAGGAGGAGGAGGAGGAGGAGGAGAAGGAGAAGAAGAAGAAGAAGAAGAAGAAGAAGAAGAAGAAGAAGAAGAAGAAGAAGAAGAAGAAGGAGGTGGTGGTCCTTGGTTTGCTTTGGTATCTATTGCTAGAAAAGCTAGGGAACAAGATGAAGAAAAGAACAGGACGTGGAAAGCTTAAGGGATCACTGCTCTCATTTCCAAACATAGATCTCGGAACCGCCCCATCACCAAGCCTCCAGCATCCCTCTCAGGAACAGTGATGGATGCTCACTGGAGAGAGGGACCACCTCAGTGCGGTACACGGTTTCCCTCCACGACACAGGAGAATGCTCTTGCGGTGCAGAGGACAGGCTGCACAGGAAGAAGGATAACCCCTCCTGTCTTACTCAGCAAGCAGAGCAGAGCCAGAGACTGCGGACGCTGGGTGAGGAAAACTGGCTGAAGTCAGCTTTGGCTGCTCTTTCAGCTCCTAACACCCACCTGTCTCAGGAACCACCTGGGCCACTTCCTCCCTGAGCAGTCAGGGATGCTCTCCGCCTCCCTATGATTCCCCGGGCTGGAAGGGCCAGGATTAGCAGAAGCCTCATTCTAGATCCTCCTGGCAGAGTCTGTAATGCCCTTCGAACGAAGAGTGAGAACTTGGCCCTCTTATACATTCCAGACCCAAGAACTCGGCATTTAAGTGGCACCCTCTTTGGAATATTTGAACTGCGTTTTGACAAATCACCAGTATAATAAGTCTCAAAGTAAGAGCCCAAATAAACTCTTGTTATCATCACGGATTATGACTAGAACATCAGAACAATCTACACATAGAGAACAAACCAAACCTTTAAAATATGTGACAAATATTCTTTCCCTAGTGGCACATGGCATAGTTTTCGGAGGTGGCACAGAGGGAGGTCCCAAGTCCCTGTTGTTCAGACTGCCAGTCTTAGGAACTTGGGCAGCACCTAGCCCTCAGGCACGGTGTTCTCCTCTAATGTTACTGCCTGCTGGGGTGCCATGCATTCCAGGAAGGTGCACTCATCTTCATAAACGGGAGAATTACCTCAGGCCGGCCAGGGCATGGCCAACCCTCACCAGCTCAGGCACCCAATGGCCAGGGCTGGTCAGTCTCTCCCTGGGCAAGAGATACAGGCAACCCTGAGTACAAATTACAGGTTTTGTTTTTACTAGTGAGGTCTGGCCCTTCAGAGTCATAAGATCTCAGAGAATGGCCACCATGCTACTCTTTCTCAACAACCGTAACTAGAAAAACTCAGACTTCTGTCTGTAACACTAATTAGAGACTACAGGCTCCAAACCCTGAACAAAGAAGAAAAAAAAACACCACACACACACACACACACACACACACACACACTCACACACACTCACACACACATTTTTTTCATTCTAGGTCCTAAAGCTTAGCATGTGACCAGGGTCAGAAAACAATACATCATTTCCAAGACAAACAACATATCCTCTGCCCTGCCTGTGTGCAAGGGTTTTGGCACCAGATGTATGCAAGCGGTAGAGGGGTGCTGACATGACCACTACATGGTATAGCTAAGGTTTTTATTGTGGGTGTGACAGGGAGGGATTCAGAGGCATGTGGGAGAGTCAAGAGCACAGAGGAGAAAGAAGTAGACTGAACACTGAACATGGCCAGCAGACTGGACAGGGCCAGAAGTAACTATCAAAGAGGAGAGACTAGCAGGAGAGAGCGAACATAGGAGAACAGCGAGGTTAGCACGAGCAGAGGCTGGGGACAAGGGGCAGAAGGGTGAGCAGCTGGGGGAGGGGTGCTCGTGAGCTGGAGGGAGTGTAGAGTGGAGGAGGCAGGGAGAAGGATGCTAGCTAGCATGGGCAGGTATATGTTTATTGGAGAGCCATATGTCCCTTTTGCCAGAGCTAAGGGATTCCTTTTGGCAGAGGGGAATTGGCTTCACGAGTTCCTGAGGGATGTTGGCTTTTTATCTAACAGCCAGAAATCCTCCTGGAGTCCAGGTTGAGCTCATATTTAAATATTTAGACTACCCTTTTTGGAGTTTAGGTTTTTGGGGTTTCCTCTGGACCTGACACTATCAAAGTTCCCCCAAAGGATGGCTTATGGCTCAGGAACCGCAGAAGCTTCATGCTTACTTCCTGGTCCCCTAGGACACACATTTGTTCACATAGTTTCCATTCTTGCTTCTTTGTTGAAAGCCAGGTTTTCAGAACTCATTCTGTATTTCTATTCCCCTAGCAGAGTAGGGAGGAATCACTCTCATGGGGTTGCTAGGGTAGAGAACAGCATACATAGCAAATATACTTAAGGAACACACACAGCACCATGATGCTCAAAAGAAACAATGGGAATCCAACCTGATAAGACTACAGCCATCCTATTTGTAACCACCATTTGGCCCACCCAGGAGCCCTGTTATATATCCTAACCCTACAATCATTAAGATACTCATCCATGTGTGTGGAACAGCCCACTGATAGATCGCATCTTAACTGCAATAGGATATATAAAATCTGGAGTGTAAATAAATAAATAAATAAATGACAAAAAATAAATTAGCTAGGACTGTTGTTAATCCTGCAATTTGCCAAAAAACAAACTCCACCATTTTGGGCCAAATTTAAAGGAAGCATTTATTAGATATTAAATACTGACCAAGAGATGGACTTTAGTCTGGATCCTACCCCTGGAATTTCCCAGCTGAAATGACCCTAAACCATGTGTTGCAGGGGCTTTTAAGAACAACCCTTTGGGCCACTGTACTTTCCCATGAGGCTTTGTTTTTTCCCAAAAACTACAAGGTCCCAGCATCCCAGGAAGTTACCTGGTTTCTGAGCAAGTGTGACTTACAGGTTAACTTTGGGCATTACAAGCTATCCTGACCTTTGGTTCCTACACTATCACTGGGTAGTTTTCCATAGGATTCTCTGTCAAGGATTTCTGATTCTAGTTAAACCTGGAAACGGCGTTAGCAAGAGTACAAGATGGGGGAGTCTCTGCGTTGTGTTGCCCCATCAGTTCTCCCTCCCCCACCCCCTCTCTTGGCTCCTTCTGCCTTTGTTGGCCAGTTCTCAAAAACCAGCACTGGGCTTCTACCGAACAACAGGCACTGGACTCCCCCTCGAATGAAAGTAAATAGCTACTGTCTCACAAAGGACATTTTATAAGGAGACAAGCTTGTAAAGAGGACATTTAACCACGTGTTATGTGCAAGTTACAGAAACAGTGAGAAAGAAGATCTAGAGTTAGCAGTGTGAAGTGACCAGAGTCCCTATCCCAGCACCCGAGGCTGTGTGACCTTGCGGTGTTCATCCTGGTTGCGTATGCACGAATACATCATTCTGCTCATCTGTCAAATAGGAAGACAGTATCCACTGTAACCTCCTTACACCGGGGTTTGTGAGAAAACGATAAGGAAGACATTAAAATGCTGAATGAATTTGTATGCTAGTAACATTATGGTCACGAGGCCAGCAGAACTTGAGGAGTGGAAACCTTCTTCAAATGAGTTCTCTTAAGATGTGAAACAAGAAGCTGATTGAAGACTGGTCACTTGCCCCTCAGACTTACTGAATTAGGGAATTCTCCGGGTCACAAAAGCCTGTGAATATAATCGAGACCACACATCCCATAAACACTCGCCATTCATGGCTTCTGGCACCACATGCCAAGGCAACTGACCAGAAACAAGGCAGGGTAGAAATGTTACATGAATTATTAGGGTTAAAACCTTGGCCCTGGCAGCCCTTACCAACTAATAGAGACACTTAAGACAAGTTTTCTTCCTGGTTAACTCTCTCCCCCAGTCAACCCAGTCAAAATCAGAGCCAGCCTGCCTGCGTGAGACAAATTCTGCTTGGAGGACTTTGGTTCTAAGAGTGAGCTTTGTGTGTTTTATGCACAGGGTTTTTGTAACAATGTTTATCTTTAACCTTTTATAGACTGCAACAATTCACACAAGATGCTCTCGGATCAGCTTCCTTAAACATTGGCCCACCACCAAGGAGCTGAAAGAACTCAGCCTTCGTATCTACAAGGCCAGGGATCTGTGTGCCTGAGTAACATACCAGCTGTCTCTCCTTTTATCTCCAAAACTTCCTTTTGCCTGGACTTTGTTGAATGTGCCCATAGCTTACAATGGCATAAGCGTTCTCCTCACAATGTTATTTGTGAGACCAAAACAAGAAAACTATGCCTTGAAGGTTAGGGTTCCTGCTCGCAGTTGAGACGGTTGAGAATATGTTTCTATTTGTCCTCTGTTAAGTTCTTGCAAGTTTCTATTTGTAAGTAAGTTCCTGTTTGTCCTGTGCAGGCAAAGTTTCCTGTTTGGAGCTAAAGAGTAAGTTTCCTGTTTTCCTTGTGTTAAGTCCTTGCAAGTTAGGGTTTCTATATGTAATTAAAAATAAGTTTCTGTTTCTTAGATCTAGTATAAACCGCTTGCCGCCCCATTCACATGATGTAATCTATACCCTTGTTCCTTCCTTTCCGATGTATCTTTTTAACAATGTATAATGATCAACTGCCTCCTCCCTGTGAACACCGTATCACTTGTATAAAAGGAACCTCAAGAAGCCATCAGGGGCTGTTCTCTCAAACCCTGACATAGGATGAGGCATCTGGCTACTGGTGCACCCCAAAATACAGCTTGCTTTAATTGGACAAATGTGCATTTGATTTTTTTTCTCCTCACAATTCTCAGGTTTAACATATTCCCAGATAAATACCAGTCATTATCTTGGATAATTCCTTTTATTGGTATTTAAGTTGACCTTTTTTTTTTTCAGCGTTTGCATTTGAACCACAGATAGCCCAGAACATCCTAGTGAGCAATATTTGTGGAAAGGCCACCTTCTGAGAGTAACCAAATTCCTTTGCCGTAAAATCTTCACTTGAAGCTGCACCCTCGTAGTGTCATTTGTCTTATTCAGGAGGAAATGACATATGCCAGGAAGCCGGGCTCATAAAGCTTGTACAAACACACCTGAGTCTGCACCCAGTGACCCCTCAGCCCTCTCCACTGAGACACAGTTTCTGCAGGTCACATTCGATGGTCCCTCCTAGCAGCCAGCCCCGCCTCTCCTCCGTGCCTGGCTTTCAAAGTTTTCTGCCTTCCTCGCCAGACTTAATTCCTGCTATTCACTTTGGAAAAGATGGTTCAGGCTGCCTGTCCTCTGATGCGACATTCTGAACAAGTTCCAGCATTGGAAATGTAACCCACTCTGTTCCGTGTCTCTGTAACCTTGCAGGGATGGTAGTTGACATTATTATGGCCGTGTGGGTTGTAACTACCATCTTGTCCACTAGGTGACCCTAGCAGGCTGTCTAAAGCCTTTACAATAAATGGAGCTATTGATAGCTGAGCTTTTCCTGCTGGCCGATGTACCTCGTTTATTAACTGAGAGTTGATGCATCCGCAGTTTTTCAAAGAAAGACAGTACACTTCAGCTGCACACAGGCCGCCTTTGCCTTCCTGTGCCCTTCTCTTGCCTCGGGGTGTGGAAATCTCTTGTATTGCTAAGATGTGCTCTGCGCAACAGATCTTATAAACTGTATTTTGTACATTTCTGGATTTGTCTCCATTTCCTTCGACCTGTTGGCCCCTTTGCTTTTGAGAGACGATCCTCACACTCTATGCTGAGAGTGTTAGCTACTAAGAGAGGCAGACACCTTTAGGGATAGACTCATTTATTTTCAGCTAAAACTTTGGGACAAAAAAAACAAACAAACAAAACCAACTAAGTGTGCCCCCAGGCATTTCTGTCCCTGTGGTTTCTTCAAGCCTGAGCTCCAGGACCTTGAACTAAGCAGCTTTTCCCAAGTGCGTTACCATCTTCCTGAATCATGTCCGGAGGCTGAGTGGGCTCAGAAATGTGTTGAACTCAAAAGCGCGCGCTCCCCAAATAAAATCACCTTGCTTCCTTTGCTGAGGGACAGCATTGCTCTGGGGATAACTCCCATGATTCCCTGACCTGCTGCAGTAACGATTCCTTCTCTCTTCCATTTCTTGGCAAAGCCTGCTTTTGTTTCATTTGGTGGTGGTTTGAATATGCTTGGCCCAGGGAGTGGCACTTTTAGAAGGCATCGCCTGGTTGGAGGAAGTGTCACTGTGAGTGTGAGATTCAAGACCCTCATGCTAGCTGCCTGGAAGCCAGACTTCTCCCAGCAGCCTTCAGATGAAGTCATAGAACTCTCAGTTCTTCCTGCGATGTGCCTGCCTGAAACTGTCATGTTCCTGTCCCCATGATAATGGACTGAACCTCTGAACCTGTAAGCCAGTCCCAATTAAACATTGTCCTTATCAGAGTTGCCTTGGTCATGGTATCTGCTCAAAGCAGTAAAACCCTAAGACACATTCTCACTAAGGTGTGCATCCATGTAGTCAGTCACAGGAGGATTCACTTCTAACATGCATGACCGTGTGCAGCCTTCATTTCTAACAGGTTAGCTGTTGTCATGAGACAGGGTATTTTCATCAGAATGCAAACCACATTGTGTGGTATTTATAACCCATTTAACGGATATAGTAGGTACCAGCATATGACTCTGACAAATAATCTTGTTGTGAAGCAACAGGCCAGAAGTCAAAGGTCAAGTCAAATGGGTGTTTTGCAAGCATATATGTGTCCCTGGGCAGAATATTGCTTGCATCAAAACCAAGCTGCCTTTGGGTTGATTCCCTCCAGTTTTCACTGGAAATCACAGTATCTAGTTCTGGAACAATGACAATCTTGGGGTTCCTTTGAACTTTTTAGTTCCTTTTACCTTCCCAAATTTGAGAGCATCTGTGACTTTAAAACCTGTCAGAGTCTTCTCCTTTCTCTCTGTCTCTAGCTGAGGAATCCTGAAAGTCATGCCTCTGTCCGCCCCACCCAGCCATTAGCCACCAGCAACTTTATTTACCAGTCAGAACCAATTGGGGACAGGGTCCCTCAGTGTCTGACTTACAGACCCACAGATTCTCATGCAAATGATTTTAGGGGCCAAAATAAACATAATATAAGCAGCATTATTAGGCCAAATCCATTACAGAAACCCTCACTCCGTCCACACACACACATACACACACACAAACAAACAAACATACTCCAGTAGCAACCCAAGACTTCCCAATGTGGTAGTCACATCAGGCAAAGATGGTGATGCCCACATGGAGAATGCTAGCCAAAAATGGCAGCACCCATGCAGAGGCACTGGGTTGGCCAAGCACCAGTGCCCAGACTTCCTCATGCTGCTAGCACTTAGCTCACCAATCTCTACATCTCCTTCCTTCCTTCTTTCCTTCTTTCCTTTCTCCCTTCCTTCTCTCCTCCCTCTCCTCCTCTCACCTTTCTCGGGGCACACAGGAATGGCTGACTAGGTTCAGGGTCGTGGACCGTAGTAAGCTGGCATCCAAGGTGATCTCTCCGAGACTCATCCCTACTCCACCACAGGCTCCCAGTAGTAGGGACAGGCTGCGTCTACTCCATGAACAGAAGCACCAAGATAGTGAAGGCTATAAGATCCCCTTGTCTAGTAGTTTTGTGGGTTTCTCTTGACAAGGGCCCCAAGATTCACCTCCAACACTCTGGACATCATCTTGTGGAGAACTGGATGCAGAGTCTGAGGATCTCTGCCTCCATAGGCCTAGGAGAAGGACATAGGGAGTGGGGCATCTGAGGGGTGCCTGGTGAGCTGGGTGATGGGGGTTTGCCTTTCCCAGCATTCATAGTCAATTCTGCTCGGCACTTCCTGACTGCCGTTATGTGTAGTCACATTATTTCCTCCTGATTCCTAATTCCTGGCTGCTCCCATACCCTTCTCTCTCCCTTTCTATAGGTTGTTCTATCCTGGAGAGATGGATTTAACCACAACAGGTAGTCAGATGTTCTTCTGAGCAGAGGGCAGGAGAGCCATTTGCAATTTAACTTTGATGGCAACTGGGATAGGACGGAGCCATTGGTGTAGGGAAGCTCTTCTCCAGACCTAGTGACTCAGGCCCTTTTAGAAACTCTGAGGAGAAGGACCTTGCTTCCCTGCGGCAGAAGAAATGACTTCAGAGATGCCATACCAGGGACTTTCATCCCAGTCACTGTGAGACTTAGATCCAGGAGAGACAACATGCGTGATGGGTTTAAGTCCGAGCTGCAGGATGAATGGGGGCAGCAGGGCTGGCGACTCAAACGAGGGTTTCTGCTTCACAGGCTATATCTAGGTTCTTTACCCAGAATGCTTACAACGGGTCTTCCTGGGAACTCTGCCCATGGGTGAGAGGGATGCCTTGGGATATCTTCCCACTGCAGAGACTCTTGGTTTCCTGCTTCTACCTTTAGGATTCCCATGGGGAATTCCCCGTAAGTCCCTTTAACATCCCACTGCAATGCCTGGGATGGTAACGACAGAACAGTGGGATAAAAAGAATTGTATCAAGAGAACTGTTGATAATGAAAAAATCAGGGCGGTTAGTCGAGGAATCTAGAGAAAAATAGCCCAGTGGATTTTGGCTATAACATAAGCTAGGTAGTGGGGAAGTTTGGCTAAAACATTAGATTGCTTTAACTCTAATGCTGTCCTGGACTTGTAGGGGAAACGTGGTCTAAGGTGACTTATATTCTGGCCTTCATGGTCCGCCACCAGGACAGGGAATTATGCCAATGAAGATCAAAGAAGACACCTCCAGTGTCCTTGATAACCTCAGCTTGTATCAAACCAATATCCCAAAGGAGGAAAATGAAGTATCTCTCCCGCTCCCTAGCCCCCTAACCTACCTTCTATATTCTCTCAGACACACCAAACCATTAAAAGAGATGCATGTAGACACCAGAAGTTGGATGTCTTCCCCAGTCACTTTCCATTTTACTTTACTGAAACTTGGTCCCTCACAGAACTCAGAGCTCTCCAATCCAGTCCAGCTAGCCAGCTTGCACCAGGGGATCCTGTCTCGGCCTCCCAAGCACTGGGATTGCAGGTGGGCTGCCAAACCCATGCCGCTTTACCTGTGTGCTGAGGCCCAAGCTCCAGTCTTCACGCCTGAGCAGCAAGAGCGCCTCATGGCTCCAGCTCTCGACTCTGGCTTTTGTTCTTACTTAGTCCTGAGTACTCACTTCTCCGCTAAGGAGGAAAGGGGAGTCTAGGAGGAAACTGGAAAACATGCATAGTCTCCTGATCATGTGGCCAGAGCACAAGCCTTCCCCTGTATGTAAGCCACTGCCAAGGATTGTGACCCAACAGGGACAGACATAACAAGGAGAGCCTCCTTGCTGGGTTAAAATATTTCTAATAAAATAGTACAAATTCTGTGGCCATTGCATGTTTTTACATCTTTTATTGCAAACTTGAAGTACTAATTTTTACCAGTCTAATTCAAGGTGTGGGGTATGTATGTACATATATGAGTGTTTATATAAGTATCTTAGGATGGCTTTTAACTTACAGTTGTAACATTAGGATTGAGAGCTATCGCCTTCTCTGTCTGTGCTCTCCTCTTTTAAAAAAATGTAAAAATTAAAAATAGGTTTTTTAAGATTCTTATTCCAGCCAATTTATAACCAAAAAAGGTGCCATGACCATTTAAAGCCAAGCTGTTGCTGTCCGCTCAGCTAGCCTTAGTGGTGGTCAGGTGAGGTGCTGTGTCTTTGAGATTCGCTTTTTCTCCTTTGATTCTGTTAAGTCTTTGGAAGTCCAGTTTTAGAATTAAAGATTGATTAATGCTGCTAAATAATAATCAGATCATTAGTGTAACTTCAAAACTGGTAAATGACAGATCTCAAATTCATAGAAGCTTTTCATTGAATTTTTTGTCTGTTTTTTGTGTTTTTTTTTTAAACAGGGTTCTCTGTATAAATTTTGCGTATGTGTTTCACTTGCATATATATAAATGCACCCCATCCATGCTGTACCCACAGAGGCCTGAAAAGGGAGTCAGATACAGAACTGGAGTTCCAGACCACTGATTGCAGCCATGTGGGTGCTGGGAATCAAATCACGTGCTTTGCAAAATCAATAAGTTCTCTTAACCACTGAGCCATCTCTCCAGCCCCTAAAATCTATATGTATATATGGCCATATGTATATATGTTGTTAACAAGTGCTTATGCTTATAGATTGCTTACGTGACACCAAATTGACTTCCAAATTAGTTGCCACATACATTGAAATGGTTAAATTCACCCAAATTAATTTTAGTTTATAATGTAACCTGAGTTTTAACCGAAAGTCCTAGAGTCTGATAGCCCCAGGTCCATCACTAGGGTACTTGTGTGAGTTAAGACAGAGGATGAGCAGTATATAGAATCTGGCAGTCTTGGTCAGGGTGTTGTCTGGTTAATCATCTCAGTTCTGGTTCTGAAACATGGTCCAAGAAATTTCTATCACTTGATGGGATGAACTGGTTCTCGGGAAGTCACCTTCTTGTCCCAGGGCGCGGCTTTGCAGGCACAAATCATTGTTTTTATCTCTCCTAGCATCCAAGACAACTCAGTGAAGATAATGACTCACTTCTGTGCTTCATGTGCAAAGGGAGGCCGTGAGCTCAGAGGAAAGAAGACGGCGCAGAATGAAGCCAAGGACCAGACTTTCAACCTGCCCTTTGGTGCACAGAGACGGCAAATAAGAGCTTTTTAACAAAAGCCGTGTCTAAGAACACATTATCAGGGCACTTAAATATCAAATGGATTAGTTGATTTAAAGTATCAGTAAGGGACAGGGAAGGGGAGAGAGAGAGAGAGAGAGAGAGAGAGAGAGAGAGAGAGAGAGAGAGACCACTACCATGCTCTGCTGAATTCTGGACACAGTTCCTGTGTTTTCATTGGAATATGGTTATTTTGCTTAAAAAGAAATGCTTTCTAATGACAAATAAAACAAAAAAAAAGGAAGCATCAAGTAAGAAACAGATCAAAGCTACTGGTTTGGAATATTTTGATACAACAGATTCAAGAAGAAAGGGCAATGCTTTGAGACAAGAAATCATTTTAAATAGTAGCTTTGTCCTTAAAATAAAGGATTGTTGCCAATGGGGATAATAAAAAGAAAAGAAACCCAGGATACTTAAGCACATTTACACAAGTCCCAGGTAGGTCACAAAGAAGATCTGTGAAAGATAAAACTTTCCAATGCACACATATGACCACATTTGCTGCAATTAAAGGTCATTATTGTTTCCCATGACCAGATATTTATAGTTAGATATTTATTTCATCAGCCAGTTTGCTCCTGGTATTGGGGGCAAGTTGCAAACTGTGGCTTCTGGAGTTCTTGACAACAGAGATAAAACAAAAGATAAGTCAAAGGCCCATGGGGAATTACCACGGGGGATAAACCCAGAACAAGACCAACTTGTAACCTTATCACTGGAAAAACTGAGTTTCCTCAGGTAGATTGTAACCTGCCACCTCAGAGAATCCCCAAGTTGAGGAAAAGAGATTCTAAACAGACCATGCTTGTCACGTCTGTGGGAGGCCAGGAAACTAGAACTAAACTGCTCAAGGTAAAGGATAAGGAACAGGGCTTCCCTCTACAAAAGTTGCCATAAGAAACGACATCACGCTTCTGAAGGGAGGAGCTGCCTCTGCTCCCCTGCCTGCCTTTGAAGACTGATGCTCTAGCGAGCTGAGCAGAGAACGCTATCAAGGCACTTCAGGTAAAAGAAAAATATTAATTTGCTTTACCATGTTGGAACTTCCTTTTCTGCTCTGATCGATAGCTCTGGAGCCCCTTTCAACATAAGCATGATAGTGAGCAGTGTGGATGGCAGTGCGCTAACACACGAGATGCTGTTGTGACAACGCAGACTCAGAAAGCATCTTACACACGGCTCACACACGAGGCACAGCGCTGGGAGTCCTCGCCCAAAAAAGATAATACTTTAGCCATGTACATCTTTCTAGGGTCGTTAATTCTTTCCAAGGATAGTGTTCCCAGTCCTTAATCACCTCCCAATACTTCCCTACTAAAAAGCTCCACTGTCTCTGAAAAGCCCAACACCAGGGGACTTACTCCAGCCTTGGCAGACATACCATACATAACACCATGGGGAGCACCATCTTGGGATTCCTCCTCTGTGGCGTTTGTTTGTTTTGTTTTGCTTTTTGAATCCATCAAAGTTCAGTCCTCCAACTCCCAAACTCCCTGCCTAAAGAGCTTAAACCTCTCCAGACTTTTGTCTTCTCGTTTGTAAATAAAAGGCTACATGTTTGAAGTCCCTTTGCTTCTATTGTGATATATGAATTGTCTGCATCAAGGATTATTCTGTATACAATTAAATTGGTGTTATCGGAATCAGTTTCTTAGAGCCATACACAGAAACCTTCTACAGATGACTCCAGGTAATCTGGTCATACTCTGATACAAATTCATACAGCCACTTTCTCCCTAAATGTTTTATAAAAGTGTTGGCTCACTCCACTCCAGCACTTCCCCTGGGAGCAGGAGATGGGAGTTCCTGGGACAAGCTGCCAGCTTCCACACCACCTCCTAAAAAGAAACAGTTACAAGTTCAGCTTCCAGAGAGAGAAAGAAAGCAACAGGATAAGAAGAGGAAAGACAGGAAAATGAAACAAGTTTCTTTCCTAACAGAAAACACACTATTGGGCGGCAATTTAAAGAGAAATGGACACGTTTAAGAGTCTGACCCCTATTTTGATATCTGGCCATCAACAGCATCCTCTTCTCCATCCTTTTTTCTCCACTTCTCCCACCAGAAATCAGATGCTAAAAGAAACCCAGGCCTGGAGCTGCAGCCTAGCACACTTGACTAGCACAGACAAGGCTCTAGGGTCGATCCTTGCAACTCCCAGATAAATAAGTAAATGCTGGCAGGAAACATAAATCCGTAAGCCTATCCATGATGCACCCTCAGCCTACCCCCACTTCGGCCACTAAAAAGACCCACCCAAACCTACTCTTCATTCCTGGCTTTCTGGGCCAGCTTATACATCTGCAATCTCCTTAGGAGTCCTCTGTGTGAATGAACAATAAACTTTCCAATTCTCTTGGTGTGTGGTGTCACTGGTCCTGATATTTGGGTTATTGGGGATGGGGGTTTTCTCCTCTTTTTTTTTGAAGTGTACACAAAATGGAACAAAGCAAAGCTACCATCGCTGACCACAGGAAGAGATAGGCTGTGGAGAATGGTTATGTATTCAGACAAAGATCTATAAGAAAGCAGTGTTGGAACAAATAATTAGCCGTAAGCATCTGATCTAGTTGGACACAGCATAATCTCCACCAGCACAAGGTGGAACAAGCGCAATTCTTTGGCTTATTCTTGAGGCTTTGGAGCGAGATCAATGCATGGTAACATCAGTCATTTTCGGAAACAGATAAAAAAAAATGCACTTGTACACGCCCCAAAGGATTCATGCTTAGGGTCATTTGACTATCCCAGAGTTCAGTTTGTTTTTCATTTGGATGAGTGACATCCTGGATGCTAATCCTTTGCAGGAGAAAATGGGGCCACCCCCAAAATAAAAAAGCATCACAATTACAACCATGTTGGAAAGGAATCTTTAGTATTTAACAAAATCGAATCCGAATGTCTTCATTGATACATTTGGGGTGATTCTCTATGGCATGAAGTCTGTGGTGCTTACTTAGGGCTGAGCTACCCTGCACGCTCTGCCACAGTCGTGGCAGTGGGCGGGCTTCTCTCCAGTGTGGATGCTCAGGTGCACAGCGAGACGCACACTTCTCCTGAAGGCTTGCCAGCACTCCTGGCATCTGAACAGTGTCTGTCCAATATGTTGAGAACAGCATCATCTTTAGCTGAAGGCCTTCCCACAATCTTTACAACTATCAGGTCTCTCTCCAATGTGGATTTTCTCGTGTTTTTTCAACTTTTTTTTCTCCTAGGACAGGGTTTCTCTGTGTAGCCCCGGATGTCCTGGAACTCACTCTGTAGATCAGGCTGGCCTCAAACTCAGAAATCTGCCTGCCTCTGCCTCCCAAGTGCTGGGATTAAAAGCGTGCACCACCACTGCTTGGTCTCATGGTTTTGTTTTTTGTTTTTTTTTTTAAATAAGAGTTGAGCTCTGACTGGAGGTTTTACCACAATCTTTACATTTGTAGGGTTTTTCTCCAGTATGAGTCTGTGGTGTTGAATCAGGGCTTTTACAGTCATTACAAATAGAAGGGTTTCTATTCTATCCAGTGTGAATTCTCTGATATTGGAAGAGGTGCTGCCTCTGCCTGAAGACCTAGTCACGCTCCTTACACCTCTCATTACACACACGGGATTTCTCTCCTGGATGAACAAATTGGTGGACGATAGAGGAGGAACTATGACTGGAGGTTTTCCCACATTCACCCCATGCACGCTGTGAATTCATGTTGGAATTGGTCTTTCCAATGCAACCGGACTGGTGTTCAGTATGGGATGCATCATGACCAAGGGCTTTACCACATGTGTTGCATTCACAATGCTTCTCTCCAGCATGAATCCGTTGGTGCGGGATAGCATCCATTACCTGACTAAAGGTCTTCCTGCAGTCACTGCTTTCACACAGCATCACTCTAGCATGGATTCCATGATGTACTATAAAGGACTTCATAACTAGTTTTTCTAGTTTCACCACCCTCGGAAAGCATCCCTTTTTGGATTCTCTGATCGTCAGTGAGGAGTGTATTCTGAATTATGATTCTTTTATGCAGATTACATTCTTCCTCGTTGTGAATATTTTTATATTTGGTGAAGTGTGAATCCCTTCTACATTGATAAGACTCCTCTCTAATGCCTGTTTTCTGATGCTCAGTGAAGTGCCCATTAAGGCCTTCCCATGATGACATTCCAATCTTTTCCTCTAAAATGGACTAGATCAGCGGTTCTCAACCTGCAGGTCATGACCATCAGAACACACATATTTCTGATGGTCTCAGGAACCCTGGCCATAAATTTATTTCATTGCTATTTCATTACTGTAATTTTGCTACTAAGCTGTGTCTCAACTCCTAATATTGAACATGAACTGAAGAGTTGTTAAATATTTTACCTCATTCATTACCGTGAATAACTTTTTCATTTGTGTTACCTCTATCTTCTTTAATATGCCTTGCTTGTAGGACAGAATCAGACTTCACACCAACATGTCTGCCAGATCTGGGATGTGCAGCTTACTGTCCACTACAGAATGTCTTTCGTAAAAACAAGTATTTCCTGAGTCTCTTGGGTTCCTTGTTTGGTTTCTGAATGGCCATCATGTTCCCTGGCCTCTGTGACACTGGGGGAGTTCCTGTATCAGCCTTTGTCTCTTTCTCCATATCTGTACTTTCATAGGATATTTTTCCAGACAAGACTGTACCTTCTTTGATGTTGACTCTCTAGTCTTCAGATCTGTGGAGAAAGAAGAAAAATGTTCCCTGTGCCAGAAAGAAATCACTGGCATGGAGAGGAGATAACCGTGCTTTCAACATGATTGGTCACAAAAAATAAGGCGGTCAGAAGATCCTTTAGGACAGGCACTGTTGTATGTTAAGATTAAATGGCAAGATACATACATTTACTCTTTTGAAATCTATAGCCTGTTGGAGAACACAGGTATGAATCAGATAATTTCAATATGATGAACCTATCAGGTGCTGGGGAGATCTCAACCTGTGAATGAACAGATAGAATATAGGCCTGGTGATTGTACCCTCTGACCCACTGCAGATTTCCTTGGATTTTAATATCCAGCCCCTCCTTCCTTGTGTTAACTTTACCACAACTGAGGCCATGCTTTAGAAATTGTCTCTTCTCTTCTACTGCCATGGTCTCCCAAAAACTTGATGAGTCCTAAGGTTGCCACCCAAGTCAACTAGCATATTTCCCCGTCATACATTTTTCAGAAATTTCCTATAGCTTCCTAATATCCATTCACGTACATGAGTATGCACACACACATGTACATATATATGTGCACATGCACATATTTGCACACATGCTCACACACACATACATGCACTCAAGGATTAAAGAGAGTAAACATTCAAGAGACTGCAAAAAATACTAAGATGGACAGAGGAATAGGCCTATAAACAATAATTCATCTTTATTATATAACCACATGTGACACACTGTCTTAGGGTTTCTATCACAGTGATGAAACACGAAGACCAAAGAGCACGTTGTGGAGAAAAGCATTGGCTTATTTGTTTGTTTTGCTTACACTTCCATATCACTGTTAGTCATCAAAGGAAATCAGGACAGGAACTCCTACAAGGCAGGAACCTAGAGGTTTATACAGAGGCCATGAAGAGGTGACGTTTATTGACTTGCTCAGGCTGCTTCCTTGTAGAACCCAGGACCACCAGCCCAGGGATGGGACCACCTACAATGGGCTGGGCCCTCCCCCATCAATCGCTAATTAAGAAAGTACCAAATATAAAATTCTCTGGAGGGAGCGGTCAAAAGGCACATAAATTTGGAAACCTTCCTGTAATCACTTGAGGAGCACCCCAGGAGATTCCTCCAGTCCCCGGGTAACCTCAGTGGTCTTAGACAAATTAGTGGATTTTCAAGCTAAACCCCAAATCCTAGACATAGATAGCTCTCGAGAGCTGGTGGATTTACTGGGGTCCCAGTCAGGGTATTTGCTCTTTGGTCTTCAAAATTGTGCAGCCTCTCAGCTTCCATCTGTACCAGCAGCCAAGGAAAACAGCCTTCCCTGCCTTGGTCCCAATACATTCCTTGTTCACGTTACGCTGAAGTAAACGGAGTTGTAAGGAGTTGTTGACAATCACCCCAAGCGGACACCAAAGGACAGTGGACAGATTCTAGGAGAAAAGTCAGGGTTTGGGGTTTTTCAGAGAAAGGGAGTTGGAGGTGTTTTAGCTATACAGATCTGGAGTGAAAAAGGAAACACGGATTACCAAGGGCCATTGCCTCCCTCTGAGCCTCTCTGTCTCCTAATGGAAAGATGGAGGCTGGATCTAATAAGTCTGGAGCACAATGGGATCTCAAGCAGGAAGCCAGTGGGGATGAAGTGGAAGAAATGGGATGTCTTCATATGAAGGGATCATGATGGTCACAGAGGGAGAAGCGGTGGAGGAGACAGGGAGGGTTAGGAGCAAAGACAGACCTGTGGAAGAGGGTACAGAGCATAGTAGAAACAAAGAGAAATGAACAGATCGGAGAGTTGTATATAACAATAGGATCTGGTGATTAGATGGTGAGAATCAAAAGTTGAGTGTATTCTGGTTCTGGCATACACAAATGGAGCATTGGAGTCAATGCACACGCAACGAGGTGGGGCCATTCGGACACAACGAGTGTAAAGTGGGTGTAACTTAACCACAGTCCCTTGAGGGTCCAACTTTTTTGACAAATGAACTTTTTTTTCCTTCCAAAGAACTTACTGCTTAAGTGTGTGGAAATTGGCTCAATATTTTCAGCTCTGCTCATACACGTTTTTTACAATGCAAAATAGATGGAATGCAAGACCGTTAGGGAGAGCAAAACCATGGCTAAAAGCCATATACACATGCCTACAGTAAAGAAATCTGGGCTGAAGCTACATCGGTGCAATTGTGCAGACAAAGGGGCATAGTGACAGCCTCCCACTGTCCCAACCTTCCGGTACTGCGGGATACCACGCACAATGCACCCTCTTCTCTCGCGAGAGGGAAGGATCCCGCTGTGCCGCTGGGCCACTCGTGGTCCCAACCCGCCAAGAAACGGGGGTCTGGCAGCGCGCAGGAGCTTCTGGGAGTTGTAGTTCCTAGCCTTGCCCCGCAGACTGTCACGCATGCGCGACTCAGAGATAACCCGAGAGGTTCGTAGTCTTTGTGTGGCCTGGGATGGGAGGTGAGTTTCTTGGTTGGGATGCTGCGGTCCTCCGTTTACCTCGGCGGTGGTCCAGTGGTTATTCTCCGCCAGGTGGGACTGGAGTTTGAAGTTCTTGAGCTTCGACTCCTTCTCTCCCGGTCCCACGAGCCATCCGGGACCGGGTGCAGACTGGAGAGCTGGACGGGTCTGGAGGGGTTGTCTGTGCCCTCGACCTCTCAGGCACTCAGTCCTCTAGGGAACAGTTCCAGGCGCCAGAAACAGACAGGTGAGGACTCAGATTCAGGATGCTTTTCCTGGTTTCCAGGTCACATGTGATCTGAGCGGCGACGCTCTCCACAGAGCCCAGGAGGGAAGAAGTCCTCGGAGGATTTGAGGATCCCTGGTCTGCTGATTGCGCGAACCCGAGAAGAGCAGGACCTTAGGGCATGGAAGAGGAGGTGATCATGGAGACCGGTGTGGCCGAAGTGCCCCAGAAAAGAGGTAGAATCGCTCGTGGGTTGGTGTGCATCGTGGAGAGTGGAAATCTTCATTGTGAAGGGAAAACCCATCGTTGTTGTGGGTTAAGTGGTTCTTGGGAAAAGATGGTGACTTGTCAACGCAGTCTTGAGGATAGGTGGGCTCTGAGAAGTTGCAGTGCTTACTGTGGGGGGTCAGTCCCCATTCCACTTAAGTGTGATTCACAATGGACCCACCAGTGCGGACATTGTCACAATGTAGTCACAAGTTCTTCCAAATTACTGTCCCATCCTGGTTTCCATCGTGGATCTAAGAATTCAGCTTTGTAGTTGACAAAAAATATTTTTTCCATGCATTATCCCACTTTATCCACAGTTACTGTGTGTGCTGTTTTCAATACAGATCGCTCACAACCTGCTTCACAGGCACAGAAGTTAGGGGCTGACTTTAGTACTTCCCTCTGACCTACTGTGCCAAAATTCCCTCCAGGAATACTTTTTAGGTTGTTAGATGTCACCTCAAACTCAACCAGTCAGAATCTGGAGGTGAGATCTAGCAATTTCCACCTTTAGGAAGTTTTAAATGGATTTAAAAAAAAAAAAAAAAAAAAAAAAACAACCTACTGAGTCAACTTTAGGGAGATTCTAATGGGAACTTACTTATTCTAGTTTGTAGACCAGAGAGTTCTGTTTGAGGGGATGTGTCATGAGTAGAGCAGCTGAAATCAAGCCCAGAGCAGCAACGGGCCTGAGCATAGTTTACAGTACTGGAAAGTAGCAGTTTGTTTTGGATTCCCTGTTGACAGGGATGTGATAAAGGGATTTAGATTATAATCCGAGTAGAGATATGGATCCAGACCCAGTCACTACCGATTTCTTGCCCTTAGCTCTGTCTTCCCAGGATTCTCACCTTTCCCAAGAGAAGAGTGCAGAAGGAGACGTGACTGCTCTGAGACTCACAGCCGGATCCCAGGTGAGTCTCCATTGGTTACTGAAATCAAATTCCACCTTATGTCTCAGAACGCAGGTGCACTCCCTTTTTGATGTGGCATTTCTTTGTCCACAGAGCCCATCTAGAGACCTGAGTTCTAATTCTAAGAAACTAATGGACTCAGTAGGAAATATTTTCTACTTACCCATAGTACCTCTCTTCTCCATCTAGTATTTCTTGTCTCTCTACGGGCAGGTAAGCCACATTTCTCTTCTTTCCCCCTACTCTGCTAATTTCTATATTTGGTCATACGGAATGCTAACTTAAGGATCATATAGTATATACTTCTTAGAACTTGGGTTTCTCTAAGGGAAGCAGCACACACGTGACTGTAAATAAGAGCTTAAGAAAACACTTTAAATGCTGAGGAGATGAGAATAATAATAATACCTACTCAGTTAAAACTTAGATATGGACCGGGCAGTGGTGGCGCACACACCTTTAATCCCAGCACTTGGGAGGCAGAGGCAGGTGGGTTTCTGAGTTCGAGGCCAGCCTGGTCTACAGAGTAAGTTCCAGGACAGCCAGGGCTATACGGAGAAACCCTGTCTCGAAAAACAAAACAAAACAAAATAAAACAAAACAAAACAAAAAAACATAGATATGGAATGGTCTATGGTTGTACTAATTACAGTATTCACGCTCTGCAGCCCAAGGATTCCCTCAGTCAGCCTCTTCTCGATATGTTTATAAAAATGACTTCTTGCCCTTTTTGGATGTTCTGAACTGCCCTGTGAGTCCTGCAGACTTAATTAACCCCAGAAGCTTACATGCAGTCTGAACATACCTGTCTTAGGGCTGGCGTGTGCAAAGAGGTGCTTTTACTGACCAAACTAACTGAAAGTCCAGGTTTGGCTGGATAAAGGATTTAGGCAGTAACATGGAGAGCTAGCATGTCCATCTGGTCAACCTCTGTTGTTTTGCCCTTAAGCAGTTTTTTTTTTTTTTCATGCCATCATCAAACAAATGTAAGCTTATATCATTCAGGTTGAAGGTTAGGTGTTCTCCTGCTGCTGAGATTAATTCTAGCAGCATATAATGGGTCACTTTCTACACCATTATTGGTGTTGTGTGCGGAATATAGCTGTGCTCATAAATGTGGATACATTCCACCTGTGACTCCAAGATGGAATCAGTTCTATCTGATCTCCCAGCCCAGAGTGGTAGAAAAATCGGGGTACAGATACCAAAGGAAGAGAGAGTGGTTAGTGCATTTCCATGCCTGGATATTAGACTGAAGACTCTTATGTCATCGTGGTGGGTTGGGTCTTTTGTGGATATTTTTAAAGTCTATTTTTTTTAAAAAAAAATGCTGTTTTTTTTAATTTATTTATTTATTATATGTAAGCACACCATAGATATCTTCAGATACCAGAAGATATCTTTACGGATGGTTGTGAGCCACCATGTGGGTGCTGGGATTTGAACTCATGACCTTTGGCAAAGCAGTCGGTGCTCTTTACAGATGGTTGTGAGCCACCATGTGGGTGCTGGGATTTGAACTCATGACCTTTGGAAGAGCAGTCGGTGCTCTTACCCACTGAGCTATCTCTCCAGCCCCCAAGTCTATTTTTTTTTTATTTTATTAGATTTTATTTAATGCTAATACTGAAGATTTTGTGTTCAAATCTATCTGAGTCGGTTGGGTGTTTTTTTTTTTTTCATCCTTTTCTTACTAGGTTTAGAAAATATGTAGATTAATTTTAGTCCTTACTGATTTAATAAGCAGCACAGACAATGGATATGAATAGGCATAAGTTTCCTCCCTTCTCTCCTTCTACAGAGGACCACTGTCTGGTGTGTATTTTTCCGTGTTTGGTTGTGATTATAGTATTGAATCCAGATGAAGTTTCTGCTTTTGTCCTGGAATTCTCTTTCTGAGTTTGTTCTGATTCTTTGATAAGATTTGTGTGTTCTTCTCATGTATTTCTGTGTTTTTAAAATACTGTAAAAAAGACTTTCAAATCTAAGAAATTTGTTCAAAAGTGCTGTGCATCTCCCAAGTGTGTAGCCATGTAAGGTTGGGCTTGGCATTTTGCTCCTATTTCTGTTTTTATGTTCCGATATGGTCTTGCAGTTATCATCAGCTATGGCTTTATTCTATTCCTATTTGAAAATTTACTAAAATCTACTTGGTTGCTTTTTGCAGATGTTTCATGAGTGTTTAAATAGAAGGTGCTTTATGTCCAAGTAAGCATTTGTTACATTGTTTCGGCAAACTTGGAATATTGTTCCCATCCCCATGGCTTTACTTACAGCATGTAGCCGACCTCCCTCTTTTACCTTTGCTGCTGTTGTTGTTACAGAGATATGCCTTATGGCATTTTCTTCGTAAACACTTTTGAATTACATCTGTAACCTTAATCAGCGTCTCCCATTTTCTAGTTTAATGACCCTTTGCCTTGAATTAATTCCACATTTCCCCAGATTTGCTGCTCACTGCCAATCCTTTTGTTCTATGACCTCTCTATCTGCAACCCCTGTGTTGTCATTCTCCTGAAGACTATGTCATGGTGTTTGTTTGTTTATTAAAGATTTATAGAGGAAGTAGGCAGACATTCTCTTCATTTCTCACAATGTATAGCTTAATTTTTTACATAAAAATGGTAGTTTTTCAGTGGTGCAAACAGTCTTATTTCCCATTGAGTCTCACACTGTGCCTGGCACTCAGTGATAGTGCATAGTCTATTGGGGATCATAGTCTATCGGAGCTCTAGACACTCTTAGAGAGCCCACCACTTCCTTGTTGAGTACATCTTGGCCTTCTGCTTTATTTCCATTGGACAGAATGAAAGGAAGAGGAATTGTATTAGTCAGGGTTCCCTAGAAGTACAGATCTGATAGAATGAGTATACATAAAGGAGATTTATTAGGGTGGCTGAGAGACTGTGGTCCAGCAGTCTGGCCACAGCTTTCTCCTGACAGAAAGTCCAAGAATCCAGTAGTTGTTCAGCCCACGAGGCTAGACTGGTGGTCCGAATGGCTGGTCTTCAGTATATGTCAGGATCCCAAAGAAGTGGGCCCTAATCGCAGTGAAGGGATGCCTCGGCAACAGGATAGATAGATAGCTTGCCAGTGAGAATGAGAGCAGGTAGGTGAAGCCAAAGCTTCCATTTCCTATGTCTTTTATATCAGCCACCACAAGAAAGTGTGGTCCAGAGTTCGAATGGGTCTGCTGAAGAGATATGGATTTAAAGTGGAGTTTCCTACCTCAAATGACCAAATGAACCAAGAAAGAAAGGAAGACAGAGAGAGAGAGAGAGAGAAAGAGAGACAGAGAGAGACAGAGACAGAGAGACAGAGAGAGACAGAGAGAGAGACAAAGAGAGACAGAGACGGGGGGGGGGGAGTCCCTCACGGGTGTACCCAACTGCTTGGGTTTATAGTTAATTCCTGATATGGTCAAGTTGACAATCAAGAATAGCCACCACAGGTATGAACTAAAAGATGATGAAAAAAATGTATATTTGTGTCTTAGGAAGCCACGACATTGAAGGATGTGGCCATGGACTTTACAGCCGAGGAATGGGAGAAACTGGATGCCACACACAGGGACGAGATGCTGGACAGCTACGGGAACCTGGTCTCCGTCTGTAAGAACGGCTTCTTCCTGTAGCTCTGAAACCCACTCCGGGGCTGCCGTCACTTCACTGTTGAGAATGAAACGCAGTAACGGCCCGCCGCGCTTCACTCAGTGCTGTTTAAGTATTTCTTTACGGCACAGAGGAAGGAAATGTTTTATGTCGCTGGATGCTGGGGGCTGACTGAGCCTGGCATGTACTGAGCACACACGCTGCCACCGAGCTGTGTCCTCTCCCGTTCTGTTCTAGATCCTTAGTGAAGTGTTTAGGTTTCTGTGTGTCAGATAACCACCTAATGTACACTAGCTTCGGCGGGAGGGACTTAGGGAAGCAAACGTGTCATTGGAATTTTGTGTGTTTGTTTGTTTATAGTCAATTGACATGTCTCTGCCCTGTCTTAACTATTAACTTAGCATCCTCCTGTGTGGCCTGGGTAGCCATCAGCAGCTCTGGGCATGGGTTATTCTTCCAGTTAGAGAACTGAACAAAAAGAGGAGACACTTTGATTTTGAAAATTTAACTAATAGGCATATATCCACCAGGGAAACAGAATAGTGCAGGAAGAGAAGTGCTTGTGGCCTTTTTGGATCCTCTGTGCATCACTCGTGTGTGTGTGTGTGTGTGTGTGTGTGTGTGTGGTGTGTGTGTGTGTGTGTGTGTGTGGTGTGTGTGGTGTGTGGGTGTGTGGTGTGTGTGTGTGTGTGTGGGTGTGTGTGTGTGGTGTGTGTGTGTGTGTGTGGTGTGGTGTGTGTGTGTGTGTGTGTGGTGTGTGTGGTGTGTGGGTGTGTGGTGTGTGTGGGTGTGTGTGTGTGGTGTGTGTGTGGTGTGTGTGTGTGTGTCTGTGTGTGTGGTGTGTGTGTGTGTGTGTGTGTGTGTGTGGTGTATGTGTGTGTGTGGTGTGTGGGTGTGTGTGTGTGGTATGTGTGTGTGTGTGTGGTGTGGTGTGTGTGTGTGGTGTGTGTGGTGTGTGTGTGTTTGTGTGTATGTGTGTGTGTGTGTGTGTGGTGTGTGTGTGTGTGTGTGTGTGTGTGTGTGTGGTGTGTGTGTCTGTGTGTGGTGTGTGGTGTGTGTGTGTGTGTGTGTGTGTGTGTGTTTGTGTGTGTATGTTCGTGCACTTCATTTGCCTCTGTCCAACCTTCATGTATAAATCCCCAAAGAAATTCTAGTAATTGGAAAAGGAAGAAGGGAAAAAACCATGAGAAGACAAAAAGCAGTACTTGCAGTCACAGTTTGGGGATGCCACTGAAGACCTATGTCATTCATATTCTTTCCCGAATCAAAGATTGATCTGCAGTATTGTTCTGTAACTATTGTTCTATGATTGTCCCTTTGGACAATAAGGAAACTGAAAGACTTGTCTTCCTTTACAACAGACAAACTTGTCTTTACAAACGCTGTTGAGCTTTGCACCAGTCTTAGACTCTTGCAGATATTTTAAGTCCCATTGAGAAGTCCTTCCTCCCTCACCCCAGATGGCCTTACAGCAACATCCTGTCTCCTCTGTAGCTGAAGGGCGTGGGCCCAAATTCCAGTAGAGATCTCTGTGCCCACCATAAAGACTCGTTTTGTTATTCTCTTCTTTTGCTTTTCTCCTTAACAAACAGGGCTTCCCATTTCCAAAGCTGATAACTATAATTCGGAAGATGGAAAAGAACTGTCGAAGTTTGAGAAGTCTCCCAAGCGCAGTGACTCAGGTAGGTAGGCTGATGGGGCTTCGGACGCGTCAAGAGTGAACAAGTGCACTTTTCAGAGCTTAAGAGAGCATTAGAGATGCCTGTACACCTTGATTGTCAAAATGTTTGAAAGTCTGATGCTTTTAAACATATGTCAAAATAAAATAACCTTCTCCAAAGTTAAACATGTTTTCTTTTACGCTCCACTCCTTTCTTTCCTTTCCTTTTTTTCTTTTTTGCAACAGTAAAAGATGTAAAAGCACTGTTTCTAGGAATTTTTACAAGTTGAACACATTCACATAACTACTGCCTGGATCAAGAAAGCACTAGTCTCCTGGGAAGCACTCTCGTGCCCAGTGTTCAGTCACCTCTCTCCCAAGGGTGACCTTGGTAAACACCGATGGTTAGTTCTGATGTCTGGCGAACCTTATTTAAGTGGAATCGCTGTGTGTTCTCTGTTCCTGCTTCCTTCCTGCGCTTTCCCAGCGAGACAGGGCCACGCTGTGGCATGTTTCCGGAGATTAGCTCACACTCAGTGTTCCAGAGCCTTCCATCACTTCAGCTTCCCAGTTTCCCCATTCTCCTGCAGACAGGCACTTGGGGAGTGTGCACTCTGGGTTATACGACCAGCGCACCTGTATACATTCTCCCACATGCCTTGTGATGCGCGTGTGCGTGTGCATGCGTGTGAAATGTAGACATTGCCAAAGAGGTTTACAAAATCTTTCCAATTACATTTCCACTGGAAGAAGCCCCAACTTGTAGTTTTTCCACATGTTTATCAACAGTTAATATTATCTATGTTTATTGTAGCCATTTCTTCAGATGAGTGACGTCCTGTGCTTTTCAAGAGATTAAAATTTTAGCGATTCAGACAAAGACCTCATTCTCCCATTCTCTAGAAGTAACCACTTTGTCTCGAAGTCAGCGTGACTCATTCTTGTATTTGCATTACAGGTATATGTATGCACATGCCTATATACATAAAAAACGGATATTGCTATATTGCTACAGCTTCTTCTGTGATCATTTTTAAGCCCCATCACTTCATTTGGTTATCAATCTATATTAATATGTAACAGATTGTACATTTTTCCTCTCAGACAATAGGGAGAGTGGAGTAAGTGCATTGTGTGACTAAGCTGGACTCTCTCACCTTCTGCCGTTAGCGTTGCTGCATGGCCATCTCTTATTACCTGTGTTCCTCTTGAGAACTGACCTTAAAGTCAATACCTGGAAGGAGATAATATGGGCCTTAAAGTGTCACATACTGGTTGACTGGTGGCTCCTGTCCATCTTGTCAAAAGATGCCTCATTCATGGTCTCTGAACTGCATGAGCACTCGTGATTATTGCCTATTCAAGGTTTCTTGATTTGTTGGAGCTATTTGTGTATTTTAGACCCTAATGCTTGATAGTGGTGGTGTTACAAAATGAGGAGGAATCGAGTCTTCCAGTTTGGGGTATATTTAATAGCCCCAAAGTTAGTATATCAAACTTCCAAATTTCAAGGTCAGAATTGATGATTTTTTTTCCATTCCTAGGATCGGAACCCAGAGTCTTGTACAGGCGCAGCAATCACTCTAGTAACCCTCGGATAGTAACCCTTGAGTTACACCCCTCGCTTAGGGGCCAGAGACAGCTCAGAAGTTAAGGATGCATACTGTTCGTGTTGAGGACCTGAATTTGAGTCTCTGTAACCATGTTAGGCAACTTACAACTGCCTGTGACTCCAACTCTGGGGAATCCAAGGCCTCTGCCCACTGTGGGCATCTGACTCACACATACATATCCACATACACACACACACACACACACACACACTTAAAAAAAATTTAAAAAACATTTATTTTTACTTCACATGTATGAGTGTGGCCTGGTGTCCCCTAGTTCTGAAATTGCACAGCATTCTGAACCTCCCTGTGGATCCTGGGAATTGAACCTGGGTCCTCCACCATAACAGCAAGTGCCCTTAACCATTGAGCCATCTCTCCAGACCCAGCCCTTACTAATTTATCTGTTGGGAATTGTTTTGTCCTGCCAGTGTCAGAAGATAATCTAATTTTATTATAAAGGAATCCAGTTTTGTTGTGTGAGTACTTATTTTTGTAAAGGATGCAAAGTGTATCTTTTCCATGCTCTCAGCCTATAATCCAGCATCATTTATTGGGTAATCTTTTGCCACTGGTTTGTGATGCTACCTTTAAGTGAGCCCAGCTTCTTTATAGATATTTGAATTTCTTTCTAGGCTTATCTGTCCATATTTCAGCACCATACTATTTTAATTACTATACTGAATAGTATTTATAATAGCATAGTATTATACTATTATATTACATCTTAGTAAATTATATATACTTAGCTATACATATCTGTATATTATATGTAGTTTCCTGGCTGTTTATTATAGCAGAAGATATTCTATACAAGGTGGCTTTCCTATCCATCTCTGATGCATTCATTGCCTGCTCCTCCACTGACACTTTTTTTCCATCTTTTTCCTTCCTTGTGTCATATTTCTGGTCACCTTTCTCCCATCCGATTCTCCTGGATAGAGCCTTCTCATCTTCACACTGGCTCCCCTCGATTTTCTTGTTATTTTTCAAACCGTCCAATAAGAGTGTGAGATCTAATTCCACAAAGGCATGCTCTCATCTTCACTAATCTTTACCTGTTATAGGACTGTGTTACTGTTAAGCACAGAAAACAAAGAACATTTGCATTTGCAATGTCTTTTCAGACGTGGAAACCAGATCTGAGAACAAGGAGTCAACCTCAGTGCTGGACTTTTCCAAAGAAGAATCTGACAGACTGATGCAAAATACTGCTTCTGACTCCGACACGGAAACCGCTCTTGGATGTGAGCGTTGGTTAGAGCATCAGCAAGAGAATCAGGAGGCGCGCCCAAGAAGAATGTCCACGCGCAGGAACTCCCTCCCTGTGGAAGAAGAGAGTGAATGTGATGTACATTGGAAAGGCTTCAGTAAGAAACGTCTCCTTAGGACTGATGACAGAGATCCCAAAGGATCCTGTGACTTCCCCACGCTTGGGAAAAGACTGAAGCAGAAATCAAAGTTAATGAAAAGGCGGAGACCTTATAAGGAGAAAAAACCTCATAAATGTGATGACTGTGGTGAGCTCTTCACTTACCGCTCAGTGCTTATCCGACACCAGCGAGTCCACACTGGGGAGAAGCCCTATACATGCAGTGAGTGCGGGAAGTCCTTTAGCCACAGAGCCAATTTAACCAAACACCAGAGAACCCACACTCGAATTCTCTTCGAGTGTGGCGAGTGCAAGAAAACCTTCATAGAAAGCTCATCGCTTGCAGTCCATCAGGGCGTTCACACTGGGGAGAGACCTTATGAGTGCAGTGTGTGTGGGAAAAGCTTTAACCGAAGCACCCACCTTGCCCAGCACCAGCTGATTCATTCTACAGTGAAGCCTTATGAATGCAGTGAGTGTGACAAAGCCTTCGTTCATTCGTCCGCTCTCATTAAGCATCAAAGAACTCACACCGGCGAGAAGCCCTATAAATGCCAAGAGTGTGGGAAAGCCTTCAGCCACTGCTCATCTCTTACGAAGCACCAGAGAGTTCACACGGGGGAAAAGCCATACGAGTGTAGCGAGTGTGGGAAGACCTTTAGTCAGAGCACACACCTTGTTCAGCACCAGAGAATTCACACTGGAGAGAGGCCCTACGAATGTAAGGAATGTGGGAAGACATTCAGCCGGAGCTCAAATTTAGCAAAGCATCTAAGAATTCACGTTGGGAAGAAACCCTATCAATGTGAGGAGTGTGGGGAAACCTTCATCCATTCAATAGCTCTTATTCAACACCAGAGAACTCACACTGAAGAGCAGTCCTGAGGAGTACTGAGTGTTACGTGAAGGTTGGCTTCATCGCTGTTTAATGTTTGATCGTTGAAATAGAAGGACCGTAATGTGACCCTAGGGAGTGTCTGTGTTTATATGATTTCACTTGTCCAGTGTATAACTTTGAACAATAGATGGGAGATCCCTTATACCCATTGGCTTGATAATAGTGAAAACCTCTGGCTATAGTTCTCTCTCTCTCTCTCTCTCTCTCTCTCTCTCTCTCTCTCTCTCTCTCTCTCTCTCTTGTTCTCAGTTTTCCAAATGCCAAATTTTAAATTCAAGAAATGTTTGGGAGACTGTGAACGTTGTGAACTCTGGTTTCACCGTGCTCAGAGCAGGGACTGCTGGAGCTTTTCGTTTGGTGAGGAAACCTTTTACTCTGCAGATTCTGCTTGAGACATACAACCTTATCCTCAGGAAGACACAGTTAAGTTACTCTCAACTCAAAAGACAGACCCACAGCATCATTTCCTTCGAGAGTAATTTCTGTATTAAAAACTAAATGAAGGTTGAGAGATGAAAACTGCTTAGGATTCCATCCCCCACAAAGAGTGCTGTCTAATCTGATGAACATAACTATATGTACTTATAAAGGGTTCTAGGTTGGATTTACATGAACTGTATTGGTCATTGATTCACATAATTGCATTGTTATCCTTTTGTTTTGGAGAAACTCTAGTTCCCTTGGATCTACCCTACGGTACCTCATAGATCAGAGTCTTTCCGTGCCTTTTTTGTGCCAAGGTTCCCTTTTCTCATCTTTGCCATTCATAGAGCTCTTGGCTTATTATGATCAGATCGTGAAGGAGAGTTCATTTCGACACATTATTTAGCGTTTGGTGAAGTGTGCTTTGTGACTTTTAGAAAGTTCTCTAGGTGTGTTGCAGGTTGAACATATCTGAAAAGTTGATAGGGGTCGATGTATTAGTTTATTTAGGGCCCTAGTCAAGAAGAGCGCTGAAGCAATTATGTGGCCCCCTGACATGCTCTCCAGTATAGAAAAAGCCCAGGACAGCCCTGAAGTGGCTTACCCAAGGGTAAACATCTTTTTCTACCACTTGTCTGTCCTTCGTGATTGCTCACATTATTCTGTTATTCTTATCTTCCATACATTAGTTGGTCTTTATCCCTGACCTCTAAAGTAAGACATGCCATGAAATCATTGTGATGTATTACTCTAAGTGATGGATGTGACCAAAAGCAATTGAGAGGATGGAAAATGCAAAAACAAAAGCTCAAGTAAATATTGTGTAAAACAATGCCCAGTGCCAGCTTTTTATTATTCTATTCTGTATTACAGGTTATACGGGAATAAAAGTGTAGGAAAAGTAATCACAGGTTTTTAGTTTTTTGCCTTCCTCTACCATGCTAGTTGATGTTCTTGCCCTCTGTTGCTGTGAAGAGACACCATGACCATGGCAACTCTTATACAGGAAAACATTTCATTGGGTCTGGCTTACAGTTGAGAGGTTTAGTCCATTTCTGTCATGGTGGGAAGTGTAGCCGCACACAGGCAGGCATGGTGCTGGAGGAGCTGAGAGTTCTACATCTCAGTCCACAGGCTGCAGGAAGAGTGAGCCATCCACTAGGCCTGGCTTGAGCTTCTGAAATCTCAAAGCCCATTCCCTAGTGATACACTTCTCCCAACAAGACCACACCTATTCCAGCAAGCCTATACTTCCTAATAATGCTGTTCCCTGTGAGTCTGTGGGGGCTGTTTTCATTCAGACCACCACACCTTCCCTCTTGTTCATTTCAGTAGATTTTGCATTCTATGACTAAAGCAAGCCAGGGAGCTAGCTTAAAGAAACAGTGGTAGTAGAAAGCACTGCCTGATGGCTAAAGGGAGTGTGAATTCAGTAGTGCTGCAAATCCCAGGAAATAAAGATAAAGGAGCTCTTCATAAAGACTTGTTGGAATGAACAAAAACTTAAGGAGGTTAAGTCGGGTGGAGAGGCTTAGGGTCTGTTTCAGGGTTTCTATTGCTGTGGTGAAACACCATGACCAAAAGCAAGTAGGGTCAAAAAGGGTTCATTTACCTTATACTGCCACATTGTAGTCTATCACTGAAGGAGACCAGGACAAGGAACTCAGAATAGGAACCTGGAGGCAGGAGCTGATACAGAGGCTATGGAAGGATGCTACTCACTGGCTTGTTTGTCATGCCTTGCACAGCATGCTTTCTTATAGATGCCAGGACCACCTGCCCAGTGATGGCCCTACCCACAACAAGTTGGACCCTTCCCCATCAATCACTAATTCAGAAAATGCCGTGCAGCTGGATCTGATGGAGGCATTTTCTCAATTGAGGTTGTAACTCTGACTTGAATTAAATTGACAAAACTAGCCAGTACAGGGTTTGAAGTCAGACTAGGAGAATGGCTGAACCAAGGAAAGTTGATCAACTCTTTCTTACGTTAGTCAGTATAGCAGCTTTAAGGGCATGATTTGGCAAACTAGGCTTGGGATTTATGACCACGTCTGGCCATCACTTATTTCTATAAATTGTATTGGAACTCAACTGCACTGTTTACATGTTGCCTGGCTGCTTTTGTGCACAACATCAAAACTGAGTAGCTATTTAGAGACTGTGTCTGCTGTAACCAATTTCATAAACATGAGTAGCTTGTGGACAACAAATCTGTACCTCATGACCCAAGAGAAAATTCAAACTCAGGCTTGAAACTTTGAACTAGAGGTCAAGGCACCAGCATGTTTGGGTCTGGGGGGGGAAGGGGGCTACTTCCTCTTTAACAGAAGGCACCTCTTCCTCACAGGTTGAGGGAAGAGCTATAGTCTCTTCAGATGCTTCTAACACACTGATCCCTGTCATGAGAAGTCTATGGGCTTGATCTGATCACCTCCCAAAGGTCCCACTTAATCATCATCCTGGTGATAAAGTTTCAACACTTGAATTTTGGAAGGACATATTTGATTCACTGACGATTATCTCCTAACTCTTGTAATATTTGCTATTTGGCCCTGTGCTAGGTCACCCATGTCAAGAAGCAGGAGGAGGGATAAAACCTTAAGAAATCAGAGGGAATAGAAAAGTTGTAATGAACTTGCCCTTCATTAGGGCAGATGGAGAATCGCGGGGTAGGGATAGTTCCCACTGCAGATGCCCAGGAGTTTAGTAGTCCTCTCAATCCACTTGATTTTTTTTTCTTTTTGCCTTAAAAAACAAGGTACCCATCCCTTGGCACCCCTCCCTCCCCTCTCCAGCTGTTCCTCAGTGCCCCCAGGACTGAGCCCTGCGCTAGGGCAGGACAACCCCTCAAATGAGGTCAGCAACATGGAAATGTAGAAAGTCTCATTGTCTCGAAGAGTCCTCTTGCCTTGTCACCATGTTAACAGCCAAACCCTTACAGCCAAACCAATCACCTCTACCGATTCTGTGGATGTAGTTTTCCCTGTTGGTGGGAAGGTCATAATTGATGACTAAGGAGACCTGCTGCACATCCATGCCTCTTACCTAGGTCAAGGAAGATAATGTAGCCATCAGAGGACACTACCTATCCTAAGTAGACATGCGTGTAGGCAGCCAAAGGAAGGCAGAGGAAACAAGTATTCCTTGTTCACCAGAGACCGAAGGCATGCTTGGCTTGCTCTCACGTTGCTACGTTCCTGATATGGGCACAAAGCCCTTTGGAGAGGGGATCACCTTGGACAATCTACTCGATTTTTAAGGTCACGGGATATTGGGAGAAGTAGAGTGGGGAAATAAGAGATGAGAAATGACATGCTAAGGTTTCCTACTCTTAGGATGTTACCGTATATCTCTAAGGGAATTGTATCCTACTCTTAGGATGTTACCGTATATCTCTAAGAGAATTGTGTCAGTTAAGACCTTTTCAATAGCCTCAAAGCATAGATGGAAATTCAGCTGGAGGCTAAAGTCTTACTAATGAAATAAGACCAAGGCGAGCTTTTCATAGTTGAGTCTGATTTTTCCCATCCACACTTAGCAAATGTGTGCTCTCAAAAAACCACATTATGGAAATAGTAAGATGGCGGTGCCTATGAAGGACCTGACACACCTGAAGCAGCGCAACCACCACGTGCTCCCAAGTGCTCATGGGTGCTCCCAAACACGTCTTTATTCACTTAAATTGTATTTATTGTATATTTTTAAAGTACATATTTTTGGTGAAACAGCTACACACCTGTGAGAAGGAATTACATACGTACCTCTTACCAGCTGGATTCGCAGGCGCTGATGCGGCAGCGCTGTTCTCTGGCCCCTATAGTGGTTTTGTTTCCAATACGTCCATTCTCGCGTCCCTGAGATGCTGCAGAAACTGCCATTTTCTCTTCTGATTATCAGTAAACAGGATCCACCCAGAGACTAGAATCTGCAGCTTAAATCACCCCAAGGGATTTGCTTTAAGTTAGTTGCTGGTGGGACTCTGGCCCTTTGTATTTCACTATTTGTCCTTTTTATACCTTATATTCAATATAACTACATTTGTATTTAAATATGAATCTTGGAAGTTTTAATTATTTCCTAGGAACTGAATTTGACTGCTCTAATGGCCTGTCAATAAAGATATCATATACAATATACATATACATATATATTCAGAAGCTTATGTAGAATACTTTTAAATTACAATACTGCATATACTTTTAAATGTAAAGACAGGGCTGAGCATGGTGGTACATGCCTTTAATACCACTCAGGAGGCAGAAGCAAGCAGATCTCTGTGTTCGAGACCAGCCTGATCTACAGAATGAGTTCCAAAAAAAAGCCAGTTCTACAGAGAAACTCTGTCCTGAAAAATAATAAAAATAGTAAATGTAAAAAAAAAAAAAAAAAAAAAAGACCAAGCATAAACATTCTATCATTCAAGAAACCAGTTACAGCCGGGCGTGGTGGCGCACGCCTGTAGTCCCAGCACTTGGGAGGCAGAGGCAGGTGGATTTCTGAGTTCGAGGCCAGCCTGGTCTACAGAGTGAGTTCCAGGACAGCCAGGACTACACAGAGAAACCCTGTCTCAAAAAAACCAAAAAAAAAAAAAAAGAAACCAGTTACATTTGCAACTGTTGAGTTAGACTTCACAATTTCTGGAGGCAGCAGACCGGAATATCCCTCAGCAGTCCCACACTGGTACACACACACACACACACACACACACACACACAATTTAGTGGTGTTTTTGAATCACATTTTACTTGGGGAAGCCAATATCACCATTCAGAATATAAAACTCATTGCATAAAAATACCACCTGTACAAATCTGCCAGGGAATCTGCGCTAAGGTTATGCTGACCGACCGCCATCCACTTCGGACTCAGACTTTTGGTGTGGGCCCCGGGTCCCCATAGCTTTTCCTTGCTGCCCCTTTCAGGTTTTTCTTCCAGCACCCATCTCCATTCCTATGTGACACCCACTGACCTGCAGAACCACATTCTGCCAGAGACCCACACTGGCTGGGACCCAGGTGGGTGACCCTTGTCCTCCTTCCTGTTCTCTATTCTAGGCTCCCCAGACTTACCCCCATCCCTGCTGCAGCCTGTCTACCCGGGCCCCTCCTCCTAGCCCACCTCCTTCCCTTGGGACCTAGCCTCTTGATGCAGAACCGAGGCCTCCCTGGTCGTTCCCTGCCATCCATTTCAGTCTCTCCCTTGGCCCATTTCCATTCTTTTTTGACTCCCAAGTAACATACAGAACAGCTCTCTACCAGGGGCTCCACAGCCACCACACTTGACTAGGACCCAGGGTGGACAGTAGCAACTAAAGAGGCCACCCACATAACAAAGACAAGATTAGATACCTACAGCAAGAAACACTTCCAAATTAATTCCACATGCCTGGATCACACAAATATGAACAACTAATACAATATGCCTCCTCCAGAAGCCAGAAACCTGTTATAATAGATCCTGAGGAAAGCAATTGATCTGAAGCAGTAGACAATGATTTCAAAATACCAATTATGAGACTGGAGAAATGGTTCACGATTAAGAGCACTAACTGCTCTTCCAAAGGTCCTGAGTTCAAATCCCAGCAGCCACATGGTGACTCACAACCATCTGTAATGATATCTGATGCCCTTTTCTGGTGTGTCTGAAGACAGCTACAGTGTGCTTACATATAATAATAAATAAATCTTTTTTTAAAAAATACCAATTATGCCGGGCGGTGGTGGCACACGCCTTTAATCCCAGCACTTGGGAGGCAGAGGCAGGTGGATTTCTGAGTTTGAGGCCAGCCTGGTCTACCGAGTGAGTTCCAGGACAGCCGGAGCTACACAGAGAAACCCTGTCTCGAAAAACCAAAAAAAAAAAAAAAAAAAAAAAAAAAAAAAAATACCAATTACGAATGTGTTCAAGGACATAAAGAGGATGTAAGTAAATGCCTAATGAACAATGATAAAGAACATGAACAATGATAAAGAACATGAAAATACAAAGAGATGAACAAAACAATGAAACCAATTCAAAATGTGAAAGAAGAATGCAACAAAGAAATAGAATCAATAAAGAAAGCCCAAACTGAAATAAAATTGCAAGTGAAAAACTCAGACTGTCAAATGAAAACCACAGATGTGAGCGTCACCAACAGATTTAAAAAAAAAAAAAATTGAAGAGAGAATTTCAGGTCTTGAAGATAGGGTAAAAGAAATGGATAGCTCATTCAAAGAAAATGTTAGATCCAGAGAAAAATCCAGGCACAAAACATCCAGGAAATCTGGGGCACTATGGAAAAAGCAACCCTGCAGATAACACCTATAGAGGAAGAAGAAGCCCAGACCAAAGGCACCAAAAATGTTCTTTTAAAAAAAAATCATAGAAGAAAATTTCTTCAATCCCAAGAAAGAGATGCTTACCAAGGTACAAGAGGCATACAGAATACCAAATAGGGCGAAAAATTAATTAATTAATTAATTAATTTAAAAAATACATAAATAAACTGACAACAACAAAACAAAAAATCTTACAGAACAAAGAAGGGCTATTAGAAGGAGAGAAGACGACTCATATACAGATTCAGGTTCATTAATATAATACTTGACTTTTCAATGGAGACTCTGAAAGCCAGAAGACTCCAGATGAATATTCTACAAGCCCTGAGAAACCACAGATGCCATTTCAGACTAATATACCTAGCAAAACAATCACTCATAGCCAATGGAGAAAGAAAAGCATTTAATAGCCCCATGGTGGTGGCACACCCCTTTAATTCCAGCACTCAGGAGGCAGAGGCAAGTGGCTCTCTGAGTTCAAGGCCAGCCTGGTCCACAGAGAGAATGCCAGGACAGCCAAGGCTACACAGAGAAACCTGTCATGAAAAAAAAATGAATAGGAGAAAGAAAAAGAGAAAGGAAGGAAGGAAGGAAGGAAGGAAGGAAGGAAGGAAGGAAGAGAACAAATTTCATGATACAAACAAATTTAGCCAATTTCTATCCACCAGTCCAGCTTTACAGAAAGCACCAGAAGGAAGATCTCAGTCTAAAGAGAAGGCTAGCTATACCCAAGCGGAAACAAGGAATAAATAATCCAAGAACAATAAATCAAAAATGGGAAACTTAACAATAAAATTACAGAAATAAGCACTGCTTATTAGTAACTTAATAGGAATAGTCTCAATTGCACAATAAAAAGTCACAGAGTAACAGAATCGATTAGAAAAATGTGATCCATCTTCCTGCTTCATCCAAAAAATGCCCCATTGTCAAGAACAAATATCAAGTAGGGCAGTTGATCTCAGCGGTGGGTGCAGCATCTTCAGAGGATCACGAAGGAGATATCCTACATATCAGGTATTTAGATTACAGTTCATAATAGTAGCAAAATTACAGTTGTGATGTAGCAGTGAACATAATTTTACAGCTGGGGATGACCACAGCATGAAGAGCTGTATGAAATGGTTACTGCACTCAGAAGGCTAAGAGCCTCTGCCTCAGAGTAAAGTGGAGGGGAAAAGCAAATGGAGCCTCTTTAATATCTGACAAAATAGACCTCAAGCCAAAACTAACCAGAAGTGATGGGAAAGGAGACCACATACTCATTAAAGGAAACGCCCACCGAGAGGAGACTACAATCCTAAACATCTACACCCCAGACCCAAGGGCACCCAAGCTCACGGAGGAAGATACTACAGCTAAAATCACACAGTTATGCTAACAATACCCCCGTTCTTGCCAATAGATAGGTCATCCAGACAAAAACAACTAAACAAGGAAACACTGGAGTTAAGTAATGTCATAAATCAGATTGACCTACTAGACTCCGTAGAACATTCCACAAAAACAGTAAAGAATCTACTTTCTTCTGAGCAGCTCATGGGACATTCTCTAAAACAAATGAGGACACAAAGCAAGTCTTAACAGATACAAGGAAGCTCAAATGACCCATTGCATCACATCTGGCCATCACAGAATTCTCATCAACACTAGAAATGGCAGAAAGCTGCACAACTCACTATGAATGAAAATGTAATCAAAAATGTAAGGCGGGCCTCACATCGTGGGAAAAATGTGATGTCCATGGAAAGGTGGCCATTTTTAATAAAGAAATCATACTAAAGAGAAAAATGTGAATGCTATGAATGAGAGCAACTTGTAGTCAACCCAAATGCTTTCATTGACACTTAAAAATACACAGTAGAGAAAAACTATAAATACAATGAAATTAAAAAAAAAAAACCACCACAAAAAAACAAAACAAAACAAAGCCCTTCATTGTTTTCCCGGCTCTTCTTTTTCCTTCAGGTAGTTTGTGCCAAAAAGAAGCCTTAGAATAGACTATCTGTGGGTATGGCCACCTTAACCAACCTCTGAAAACCCATACTAGAAATTCTTATATGTCACGAGCATCGTGAATGATTATATCAGACGTCAGAACTTACTAAATGTCACTAAATTCACAGTGGAAAGAAGCCCTCAATGGCAGCGATTGTGGGAAATTTTTCCATAACTTCTGTACAAATAAGGAAGCACTCTAAAGAGAGACGTGTAAACACAATGAATGTGCAACTGGACACACTTCGGGCAAGTGTCAAGAGGCATGGGAATCTGAAATGGAGAAATTCCCAGAGCTCCCAACCCCCTTCCCGCACCACAGCAAGCCGACCTCAGGAGAGGCCTGGGCTGCAGGAAGAACTGCCCTTAGTCCATCGGCATCCTCCAGCGAAGAAGAACGCAGCGGCCTATGGGCACAGCTCTAGAGGAGGGGAAGGGACCCTGAAATTGAGAAATTGGCCCTCCTCCTCATCCTCCCATGGCAAGGATGCCGCAGAGTGCAGAACACGGTGTGACATCTGGCTCCACGCAGCAGCCCACAAGCCGAACAAGCAGGAAAGCAGGGCATGCGCTCTCCCTCGAGGATGAAAAAGCATGGACTAAAAACACGTGGAGCTTAGGAAGTGGTCCAGCCGGGGAGCTGCTTTAAGTATATCAAAATATAAAGGTCTTTTATTTGGGAACCCAGAACACTGGGGCAGTAGCAGGAACCTGCTGCCGGGCTTTATTTAGTTCCTTTACTACCACAGGCACTGCGTTTTCTCCTGCAGTTAACACAGGGACTCCTGTCAAACCCATGGTTGCTACTGCAGTCAACTTTCCTAATGAACATAAATCCAAATGGATCCGCCAGGAAGACTAACATAAAATCAATCCAAGAGGAAAGTGGGGGAAGGGGGGAACTACAAACTGGGAGATCTATAACCTCCAACACTTGTGCAAAACACAAGGAAGAAGCAAAACCACACAAGACTCAGCAAAGGCCCTCTTTGGAGAGATGAGGAACTTTTGGGATGCAGAGGCTTGCTGGGTGATGTGCATTAGTGGGGCGGCCTTTGAGAGTTTATACTTTGAACCACTTCCTCTTCACTCTCTTGGCTTTCTGTGTAGTGCAAAATGTAAGCATCCAGCTGCCTACTCTAGCTACCTGAACCATACCTTCGTCACCATTATAGACTCCATCTCTGGAACTGTAAGAACTCTTCCACAAGTTGCTTTTTTTTGTTTTGTTTTGTTTTGTTTTGTTTTGTTTTTCAAGACAGGGTTTCTCTATGTAGCCCTGGCTGTCCTGGAACAACAACAACAACAAAAACATAAAATACATCAAACCTTTTTAAGGCAGAAAGTTGTGGTGTGTCAGGAGTATAAGAGTCCACCTCAAGGATTTATCATGGCTGAAGCTAAAAACATTTTCAGCAACCAAACAAAGAATAAAACTATGAATTAACAATATCCATGAGTCTGTAGTATGGTTTAAACAAATAATTAAGTACATATGTAAATAAGAAAAAAACAGTTTTCTCTCAAAGGAGAAATACAGCGGTAAGGGTAGATGAAAGGAGCCATTAGTCAAACACCGCAGCAATAGTTGTTACAGTCAAAATGGAAACCCCGGTCAGTGGCTGCGAAGGTGCGAAGAAATGTGCGCGGTCGATAGTATGCCCTATCCCTAGACATTATTTCAAAAGGGAGAAGAGTGGCTTTAAATGAAGAAACTCGTCTGCTCTCATGTAGATCTGGATATATGCGACCTACTGACAGCGTGCAGCTCCTGCCTGGCCCTCGGATGCTGAAAAGGGCTCGCCATTCCCTTAAGGGATGAGGAGGGGACGGTGTGAGAAAAAGAGATAGACGGTAAACCTCCCGAAGATGAAAAGTGAGCTGTGTATCACATAAGATCGCCGTGTTCGTGGGTGCACCGGTGATGTAAGCCAGCGGGTCCGGAGAGGAGGCGGCGCCCGGAGCCTAGCGGGCAGAGCGGTGGCTGCTGCAGGGCTGGCCCCGCCCCTTCACCGGCTGCCGGCGTCGGATCGCTAGGGGCGGTGGGCGTGGTTACCGTGTTTAAGTCGCTAGCCTTTTCCACGATTTCCGATTTTCGATACGTTTAAGTTTTATAGCTAGAGAAGGAAGAGGAAAAAAGATGACACAATTCCGTTCTTAATTGTGCGAGTGTGACCTAGGGGGTCGGTTTTCCTTCCTCCCCGCCCTGGGGACAGGACCTGCCTGGGTGGCAGGGCTCGCCGTGATGCCTTGGAACCCTGCGCGCCCGTCCAGGAGATGGAGTTGCATGAGGAAGCCGCCAGGATGCTAGAGTCTTAAAGGATCAAAATTCATTGTGCATCAGTGACCTCGTGGCGCAATGGTAGCGCGTCTGACTCCAGATCAGAAGGTTGCGTGTTCAAATCACGTCGGGGTCATGAATACCTGTTTTCCCACAATTGTTTCAGTGAAGTAGATAAGGCCAAAGCCCTGGCATTTTCATTGTACAGAATTTACACAATTCTTCTCTATGCTGACAAGAAACCTGACCACTTAAATGCAAAACCATCTCAGCATTGGGACCCGAATTAAATTAAGCAAAGAGCCAAAATCAAAATTCACAGATGATGAAATGGAAGCTGGAACTGGAAATGGAGGCTCACTGTAAGTTATGCCAGCCTGCTTGTACAGGTATATTTAAACACATGAAGAGGAACAGCAGAATGAAGAATTAAGCTTTAAACTCTCAGAGCTTTGTTTGGTTGGCTGCTTAGTTTGATCCAGGTGCTGGGGACCTCGGTACAGGCCCTCACACAGTCATTTTTATGCTGAGGTTGGGGTGACCAAAACATTTCTGCTGACTGCTCCTAAAATCCAGGAATGCGAGGAATTAAAAATCTTATAAATGAATTTTTCTCTCAGCTGCCTTAGGGAGATTTTCTGGAGTACTTCTAATGCTGCTGGTTTCTTTTCCCATGTCTAACCTTCAGGTTTTAAACGGATTCTAAGTCACGGTCTCCCTGGCTGTGACGGGAAACGCCTGGCACCCATTCTCAGCCCCGTCCTTCCTGTTTAACTCACTGCCAAACACAAACTCCAAAGTCATTAGATTCTTCAACCTTTCAAATGTTTATAGTCAAGGAATCTCTTTTTAGCATTATATCCCAAGAATTAATTCTGTGAAAACATTTCATTTTAAATATCTATTGTTCAAGATTATGAACTGCTAAAAAGTTCCCCTTCCCATATGAATAAATAAGGTTTTAAAAGATCTACCTGTCAGATAATAGTCTATCCTTGCAACATCATTATTACAAAGGCAGAATTTGCTGGGGACTCCTGTGTGTGCACGAGCTCGTGTGTGTGTGTGTGTGTGTGTGTGTGTACAGATTTTTCAGTGATTAATTTTAAACACCAACTCATCTTATTTAAAATTAGCAAGGATTTGTTTTCCCATTATATGAAGATCAACATAATCATACATTCTATAAAAACCGATGCAAAGGTGTTTTTCTGAAAAAGAAAAGGTGGGGGGAGAGAAAGAAAACATATTTTTTTATATGTGTATGTGCGTGCACTGACACAAATTAGTGATCTTCAACACTACAATAAAGGGTTAACTTCATAAAGAACAACAACAAAATGTATTTACTCCTAGGCACGGAGGCTGCAAGTCCAGACCGCAGAGTAGGAGCTCTGACAACGGTTTCAAGGCCCGCGGCAGAATTCTGTGTGGGAGAAAGAGTCCAGTCTTGAGCACTAGGGTCAGAGAGAGAGCAAAAGAGACAGGCTTGCTCCTTCCATGACAACTATCCAGGGCTTACAGGACAATTTCCTGTCTCCAGTGGCCCCTCCTCACGGGCACTTCTTCTAAGGTTCTGCCCCTTCCAACCACACCAGGCTGAGAAAGAGGCGCTCCAGGCAGGGACACTTTTAAATGACTCGCGATTATCTCTAAGTCGGTGCAGCCGCCTCAGTAGGTATCCATTTAGTGACTAACTTTATATTTCTTTGATAGAATTTCTAGCTTCTAGATTATATTGAAGAAAAAAAAAAAAAAAAGCTAACGAATATTTCCAAGTGTAATTCTCTAAGGTTTAGGATGTGGGCTGTAGAGGGCCAATTTGCAATCTAGTACCGCCCTCTAGTGGCTCAATGAGAAAATTACATGACCCCTGGGCATGCCTGTGGCTTTAATAACGGGGCCAGTATATGGGTAGGGCTTATCCAAGCCTGTAAGATTCAATAATTTAGAAATGCCTTACTAGAAGAAGCCTCTGTTTTTCCACATCACACTCTGAAAGAGGGGGGCTGGTTCCAAAGTAGTCTATCACAGTGAATATTTAAGAATCAGAGTCAAGGCATGGATCACATGATTAGCAGGGCCTGAGCCTAGAAACGATTGAGATTGCCTGGTTTACACCACCGCTGTGAATGATCATGCCTTTAAATGCTTGTCTCACTCTGCACTAGGCAAGTAATAAACCAGTCTCTCAGGTGCAAGGTATCCCTGCTGGCAGGAGACTAGAGCCCACTGTTTTGTTTTTTCCAGCAAAAGCGTCAGAAAAACAAAAGTCAAAATAAATAAGCAAAAGACCAAAAACAGATAGAAAGAAAAAGAAATAAACAAAAAATGCACAAACACATACCAATGAGTTCATTTTGTGTTAGCCAGTTCATTACTCCTGGGCACAATATCCAGCTGATGTACACGGTGATGGACCCCTGAAGAATACTGGTTGTCAGTGGATGTTGATTGTGTATAGCTTCCCAGTTAAAAGTGAGTCCTGTCAACCTCCCCCTCTTCATGCTAGGACCCAGGCTAGCTTGAGCCTGTGCAGGCCCTCTGTGTGCTGCATTTATGAGCTCATACGTGCATCAGTCCTGTTGTGTCTGGTAAGACCGTCATGTTGTCTAGCTCTACGACCTGAGGATACCTGATGCCCTGGCTGCATCAAGATAGAAGATCTAGAGGAAGGAATGGCCACCTGAGACACGATTAGAAGCCTTGCCTGTGAGCCTCTCTGCCACTTACTTCTGAGTCAAGTACCCCACTCTTGTGTTGTGGACTTACGCTTGTCATTGTAGTGAATGAACCTTGAGATCGAACAGTATCTGGACTGTCATTATTTACTACCCAATCCACAATATAAAGAATGGATGATGTGGGGGCTGGTGAGGTGGCTCAGCGGTTAAGAGCACTGACTGCTCTTCCAGAGGTCCTGAGTTCAATTCCCAGCAACCACATGGTGGCTCACAACCATCCGTAATGAGATCTGACGCCCTCTTCTGGTGTGTCTGAAAAGAGCAACAATGTACTTACATGTAATAATAAATAAATCTTTTTTTAAAAACTTAAAAAAAAAAAAAGAATGGATGATGTTGGGTTGGACAGCCCACAAACCTAAAGCAAATGTGCAAAATATGATTGGGGAATCCTGAGATAACATGTATTATATCCCCAGGAATTATGACACAATTAGGAACACTCAAATACACCATGTATAGTAGACAGAGATAACATAAAATATAATGATGCTATATAGATTAAGTTTAAAACAGCCTACTATCCTAGAGGATGGATTATACCACCACCATGTAAACCAAAACTAGTAACAGCTTCACTTATTGAACCAGACACAATATCACCAGCACAAGTCATTCTTTTGCCAAAAATTAGACCCATCCAGTTAAAAATTCACTTAGCGACATTATAATGGCACAAGACATATTACCCAGGTGGATTTTCTTATGAGCTACAGTATTTCTCACCGAATAATTTGAAGTAAAACCCCTACAAGCATTAGTAGTAGGAGCTTTTGTGGCTAAAACAATCCTCAGAGGTATTATGGGTGGAGAAGTAGCAGCAGCCATGATTCAACCTGTTAAAGCAGAACTCTATTGTATAAAAAAAAAATTAATGCGGACACAGCCAAAGCATTGCGTGCAGTATCACAATCAACTGATGCATTACATATGATAGTTAATACCATGGAAACAGAGATACAGGCATTCAAGGAAACATAAAGTCGGGAGTACAAAAGGACATTGGATCTCATTACCACTAATCATAACCTGATTGTATGCCAAATTTACAAATCTAATGTGAGTATAACTAGAGAATTAGACATATTGTTTACAACTGGAACGGGCAGACAAGCCCCAGAATTTCAAACTATTCTGGACACTGAAAGAATGTCTTGGTGTGCTGACAGCATATGTGAACTAAACTTAGTACAAGTATTTTTAGATAATGCACAGAATGGATACATGGGTAAACATATACCAGAGTCATAAAAAAAACTGTATAAAACACCATATACACAGGAGGAAACCTGGGTGGCACCAATTGACCAGTTCATGTGGATAAATGTTATTAGCATAGCAGCATACACCCCTATGGATCAAGCTTATAGACTGGGACCCAATACATATTTATATCCACATGTACCCATAAGAAAGATGGAAGAAACAGCATTGATATAGTCTACTATGACAGACTGTACAAACCCTGAGTAACTATAAGTTCTTGGTATACACCAATAATGAAACTATCAATAGATGCAATTATTTAAATGAAACATCTGTGGGCAATAATCATGTAAAATGGAATGTAACTAGAGGATGCTATCTTGTACACAATTGTTCACAGGCAGTAGTACCCAATCAGACAAGAATAACCATAGTAAACTACCAGGAAACATATTACTTCTCATCTGATGCACAACTTGATTTCGAATCGGAGAAAGACCACATGGATAAATTTGTCAAAACCAGTAGAGAAACCGATGAGACAGTAGATCACAATGAGAAACAAGTACAGAGCACACATCAAACGCTCCTGGACCAAGAAAAATTATTGGTGCATAAGACAGCAGAATTATACAATATGGTAGGGCTGCTCAGAGCAGATGTCTATTGGAATAAGGAATTGGAGGAGTGTGACATATGGGACCAATTAGCTAGGACTGCTCAGTTTGATTTTGTGTGCTGCCCTGTATGTAAACGGTTTCATCGGTTGAAAGTACTTTGGTTCATGATATTTTGCCTTCTTCTTGTACCAACCATAAGAATAAGTTTTTTCTTTTAGACGTGTCTGCAACAAGAAAAGCAAGAACTCCTAATAGAAGACCTGGGTGATGCACTCAGAACATCAATGAGACCTGGGAAACTCTTCCTCAACCAGATACTTCTTTGTTAATTGTTTCCATAAAACTCTAGAGCCGTTGAAAGACCTGTTTAACAGATGGCATGTGTTTCACGTTTGGAACTCCCCCCAAATCGTACTTATTGTACATCCACACCAACCATGATGCACCTCTGGGGTCCACTAGAGGAAAACCCACTTCGTATGTTAGTAAAATACGTTTGTTTCCACTTGCCAATGACCAGATACCTACTACATAAGGAACCAGTTAGACAGGCAGTTCAGTGCATAGCCTCTGTGTTTGCAGCCTGTATAAACAAAGGCAGCCATTATCAATATGATCTATGAAAAGCTCTGATCATATGTGATGGTGAATCTGCAAAAGCCATGCTCCGTGGAGGCTGCAGCTAGAGTGAAGACCGTCGTGGGGTCTTCCTCTCCGACCCGAGGACAGCAGACGGCGGCCCTGGCTGCATCGAGGTAGAGGATCCAGAGGAAGGAGCCGCCATCTGAGACTACCAAGCGACTGACACATTGAGAGCCTTGCCTGCGAGCCTCTCTGCCACTTGCTTCTGTGTCAGGTAGCCCAGGAGTGCATTGTGGACTAACGCTCGCCATTGTAGCGAATAGACTTTGAGATCAAACAGTATCTTGGCAATGTCCTGTGGTGTTTGGGGGTTTCCATGGGGCCCCTTTGGCCAATGGCTCCACTAGACCTACTCCTGGCATCAGAGGTTTTACTTGGTGGGATAAGATGTGTGTACCCCAATGTCATTGTGGCTCTCAGAGTCACTAGCTCCATCAGGCCAGATCTTATGGTCGCTCAGGGGTTCAAGTGTCCATGTGTTGTTAGAAGCTTCCATCTTGTTGCCATTTCTTACCACTTCCTGCACTGCCTTGCTAACACCTCCGCATTCTGTTTTACAGCTATTGAATCCCCTACTGATTTTTCCTTGTCTCCCTGACTCATGGGATGCTTCTTGGCTGAGCCCATTGATACCTTTCCCAGCATTTCCCCTTCCAGGTTGAATACCCACCTAACTAGGAAGGCTTTGTGGGCCTCCTATCTTATGAGCTGAAAGACCCCAGACACACTTAAGGTGCCTCGAGAATAAGCTTCCGATGCGACTCTTTCATTTCACAGCTGGAGAAGCCGAATGGCAGATGATAGCATCAAAGAAAGACACGGGGTGCACCTCCCCGTGACAGGTCTCCCCACATGCGGAGCACCTGAACATCTCAGGCCCTGCAGCATCTCCTTGACGACTGCCTGAGGTCCACTTACCTGCAATCGTTTTATTTATTCACCATTCATTCTGACAAAACGCTGGGCCCTGGGGAGATGGCTCTGTGGGTGAAATGCCCACTGTGCAGGCGTGGAGAGCTGAGCTTGGAGCCCCAGAGCCGCATAAAAAGTCAAGCACAGGACTGGAGAGGCGGCTCACAGCCAAGAATGCAAAAGTCAAGCACAGAAGTGTACACCTGAGACTCCAGCCGTGGAGACCAGGGACAGCCAGACCCTCGGGCCTCATGGCCTGTCAGCTTAGCCAACCAGAAACTTCCATGTTTGGTGAGAGTCTCTGTCTCAAAAAATTAAGCTGTAGAGAAGTAAAGGAAAGACACCTAATATTGACCTCCGGAGAGTGCGTGTGCGCGTGCACACACACACACACACACAGAGAGAGAGAGAGAGAGAGAGAGAGAGAGAGAGAGAGGCTCATGTGCACACACAAACAGACCCACAAGAGACAAAGAGTGGGAGGAAGAAATTTTGTAGGTTGATTCTTTGGGGCTGCTTGGCCAAGGACCTAAGCCTAAACCATAAACACTCAATATGTGGGCATGTCAGTAAAGTTCAGTAGATAACTGTGGATAAATTTTATTTTATCCAGGACTCTGAGTGTAAAATAAAAAAAATAATAAAACATATCAAAGCATATTGATGTAATTATTGTCATCATATAAACTATCATGGCTATAGGCTGTCTTGGCTACCCTTCCTGTTGCTGTGATAAAATATCTGACCAAAAAGAAAAGAAAAGAAAACGGTTTATGGACAGTTTTATTTGGCTCATAATGTGAGCTACAGTCCTTGGTGGTGACTGATGGTTGAGCTGGCTCGTGAGGTGAGGATTCAGTCCATCGTGGTGACAGGAGGTTGGGGCAGCTGCCACAGTCCACCTGCAATCGGGAAGCTGGGGACCCCAGCCCATGAAAGGGTGCCACTCACAGTTAAAGTAGGTCTTCCCACCTGATTAGCCTAATCTAGATAATCCCTCAGAGGCCTGGGCTAGAAGCTTGTCTCCTAGGTGAGTCTAGATCCTGTCATGCTGACACTGTTAATCACCTCATGTCCAGCCACCCCTTGTCAACTTGATATCCAAACAATGTTATTTAACAGTAACCTTCTATCCTGGTCCCCATAAGCTCATGTCCATCTCACCATGCAAAATGCAGTCATCAACAGTCCCCATGATCCTAAGCAAGCCCAGCACTCTTTATATGAGTACACTGCAGCTGTACTGATGGTTTCGAGTCACCATGTGGTTGCTGGGATTCAAACTCAGGACCTTTGGTAGAGCAGTCAGTGCTCTTAACCACTGAGCCATCGCTCCAGCCCCCAGCACTCTTTAAAAATCCAAGTTTCAGCCAGGCGGTGGTGGTGCACGCCTGTAATCCCAGCACTCTGGGAGGCAGAGGCAGGTGGATTTCTGAGTTCGAGGCCAGCCTGGTCTACAGAGTAAGTCCCAGAACAGCCAGGGCTATACAGAGAAACCCTGTCTCGAAAAAACCAAATCCAAAAAAAAAAAAAAAATCCAAGTTTCATCACACATACACCACACACACACATATACTAGATACACACATATACACACACATACACCATACACACGTATACACACACATATGTATACACCATACACATACATATGGCATATATACATATACATATACTATGAATACACACAGGCACCACACACAAACATGTACAACACACACACACACACACACACACACACACACACCAAATAAATGTAAAGAAATTCTAGGCCCAGACAGATTCACTGTGAAATTCCACCACTTTTTTTTTTAATGTATGTGAGTACACTATCACTGTCTTCAGACACACTAGAAGAAGGCATCAGATCCCATTACAGATGGTTGTGAGCCACCATGTGGTTGCTAGGAATTTAACTCGGGTCCTCTGGAAGAGCGGTCAGTGCTTTTAACCACCGAGCCATCTCTCCAGCCCCACCACCACATTCTTAAAAAGAACTGACACAAACACTTCTCGATTTGTCCCATGAAATAGAAAAGGAAAGACTGCTTCCAAACTCCTTTTATGAAACCAATATTATCCTGACACCAAAGCCAGATAAAAGCATAGTAAAAAAGAAAATTACAAACCAATCTTCCCTGGTGAGCAGAGATGTAAAAATTTCTTGGTAAAATAAAAACTGAATTCAAGAGCACATCAAAAAGAGTGCTCACCACGATCAATTCGGCTGCATTTCTGAGATGCAGAGATGACCCAACTAATCAGTAACGATAATAAACAGCACACACAGACTCAAAGATAAAAGTCACACAATTATCTCAGCGATGCAGAAAAGGCCTTGGACAAACTCTAACATCCCTTCATCATTTGGGGAAAAAAAAAACTGAAGACATTAAGAATGGAAGAAATGTATCTAAACATAATAAAGGCTATTCATTACAATTCTACAAGCAGAAAAGCTGGAAGCATTTCCACTAAATCAAGAACAAGACAAGGGTGTCTACACTTTCCTTTTCTGTTCAAAACAGTCCTTAAAGCCTGAGAGAGCAAGTCCTGAGAAAACATAGAAAAGATACAAATAGGAAAGGAAGAAATCAAAGTATCTTACTTGCAGATGGTACTATTCCATATGTTAAAGACTCTAATGACTCCACCTCCACCAGGAGACTGTCAAGAGTTGACTGACATTTTTTGTAAAGTGACAGGACATATAAAAATACATACAAAATCAGAAGCCTTGATTCATACCAATGCTAAGCACACAGAGAAAGAAATCAGAGAAACAATTCTATTCACTATAGTCTCAAAAACAATAAAAGACCTTGGAACAAACCTAACCAAGGAAGCGAAGCTCTCCACAGAGCAAGCTTTAAAATGCCAAAGAAGGGAATGGAGAGACACTGGAAAGACCTCCCATCTTCGTGGGTTGAAAGAATTAATACTGTGAAAAATGACTGTCCTAACAAAATCAATCTACAGATTTAAAGCGGCACCCATCAAAATTCCAGGCCCATACTTCACAAAACTAGAAAAGGCAATCTTAAAATTCATATAGAGTATCAGGTGTGGTGGTGTACACCTTGAATCCCAGCACTCAGGAGTCAGAGGTGGGAAGATCTCTATGAGTCCAAGGCCAGCTTGGTCTATACAACAAGTTCCAGGAATCCAGAGCTACATGGTAAGACCCTATTTTTTTTCACTTTCATTATTTTAATTGGATAGTTTCTCTATTTACAGTTTGAGTGTTATCCCCTTTCCTCATTTCCCCTCTGAAAACCCCCTACCTTATCCCCCTCCCCCTGCTCACCCACCCACCCACCCACCCATTCCCGCTTCCCTGTCCTGGCATTCCCCAACACTGGGGCATCGAGCCTTCACAGGACCAAGGGCCTTTCTCCTCTCATTGATGTCCAACAAGGTCATCCTCTGCTATATATGTGACTGGAACCATGGGTCCCCCTCAGCCTGTTTATCCTTTGAGTGGAGGAAGGCCACTGATTTGTTTCAGTTAATTTTATATCCAGCCACTTTGCTGAAGTTGTTTATCAGGTTTAGGAGTTCTCTGGTGGGGGTTTTTGTGGTATATTATCTTTTTCTTTTTTAAGATTTATTTATTTATTATATCTAAGTACACTGTAGCTGTCTTCAGACACTCTAGAAGAGGGAGTCAGATCTCATTACAGATGGTTGTGAGCTACCATGTGGTTGCTGGGATTTGAACTCAGGACCTTCAGAAGAGCAGTGGGTGCTCTTAACCCGCTTAGTCATCTCTCCAGCTTAAGTATACTATCATATCATCTGCAAATAGTGATATTTTGACTTATTCCTTTCCATTTGTATCCCTTTGACCTCCTTTTGTTATCTAATTGCTCTGGCTAGAACTTCAAGTACTATATTGAATAAGTAGGGAGAGAGTGGGTCGCCTTGTCTAGTCCCTGATTTTAGTGGGATTGCTTCAAGTTTCTCTCCATTTAGTTTGATGTTGGCTACTGGTTTGCTGTATATTGCTTTTACTGTGTTTAGGTATGGGCCTTGAATTCCTGATCTTTCCAATACTTTTATCATGAAGGGGTGTTGAATTTTGTCAAATGCCTTCTTAACATCTAATGAAATGGTCGTGTGGTTTTTTTCTTTGAGTTTTTTTTTTAGTGGATTGCATTGATGGATTTTTGTATATTGAACCATCCCTGCATCCCTGGGATGAAGTATACTTGATCATGGTGGATGATCATTTTGATGTATTCTTGAATTCTGCTTTCGAGACTTTTCACATCAATATTCATATTTCGAGTATCAATATTCATAATGATATGAATATCAATATTCATAAGGGAAATTAGTCTGAAGTTCTTTCTTTCTTTCTTGGTTTTTTTTTTTTTTGGTTTTTTTGAGACAGGGTTTTTCTGTATAGCCCTGGCTGTCCTGGAATTCACTCTGTAGACCAGGCTGGCCTCGAACTCAGAAATCCGCCTGCCTCTGCCTCCCAAGTGCTGGGATTAAAGGCGTGTGCCACCACTGCCCAGCTGAAGTTCTCTCTCTTTGTTGAGTTTTTGTTTGGTTTAGATATCAGAGTAATTGTGGTTTCATAGAACAAATTGGGTAGTGCTCCTTCTGTTTCTATTTTGTGGAATAGTTTGAAGCATATTGGTATTAGGTCTTCTTTGAAGGTCTGATAGAACTCTGCACTAAACCCATCTAGTCCTTTTTTGTTTGTTTGTTTGGGAGACTATTAATGACTGCCTCTATTTCTTTAGGGGTTATGGGACATTTTTGATAGTTTATCTGATCCTGATTTAACTTTGGTACCTGGTATCTGTCAAGAAAGTCAACCACTTCATCCAGATTTTCCAGTTCCATTGTGTATAGGCTTTTGTAGTAGGATCTGATGATTTTTTGGATTTCCTCCGTTTCTGTTGTTATGTCTCCCTTTTCATTTCTGATTTTGTTGATTTGGATACTGTTTCTGTGCCCTCTGCTTAGTCTGGCTAAGGGTTTATCTATCTTATTGATTTTCTCAAAGAAACAGCTCCTGTTTTGGTTGATTCTTTGTATAGTTCTTTTTGTTTCTACTTGGTTGATTTCAACCCTGAGTTAGATTATTTCCTGCCATCTACTCCTCTTGGGTGTATTTGCTTCTTTTTGTTCTGATGTGCTGTCAAGCTGCTAGTGTATGCTCTCTCCAGTTTCTTTTGGAGGCACTCAGAGCTACGAGTTTTCCTCTTAGGACTGCTTTTATTGTGTCCCATAAGTTTGGATATGGTGTGGCTTCATTTTCATTAAATTCTAAAAAATCTGTAATTTCTTTATTTCTTCCTTGACCAAATTATCATTGAGATGAATGTTGTTCAGCTTCCACATGTCTGTGGACTTTCTATTGTTTTTGTAGTTATTGAAGACCAGCCTTAGTCCGTGGTGATCTGATAGGATGCATGGGATTATTTCAATCTTCTTGTATCTGTTGAGACCTATTTTGTGACCCATAATGTGGTCAATTTTGGAGAAGTTACCATGAGGCGCTGAGAAGATGTATTCTTTTGTTTTAGGATAGAATGTTCTATAGATATCTGTTAAATCCATTTGGTTCATAACTTCTGTTAGTTTCACTGTGTCTGTTTAGTTTCTGTTTCCATGATCTGTCAATTGATGAGAGTGGAGTCTCCCATTATTATTGTGTGAGGTGCAATGTGTGCTTTGAACTTTAGTAAAGTTTTTTTATGAATGTGTGTGCCCTTGCATTTGGAGAACAGATGTTCAGAATTGAGAGTTCTTCTTGGTAGATTTTTCTTTTGATGAGTATAAAGTGTCCTTCCTTATCTTTTTTGATAACTTTAGGTGGAAAGTCTATTTTATACGATATTAGAATGGCTACCCCATTCTTGTTTCTTGGGACCATTTGTTTGGAAAATTGTTTTCCAGCTTTTTACTCTGAGTAAGTGTCTGTCTTTGTCACTGAGGTGGGTTTCCTGTATGCAGCAAAATGTTGAGTCCTGTTTACATATCCAGTCTGTTAGTCTATGTCTTTTTATTTGGGAATTGAGTCCATTGATATTAAAAGATAATAAGAAAAAGTGATTGTCGCTTCCTGTTATTTTTGTTGCTAGAGGTGTATTATATTTATGTAGCTATTTTCTTTTTGGTTTGTTAAAAGAATATTATTTTCTTGCTTTTTCTAGGGTGTAGTTTCCCTCCTTGTGTTGGAGTTTTCCGTTGATTATCCTTTGAAGGGCTGGATTTGTGGAAAGATTTGTTTTAATTTTGGTTTTGTCATGGAATATCTTGGTTTCTCCATCTATGATGATTGAGAGTTTTGCTGGGTATAGTAGCCTGGGTTGGCATTTGTGTTCTCTTAGGGTCTGTATGACATCTGCCCAGGATCTTCTAGTTTTTATGGTCTCTGATGAGAAGTCTAGTGTAATTCTGCCTTTATATGTTACCTGACCTTTTTCCCTTACTCCTCTTAATATTCTTTATTTTGTGCATTTGGTGTTTTGATTATTATGTGATGAGAGGAATTTCTTTTCTAGTCAAGTCTATTTGGAGTTCTATAGGCTTCTTGTATGTTCATGGGCATCTCTTTCTTTAGGTTAGGGAAGTTTTCTTCTATAATTTTGTTGAAGACATTTACTGGGCCTTTAAGTTGGGAATCCTCACTCTCTTCTATACCTATTATCCTTAGGTTTGGTCTTCTCATTGTGTCCTGGATTTCCTGGATATTTTGGGTTAGGAGCTTTTTGCTTTTTGCATTTTCTTTGACTATTGTGTCAATGTTTTCTATGGTATCTTCTGCACCTAAGATTCTCTCTTCTATCTATTGTATTCTGTTGGTGATGCTTGCATCTATGACCCCTGATCTCTTTCCTAGGTTTTCTAACTCCTGGGTTGTCTCCCTTTGTGATTTCGTTGTTTCTATTTCCATTTTTAGATCTTTGGTGGTTTTGTTCATTTCCTTCACCTATTTGATTGTTTTTTCCTGTAATTCTTTAAGGGATTTTTGTGTTTCCTCTTTAAGGGATTCTAGCTGTTTACCAGTGTTTTCCTGTATTTCTCTAAGGAAGTTATTTATGTCCTTCTTAAAGTCCTGTGTCATCATCATGAGAAGTGATTTTAGATCAGAATCTTGTTTTTCTGGTGTGATGGTGTATTCAAGTCTTGCTATGGCAGATGAATTGGTTCTGGTGATGATGCCAAGTAACCTTGGTTTCTGTTGCTTATGTTCTTATGCTTGCCTCCCACCATCTGGTTATTTATAGTGCTTCCTGCTCTCGATATATCTGACTGGAGCCTGTCCTTCCTGTGATCCTGGTTGTGTCAGAACCCCTCAGAGTCAAGCTGTCTCTGTGATCCTGTAATTCTGGGATCTTGTGATCCCGAGATCCTAGGTGTGTCCAAGCTCCTGGGAGTCAAGCTGCCTCTGGGACCTTGAGATCCTGGTGTGGCCAAGCCCCTGGGATCTTGGGATCCTGGGATCCTGGGATCTTGTGATTCTGGGCACGTAGAAGTGCCTGGGAGTGGAGCTTCCTCTGGGTGTTGTGGGACTGGCTGCAGAGTTTGCACCTAAGGACTGCTCAGGGCACCAGCCCAGACAGGAAGGAACCCATGCCACTGGTCTGGCGGAGTTCCTGGGTGCCTGGGTCCCGCTGGTCCCAATTACTCTCAGTGTTGGGACAAATGCTGTATCTTTTTCACCTCTGATCTTATGATCCTGGGCGTGTTGGAGAGCCTGGGAGTGGAGCTTCCTCTGGGTATTGTCGGACTGGCTGCAGAGTTTGCACCCAAGGTCTGCTCTGAAGATCCTATTTAAAAAAAAAAAATCATGTAAAAACATAAAAGTAGCTGTACAGCCAAAATCACCCTAAACAGTAAAAAAAAAATGCTAGCAGTATCATAATAACCGATTGTAAGCTATACTACAGAGCCATAACAAAAACAACATAGTATTGACACAGCCACAGACAGGTAGGCCTATGTACCAGACAGAGGATACAGGTACAAGCCCACACACCTATAGACATGTGATTTTTTTTTAATTACAATATTGTTAGATCATTTTCCCTTTCCTTTCCTCACTCCAACCCCTCTCATTGGACTCCCCCACTCTCTGCCAAATACATGGCCTCTTTTTCTTTAATTGCTATTGTTACAATTTGTGTGTGTGTGTGTGTGTATATGTGTGTGTGTGTGTGTGTGTGTGTGTGTGTAAATCCTGCTGAGTTCCTTTAGTGTTGCTTGTATGTATATGATTCCAAGGTTAACTGCTCGGTATGTGATCACCAATTAAAGAGGCTCATCCCTGGGTAAAAATAATTCTTCCCAAGCCGGGCGCGGTGGCGCACGCCTGTAATCCCAGCACTCGGGAGGCAGAGGCAGGCGGATTTCTGAGTTCGAGGCCAGCCTGGTCTACAGAGTGAGTTCCAGGACAGCCAGGGCTACATAGAGAAACCCTATCTCAAAAACAAAACAAAAAAAAAGTAATTCTTCCCTAAGCCTTCCCCAGCTGTCTGTGTTCTTTTGTCAGAAGTGAGGACCCATAAAATTTCTTCTTTCTAGGCATTTTGGTGCTACCCTTGTTTCAGGACTTGTTTAGGTTGTTGAGATACCGTGTGAGGCTTCTCCGTCTCACCCAGATTTCCTGGTCTCTGGCTCCAACAGTCTTTCCATCGCCTCTTGCTGCAATGTCCCCTGAGCCTGTGGTCAGGCGTTGTGCTGTCGAGGAATCCACGGGGGGCTGGGTTCCCTATAACTAGTTGTTCTCTGCATTTTGATCAGTTGTGATTTTCTGTAATGATTCATCTATTCCAAAAAGAAGCGTCTTTGATGAGGGGTGATAGCTATGCTTATCTGTATGTATAAGAAGTATTTAGAGCCAGGCATGGTGGCGCACCTCTTTAACCCCAGTACTTGGGAGGCAGAGGCAGGTAGATCTCTGAGTTCAAGGCCAGAGTGGTCGACAAAACAAATTCTAGGACAGCCAGGGCTACACAGAGAAACCTGTCTCCAGAGACAAAACAAAAGAAAAATCTTTAATTACATTTTTAAAAAAGATTAAGTATTTAGTATGCAGTTATACATAGGACACCAATTGCACCAAAAAAAACGAGACTAACAATCAACAAATGGGGCCTTATGAAAGGAAAAGACTTCTGTACATCAAAGGAAACTGTTGAGCAAAATGAATAGGGGAAATTCTTCATCACCTGATAGAAGAGTAGTATACAGACTATCCAAAGAACTCAATAAACTAACATTACCAAAACTAATCTACAAATAAAATGCAGTCACCGTTGAAATGCCAATGACATTCTCCACAGGAATCATGGGGGAATCATAAAATCCATATGGAAATGCAAAGACCATGGGTTGCCAAATCACTGTAAGTAGAAAGACATAGAATTATCTATCACAAGACCTGGCTTCAAAATATGCTACCGAGCCATAGTGACAAACACTAATGTACATCAGAGGGCACAGGCATAGACACGTTACTCAATACATGGTGCTGGTAAAACAAGACACTCACCTTCAGAAGAATAAATTATAAGCCAGATCTCTCATCACAAACCAAATAATCAGTTCAAGTGGAATCAAAGACTGTAGCTTAAAATCACTGCTGTTGAAACTGCTAAAGAAAAATATAGGGGAAACACTTTGGGATATAGGTTTATGCAAGAAATTTATGAATAGCACAGGAATTAGACTCAGAAATGGACAAACTGCTCCTCAACCTTCCTAATGTTCTGACTCTTTAATACAGTTCCTCATGTCGTGATGACCCCCAACCATAAAATTATTTCCATTGCTACTTCATAACTGTAATTTTGCTGCTGTTATGAATCCTAATGCAAATATCTGTGTTTTCCAATGGCCTTAGGCAAACTCCTGTGAAAGGGTCATTCGGCCCCCAAGGGGTCATGACTCCCACAGGTTGAGAACCACTAATCTGGGCTATATACAGAACTGTGCAGAAATTAAATATCAGAGCAGCAAATAGGTCAATGAACAGGATTCTCAATGGAATAAAAGTTACCGATAATACTTTTTAATGTGTTTGACTTCCTTAGCCATCAGAAAATTAGTACTTTGAGATTCTATCTCACTCCAGTCAGAATAGCTCTTGGAAGAAAACAAACATCAGCAAATGCTTTTAAGGTTGCAGAGAAGAAGCTATCTTTTTGTTTTGTTTTGTTTTGTTTTGTTTTGTTTTGTTTTGTTTTTTCGAGACAGGGTTTCTCTGTATAGCCCTGGCTGTCCTGGAACTCACTCTGTAGACCAGGCTGGCCTCGAACTCAGAAATCCACCTGCCTCTGCCTCCCAGAGTGCTGGGATTACAGGCGTGCGCCACCACCGCCCGGCATGAGAAGAAGCTGTCTTATCCGAGATTGGTGAGCATGCAATGTGCTTCACGCACTATGGAAACCAACGCAAAGGTTTAGTCAAAAAAAAAAAAAAAAAGGAGATCTTCCATATGACCTGGCTATATCACTCCTGGGCATACAGCTAAAGGCATTTACATTTTACTATGCACGTGCTCGTACACCTGTGTTTATTGTTACTCTTTTCACAAGCACAAGGAAAATGAGTCAGCTTAATGTCCATCAACATTAATTACTGCCCTGATCTTAACTTTTCTCCTACTATTTACTTGGTTGGTATTTCATTGTTTTCAAAGCCGTACATTATCACGTTATTTATTATTTTCTTAAATTTTACTTAATTGTACGTGTGTGTGTGTGTGTGTGTGTGTGCGCGCGCGCCTGTGTGTTGTGTATGTGTATCACATGCACACAGGAACCGGTGGAAGTCAAAAGAGGCATTAGATCCGCTGGAACTGGAGTTACAGACTTTGAGTCATTATTTGGGTGCTGGGAACTGAAACCAGGTCCTTTGTATGAATCATAAGCACTCACAACCACTAAGCCATTTCTCCATCCTTCGCCCCCCCCCCATTATGTAGCCCATGCTAGCCTTGAACTGGCTGTGTAGACTAGGCGGGCCTCAAATTCATAGAGACCCACCTCTCTCCTACTTTTGTGTTTGGTTTTGGTGATCCAGTGAGTCTAACCTGTTTTGCTTTCATGAGCATGAATATGGAAAGAAAGCGGTATTTGGAGGAGGGAGGGAGCCCACACGGAAATGCTGAAAATTAAAAACCCAGTGAGTCAAACAGAAAAACAATAGAAACAGCACCAATGGACTCAGCCCGGCAGAAGAAAGAACATCGAGCATGGGGGACAAGGTCGACGACTGTGTCTAAAGTCAAGAAGGACTTTTTAAGTGAGTATTACGATGTCCAAGAAGTCCAGGGTGCCATCAAAAGACCAAACCAAAGAATCAACATAACAGGAGGAGCTGAGAGAAATGCTAAAGACAAAGGATTTGTCTATTTGTTGAATCTGGAGGTCATGGAGTTGGATTCTAGAGGTGACAATCAGAGTTATTAAGAATTTACGCACTACAATCCACCTAGAAAGAGCACTGTGTGTTTTTCTCCCTGCAAGCCACATGCCTGATGCCTGTCTATCTCTGCGTTGTAACAATCTGGCAAAGAATCCGACTTTACTCTCCAAACGCTTTCCCAACTGGGGCTGCTGCTGCTGCTGCTGCTGCTGCTGCTGCTGCTGCTGCTGCTGCTGCTGCTGCTGCTGCTGCTGCTGCTGCTGCTACTGCTGCTACAGCCCAGATGTCCAAGTCATCTGCCAAGCCTGTCTCTGCCCAAGGAAACTTTAAAGTTCCCTTCAAAACCTAGTAGCTAACAAGCAAGTCATGGTGATGGGTGGAGGAGGTTGCCATAGAGACAGGTCCATGGCCTGGGGCTCGGGATGGGAAGGCTCGGGTTCAGCTTCCCATTGGCTCCACGGACGCGCAGCAGTCTCCTCTAGCACATGCGCAGTGGTGCCAAGGCGAGGCCGTTGCAAAGCCCGGGAGCTTGGGGTTCCGGCCGGGGTCTCTGGGGACCGGGCTGGGACAAGCGCGTCCTGGCGGCTCCCGGCTCCTCCCAGGGAGGGAAGCGGCGAAGCTGAGCCCCTGGGGCAGCTCTGGGTCGAGCCTACCACGGAGGCGCCTACCACGCCGCCGCCATTGTTGCCCGGGCTGCGCCGACGGGGCCCGAGTGACAGGTACAGAAGTCCGAATGCGAATGTCCACCGGGAGGCCGGTCCGGGGCAGGCTGGGAAGGGGAGGCGACTGGAGGCAAGGCGGGCGAATCTCCTCGGGGCATGCATGACTGTGGATGAGCCAGGCTGGGAGTTGGAGCCCCAAACTAGTACGTGTAGGCTCTTCTCCGCGTCGGGATACTTGAGAGATTGGATTTTGGAGGGGCTGGGGTGGGGAGGATCGTGCTTTCTATTTACACTTAAGGAAGCTCCTGAGATGGCCTCCAATCACGACCCAACAGGCTTGACTTCTCTGCTCTGAGAGTAGAGCAGACTCCGCAAGGCAGATAAATAGATTGCCTTGGCCCCACCCCTATGAGATTGTGGAAACCTCAAGTTTGTCCCAATTTGTCACAGATTTGCACTGTTGCTGAGAACATCTGGAATATTAGTGACTAAAAGAAAGTGAAACATTTCTTTCTGCAAGGTGATTAGTTTTTAACAAGTTAGAAATTAACCGTTCTGCTCATGATTCCTTAAATTATTGCTTCTAACACACACATTCTCTGTGTGTGTGTGGTGTGTGTGTCCGTCCCTCAAGGATGAATGTATTCTAAGTCCAAGGATAGAGGAAAAGAAGACCAGAGTAAATCCTGTGTCTATCCTGCGCTCTGAGGAGTCTGCTTCTGTGTGTCTGAGGAGTAGCAGAGAACACCAAAAATTCTTGAGCTTATGGTCCATTCTTTTTATTAGATATCTTCTTTATTTACATTCCAAATGTTATCCCCTTTCGTGGCTTCCCCTCCGAAAACCCCCTATCCGATTCCCCCTCCCCCTGCTCACCAACCCACCCATTGTGCTGGATAGTTTTATGTCACCTTGACACAAGCTGTGGTCCTCTTATAGAGGAAATGCCTCTATAAGACTGGGCTGCTTCCTGCCTCCAGGTTCCTGTGAGAACTATTGGAGTTCCTGTCCTGACTTCCTTTGATGATGATCGGTGGTGTGGAAGCTAAACCAAATAAACCCTTTCCTCCCCACATTGCTTTTTGGTCAAGGTGTCTCATCACAGCAGTAGTAACCCTAACTAGGACAGAAATTGGAACCAGAAATAGAGTATTGCCAGAGGCCTGACCATATTGCCTTGGGAAGATTGTTGACTAGAAAAGACATTGAGTGTTGGAAGATCAACCAGCTGTTCTGTAGGAGCTTGGAAAAGAAGAGAAGAATGTTAGGAGCAGGAGAGAAAAGATTCTTCTTTGTGTGAAGAACCTTTGGTGTCTGGTCATCTGGAACTGAACAGTCAGCTATGACTAGGAAGAGACCAGTGTCACTGAGGTGAAGTCTTCTGGGAAGTGTTTCCTCAAGGTCAGCACAGGAAGCTATATTTCAGAGGTAGACAAGATTATACTTCGTTCTGGCTGCCAGACTTAGTGGGGTAAGAATCACTCAGATGGTACTGGGTTTGATGGCATGAACGAGTAGTGGAGGGCATCTGAGGCTTAGCACTGTGTGGCAGGGCTGGGATCCCTGAAGAAATCCCAGAAGAGGCTCTCTTAGTTAAGGTTTCTATTGCTGAGATGAAACACCACAACCAAAAATCAAGTTGGGGAGGAAAGGGTTTATTTGACTTACACACTTCCATGTTGTTCATCGTAAAAGGAAGTCGGGACAGGAATTCAAACAGAGCAAGAACCTGGAGGCAGGAGCTGAGGCAGAGGCCACGGAGAAGTGCCTCTTTCTGGCTCTGGTTCTCAGAATGGCCTTTTCAACCTACTTTTTTTTAATAGAACCCAGGATGGGCAGCCCAGGGATGCAGCCACTCACAATGAACTGGGCCCTCCTCCATAAATCACTAAGTACTGGTACTTAGAGAGGCATTTTCTCAGTTGATGTTCCCTCCTTTGAGATCACGCTAGTTTGTGTGTCAAGTTAACATAAGACTAGCCAGCACAGCAGGGGTCGGTGAAAATACAGTCTAGTTTCATCAAGAGACCCCAGCATTTTGGAGATGCCAAATCCCCGGGGTGATCACAGCAGTGATGTGAACCCAGCTGGAGCCTAAAGGACAAGCAAGATGTATGTGCTGCGGAGATTGGAGCCAGAGAGGTGACCCAAGCCCTCTGGAGGGGCGCAGAAGAGTGTGAATGGATTTCATCAGACATTGGATATTGAGTTATGTACACAGAGTTTAGTTTTGATTTGATTATGACTCTGCCCTGGTTCTTTCCTCTTGAAATAAAAAAGTAACTTTTATTTTATAGGAGCCCACAGTTGAGAGAGACTTTGGGTTTTAAAAGAGACTAAAATAAAGTGTTTGATTTCATGACACTTGTAGGCCTTTTTAAGTTTGAAAATGTTTTATATTGTGATGTGTGATCTTGGGGATGAATAAGAAAGGAAAGGCTGTGGCCTAGCAGTGATGCGTTTCTGTGTCATTCTGACAAGAGGTCACTTGTGCTGCCTAGTTTTATGTCAGCTTGACACAAGCTATAATCATCTCAGAGGAGGAGACCTCAGTGGAGGAAATGCCTCTATAAGGCTGAACTGTAGGTCAGACTGTAAAGCATCTTCTTAATGAACAGTTGATGGGGGAGGGCCCAGCCCATTGTGGGTGGGGCCATCATTGAACTGGTGGTCCTAGGTTCTATAGGAAAGCAGGCCGAGCAATCCATGGAGAACAAGCCAGGAAGCAGCATTGTTCCTTGCATGGCCTCTGCCTCAGCCCCTGCCTCCATGTCCCTGCCTGCTTGGGTTCCTGTCCTGACTTCCTGTGATGATGAACAGTGATGTGGAAGCATAAACCAAATAAACCCTTTCCTCCCAAGTTGTTTTTGGTCAAGGTGTTTTATCTTAGCAATAGCAACCCTAACTGAGACAATTCTTGTGTTTCAGGGTCTTGATTATCCTTGCAAGTTCTGGACTCAGAATTTGTTACAAGGTGCTAGCTTTATCATGGTTCCATTCTGGACCTGACTGCAGCAGCCCTTGGGGGAAAAATTGTTGTGACTGTCACATGAAACGTCAAACAGTTGCCTCGATTCTGGAAAAATAAAGGATACTGTCAGACAGGTTCTTCTGTCTGTAGCAATGTTAGCCTCAAGAAAGAAGATGGCAAATTCTTCATGCTCACAAGTCCTTCTAATGTGGAAGCCAGACAAGATTCACGGACCCTGCAGCATGGAGAAACAAGCACTTACCTCAAGACTCTCACATGACACTGAAACCTGTCGACAGAACTTTAGGAATTTTCCATACCCAGATATGGCAGGTCCTCGGAAAGCATTGTGTGAGCTCCGAGAGCTCTGCCTGAAGTGGCTGAGACCTGAGGTTCATTCCAAGGAGCAGATTCTGGAATTGCTGGTGCTGGAACAGTTTCTGAGCATCCTGCCTGGGGAGGTTAGGACTTGGGTAAATTCTCAGTACCCAGGGAGCAGCGAGGAAGTGGTGGCTTTGGTGGAGGATTTGATGCAGATTCTAGAAGAAGAAGGTGAGAATTGTGCCCCAGAGAGGGGTAGAATCCCTGGGTGGTTAGAGAAAACACCTAGCACCTCTGAGAACAGCCCCCTCTCCAGTGAAACTGGGGAGAATAAAGGTCAGCATGTAGTGAACTTTAACACAAGGTCTATCCTGCATCGTGTCCCCTTTCAGAGCGCTTGGGACCACTGTGACTTACAGAGGTTTGCACCATTATGTTAATAATCCATTAGCATTAAGAATTGGGTTTTACAAGATACATACTTGCAAAATAGAAAGTATCCAAAAAGCATTCATGTATTGAGACAACTCACAACTTTGTATCAGCATTTAGAGAGCAGAGGATGTCTATAGCCCCTCAGTGCTTGCTTTGAATGTACATAGTTCAGGGTTCGATCCCAGCACTGCCAAAACAGACAAAAATAGTGGAGAGGTATGGCTTTTCTGCTTGGTTTTGAAGTCTGCATTGATAGGATAGGCCAAATCGTTGGCCTTTTCTCAGACATTAAAGTATTAGCAAAGTTTTCAGTGTCTTTTGGCTTCTCACACTAAGTATAGATGTCTGGAAGAGTGTGTCCTAGACCATGCAAACAGACTAATCATCCTTGTCTTCCCCAGCTCCTCAGAATTCTACCCTTCCCCAAGAAATCCCAGAGGAAGACTCCAAACATGCTTTTCAGACAGAGTGGCCCAATGACTTGGTGACCAAAGTGAGTTTGACTTTTCTTTTGTAGTTTTAAAGTTGCTTCTTAGTGTATGAAGACATTTTGTCCTGGGCCGATAACTCATAAGCCCTCAAAAGCCCCATCCAAAACCTAGGCCTCAGTTTCCCTTGGTAAGCACATGCACTTCCATAACCTCCTCACTGTGGCTTTAGTCAGGTGAAGGCTGAGAGACTGGCCCCACAACCAGATGGTATCTTGGTTTGGGTTCTTGACTCTGCTATGGAATCTGTTGTTTGAAACAAGATTCTTAACCAGTCCTGGCCTAAGTTATTCAATGCCAGAAGGTAGGCTTTGCCTTTTAGATTGCAGACACTAAATATGAGATACCTGGTTATCCTAGATTATATAAAGTAGTGGTTGCTAATATTTTTCTCCATTAAAAAGTAGAGATTGCCGGGCGGTGGTGGCGCACGCCTTTAATCCCAGCACTTGGGAGGCAGAGGCAGGCAGATTTCTGAGTTTGAGACCAGCCTGATCTACAGAGTGAGTTCCAGGACAGCCAGGGCTACACAGAGAAACCCTGTCTTGAAAAAACAAAAAAACAAACAAACAAAAAAGTAGAGATCATATATTCTGTGATGTTCTGTTTGGTAGTCCCTTGTTTTAAGGAATAACAACTCAAGCAACATTAAGAGGAAGATTTACTGGGAAGATATTTAGATGTAGATACAGATTTAGATATTTCCTAAAGCTGGAAAGCCTCTGGTACCCAAACCATTATTTCTTTATAGAGATATTAACATATTTACTTGGAAAATGAGAAAATCAAGGGAAAATGTGAAAATCAAGGGAAAATGTGTTAGAAATTTAGAAGTGGACTGCTGTAGAAAATAACATACAAAATATATCCCATGTAAAGACCATATGATAAAACAAAAGATTATTTAGCCAGTATCATACATGCTCACACACTCAAAAAAAATCTTAAGATATGTAGAACTAAGAACTTTGTCATTTTATGGGACAAAGAAAAAACATTGAATAATTGCAAAGCTGTCATTTCCCTAAATTATAAACTTCATATGATTCTACTCTCTGTACTTTTATTCAGTGGACAGGGCTAAGGCCTTAGTGTCATGAGTTTAAGGCCAACAGGTTCCAGACCTTGACTCAGAAGTATGTAATATTTTAGAGTTACAACTGAAAAAAGGAGCATGCCAGAGGAATGGAGAGCCTGGTAGTGCTCAGCTTTGATCCCAGCACTAAGGAGCCAGAGGCAGGTGGATCTCTGTGAATTCAGGAAGCGCTACACAGTGAGTTCCAGGCCAGACCAGCCTGCTCTACACAGTGAGTTCCAGGCAGGCAGGGCTACATACTGAGACCCTGTCCTTAAAACAGTTTTTTGAGCCGGGTATGGTGGCGCACGCCTGTAATCCCAGCACTTGGGAGGCAGAGGCAGGCAGATTTCTGAGTTTGAGGCCAGCCTGGTCTACAGAGTGAGTTCCAGGACAGCCAGGACTACACAGAAAAACCCTGTCTCGAAAAACAACAAAACAAAACAAAACAAAACAAAACAAACAAACAGTTTTTTGACAAGAACAAAAAGCAACAGTAACCCTTCCAGTAAATGTGTCGACAAATCCAGCAGTTCAACAGGAATAAAAAGTGGACTCTGCACTTTGCTGTAGAGCATGTGGGGTTTTGGTTTTTTGTTTGTTTGGTTGGTTTGGTTTGGTTTGGTTTTTTCGAGACAGGGTTTCTCTGTGTAGCCCGGGCTGTCCTGGAACTCACTTTGTAGACCAGGCTGGCCTCGAACTCAGAAATCCGCCTGCCTCTGCCTCCCAAGTGCTGGGGGGCATGTGGGTTTTTAATTATAGCGCGCTGAACTGATTCTTAGGCTGCATCACCTCTGTCATCCAGTTCTCAGCCTTGCTCCTGTGGTTGCGATGCCTTAGTAGGCAGAGTGCTTGCCACGTGAGCATGAGGGCCTGAGTTGGATCCCCAGAACCCACGTAAAGCTGGATGTGATAAACCCAGAGCTCCCACGGCCGAGATTGGAAGCGAGCCCAAGTTCGCAGGCCAGCTAGCAAACAAGAGACCCTCTCTCAAAGAAGGTAGAAAGTAATGACTGGCTGACAACTGAGATTGCCTTCTGACCCTGATAGACATCATGACATCGGCATGACTCTCTCTCTCTCTCTCTCTCTCTCTCTCTCTCTCTCTCTCTCTCTCTCTCTCGTGTGTGTGTGTGTGTGTGTGTGTGTGTGTGTGTGTATGTGTGTGTGTATCGCAAGATAGTGTGGAGTCAGCCATACATACACTGGACAAGGGATTTTGGACTTTGGTTGGTTGGTTGGTTGGTTGGTTAGCTGGTTAAGACAAGGTCCCACCAAGTAGCTCAGGCTGGCCTGGAACTTGGGCTCTCCTACCCCAGCCTGTTGAATGCTGATGTTAACGGTGTGGCCACCACACCCAGCAAGATGAGACTTAGATTCTGTGACCTCCACCAGCGCAGGCACACAGGCAGTATCACCACTGTCTTTGCCCTCAATAGTTCTTCAGTAGAGCTAAGTTATGTTTGATATTTTAGGAATTGGTGACATTCAAAGACGTGGCTGTGGACATCACCCAAGAGGACTGGGAACTGATGCGCCCTGTTCAGAAGGAATTATATAAGACTGTGACTTTACAGAACTATTGGAACATGGTTTCTCTAGGTAAGAGCCACACCTCTTCTCCCCAAAAGCTTAACACAGTGTGTTCCTTCCCCTCCTTACTAAACGTTAGGTTAGGCTCCTGGAGGACCAAAATGAAAACACAGTGTAAAGATGAGAAGTCTCCTTCAGGCACAAAAATGGTCATGTCTGCTGCTCCCCAAAAGAAAGGTGTGCTGGGTGGGCCAGTGAGCAGCATGGTGCCCAGCAGTTCTGCACTGCCACTGGCTACTGCCTCACACCTAACATTCCTATAGGTCACGCCCACAAGCCACTGTCTCCCCACAGAGGCCCAAGCAGAAATCCCCTAGCTCCTTATCTCAGGATAAACTCCTTCTGTTCTTCCCAACCAGGACTGACCATGTACAGGCCAACTGTGATCCCCATCTTAGAAGAACCATGGATGGTGATAAAAGAAATTGTAGAAGGCCCTAGTCCAGGTGAGAGAAAAGCCAGCACATGACTTTACACGTAAGAATCTGTGTCCTGGGTGTGTTGACATTTGGTTTCTAAGCATGGCAAGGTGGCTCTGTAAGGGAATCCAGCTGGTGCGGGACTCAGAGCTGTGGGCATTGCTGCCTTATGGGAAGTCTTCAGGAAAGGGTGCTGAGCTTGGTTATGCCTTTGTCAGTGTCTGCACATTTTACTCTCAAAGATCTGTAAATTCCAACTGTAAGAACATCTTGAGGGATTCACTGTGCCACACCCCCTCTCCCTCAATATATAAGTGTGTATTATATATTGAGGTTCTAAAGAGACAGAACTGACTGATTTTAGGTAGGTAGCAGACAGACAGACAGACAGTCAGTCAATAAGTATCAGTCAATATATATATGGAATATTATATGATAGCCTGCTCTCGTGGCACATGCCTATAATCCTAGCACTCAGGAGGCCAAGGCAGGTAGATCTCTAGAAGATCAAGGCCAGCCAGGTCTACAGAGCAAGTTCCAGGACAGCCAAAGCTGCACAGAGAGACCCTGACTCAAAAAGAAAACAAAATTATCATCATCATCATCATCATTATTTGGGATTGTGAGTATAGATTGGAAGAGAAAATAATAAAGCAGCATGCCTGCTTTATGAGTCCACTGTATATATAAACTGTATACCATGCTGACTAGGAAGGAGCCGCTCCACTTTCAGTGATTTATCTCTTCTTTTCTAAGCATTCATTTTTCTTTCCTAAAATTTAAGAACCATAAAATGAAGTTATCAAAACTATAATCTTTAAATATTATTTTATCTGTATATATTGTTTCCTTTTTTAAACAGAGTGAGACTTTTAATATCTTTTTTTTTTAAATTTCAGAATGTGAAACTCAAACTCAAGCACATATTCCATTAAAGGATCTTCCTAAACTCAAACAGAATGGAACTCAAACCATCAAATGGGAAGACTCCTATGACGATGCTGACAGCTTAGAGAGGGAGCCACTGTGTGCCTTCCAGAAGGTTTACATAGATGAAGAAGACTTCAGTTTGAAGTCAGAGCTTTCACAAGAAGACCCTACAGAAGAATATCTTAGTAAATGTGATATATATAGAGATAATTTTGAAAAGCACACAAGCCTAATTGTACAGTTTGATACCCATTCAGATGATAAAACTTCTCTGTATAACGAAAGCAAGCCAATCTTCAATAATATCTCATCTGGTGTTGTTGTACATGGGAAAATACTTCCTGGAGATAAGCCTTATTCATGTAATATCTGTGGAAAGAAATTTAGAAAATACCCATCACTCCTGGCACACCGAGATAACCATGCCAAAGAGAAACCTTACGAATGTGAAGAATGTGGTAAAGAATTTAAGCATCTCTCGTCCCTCATTGCACATCAGAGAATGCACACTGGAGAAAAACCGTACGAATGCCACCAGTGTGGGAAAGCCTTCAGTCAGCGTGCACACCTGACAATACACCAGAGAATCCATACTGGAGAAAAACCCTACAAGTGTGAGGACTGTGGGAAAGACTTCAGCCAGCGCGCGCACCTCACTATCCATCAGAGGACGCACACTGGGGAGAAACCGTATAAATGTCTGGAGTGCAGTAAAACCTTCAGCCATAGTTCATCCCTGATCAATCACCAGAGAGTTCACACTGGAGAAAAACCGTATATATGCAACGAATGTGGGAAAACTTTCAGTCAGAGCACGCACCTTCTCCAACATCAAAAAATTCATACTGGGAAAAAGCCGTATAAGTGTAACGAGTGTTGGAAAGTGTTCAGCCAGAGCACTTACCTGATTCGACACCAGAGAATCCATTCCGGAGAGAAGTGCTACAAATGCACTGCATGTGGGAAGGCCTTTGCCCACTCCTCAACCCTCATCCAACACCAGACCACCCATACTGGGGAGAAATCCTATATATGCAATGTGTGTGGGAAAGCCTTCAGCCAGAGCGCCAACCTTACCCAGCACCACAGAACACATACTGGAGAGAAACCGTACAAATGCAGCGTGTGCGGGAAAGCTTTCAGCCAGAGTGTACACCTCACCCAGCACCAGAGGATCCACAATGGAGAGAAGCCCTTTAAATGCAATACCTGTGGGAAAGCGTACAGACAAGGCGCAAACCTGACTCAGCACCAGCGCGTCCACACCGGGGAGAAGCCCTACAAATGTCACCACTGTGGGAAAGCCTTTATCTACTCTTCATCGCTCAATCAGCATCGACGGACTCACACTGGGGAGAGGCCCTATAAGTGTAGTCACTGCAACAAAGACTTCAGCCAGAGAACATGCCTTATTCAACACCAGAGGATTCACACAGGAGAAAAGCCCTACGGATGCCGGATATGTGGGAAAACCTTCACCCAGAGTACAAATCTTATTCAGCATCAGCGGGTTCATATGGGCGGCAGACATCGCAACTGACAGATACGAGAGGCTTTGTTTATGCTTTAAAACTTGATTGCTTAAATGTCGTTGTGTACTGTGTCAAAATACCCAAAAGAAATCTGGAGAAGTGCAATATGCTTGGTACCACAGTATCAGAACCGGAAGTAGTACATTGGCTCTCATCCGTTTAGATCCAGGGTGAGATTTAAAGCCCCATCAACTGGCTGGCTTTTGTCTGACAGCACTTGAATTCATTCTGGAAAGAAATACTAGGAAAGGACAGTTTATAACCTGTGATTCCTCATCGCTTCGCATACTTCAAGTACGTTTTATTGAGGCCTTAGGAGTCTGCTTTGGGAAAGTGTCTGTCAAGTGGGTCTCACACTAGAGAGTCGTCCTGACATGATAGGAAGGAAGGTCGAGGCTTTGGGGCCTTTGCTTCATCCAGCTTTGAAGCCCTAAAATAAGTAAAAGGTCCCATTTTTTTGTTCCCTCTTCTCCCATCGCAACTTCCATGTGAAGCCAGTAAGTACAGCTTGCGGAAAACAAAGACCTGAAAAGCTCTTAAAAGATTTCTGCATGCCCACTGCTAACACTTTGTCGAAGTTAATAGGAAGAGAAGGTAATCTGATAAGACAGAGGATCAGTATATCCAAAACCCTAGACAAGTAAAAATACAGACACAGATAAACACCACAGCCTAAAGTCATCTTTAGTACAGCAGTACACTTAGTTTCACTTGGTTTTGGCATCCAGTATTTCCCTGAAGGAAAACAGACAGGCATAGTATCCCCTTTTTTCCCACCTGGTTATTAAATTGACAAGCTTTCCCATGGTTCTTATTGTAGCAAAGCTATTTCTTCCATTATAACACTAGAGAGCCTACTGTGCTCAGGACACAGACTACTGTTGTTGTTGTTGTTATTAATGGGTTTTTTAATGTAGGAGTACTCTGTCTGCATATACACCTACAGGCCAAAAGAGGAACAGATCCATTTATAGATAGATGGTCATGAGCCACCATGTGTGTGCTGGGAATTGAACTCGGGACCTCTGGAAGAGCAGCCAGTGCTTTTAGCCCCTGAGCCATCGCATCAGCCTGACAGACTTCTTGATCGAACCATTTCTTTAACAAAGATCTTTAAAGAGGTGGGAAGGGCGTGCCCTTAACTATTTTGCCGTGGAGCAAGCACAGCCCTGCCTAAACGGGTTGCCCATTTAGTGCTGCCGTGAAGCCATGTTGCGTGCAGTGAACACGGCCACACAAACAACGCAAGCATGAGTGATGAAAGCGGGCTTGAGTCCAGTGCAGAGGCGTGAGAGAAAGCCAGGATGAGGAGGGAGATACACAAACAGCTCAGGCGACATGGAATGTAATCGCACCCACTTTATCCAGGGAAACAATAGTGGTAAAAACAGAAAATTGGGCTATTTGTAAGACGCTAAAAAGAACATTATTTTCTGGAATAATTAGAAGCCTAGTACTCCACACATGGAAGTAAAATTTAAAAATTATATTTAATGTGTTAGGAAAACGTTTCATTGGAAAAGGCCTTGGTGCAGAGACGATCATTAATCAGGAATCACAAACGATAACTGAGTTTGTGGATCATAAGCAGCATAAAAGGAAGACTGGCAGGAACCAATTCTTTTTAATTACTGGTTTGTTTTTTTTTTTTTTTTTTTTTACAAATTAATTACAAACTGTAATTGCGGTTTAACTACTGTTTGTTTATTATCCGTAGTGTCGTGCTTTCAGAGTATTCAGCTGAGCTTCATCCTGCTCACTCTTGTTCCTCCAGGGCCTTGCATAAATAAATGTATGTTGGGTGAATTGACAGTAAACTATCAATTGGAGTTGAGTAGTCAAGGTAGAATCACCGGCATGGAGAGAAAATGGGCGGGACCAAAGTGACCTCTGTGTCCATGTGTCACATCTAACAAACACTGACCGTGCAGTGACAGCTCAAGAATGGAGACCCAGAAGTGGAGGACGCCGTTCCCAGGAAAGGTCCCTGAGCTGAGAGGAAACGAGCTCTGGTCCCATCAATAAGCTCATATTGACAATAGCGTCACTAGACACCACCACAGGGGCTGGAGGAAAGGTCCAGGCTGTCCTTACAGGAGTGTCTCCTTAAGGAAACAATCACTTTCTCCTTCCGACATCAGTTATCTTGACTTTGTAGTATTCACAAAATACTGGTTAAAAACATACTCAGATTACGCTTACTCCACAGTTCTGTTAAGAATAGCAAGTGTGTTTACTGGATTATTTTTGATGTTGCTTCATGGCTTGATAATGCCTCTCTCCGCTGGGATGAGTGTGGCTTGGCACAGGCCATAGGGTGGTACTTCATGTTTCCTACTTTTGTGCATTTTATGTAAATAATGCATTTATAAAGTCTTCCACTGGGAAACAGGCAAGTAAGGCTCCTATAAAAAAAAATAGAATAACAGTGCAGAGTCCTGTCTTTGTGCCTTTTCCCCATCTTAAGTTGTCTGGTCCATGAGTGATTCAACAGCTCTTTAGCAAGCACTGCTAAATATGTGAACAAGTTTAAAAATCATAAAATCAACTGTACACATCACCTATATTTTAAAGTTAACATTTTGCCATATTGAAAAGCAACTTAAGACATTTCACTTCTAAATACATCTCCTAAAAAAATGTCATCCATCTAACTATAGTACCTTAAAGAAAATGGGCAGTCCTTTCTAACATCTAGCCACTCGTCCATTTCCTGATGTCCCCCGTTGAGCCAGTGTCTGCACATCCTCCATTGTGCCGGCTTCCTCTGCCAAAAAGAGCACCTCTTGTTTTTCTATTTTCAGGGTGTGTTGATCTTCACATTCAGGATTTAGCCGAGAGTTTATACATGGCTTGCATGTGCTGCAGAATATGTCCCGAAGCTTCTGTAAAGTAGAAGTTGAGGCCAAAGGCTTAGCTGAGCTCCAGTTAGACATCTTTACCCAGAGCCTTTCAGCCCCAGGGTTACAGCGCAGCCAGCGCTCTGGCTGAGGATGAGACCTGCCCAGCACGCCGGCTCTCCAGCCTGCATCACAGTCCTTAAGCTAGCTCTCTGAGGATCTGTCGAATGCAAACAAAAGCCGTGTTTTGTCCGTCTGAGACAGGGTCTCACTGTATAGCCCATTATCATTATGCCCCTGCATCAGCCTCCACGGGCTAAAATTATTACCATGTACCACCAACAGGCTTCGCAGTCATCTTGGTTTTGGTTAACTACGCTTTAGGATTTAAACCTTTAAGGCATAATGATTCATTTTTGTTTGTTCTTGTGTCTGCTCCGAACATACGCCTGTAAATGGAATTTGCATCCTCCGTGTTGCTCTTCCCAGGGCTCTGTATTTCACCATGTCTGTTTGTCCCCTTGAACACTAGAACCATTATAAATTCCAGGCATGTGCACTTTGGTGATACGTACGAAGTAAACAGAAGGGAAAGGTGAATCTACGTGTTGAAGTGTCGTTTTATAAGTCCAATGCCTTTATCTTGTGTCAAGTTGACTTGAAACTAGCCAGAACAGATACTTTCTTTCCAGGACAAAATACCAACCATATAGTATGAAGTACTTCACAACTAAAACACACCCACACATATATGAACACTCACTCATTTCCTCTTGGACTATATAGTGTTCCCCAAAATCGGTCAAGGTGTCCCAGTACCCAGAAGAGCACTAGCAGAGGGAACTGCCTAGAACATTATATGGTGAAGAAAAGGACAGTATTTTGTGAAAACTAGGAACCAGAAGAGCAAAGGTCCGATCCTGCCGGAGTCCTAGCTGTGAAGACAAGGGCTATCCATCTCTTCTCTCACACGGTGGACACGGAGCTGTAGAGAGCAGGGGAAAGGCCAAGCCCGCCGGCCTGCCTTGAGGTGCTCAGTGCTGAAGTGGGAGCCAGTGGGAGCTTGGACAGAGTTCTACTCTCTCCATGTCCAGAGAGGCAGGCTGCAAACTTCTGTTCCTTTTGGCATCCACTTCCCAGAACTGCCAGGAGATTAGGCACAACCTTGTTCCATTTCCCTGTCAAGACTTGGTAAACTACTGCTGGATGACAGATTAGGCTAAAACGATTTTTACATTTTAAATGGTCGGAGGGGATAAATAACTCATGACTTAAGAGAGGTGTGTGAAGCTGGACTATGAATTCACGGCCAGCCCCATCTACATAGTGAGTTCCAGGCCAGCCTGGACTACTAGGGAGCCCCCGGAGAGAAGAGGAAGGGGGAGGAACCTCAGGGCAGATGTTTGGTACACAATCATGCCCCTTTGTTTAGTGCCTCTGCTTGCATTTGCGCTGTAATTGAATTACTCCTTAGAGACCACAGAGTCGAGTATGTACTATCTAGTTACTTACACCTTCAGCAACGGTCTACACCACTGGGTGGGTATTTCTATTAGCGAAACCAGACCACAAAGTATTGAAAGGGCAGCCCTATTGGAGGACAAAAGAGGAGGAGATGATGGCAGGAAATGAGTTAATCAGGAGAGCTATAACACATGGAAGCTATAACTCCAGGAATACAAGCTCAGATGAAGGCCACAGGTGGCAGTGCTGAGGAGAGCTCTGGCCACACAATTCCACAGTCTGTCCGGAGTCCCGGATGCGGCCTGCCCCTGCCGGGAAAGGGGTCAAGAAAGGAGTGGGCTTCCCTTCAAGTGGCTGCAGTTCACCGTGGCTGCCAGCCTTGCGAAAGTTAAATGTGGGCTCGAGCTTCACTGTGTGGACACACTGTCTTGACATCCTTTCCTCCCTCTAACTCGGTCCTTTAAAGTCTACAAGGAAGGCAGCTTCTCGGATCTGAGTCCCTTTCGCTATTTTTTGTGTGTCCTCTTGCCTTTCTCCAGCCAGGTCCCCCTCACCCGCCCATGGAGACCGCCTCCTGTCGGATGCTGGGAAATAATAACCAACACCCCCTCGCCCCCACCACACCCCTCCCAAAGTCACTCAAAACCTCTGAGCTAGACTCTCTTCCCCATCCTCGCAACAGGCAAGGATACCCAGCCTCAGACTGCTAGGACTGCTGGGACACTGGGAGAATGGAGTTCTGGGAAATGTGGTCCAACCTGCGTGGCGCCACTGTCCCGATCCCCTCAACCCTTAGCCCCAACAATAGGCGCCAGTCCTGAGGGAACCCGGTGTGTGCTTTAGTTAGTGCCAACCACAAATTTAACAGCAGACTGTAATCCCAGCATTTGAAAGAATGGGACAGAAGTATTGCAGTGAATTCAAGGCCAACAAAGATTATGGAATAAGACCCTTTCTCAAAAGTCTGGGAAATGGCTCAGTAGTTAAGAACACACGCTGATTGCTTTTCCAGAAGATTCCAGTTTGATTCCCAGACTGTACATGGTAACTCGCAAGTACTTGTAACTCCAGTTCCAGGCCTCTTCTGGTTTCACTGGAGGTGAACAGCAACATGCAGACAAAACAAACACATTGACAGAAAAAAAAAAAAAAAAAAAAAAAGACAATTTTAAAAAGTTATGAGAGATGGTTGAGCAGTAAAGTCCTTACAGCCCAAGCTACAGATTGACGTTTAAGTCCCCAGTAACCACGTAAATGCCAAGTGGACCTGGCCAGTGGAGATGGGAAAACTAGCTAGCCAGACTACCTTATAACTAGCCGTGATTCCAGTTGGGAGACCCTGCCTCAATGAACAAGGTGCAGAGCCCCCCCAGGAAGACTCCCAACACCTACCAGACCTCTTCAGAACAAGCACACATCGATGCATGGGCCATACACAGACACCTAAAAGGAATTTAGTGTGGAGGATCTGCTTTTTGTTAAGATCCTCTGAGGAGCTAATGGAAGAGGAAGTCCTCACTGACCTTGGAGCACAGTCACATTGGCCAAGCTACCTACCGAGAAGCCCAGCTCACCAGGATAGAGATCCCTCCATCAGATCTCTAACTGGACCAGAGATGAGGTAATGGGAGCCCAAACCTACTCCATCTTGGGACCAGCCCCCCCCCATTTATAAATACATACATACATACATACATACATACATACATACATACATAAAGCCTGAGAACTTGGCCTGCAGCAGAACCCAAGCTGCACCCACATACCATAAAGGATCTTATGGCTTGTCCTTGGTCAGTTACTCCCTAGTTACTTCCTAGCAACAGTTAATAAAAGATTAGTCTAATTGTTTCAGATGTCCTTTCAGACCCTCTGTGATTGTATACGGCTTCAGAGCACCTGCTTCAGAGCGCCAGCCGGTCGGCTTACAGTCATTCTATTGGATGCTTGCCAGACTGGGCACCCCCTCCTTCGCCCCTTGCTTGCTCCTATTTTCCAGTAAAGACTTGCCCTACTGAGGGTTCGAGGCTACTCTGCCTTCCCTTCCCTGTGTCAGGGAAGGCGTCTTGTGTGTCAGCATTGGTTAGAGGAGAGCCCAAGCCTGAGCTTGTAATAAAGAGACCCTAATTTGGAGTAAAGTGGGGGGAGGGGCAATGGACTTTTATTTCAAGTTAGTTGGGTTCTAATAGATACAATGGGCGCCAATTTGTTGTAGTAAAATTTCTAACCCCAATAAGCCTGTGCAAAAACCATACAACTCAGTTATAATCTGTATAAGCTGCATGCCTAGATTGGGCAGATCCACCACTGCACCACACTAGTCCCCAGCTATGAGATCCCTTGCTACTGTGGCTATGTGATTCTGCTCTATTTTCCTTCCACCTCTTATTCTTCTGTCCCTTCTTCCCCATTGTCCCTTCCCCTTCCCCTACTCTCTAAAACCTCCAGCCCCACCTTTCCCTTCCACTGCACAATCACAGGCTCTAACCTTTATCTGACCATTAAAATGGGGAGAAGGTTCACATGATATCACCTGAGTACATGATCCACTCCTTGTCCAGGCACTCCCTCTTGAGGAAGCAAAATTAACATCAGGGGCAACCCATAACATGCTATTACATCGGAAACAGCTGCTTGGTGGGCTTTGGGGTTCAGGAACACTTCCTGGCACAACAGTAACCCTAGCTACTGCCATCTAGTCCCTCTCTCCTCAGAAGACTGAAGCAGCTTTCCCACGACCTCAGAAACGAACCCAGAGCCACGCATCTGGACGAACTGCTGAAGTTCTACTCTCAGCCTTGATGCCTTCACTGGGAAGGTAGAAGAAGCCCATCTCTGTGAATTTGATGACAGCCTGGTCTACAGAGCAAGTTCCAGAACAGCCAGAATCACATAGTAAAACTCTCTTTAAAAACAAACAAAACCAGCCGGGCGTGGTGGCACACGCCTGTAATCCCAGCACTTGGGAGGCAAAGGCAGGCGGATTTCTGAGTTCGAGGTCAGCCTGGTCTACAGAGTGAGTTCCAGGACAGCCAGGGCTACACAGAGAAACCCTGTCTCAAAAAACCAAAAAGAAGAAGAAGAAGAAGAAGAAGAAGAAGAAGAAGAAGAAGAAGAAGAAGAAGAAGAAGAAGAAGAAGAAGCTGGGCATGGTGGTGCACGCCTGTAATCCCAGCACTTGGGAGGCAGAGGCAGGAGGATTTCTGAGTTCGAGGCCAGCCTGGTCTACAGAGTGAGTTCCAGGACAGCCAGGACCACACAGAGAAACCCTGTCTCGAAAAACCAAAAACAAACAAACAAACAAACCCTCCAGCCTCTGCCAGATACACTTTGCTAGAGACATGCATGCATTTCTCTTCATCTTTCTGAAGCCAATACCACAACATTTTATCCGTGATCGTTTCAGAATCAAATTCTAATACAGGGACTAAATATCATTGTCAGGGTCTGAGAGTAGCTCCAAACTATACCAACACTGATCTCAGTCAGACAGGGATGGTTTATTGAAGGCACACCCTAATACTGGTGTATATCAGGGACATAGCTCTGATAATTCTGAGCTACAACAACAAATTTTTCTCAGGGTCGGATTATAATGGGACCCACAAAAACCACAGTGAGCTCATACATGGGTGCAGAAAGTGCTTCCTGGTGGTCTGCTCTGACGCAAGCCATTTTACACATGACAGCTGATATTGACCTTTAACTTGATGGGTCTTATACAAAGCTTTGTGCAATTTCTTAAGGTGAACAAACCTCATACAGAACATAACAAGATATGTGATCAGCATGACCTTGCTCAGAGTGAAGTTACTGTTCTGTGTCAGTGACTGGCAGGCATATTAAAGCAACAAGATGAAATACCTGGCAGGCCTGGAACAAAATGGCCACAGCTATGCTGGGGGGCGGGGGGGGGGGCGGGGGAGGCTGGCCTCGACATCATAACCTAATTGCATCTTTTAAAATTAAAAATAATTTCCAGGATTAGGAATGTAGCTCAATTACTAGGGCACTTGCCTCCATGAAGCAAGTTCTGGGCTCAATTCCTGGAAGACACCAGTAATCTCGTGACTCCAGATGGTATAGTCCGGAGGATTAGAAATCCAAGATCAGCCGGGCGTGGTGGCACACGCCTGTAATCCCAGCACTTGGGAGGCAGAGGCAGGCAGATTTCTCAGTTCGAGGCCAACCTGTTTTACAGAGTGAGTTCCAGGACAGCCAGGACTACACAGAGAAACCCTGTCTGGGGTGGGGGGGAGGAAAAAAAAAGAAATTCAAGATCAAGTAGAGGCCAACATGAAATGTGTGTGTGTGTGTGTGTGTGTGTGTGTGTTTGAGGATACATATAAAATAGAGATAGATAGGAAGATAGATAGATAGGTAGATAGATAGATAGATAGATAGATAGATAGATAGATTTCCCAGCCTGACTCTGTGTTTTTTTTTTGTTTTTTGTTTTTTTTTTTTTTTGCAGTTTATTTGACTCTGAATCCAAATAAGTTCTACACTTTGAAGGTAAATGATATATCACTCAATCTTTGTAAGTCCTAAAATTTACTTCTGTTTTCTTTCTTTCCATATTTTTCTTTTGTTTAGAGCACAGTTTTACTTGGTGTTTGTTTGCCTGTTTGCCTGCTTGTTTTGGCACAGTATGTGCCACTGAGAGAAGATACTTGATCTGTTGGAGATTGGTTCTAAGGCTTTGATTCAATCAGGAATCTGTGCGTCCCCAACCAGTTTTTTATTGATCAATAAAGATGCCAAGGGTCAATGATTGGGCATGGGGCAGAACGCTTAGAGTTGCTCAGGCTAGGATGCAGAGAAGAATGGAACAGAATCACCATCCCTCAGGGTAGAAGGATGGGACGCAGGAGCTGCAGGAGAGAAAGCCAACCAGCCATGCGAGAATTCAGGTGGGTGGCCACTGGCCACTTCCCCGATAGGGCCTGGGGAAGCCAGGGGAGGATTAGAAATGTCCAGCCTTTGAGGTAGCCAAGGCATTTTAAAAATAAGCTAATGTGTGTGAGAGTTTTATTCCAGGACCCAAAGACAGCTCCAGGACAGGTGTGCACCTGCAGTCCACTGGGAGACAAAGTGGTGTAGCAAAAACTCCTGCTACATTGATCCAATTTAAAAAAAAAATTTTTTTTTTACAAAAATACCTAGTTGGATATTTGTGAGCACAAGATGCCTGGATGCCTCTTTTTGTAGTGTTGTCAGAAGGGACCAGGGATACAGCTCCACACCCTCACCCTCAGCTGCCTATGGAGGCCCTTTAATCTTTTAGGGACCTCCATGACTTTGACACAGAAAAGAACTTCAGGCATAGCCAGTTTGAAGCAGAGTTGGTGGTTTTGTTAAAGACATTAAGAAACAAACAGAGTATACCCAAATACAGGGATGTGGGCTTCTCTAAGAGAGTCAGGGAAGGTCAGACATACCCCACGAAAGTCTGAGCTTGGGCTGCTCCAGAGTGTGTCATATACAGGAAGATGTGTGCAAGTGTAGGTTTGTGAACTCCTCATCCTTTCTGCCCTACCTTAATGTAAGTAACCACTGGGAGTCATGACCTAGAGCTACTCGCCATCAAGAGGAAACAGCCCTCTGCTTTTATTAGTTCACTTGATGGGGCTTTTTCCAAGTTCTGTTAGGAGCTCATGTAACAAGGGGTTCAAATTCATTGTAATTATCCTTTTTAAAAAATGTGTTTATTTTTATGTGTATGAGTGTTTTGCCTGCATAATCTATGTGCACCTGATGCCCTTAAAGGTCAGAAAAGGCCATTAGGATCCCCCAGAACTGGAGTTACCAAAGATTGTGAGCTTCCATGTGGGTGCTGGTGAAGATCTGCGACTGTCTCAGCATTAGCCTTGGGTACCCACCTGGCGGCACTCAAACCACTGCTCTGTTGTTGGTTTGGTTTGGTTTTTTGAGACGGGTTTCTTTGTATAACCCTGGCTGTCCCAGCACTCACTCTGTAGACCAGGCTGGCCTCGAACTCAGAAATCCGCCTGCCTCTACCTCCCAAATCCTGAGACTAAAGGCATGCGCCACCACCGCCTGACTTTTTTTTTTTTTTTATGTATATGATGAGTACACTGTAGCTGACTTCAGACACACCAGAAGAGGGCATTAGATCCCATTACAGATGCTTGTGAGTTGCTGGGAATTGAACTCAGGACCTCAAGAAGAACAGTCAGTGCTCTTAACCACTGAGCCATCTCTCCAGCCCCAAGCTACTACTCTGAAGCCACTAGGGCTGTACAGCATTTCTGATGATGTCTTAGAGATTGTAAGTTCATAGCTGGGAAGAGAGAGGGAGAGTCATTGCTATTTATGTTGAAATTCTTGCTTTGCGCTGGCAAGAGGCTCCAACCTGATTCCTGGAGGAGGAACTCCTCATCCTTTCTGTCCTGCCTTAATGTAAGTAACCACTGAGAGTCATGACCTAGAGCTACTCGCCATCAAGAGGAAACAGCTCGCCGGGCGGTGGTGGCGCACGCCTTTAATCCCAGCACTTGGGAGGCAGAGGCAGGCGGATTTCTGAGTTCGAGGCCAGCCTGGTCTACAGAGTGAGTTCCAGGACAGCCAGGGCTACACAGAGAAACCCTGTCTCAAAAAACCAAAAAAAAAAAAAAAGAGGAAACAGCTCTCTGCTTTTGTTAGTTCACTTGATGGGGCTTTTTCCAAGTTCTGTTAGGAGTTCATGTAACAAGGGTTTCAAATTCATTGTAATTATCCTTTTTTTAAAATGTGTTTATTTTTATGTGTATGAGTGTTTTGCCTGCATAATCTATGTGCACCTGATGCCCGTAAAGGTCAGAAAAGGCCATTAGGATCCCCCAGAACTGGAGTTACCCAAGATTGTGAGCTTCCATGTGGGTCCTGGGAACTGAACTCAGGTCCTCTGGAGGAGCAGCTGGTGCTTTTAACCACTGAGCCATCTCTCCAGTTCATAATATTCTTTACTGATGAGTGTCATGTGTGTCACACGGTACGTGTGGAAGTCGGAGGACAACCTCCACGTCAGTCTTCACTTTCTTCTTTGTTTGAGGCGGGGCCCTTGTGCACCACCACGTGCGGAGGCCAGATGCCCCTAGAACTTCTGGAGAGTCTCCTGTCTCATCTCAGCACCGTCTCTCATCTCACTGTTGGGCACTGGCATCACAGACTCGGGCCACCACATGCTGCTTTACGTGGGTTCTAAGGTCATCACACTGGCTCAGCAAGCACATTACCCACTGAGATGTCTCCCCCAAGACCCCTTGGAAAATTTTTAAGTGCATTCCTGAGCCCTTTGATATGGCCCTGGTTGTCTTTAACAACCTCTCCCACACTATCTGCCTCAGACCTAGGTTTAATCGTTTCCTTGGTTCCTTTAGTAGGAGCTGGGATCTCAAAAACACGGTCTAGGTACCAGTGGAGTTCGTTGTGACTGAACAGCGGTGTTTCTAGGAGGCTCCCACACAGAGCTGGACTTCACAGGGATGGACTACAGCCACTCTGCTTGACCTCATCAGTCTCACATCTGTGTCACTAGTCTCCCATGTTGGAAGTACAAATTCTGCATGTCATTTGTTTGAGATAAGGTCTCACTGTTTAATCGAGACTGACTTCTGACTCACTACATAGCCCAGACACCAGGTATCTCATCATATCTGGCTCTACATTCTTTTGTTTGTTTGTTTGTTTGTTTGTTTTTTTCAAGAGAGGGTTTCTCTGTGTAATCCTGGCTGTCCTGGAAACAAATCCAATAAATAAATAAATAAATAAATAAATAAATAAATAAAAGTGCCTTCCCTTCCTAGGTGATTCTAGGTGTGTCTCAGTTATGAATTTCAGCTTGCGATTAGGACAGAACTTCCAACAATTTCTGAAATGGCCCTAAATATGTGTCTTCCGTTTTGTGCTACACTTATGTGCACCATTCTCAGAACTGGCCGTTATAAAATCACAACGTCCAGCCGGGCAGTGGTGGCACATGCCTTTAATCCCAGCACTTGGGAGGCAGAGGCAGGCAGATTTCTGAGTTCAAGGCCAGCCTGGTCTATAAAGTGAGTTCCAGGACAGCCAGAGCTACACAGAGAAACCCTGTCTCAAAAAAAAAAAAAAAAAAACAAACAAAAAAGCAAAAAAAAACCCAAAAAACAAAAAAACAAAATCACAACATCCTTCAACTCTGAAAACTGGCGAAGATGTTCTATGTCCTGCAATACCAAAAAATCAGCTAAGATTTAATACTGTGTGTCATATAAATAAGTATATCCATCCTGTTACTGTGAAATTTAGCTTATCTTTAGCAAGTGATAATATTCCATGTACAGTGGATGTGCATGCCTTTAATTTCAGTGAGGCAGAGGCAGGAGGATCTTTGGGATGACCTGGTCTACAGAGTAAGTTCTAGGACAGCCAGGGCTACACAAAGAAACCCTATCTGGGGAAAAAAAATCTGTAGCAAAGAATTGTTTTTAAATTAATTTCTTTATTTTCATTTCTTTACCCTCTGCAAATATTTGATCTGTACACATTTTTCATGAGTGCTTTGCCAGCATGTATGTCTGTGTGCCACTTGCATGCCTGGAGTTACAGAGAGAGGAGTTGTGAGACACCATGTGGGTACTGGAGATTGCTGGGAATTGAAGCGGGGTCCTCTGGAAGAGCAGCCACTGCTCCATCTCTTTCTTCAGTCTCCTTGTACATGTTTTGTAAATCTATATACCTAGGGTCACATAGAATTTCCTGGGTGGAAATGTTGTAAGAAGCCCTGAAATTAATAGCAGTCCCCAAATACGTTCACATCCTAATTCCTGGACTTGTAAATGAGGGACTTTTTGTTTTCTTTCTTTTTTTATTTTTTTTCAATCTTTTTATTTTTAATTTTAATCCAAGCGCTGGGATTACACTGGGGATTGAATTGTGAGTTCCGTGCATGCTGGGCAAGTACTCTTATTTTAAGGAAAAGTGACAGGGAGAGATGGTGCTTACAGATCTCGAGATAGGAAAAACTCGTCCTGCATTACCCGGGAGCACTAAGAATTGGAAGCAAATGTATCGGAAGAGACAAACAGAGGACAATTTAGCAGAAGAAAACGTAACTTGAGACCACACACTCAGGCCACAGAGCAAAACGAACCACCAAAAAGGAAGGGACGGAGCCGGGCGTGGTGGCCCACGCCTGTAGTCCCAGCACTTGGACACAAATATCTTCACATCCTTTGCCCACTTGGAGAGATCTATCCACATACTTCTTCCCCAAATGTCTTTCTCACCAATTTTCCAATTGTGATCTTTCCATGTCCCTGACCATCCAGCCAATCCATTGGCTACAGCCCATGAGTCAGTGAACAATCCTACATTTGGCCATTTCTTCTTCCAAACAAACTGTAACACCATGTGTACTGCCCGAAGTTCTGCCCACTGTCAAGATTTTCCTTCACCTGTATCTTTCAGGGTTGTCCCAGAAAGGGGTTGTAATGCTGCAGCTGTCCACTTCTGGGTAGTGCCTACATAATGTGCAGAGCCATCAGTAAACCAGGCCCTAGTCTTCTCTTCTTCAGTCAGCTGGTCATAGGGAACACTCCAAGAGGCTATAGGTGCATGCTTGGCAGCAGATGGCATTGTAACAGGAGTAGAAACCATAGGCATCTGAGCAACTTCTTCATGTAACTTGCTTGTGCCTTCAGGACCTGCTCTGGTCCGATCATGTATATACCACTTCCATTTGATAATAGACTGCTGTTGTGCACGCCCTACTTTATGACTTGGAGGGTCTGATAACACCCAACTCATGATGGGCAGTTCATGAATGTTCCCAAGGGACATTGTCCCACTATAAATTTACAAATGCGTTTGTGATTGTACTAGGAATAGTTATATCATGTTAGGCGTATTCACGACCTTGTTATTGTTTCATGTGAACATGAGATATTATCTGTGTCAAGTTGACAAGGGGTGGATTGTAGTGGCTATTCCTGGTTGTCAACTTGACTATATCTGGAATAGCCACTACAGTCAGTTTCTTGCTGTTCTTTCTTGGATGTCAAGTGACACACAATAGGCATACCTCTTTTTACCCCCTAGAAGGATACCCTAAGGACAAAAGCAGAAATGTCCACACCCATAGCTGTTGTCCCTGACACTGAGACCATGGTCTGGCATAGCCTAAACTTTCTGACGATTTGGCAACATGATAATTGATAAAATTGGTAATACAGAAGAAACGTGGCAATTGTTCTGAAACAACATAGTTCAGGCCCAGGTAGGAAGCCTGGAGAGGTCTTCCTTGTTGCTTCTCACAGCAGAAGAGTAGGCAATTGCTGCCAGAGGGGAACACAGAGCCAAGGAATTGCGTTCAGCACATCCCCTGCACAGCTGGGAATCATCTTGTGCAAGGAATTTGAAAAGAGTAAGATGCTGTGGGAAAGAAAGAAAAGAAAGTCCTTAAATGGGGCTGGAGAAACAGCCCCACGTTTACAAGTCCGTGCTGCTCGTGCAGACGGCCCTAGGTTGTTCCCAGAGCCGCTGTCGGGTGCTCACTGCTATAACTCCTGCTCCAGAGGATCTGACACTCCTTGTCTCTGTGGGTACCCACCACTCACATACACAAAACCCATATTCAGGTGACACACACACATGTATACACAACTAAGAAAAGCAAAAGTAGAATCTTTTTAAAAACAAACCTGTAATCCTGTTAGTGGGAGCAGAGGATGTGGCTGGTGGGCGGAGCCCCATCTGGCACATATGAGTCTCTGGGTTCATCAGGACAGACCAGTGAGCCAGTGTCTGTTCCCTGTCATCCACACAACGTCAGCCCACTCACCTGACACTGGTTCTCCAGTGCAAGAGAATGTCCGAGAGTGAGACAATTTCATCTACTGTATAACAGCGACAGACAACAAATTTATCACTTTTAAAAATCAGATTATTTCTCATTCTGTGTGTGTGTGTGTGTGTGTGTGTGTGTGTGGTGTTTGAGAAGAGTCTCACTGTGTAACCCAGGCTAGCTTTCTCCTTCATTTATAAGTGCAAATTTCTCTCCTGTTTAGAAGTATTGTAATGTAGTCAACCAATCCTTCAGTTATAGGCAATTGAAGAATTTCCAAAAGAAACCAACAAAGAAAACAGAGGAGGTAAGATATAGGAAACAAACAAGGTAGCTTTAAACCCAAACACATCTGTAATCCTGTTAGATACATTCGTATCATTTCAGTGTCTTCCAATCCACTGAAATCAAAGTGGCCCTAGCATTTATAGACCCTCTGAAGGGCTCCCAGAATTCCAATGCCACACATTTGTAGAAACCATCTGCAACTAACAAAATCACACCCCTGCTAGAGCAGGAGGCAAATCATAATCAATTGCTGTGGGCAATCAGAAGCAGCTCTGTATCCCACACCTGAGATTAAAACAAAGAATATTATAATATTTCTGTGTTTTTTAAAGAAACCAAAATTTCCAGTACACATACTTATCCAAACTACCACAACTACTAAAACTTTGCTTATGAAGCCAATATTATCCAGATGTCAAACCAGATAAAGACACAATAACAAGAAGAAAACTATAGACCAATCTCCCTGATGAACATAGATGCAAAAATTCTTGATTTTTTTTTTTGCTCTAGTCTATATTGAGGGGAAAGTCTTGTTTATCTGTTTGCTTGCTTGTCTGACTGATAGTCTTGATAGTACGGAGGAGTGAACCTGAGTTATCATGCATGTGAGGTAAGCAATCTACCGCTGATCTAGAGCCTCAGTCCTACGGACCAAAATCCTAAACAAAATACTTATAAATCAAATTCAAGATACATCAAAGGTGCTTGAGAGATGGCTCTGTGGTTAAGAGCATAGGTGGCAGCCGGGTGGTGGTGGCGCACGCCTGTAATCCCAGCACTTGGGAGGCAGAGGCAGGAGGATTTCTGAGTTCAAGGCCAGCCTGGTCTACAGAGTGAGTTCCAGGACAGCCAGGGCTATACAGAGAAACCCTGTCTCAAAAAAGCCAAAAAACAAACAAACAAAAAACAAAACAAAACAAAAAAAAAACAAAAAAACAAAAAAACAAAAAAAAAAGCATAGGTGGCTCTTGTTCCTGGGTTCAATTACCAGCACCTACATGACACTTTACAACTATCTGTAACTCAAGTTACAGGACACCTAATGCCCTCTTCCAGCTACCAGAAATGCCAGGCATGTGTGTGAAACACAGACCTACACATACAGACATAAAATAATTTATTAAAAAGAGAAATATATCAAAAAGCATTCACTGCCGGGTAGTGGTGGCGCATACCTTTAATCCCAGCACTTGGGAGGCAGAGGCAGGCAGATTTCTGAGTTCGAGGCCAGCCTGGTCTACAAAGTGAGTTCCAGGACATCCAGGACTACACAGAGAAACCCTGTCTCAAAACAAAACAAAACAAAACAAAAACAAAAACAAAAACAAAAACAAAAAAAAAGCATTCACTAAGATCGAGACGATGATTCTGTGCAATAACACTGTATAAATGGACTCAAGGACAAAACTTCCATGATCATCTCAATAGATGCAGAAAATGCTTTTGACAAAACCCAGCATCCCTTTGTCATAAAATCCTTGAAAACACTGGGAACATAACTCAAAACAGTAAAGGCTATATGTGATAAACTTACAGGCAGCACTCACATTAAGTGAGGTGGGAGCATTTCCACCATAGAAAAGACAAGGGTGTCCACTATCTGCACTCTCCTTCAATATAGTACAGAAAGTCTCCGCTACAACAGTAAGAAAGAGAAGCAAACAAAGGAGCTACTCATAGAAAGTATCCTTACTGCTAGAGTATAGAATCTATATATAATAGACATAATTTATATTCTATATATATAATGAGAAAGGCACTCCTAAAAGCCCTTGAGATTGACATACACTTTCAGCCAAGTGGTAGGATATTAAACTAACACAAGAAAGTCGTAGACAGGGCTGGAGAGAAGATCACTGTCTGTTCTTCCAGAAGTCCTGAGTTCAATTCCCAGCAACCACATGGTGGCTCACAACCATCTGTAATGGGATCTGATGCCCTCTTCTGGCATGTAGGCATACAAGCAGATAGAGCATTCACACATAAACTAAATAAAATCTTTTAGAAAAGAAAAAGTAAGAAGAAGAAGAAGAAGAAGGAGGAGGAGGAGGAGGAGGAGGAGGAGGAGGAGGAAGAGGAGGAGGAGGAGGAGGAGGAGGAGGAGGAGGAGGAGAAGGAGAAGGAGAAGGAGAAGAAGAAGAAAGTTGTGGCTATCCTATGGGCCAATAATAAATATTCTGAGGAAGAAATCACAGAAACTCCAATTCGCAACAGCCTCAGGGTAAGAGAGCCCTTTGAAGTAAACCCAACAAAGGAAACAAAAGACTTCTATAATGAGAACTTCAAAGCAAGAGAGAAATTGAAGAAGACACTACAGGGTGGAAAGACCTCCCATGCTCACAGATCAGATTGGAAGAAACAATATTATAGCAATCTATAAAATTTAAATTTCAAATCTAACAAAATTTCCAATCTTGATCTTCCCATAAATGGGAAGGGGATCTTAGAATTCATTTAGAAGCAGAGAAGACCTTGGCTAGCTAATCAGCCTGAAGCAAGGGGTGGAGTGGGAATAGAAGGGCTGGCGGTGGCTCCATGCCTAATTTCAGGTTATAGTTATCGGAACCAAGCATGTGGTGCTGGCGCAGTGGCAAACATGTTGATTGATGGGACCGAATGGAAGATTCAGGTACAAACCCCATGCAGACGTAGCCACCTGAATTTTCTCAAATGCTCACTGGAGAAGGGCATTCTTACATGGTGCTGGGAAACCTGGGGATCTACATGCAAAAGAATGAGACCAGGGCCTTACCTCTTACCCTACACAAAAGTCAACTGCAAATAGATCAAAACGTTAACATGGGACTTGAAACTCAGAGACCTCTAGAGGAAAACAGTAAATAAAACACTTCAGATATCCGGCATAGGTGAGGCTTTTTTGAATAGACTGCAATCAGTCAGGAAACAAGGCCAACAGTTGACAAATGGGACCTCATAAAATTAGATTCTATAGAGCAAAGGAAACCAGTAGCGATCATAGTAAGACACCATCTACAGAATAGAACAACCTGCTAGCTACACACTCGAAAAAGATTAACATCCAGAATATCAAATAACTCAGAAAAACTAAGCAACAAGGTGTGGAGAGACATGGTTAATAGCACTTACATCTCTTGTAGAGGACCTGAGTTTAGTTCCCAGTACCGTGTTGGGCAGCTCACAAGCACCCATAACTTCACTCCCAGGAGACCTGATACCCTCTGACTTCTGCAGGAAACTTCACTCGCATGCACAAACCCACACACAGATCCATATAATTAGAACTTTTTAAACCTTAAAAAAGCTATGAAACAAGTAAATAAATAACCCAGTAAAAACTGGTTTACATAGCAAAACAGTTCTCTGAAGATATACAAATGTCCAGTTCACATCCTTTAAAGTGTTCAACATCCAAAGCCATCAGGGGGACTCATATTAAAATTATTTTGGAATTCTGTTTCAGCGCTGTGATCCAGCCACCATACCCCTGGCATTTGCTCAAAGGACTCTGTATCCTACTGTAGAGACACTTGCACATCAATGCTTATTGCTGTTCTATTTACGATAGCAAGGAAATGAAATCAGCCTAGATGTCCATCAACAGATGAATGGATAATAGAAAAGTGGTGCACACTCACAATGGAACTTTATTCAGCCATAAATAAAAATAAAATTATGAAACTTACAGTTTCATGGACCTGGAAAATATTTTATTAAGTGAGATAACCCAAGACCTAGAAAGACAAATGTCACAAGCCCTCATATGCAAGCCCGGCTTCTCATCTTTATGTATTTCTCTGTGACCATGAGCATGTGCAGAGGCAAGAATATAAAAAGGTGTGAGGGGAAAGAGAGGCTTCTGGAGGCCTCTCTAAGAACACATCATACAAAGATGGAAGGAACAGGATTGGGAGCAGGAAGGGTAAGGACTAGCCAAAGCTAAGTATATGTATGGAAAGCAATAATATTTTTACGATAATTAAAAAAATAAAATTGAAGATATTTGAACACAGGTACCATACAGGAGTGGATAATGCCACTCCTGGAAGTCCTAAGGTTATTAAATGAGAAATCTCAGTCCAAGCAAGGGTTACCTCCCCTTTAGAGATATGTCCAGATCCAGAGAGATTCATGATATAGGCTATTGCCATTGCTGCTGCTTAGCCAGCAAGATTAGATGGTAAAACGCTCTTGCTGAAGATGCTACAGGCTCATACCACAAGGCACAGAGGAAGGAAGCTGGAAAGAAGAGGGAAGCTTCCTGCCTGCTGGCTACCTGTTAGAGTTCAGGAGTTACTATGCCATCTTCTGTTATCAATGTTATCAATGGTCTTATTCCATTGCATACCCTGAGGGCTACATTATGACCTGCCAGGCAGAAGGTGCCCGTGGGTGCAATAGTGAGATGACCATTTGTGGGGTAACACACTGCTTTTGGATTGGATGTGAAGCCCACTTCTGGGGACAGAATTTATGTTTTTTGTTTGTTCGGTTTTTTTTGGGGGGGGTTGTTTTTTCGAGACAGGGTTTCTCTGTATAGCCCTGGCTGTCCTGGAACTCACTCTGTAGACCAGGCTGGCCTCGAACTCAGAAATCCGCCTGCCTCTGCCTCCCAGAGTGCTGGGATTACAGGCGTGCGCCACCACCGCCCAGCTTCAGAATTTATGTTTTTAAACCATAAACTTGGTTAAAATCCTGTGGCTGTGAGGAACATAGGCCCCAGTGGGAAAGTTATTGTTATGTTGCTAAAAACAAATATGTTACAGATTGCCTTCTAAATATTTGTGGTTGTGCTTATAGAATAATAAGAAGAAGCGAACGGGGAAAATTTAGAGTGAGAGGTATTCAGGCTAGACCGACTGTCTTAGTTACTATTCTATCGCTATTAAAGGGATACTGTGTTAGTCAGGGTTCTCTAGAGGGACAGAATTGATAAGGGGGAGGGGATCTATTATACAGATTCTGGGGTATTTATTAGAATGGCTTATAGTCTGTGGTCCAACAATGGCTGTTTACCAACAGAAAGTCCAAAAATCTAGTAACTGTTCAATCCACCATGGTAGTGCCTCAGCTGGTCTTCAGTATATGCCAGAATACTGAGGAAGCAAGCTCTAATGCCAGTGTAGGGACGGACTTGCCAGTGAGAGTGAGGGCAAGCTGGCAAAGAGCAAAAGCTTCCATGGCCTTTATATAGGCTGCCACCAGAAGGTGCGGCCCAGATTTAAGGTGGATCCTCCCACCCCCCAAAGATCCGGCTTCACGGTGGGTCTTCTCACTTCAGATAATTCAATCAAGAAAAATCCCTCACAGCTGTATCCAGCTACTTGGCTTGGGTTCATTCCAGAGGTCATCAAGTTGATAACCAAGAATAACCATCACAGACACCATGACCAAAGCAACTCTTATAAAGCATGTAATCGGGAACTTGCTTACAGTTTTAGAGGGGTATTCCATGATTATTATGTCAGGAAGCAAACAGGCATGGTGTTAGAGCAGTATCTGGGGAGCTTTACATCCTGATCTGTCTGCAGCAGGCAGAAGATAGGAAAAAGAAAGAGGGAGGGAGGGAGGGAGGAAGAGAGAGAGAAAGAGAGAGACAGAGACAGAGAGACAGAGAGAGAGACTCAATGATATGCCTCCTCTAGTGAGGCCGTATCTACTCCAAAAAGGCCACACCTCCTAACCCTTCCCAAACAGTCCCATTAACTAGAGACCAAATGTTCAAAACTATGAGCCTTTGGAGACCATTCTCTTTCAAACCATCTCACTGACTCAAGATGATTTTTGTTGAAAACAGGCCAGGGTAGCCAGGCATCATCACTTGAAGGGAACCTGATTAGCCGTCAAGAGAGATCACATATACAGAAGAAGGTATAGCTCAGTGGGTGATCACATAGACAGAAGAAGGTATAGCTCAGTGGGTGATCACATATACAGAAGAAGGTATAGCTCAGTGGGTGATCACATATACAGAAGAAGGTATAGCTCCACGGCAGAGTGCTGGTTGGGCAAGGCCCAGGGTTCCACCTCCAGCACCACACACACCTAAAGGAGTAGGAAGGCAGCTCTTGTTAGAGTGGCAGGGTTCTTGATAAGACTGGATTTGCAAGCATATGTGTATATATGGGCCTTGAAGCTTCAGTGCCTGACTAAAGTCTAAACAAGCACAGAGCATTTGTCAAATTAAAGGAATTCTGTTGTGAGTGCTAATCTTTGTAACCACCATCATCTTAGCCACTGTTCCGTTTCTGTGAGATCTTCGATCTCCCACTTCGTTCAGTTTTATGAACTGCAGCACATCTCTCTCTCTCTCTCTCTCTCTCTCTCTCTCTCTCTCTCACACCAGGGCTGGTACCACACTCTGTCTGCAGCTCTCCTTAGCAGGTATTCTGTGACTGTGGCATCTCCAACATCCTGGAGTCTCCAACACAACCCAGGCCTTACCTGTACATCTTCATGAGATGGCCTCTCTAGGCCTCCATGCAGAGACACCCTTGACACACACTTGGCCTCAGGGGCTTTCCTTAGCCATGGAGGGAGATTCCACAACCCCTTCCTTGTATCCTTGACTCTAAAGCCAGAACCACGTGGCCAAAACTGCCAAGTTCTGCTGCTTGATGGGGCTGGAACTTGACCCCCAGTCCAATTACATCTCTTCAGTTTTCTGTCATTGATGGTTTCCTTCAGCGGTCAAGCTTTCTTTTAACTCTTTACATAACTTGGCATCTTAGCCAGGTGGGGTCTTTCCCTGAGGCCACCGATCCCTTTATTCTATTTAGCATCAGGATTTTCTTCAAACTTTTCATCTTCTTGAGCACAGGACTTATAGCTCATTACACTTCCTGGTGTTCCTCCTCTCCTCAAACTGTACATATTATATTTCTCCTTGCCCCACGTGTTCCTTCTCCTTATGGATCTGCATTAAGTAACCACTAAGAGCCACAGGGTAGAGCCAACACTGGGCTTCTTGAAATTCCCTCTGCCGATGCCATTAATCCAAAACTCCTCAATTTAGCCTAAGGCAATTTTTTTAGGACAAAGACAAAAAGCAACCTCATTCTTTGCCAAACTGTCACAGGAATGGTCTCCAGGCCAACTGCTAAAAGTCTTCGCCCCTGAGACCTCTTGAGCTGGGCTTCCTCAGTTCACATCTCCCTCAGCACCGCTGTTTACGCTCCTACTAGCATGGCCCCCTTAAGTCCCACTTAAAGCATTCCACCACTTTTCTAGTTCAAAGTCTCAACATTTTCCATATTCCTCCAGCAAACAGCATGGTCAAGCCAGTCAGTCACTTGTCTTGGTCACTGGTTTTATTGCTGTGAAGAGACCAGGACTAAGGTAACTCTTATTAAAAAAATAAAAATAAACAGCATTTAATTGTGGGCTTGCTTAGAGTTTCAGAGGGTTAGTTCATGGTCATCATGGCAGGGGCATGGTGGGGGCATGGCAGCACTCATGACACACCCACAGACTACATCTATTCATTTCATCACCACCTGACTTTTTTTAAAAGATTTATTTATTTTATATATATATATATATATACACATATATATACATATATGTATATATATACATATATATATGAGTACACTGTCACTGTCTTCAGACACATCAGAAGAAGGCTGGTTCCCACTACGGCTGGTTGTGAGCCACCATGTGGTTGCTAGGAATTGAACTCAGGACCTCTGGAAGAGCAGTCAGAACTGAGCCATCTCTCCAGCCCACGTCCTGACTTTTATTTCTTCTTTTCGCTGACTTTGTTCATGTCCTCTCTTACTCTATTTCTAATATGTTTTACCAGTTAATTGGGGGAAGTATCTCTTTACATCCTTTTAGAATTATACTTATTACTATCGTGGGTGTGTGATGTGTACGCAGGGGCATGCAGGTCACAGTGCACATGTGGAGGTCGGAGGACAACTCTGGAATCGGTTCTCTCCTTCTATTTACTTTGGTTCCAGGGATTAAACTCAGGACAGCAGGCTTGGGCGCACAGCACTTTACCTGCTGAGACCATCTCATCAGCCCTCAACAGTCTCTACTCTCTTCTTGTTTTGTATTTGTTTGTTAGGTTGCTGGGGAGCAAATCCAGGGCCTTATGCATGGTAATGTTATAGTCTGACACTCCTCCCCCACCCAACACACACACACACACACACACACACACACACACACACACAAGAATAGCTGTAGCCATTTTGTTCCATGTCTGCCAGCAATTTCATATTGTTCCTCTAACATGCCTGCCAATCACTGACACAGAGAAGTGACTTGGTTCAAGGACATGCTGACCACATTCCCTGTTTTGTTTTGTATGTTCTGAATGTTCTGTGTGAGGTTTGATAATCGTTGAGAAATTCCACAAAGGTTTACATAGGTAGGACCCATCAAATCAAAGGTCAATAAGAACTGTTATATTTAAAATGGCTGAGTCAGAGCTGACCACTGGGCAGCCCTTCCTGCACTTACATATGAGCTCACTGTAGGTTTTGTGGCTGACAGTGAAGACTGCTAATAAGACAAAACGTTATAACACTCATGCTCATGGTTCTGAAATCTTCCTGTTCACCACCTACCCACCCCACCCCCTTACCTTACTCAGGAACAATCAGCTTAAAGGTCAGCGGATAATGCTTTGCCTAGAAGGCCAACCATTCCCCTCCTTGCCCTTTAAACTGTTGGACCTGGTTTCTCACATAAGAAGCCTACCCTGGGAGCAGACTAGTACTGCAGTTGGGCTCCCGAGACCGTTCTCCAGTCCTGGACATCCAGTATTAAGGTGTGCACTCAATAAACTTTCTCTTGCACAGCTGAAATCAGTGTTTGTTTGGTTTGAGTGGAGATTCCTGAACCCCAACAATAGCACATGCCCAACTGAGCTACCTCTGCTAAGACATGCTTGGCATAGGATGAATTTATACCCCTCCCCCCACCCCAAAAAAATACAGTTGGGGACTGTGAGTGAGATCTTCAGAAAGAGAGGCTTTGTGGATTCAACCGTTAAAAGAGATTCTCTTGATTCCACTAAGCCTTTATCCAGCGCTGTGCCATCTCGAGATCAGGAGGCTGGAGACAGAGACCTTAAGAAGAGGTCACACAGGAAAGGAGAGGTCCGGGTGCTGTGCCAACAAAGGAACTGGCAGGCCCACTGGCAACCACTAGAAACTGGAGAGAGAGCAAGGAAGAGTCGTCCTCAGGGGCCCTAGAGGAAACAGTCTTGCCATTTTCAGCACGGGAGACCCTGTTTGTGGTTCTTTTTTTTATAACACCCCTACTATACTAAAGCATTCATTAGGAAACTGGGAAACAAACAGAGTTAAAGGCTGATAGCTGTTACATTACACATACCTTCTCGCCAGAGGCAGCATTAATGCCATTTAACAATAAATGGGAACCCATTTTAACAATATGCAATACAGCCTTCACGGGCTTAGTTAATGGGACTCCTAGTGGTAGACCTGAGACTGTCCCAACTCTTGACAATTATGTAGACTGTCTCGTGTGTGTGTGTGTGTGTGTGTGTGTGTCCCAACTATTTGTAATAGTTGACTGTTAAAGTGGAGAAATCAGAAGTAAATATGACAAATGTTAACCTCTGCTAACGTGTATGACAGGCGTGTAGGTGTTGTATTTTCTGTAGGTTTTAGAATGAGTGAAACACTCTATAATCAAAATCATATTCAAAAGTCATTCAAACAGAATAAAGAAGTGGCTCACCCAGTTCAAGTGATTTAAGTCATTCTGTGGAATTTCTTCTGATAACAGTTTTCAGCTGACGTTTCCTGTCAAAAGTCTGTAATGAAACTCATTATTTTGTATGCTAACTTAAAAAAATAAAGTAAAGAAAAAAAGAGGCTGGGTTTGGTTCTCAACCCTGAAACTGTGGCACTTGGGAAACTGAGGCAAGCTGAGGCAAGAGGATGACTTTAAGTTCCAGGCCAGCCTGGTGGGCAGAATGAGCCCTATCCTCAAAAACAAAGCAATCAAAAATATGAAGTAATCGTTTCTCTCTCTCTCTCTCTCTCTCTCTCTCTCTCTCTCTCTCTCTGTGTGTGTGTGTGTGTGTGTGTGTGTGTGTGTGTGTCTCCTTTGAGGGGTCCAACCAGGAGCTGACTGAAACAGACAGATGCAGATACTTACAGCCAACCATTAGACTGAGGTCGCTGACCCTATGAAAAAATTAGGGCAAGGACTGAAGGAGCTGAAGGGGACGGCAACCCCATCTGAAGACCAACAGTCTCAACTAATTTGGACCTGGGAGCTCCCATAGACTGAGCCACCAGCCAAAGAGCACACATGGGCTGGTCCAAGGTCCCTGGTACACATGTAGCCTGACTGCCTTGTCTAACCTCAGTAGGAAAGGATGTGCCTAATCCTGTAGGAACTTGAATCCCCAGGGAAGGGGGATTCCTGGGGGTGAGGTGGGGGAGCACCCTCTCAGAGCCAAAGGGGAGGAGGAATGGGATGAAAAACTGTGGGGGCAGGGACTGGGAGGGGGCCAACCGGTGGAATGTAAATAAATAATTAATTTTTTTAAAAAAAAGGTTCTAGAAGGTTCACCCTGTTGACAGTCCTCACCACCGTGTAGAGCCACATTAGGCTCCCTATAAGAAGCCTCATACACTCCCGCCACTCCCCAGCCCCCCCTTCTCCAGCTGGGGGTCACTGATCTACTTTCTGCCTGTGGGTTTAGCTGGTCTATGATGTTTCACATGGAGTCACACAGACAGGCCTCTGTGGACGGCTCCTCTGAAAGATCATTTTGGGGGTCCACCCACACTGTGACGCACGTTGGCGCCTCCTTTCTTTTTACTGCGGATTGATAGCCAGTATGTGGATGAGCCACACTCTGCCCTTCCACCATGGAGCATCTGGGCTCTTTCGGCCTCGTGAACAGTACTGTGAAAGGTCACAAGGTTACGGTCGATTTGTTTTGTTTTGGGGATTCTTGTTTTTATTTGGGGAGGGGTATAATTACCTGGGAATGGAATTGCTGAGGGAGATGGCAACTCTACTCTTCACTGACTGCGGGGCTGCCAGTCCATGTCCTGGCACGGACCCTTGTCTCACTGGCCAGCAATGGAAGCTCCATCCTTCACACCCCTGGTGACACCTAAGCCATGACAGCCATCCGGTGATGTGAGCTGGGTTTGCTTTTGTTCCTTTTTCTCTGTTTTCACTGTTTGACTCTCTGGCTACAGACAAGCTGACTCCTTCTGATTTATGTTTCCTTACACGTTAAGAAATGACTAACAGACCTCCTTCTCAGAAGTTCTGTATTAAATGAAATGGCATACATTCATCTGGAATAGTGTGGCAGGTCCTGAAAAGCTGAAATACAGACTTGCCACATGTCATGGTTTGTATATGTTCAGCCCAGGGAGTAGCACTGTTAGAAGGTGTGGCCCTGTTGGAGTAGGTGTGGCCTTGTTGTGGTAGATGTATCACTGTGGGTGTGGGCTCTAAGACCCTCCTCCAAGCTGCCTGGCAGTGAGTATTCTGCTAGCAGCCTTCAGATGAAGATGTAGAACTCTCAGCTCCTCTTGCACCATGCTTTCCTGGACACTGTCATGCTCCTGCCTTGATGCTAACAGACTGAACCTCTGGATCTGTAAGCCAGCCCCAATTAAATGTTGTTTTTATAAGAGTTGCCTTGGTCATGGTGTCTCTTCACAGCAGTAAAACCCTAAGACACCACATGCAGTGATTTCGAAGTGAAATGCCTTCCAAAGGCAGATGCAGTGAAGGTGTCGCTGGAGACTGCTGGCTGCTGGGGTTCTAGGGAGGCAATTGTATTACAAAGGTTCTGATTTTGTATTACAAAGGTTCTGATTTTATCCACGGGTGAACACAGGGTGTCACCCTGTGGTCTCGGGTTGCATGCATTCCTGGAGAGCTGTGACTATAGCCCAATACATACTGCAGCATTAAAAGGTTGGACATCTAACCTACTAACGGGATCAGAAATTGGTAGAGCATTGGGAGATTGTGAAAACTACCGGAGCCAGCATACCATGGGGTTAAAACCTCTGAAAATTACACCAAATAAATCATTTCTGTTTTAAATTGTTTCTAAAAGCTAGTTGTCATGGCAACACAAATACTAACACACCATATAATATGACCTCACAATTCCACTTCTGGGTATACACCCAGGAGATTGAAAGCAGGCACTCAAGCAAATGATACCTACACATGCAGGTCACAGAAGCATTATTAACTACGGTCACAACGAGGCAACATTAGTGGAAGCACTGATAAACAAAACCTAACGTGTACAAAGAATGGAATATTATTCAGCCGTATAAAAGAAAGCCATTCCAATCCATGAGCTTTAGTGACATTATGCTAAATGAAATAAGCTAGTCATAGGAGGATGAACAGGTACACTGAGTCAAGTCACATATAGAAATGAAAGTGACTACCAGAGGCTAGGGAAAGAGAAGACCAGGGAGTTACTGTCTGAAGGGTGGGGTTTCAGTAGGCACTGCAATTTATATCTGAAGTGTCCCCAAAGGCTCATGTGTTAAAAGCCCGGTGTCGGTGTGGACTGTTTATAGGAAGTGGTGGAGCCTATAAAAGGTAGAGCTAAGTGAGAAGAAATTAAGTCTCGTGAGATGCCTCCTTGAAGGGAATGTTGGGAACCCCCCTGCCCTCCTTCTGCTTCACTTCTGTGGAAAGCTTCCCTCTGACCATAACGGTCTTGTCATCTTCAGTAGAGCAGCCATGGCTGCCTACAGGACCCCTCCAGATCAGGCCTGTTACCTTCCCTCAAAACATGAGGGGAGAGGAGGGTCATCAGACTCCAATCTGAGATTGTAGCCACTCCCAGCTGCACCCACGCCCGGCTGCACCAGTCTTGGGAAATGCTAGTGTACAATGGAGGGGGGGGTAGTTGAAGGGTAGACTGAGTGTGTAACTATGTGGGAGTCATTATCCATGCCGGGATGGGATGTTTCTGTCATATGGCCATTCCGCAGTAACCCACACTCCTGTAAGTAACTCTTCACCCTTGATGCTACACGCCAAATAAACTCATTGATTTACCACTAGCATGGTGGACTTCTAGAATTTACCATTTAAGGCACTGACCCACATTAGAAGAAAAGTCTACTCTGTGAATTCTGAATTTTTACATTTCCAAAGGCCAGCCGGCCTCTGAGGGCGTGTGCAGCTGGTGACATAGCTGGAGACTGGTGACACTCTTCTTGCAGATGCCAAAGCTCAGGCAGATTTCCGTGCAACGCTGATTAGGCAGCCGAAGCGAGCGAGGGCACGCTGCCCAGGATTAGGCCTCAGCACAGAGTGGCACCGCATTTGCTGCTTTCTTCTTTCCTCCCCTCAAACACTCCTCTCGGGTGTCCTGACCACTGGGTCTGTTCATAATCCTCTTATGCAACCACCAGATGGCAGGAGAGGGATGCTGAACAAATCCTCCGCCCTCCAGGCACTGCACAGTCCACAGGCAGTCACAACCCAAAAGTGTCCTAACTTCCTGTTTCACGGTGCTTTTGGACTCTGAGGAGAGAGGCTCCTCTAAGATGGATGCCTCGGGGCTGTTTCCTGAGGCACAATGACAGCAACACCAGTGTGAAGGGCGAAGCAGAGGGGGATCTTGGATAGTGATGATGATGATATGACCAATAGGTAGGAGAGGTTAGCCCCAACAAGGCGGCATGTGGCACGCTACAAAGGCTCTCCAACCTTCTTACTGCCCCCCCCCCCCCGGAACATTTGAAAACAGAGACACCAGAGAGCAAGCACACAAACAGAGCTTGAGTTGTGAAATGTGGGAAGGCACTGTTCTGGTGAATCTCCCTGATGTGTGGGGGATTTTGCAAAGCATTTTCCCATGTGTGTTCTACTATGCCAACAGTGTCACAGAGACCAGGCACAATGAGCGGACTAGACCACAGTTCCCAGATCCCATCCTCTCAGAGGACTCTGGTACACAGGGGACTGCCCCCTGAATCACCAGATGCACAATCCTTTCCCTTGAGGGCCTGACCTTCCACCCTGCAGCACCTCTCTGAGTTCTGGCAGCCTGACTCCTCCCTGTCATTCTTACGGCTTCTTGCTGTATCTTGCTGTATCTATTACTCTGGTTACTAAGCTTTGCAGATTTGCCTCTTTGGGTCTTCCGACACCTGTGCAAACAATTTCTTATATTAAATATTCAATTTTGAGAGGGAAAGAAAGAGGGATGGGGGTGGGGCAAGGCACAGCTCCCTAGCTGGATAAAGCTAGAATAAAACCTGCCACCCAGATACTCACTTCCTACCAATGAGGGCTTTAGAAAAGATACCGGTAGGATTTCTCCCAGCTCCCCTTTGTCCCTGTCAAACTCCCTGCTCCGCCAATTACCAGCAGCAAGACCATAGGAATGTGATTTGATCCATGCAGGCCTTGAATTTGGGTTGTACCTATATCTCAAGGTCGTTATAAGAACAGAATAAGGCTGTATGTGCCCCAGGATTCTCACAAATATAGTACTGTATAAATGACAGAACTTAAAGAATATGTAAGCTGGGCGTGGTGGCGCACGCCTTTAATCCCAGCACTTGGGAGGCAGAGGCAGGCGGATTTCTGAGTTCGAGGCCAACCTGGTCTACAGAGTGAGTTCCAGGACAGCCAGGGCTACACAGAGAAACCCTGTCTCGAAAAAAAAAAAAAAGCATATGTAATGGTCAGGAAATTCACTCATTTTTAAATAGCCAAGGCTTGGGTAAGATAGATGGATCAAGCAGTTAAGAGCACTGGCACCTCTGCCAGAGGACCTGGGTTCAATTCCCAGCCCCCACACGGCAACTCATAGTCTAAAGGGACCAGACACCTTCTTCTGTTGTCCACCGGCATCAGGCATGTGCATACATGCAGGCAAAACACCAAAAACATCGAACAAAATAAATAACGTGAAAATAAAGTTAAAAAATGAATAGTCAAAGGGCTAGGTGAGGTGGTGCCCACCTTAATCCTAATACGCAGTAGGCAGAGGCCGCTGGGCCTCTTGTGGGTTAGAGGCCAATCTGATATACCTAGTGAATTCCAGGCCAACCATGGCAACACAGTGAATCCCTGGGGTGGGGAGGGAAATTCAAGCGACCAAAGGACTTGAATAAACATTTCTCCAAAGAAGAAATCAAGTTAACAATGCGAGTGTGAGCAGGTCTGGGGAGACAGCGTCACTGGTAACCGGCTTAACTGCACAGGCAAGCATGGAACCTGAGCTCCACCTCCAGCACTGGGGTGGGGGTGGGGGTACGGGGTTGCGGCGGCATGGCAGAATGCATCTGTAATCCCAGAACCAGGAGGCGAGGAGGAGGAGTCCCTGGGCTTTCTAGCCAATTAGTCAAGGCAAAACAGTAAGCTCGAGGTTCAGGAAAGGCACTGTCTGTCTCCAAGAAATAAGATGTGAAATAATCAAGACAATGCTCGGCCTGTACCTCTGGTCTCCACATAGATGCACACACATGTGCACACACAAGAAAGACAGAGTCAGAGACATAGACAGAAAGACAGATGACACAGAGAGAGGCTCTCATAAAGGCTCCACATCACTTCTCATTAGGGAAATGAGTTAAAACCACAATGAAAAGCAGCTTCATCCTCACTTGCATGGCTGCCATTAAAAACGCAAAGAAGACTTGGAGCCGGCATGCTGTGCAAGCGAGAGGGCCGGAGTTTGCGTTTCCAGAACCCACACAGAAGCTGGCAGGTTCCGTGCTCACTGCAGTCACAGCACGTGGAGGCAAAGACAGGGTTGGGGGGGGGGGAGGGATCCCCAGCAAGCTGGTTAGGTAAACTAGTCAATCAACAGGAGATTCCAGAGCAAGCTGGTTAGGTATCTAGTCAGTCTAAGCAGCTCAGATCCCTGCCTGAGTAAACAAAGTGATGAACAATCAAAGAATACACTCACTGTCAACCCCCAGTCTACACACCTACACACCTACACACACACACACACACACACACACACACACCAATAAAATAAAGGAAAAATGAAAGAGAAGTTAGGAGTGAGCTGAGCATATGAGTGGCTGAGCATATGAGTGGCTGAGTTCCTTCCCTAGCATAGGAAAGAGAGGAACAAGGGTGTGGGACCTTTGATCATCATGGGCAGATTTGAGAAGAGGTGCAGCTACTAGGGAAAACACTATGGAGTTCTTGAATTAATAGATATGCAGCTGGGTGTGGTGGCGCACGCCTGTAATCCCATCACTCTGAGAGGCAGAGGCAGGCAGTTTTCTGAGTTCGAGGCCAGCCTGGTCTACAGAGTGAGTTCCAGGACAGTCAGGGCTATACAGAGAAACCCTGTCTCAGAAAAAAAAAAAAAAAAATAGAAGAAGAAGAAGAAGAAGAAGAAGAAGAAGAACAACAACAACAACAACAACAACAACAACAACAGAAGAGGGCGGTGATGGCACACGTCTGTAATCCCAGCACTTGGGAGGCAAAGGCAGGCAGATTTCTGAGTTCGAGGACAGCCAGGGCTACACAGAGAAACCCTGTCTCTAAAACAAACAAACAAACAAACAAAACAACAACAACAACAACAACAAAAAGAACAGAAGAATAGATATGCAGGCTGGGGGGGAGGGGTAGTGGCACACACCTTTAATCCCAGCACTTGGGAGGCAGAGGCAGGCGGATTTCTGAGTTCGAGGCCAGCCTGGTCTACAGAGTGAGTTCCAGGACAGCCAGGGCTACACAGAAAAGCCCTGCCTTGAAAACCAAAAAGAAAGAAAGAAAGAAAGAAAGAAAGAAAGAGAGAGAGAGAGAGAGAGAGAGAGAGAGAGAGAGAGAGAGAGAAAGAAAGGAAAAGAAAAGAAAAGAAAAGAAAAGAAAAGAAAAGAAAAGAAAAGAAAAGAAAAGAAAAGAAAAAAGAAAAAGAAAGAATAGATATACAGCTGTGCCATGGTGGTGCCTGCCTTTAATCCCAGCAGGCAGGGGCAGGGCAGGGGCAGAGGCAGAGGCATCTCCTGAGTTCAAAGCCAGCCTGGTCTGGTCTACAGAGCAAGTTCCAGGACAGCCAAAGCTACACAGAGAAACCGTCTCAGAAAAGAAAATGTTACATGAATATGTTTTTGTTTTAATCCCAGGTGTGAAATAAGAAGTTGCTTCACAACTTGTGACAATGACTTGCCTCAAGCACCATCATGGGCATGTTTTTACCCAGCTGCCAGAGAGTTTGCTTGGAATTCTAGGACCCTTTCAGAGGGGGTAAATGCTAGTGACACAGGAGGGGCTGGGGGCTCTCCGAAGGTGCTGCTTTCCCCCCTCCTGCCCCCGTTTCCTGTTGCTCTGGTTTGTCAAGTGGTCATGAGCGAAGAGACAAGAATGAGAAACTGGATATCCTAAACATGAAGTTTGGACTTGCCCCTAGGAACCCGATGCCCCTGCCCCTAATCAGCAGGAAGTGGTCTAAAAGGGCTATGCCCCCCTTTCTCCCCTTTCCTCTCTAATCTTCCTTCTCTCCTACCTAGGATTGGGAAGTTGGAAAAGATTGGGATGGAATAAGGGTTGGAAGGGTGGTAGATAAACAAACCCAATAGAATAGTTTAAAAACAAAAACAAAACCATGCCAGTACAAACCTGTCTCAAAAACAAACAAAAGAGGTGGACATGCCATAGCCATCTCAGTCCTGGATATTTATCCAGGGCTTGAAAACAAGGTACCCGGCCCATTCTTGGAACTTACAGCAGTAAGTTCTCTTTCTATATCCTCAGCTACTTTAAAACTAAGGAAATCCAGTCGTGTGCTACATGAAGCTTGAGGATACCGTGCTAAGAAAAATAAGCCAATTGTGGGACAAGGACTGCAGGGTTGCACTTCCAGAAAGCATGCAAAACAGCCAACCCACTCCCACCCCTACCTCCTACCCTGCTTCCTCCCAAGAACCTAAACTGCACAGCAATCAGGAAGGAAAGAAATCATGCTTTCCCCTTGCCCAGGGTTTATTTATTGAGTTAATGTCTGTTGAGGATCTATTGGATGCAAAGCCACAGGGTTGGCTCTGGAAACGACAGTGGTTAGACAGGCAGACCAGGGCTGTCCGGCCACTTACTTCCTGGTCAACAAAGTGACTTCAGAAAAAGTGTAGATTCCAGACCGAGGATAAACAGATCTGCCAGATTCACAGGAAACTCAAAGTGAGAAGTCCCAAGCCATAGGCAACAGTAACTCAGTAGAGGAAACACATACAAAAGCCCAGCGACAGGAATAAAGGTCAGTGTGGCCTGAGGAGAGGCACAACAGCCAGAGATATGGCTAGAACAGACTGTGCGGGGCTTTGTAGGTGTGAAGGGAAATGTAGTTAACAAAATAGATTGCCTTGTGAGAAAATGTCAGCTCTGAACACCAGAATGTCAGTGAAGGTCAGCGTTGGACATCCCCAGGTTCTCCATCAAGGTTTGTAATTTGCCACCTGTGAGCCCTATTCCCAGGGTTTTCACAGTTAAGCATGGGCTTGGATCACCTAGTCTCATATAACAGATTCCTGGGCCATCCCAGGTAGATCAGGTAGATCTGGGCGGGGCCCAGAATCTCTGCACAGCACGTTCGTGCCAAGACACTGCTGATACTGGCAATCTTCCACCATACAGATGACGCTGGAGGCAATTCTGAGATTCTTTCCCAGTGTACCTTCTGTCCTGATAGGCATGGTCACCAAATGAGAGAAAATATGTCTGGGAAAGCCTCGTGTGGGCACACTGTGGAGGGGGCGGATGGTATCTTCCTGTGTAGTCCTGGCTGGCCTTGAACTTACTAAGCAGACTGGGCTGGCCTCACATGCTCCTCCAGCCTCTTTTTGCTGAGTGCTGGGATTATGGGCGTGCACCACCACACCTGCTGGGAAAGCCTTTTATAAAAAGGAAAAGACAAACAACCACCGCCTCGGAGATACTCACCCCGCACCCCTCCCATCCCTTCATCGTTTATAAGAAATGTTCTCATCTAAGAGGAGCAGCTGACTGCTTAGAAACAATGGCGAGTTTTCTTCATTTATGCTAACTCTGATTCTCTGGGCATGCGAGCAGCTGCTAATGCTCTTGTTCCCTGCCTCGGAGGAGCATTCAGTCACCTCTAATGTTCTTTTCACCAGTAGAGCCTGATGCCGTCTTCGAGGACCCGTGGTTATTTTTGTCAACCATCGTCTCATCTCACTCCTCCCAAACAAAGCTCTCCTGTGAGTCATCCGGGGAACCCAGAGGCATAAGACACTTGTTCAGCTGCTATCTTGCCATTCAGGAGGAGAGTATTAACATTCTCTTGCGCTCAGTTGGGGGGGGAAAAGCAACAACAACTGAGATTCATAAGCCGCTCAAAACTCAAGAATCTGGAATATATATGCGCGGTAATTGCTTAGGATGTGTGTGTTTATTTATAATCACTCACAAGTTTCAGTAACTATTGGGGGACTATCTGTCCCAGGTAGTTCTGGGGTCTATGAACACAGCAGTGTATAAAACAGGGCCCCCTTTCATGGGATTCGCTATGTCCATTCTTGTAAAAGCAGACCATAAGGACAAGTAAACAAACCAGACACAGACTCAACCAACTGCTAGCCAAATGTATTTGGGGGAAATTCCATCTGTACTGAACATATGCAAGCATCTTCTTATCATTATTCCTTAAACAAAGCAGTACAGCAACTGTTTACACAGAGTTCACATGGTATTAGGAGTTACATGTAATCTGGAGATGACTGGAAGTATATGGGAGGGTGGGCAGATATTCTGTGGAAATACTATGACATTTTCTAAAAACTACTTGAGCATCTGAGGATTTTGTTCCTGTGCATGGTTGTAGAATCAATTCTCTGTAGACACCAGGGGTCAGCTTTATATAAACACATTCCCTTCCTTGATTCTTGTCCTCTGACAAACCTTAATATACTGAAAATGGCAGAATCTCATATGGAATCACAGCAAAAAGAGACGTGGGCATATAATCAGACCACAGCAAGCAGCACGTGGAACTGGCCACAGGGGTAGCTAGATTGTCAGGGGCAAGGCTCTCTCCACCTCTTATGTGCACTGTTCTAGAATGCAGACCTTTCTCTTCTTCGCAGTTAGGCCTCTTCACCCAGCATGGAAGATCATCACCATCTCTGAGCTTAGAGCTCACAGCGGCCTCCAGATCATCAGTTTGAGAGCCCGGGAGGAACCCGTGGTGAGAGTCGGAATGAAGAATCAAATCACACATTGTGAAAACCTTCAAGTTCCTTCAAGTCAGTGAGCAGAGCTCAGGAGAGCCCACATTGCAAGTTCAGTCTCAACGGCTCAGAACGCAAGAAGAGCTCGTGTCTGGGTGTAAGGGACAGAGCCAGAGAAAGATCACTGTCTCAGTTCAAGCATGCCTTCCTGACTGAGGTCTTTTTGTTCGATTCGGCCCCGAACAGGGTGAGGTCCACCTGCAGTATCTACTTTACCTGGGCCGAGATTCAAATGTCTGCCTCACCCGAAAACAAACCCAGTTAGTCAGCTTTCTACAGCTGTGACAGGGTACCTGGCATAAATATCTTTTTGTTTTTGTTTTAAATTATAGAATTTTTTTTAATTAAGTCTGAAATATCAGTTAGTTAAAAATATTGATGTGTACGGGGTCTTTTACATTCCAAATCCCGGTACTTAATTCTGCTTCTGTCCTGTTACTTAACTCGTAAAAAGCTGAACGGTGCGGTGATTTGAGCTTTCAAAACTTCAACCGTGCATCAGAAGCTGAAGCGCTGAGGTTTGAAGAATGAGTTGTATCCGAACGCTGGAACATTCCATAGCCAGAACGGTGAAACACATAAAAAGACGGGCGGTTTCTCAAGGTGTCCAAAGTCATGTTCCGTAGTTCCGAAGTGGCATCCCTGTCTCTAAAGTCCCCCGCAGTATGAACCACGCCGTAACAGGTGAGCGCAAAGGCCAGAAGTGTCTGGAGAACTAGATCTGCCGGCAGCGGCTCATACTTTTCTGTCAGTCGCGTATGAGAACGATGCTGAGCAGCAGAGAAGGCAGCGTGGGTGAGCGCGAAGAGACCGACGCCCACCAGCACCTTCCACAGCCGCGCCACCATGGTTCCGAAAGAGCGGCAGCCCCAGAGCTAGCCTTCCACACTGGGGTAAATATGCTCAGAAAAGGAAGGACTTGTCTTGGCTCACCGTCTCATCTGCCGGCGCTCTGAGCCTGTACAGCGCAGTACATCACAGTGGGAGCACTTAGCAGAACAGGGGTGCTCAGCTCACGGGCTGGGAAGCAAAGAGAGAGAGGATCAGGAAAAGCCCCAATGACTTAACTTACCCACTCGGGCCCCTCTTCTCCTCTTCCTGTGTATTACCGACAGCGTCTCACTGTGTAGCCCAGGTCAACCTCACACTTGTGGCAATCCTCTTGCCTCTGCTTTGTAGGTATTGAGATTACAGATATTATTACACCGTCACATCCTGCTGATCCTATCTCTTGGCTGCAACCAAACCTTTAACACGCGGGTCTTGGAGTTAGTGTTGCAGACCCAACTGCAGCACAGAAATAGCCAGAACAATGTTTAGTCATATATCTGGATATCCTGTGGCTCAATCAAGTTGACCAATTGATTAACTGGATTAACTGGATCACACAGCAGGGACAGCCACTCAGAGGCAAGCTTGGAATTGACTGTAGGCTAACTTTGGTTACAAAGATAACTGGGCCGGGCGGTGGTGGCACACGCCTTTAATCCCAGCATTTGGGAGGCAGAGGCAGGTGGATTTCTGAGTTCGAGGCCAGCCTGGTCTACAGAGTGAGTTCCAGGACAGGCAGAGCTACACAGAGAAACCCTGTCTCAAAAAACCAAAACAAGGCCAGCGGTGGTGGCCCACGCCTTTAATCCCAGCACTTGGGAGGCAGAGGCAGGCGGATTTCTGAGTTCAAGGCCAGCCTGGTCTACAGAGTGAGTTCCAGGACAGCCAGAACTATACAGATAAACCCTGTCTCAAAAAAACCAAAAACCACCACCAGCGCCGCTGCCTGTCTCTGCCTCCTGAGTACTGGAATTAAAAGGTGTGCTCTTCTTTTTTTGGTTTTTTTGTTTGTTTGTTTGTTTTTTTTTTTTTTTTTTTTTGAGACAGGGATTTTTTTTTGTTTTGTTTTTTTTTGTTTGTTTGAGACAGGGTTTCTCTGTGTAGCCCTGGCTGTCCTGGAACTCACTCTGTAGACCAGGCTGGCCTCGAACTCAGAAATCCGCCTGCCTTTGCCTCCCAAGTGCTAGGATTACAGGTGTGTGCCACCACGCCCGGCTAAGGTGTGCTCTTCTTAATCAGTTTTCTCGCTTTCTAAGCTCCTTGTGTCAAGACAAGTCAGAGGGAATCTACATATTTATTTATAGGTTTGGGAGTAACTTAGTCACTAAGATGAGACATGCTTTTTGGTATCTGTTGACTCAAACATGAAAGTTCTGGCCTCTAATCCCAGCACCTGTGAATGATTCCTAGCACCTATGGTAGCTTACAACTCTAGTTCCAGGGGATCCACACCCTCTTCTGGCCTCTGAGGGCACCAGGCATGCATGTAGTGCACAGACATACATGCAAGAAGACCAGAACAACAAAAACTCAAAACTCCAGTTTCCTCCACAGGGACAAGACACGCATGTTGTGCACAGGCATGCATGCAGGCAAAACAGCCATACACACAAAACAGGGTTTCTCTGTAGTCCTGGCTGTCCTGGAACTCAGAGATCTTCCTGCCTCTGCCTCCCAGGTGCTTCCCCACCGATACCTGGCTTGTTTTTAAGCAAGATTCAGCAGCACACATCTGTAGTCCCAGCACTCCTGTGGCAAGATGGAAGGCAGACACAGGAGAAATGCCTGTAAGCTTAAGGGCCAGCTAGCCCAGAATACATGAAGGGGTGAAAGAAATGAGACCCCACCTCAACCAAGGGGAAGGAGAGAATGAACTCCCAAAAGTTGTCCTCTGACCTCTATATGCATGCTATGTGTCCTGTGTGTGTGTGTGGTGTGTGTGCGCGCGCACACACACACCACACACCACACACACACACAGAGTAATAACAAAAACTACAACTTTTTTTTTTTTAAAGATTTATTTATGCCGGGAGGTGGTGGCGCACGCCTTTAATCCCAACACTTGGGAGGCAGAGGCAGGCAAATTTCTGAGTTCGAGGCCAGCCTGGTCTACAGAGTGAGTTCCAGGACAGCCAGGGCTATACAGAGAGACCCTGTCTCGAAAAAAACAAAACAAAAAAAGTCTATTCAGACACACCAGAAGAGCCGGCGGCGGTGGTGGCGCACACCTTTAATCCCAGCACTTGGGAGGCAGAGGCAGGCGGATTTCTGAGTTCGAGGCCAGCCTAGTCTACAGAGTGAGTTCCAGGTCAGCCAGGACTATACAGAGAAACCCTGTCTCGAAAAACCAACCAAACAAACAAACAAACAAACACACCAGAAGAGGGCGTTGGATCTCATTACAGATGTTTTGTAAGCCACCATGCGGTAGCTGGGATTTGAACTCAGGACCTTCAAGAAGAGCAGTCAGTGCTCTTAACCGCTGAGCCATCTCTCCAGCCCAAACTACAACTTTTTAAAATGCCACTTATTTCCAGTAGATGGGCAGCTCTCCCTATGGTGACTCAGGGATCCAGGCTGCAACCCTGGCTTTCCACAGATCCTAGCTGTCATCTCCATCTGCCAGCAGAAAGGGAAAGAGGGGGGGTGGCACACTTCATTCTTGATTATGTACCATTGGTGAGAACCAGTCACAGAGTCGTGTTGCAAAGGAGGCTGGGACACATACTGGTCAGGAACTGTAATTCCCAATGCTTAAAACAGCAGAGTACTGGGGTGGACAGCCGGGTCGACTTTCTGAGAGAACTGGGTGGCAGGCACTTGGGTGCTCAGATTCTAGTTCTGTGTTAGACTCTTTTCCTTATTCCTTTGCTTTGCCTATCTGTGTATATGTGACTCTCCCACATTCCTGGCACCCAAGGGAGGCAGAAGATGGTGTCAGATATCCTGGAGTGTCGGATGGCCTTGAGCCACCATGTGGGTGCTGGGAACTGAACCTGGGTCCTTTGAAAGAACAACAAATGCTCTTAACTGTGTGGCCAACTCTCTAGCTCCCACATTGAGGTTCTTTACATTTTGACTCCATTGACATGTTAGACTAATTTCTCTTTAGAGAGAGAAGGCTGTGCAGTGCATAGTAGGGTGTTTAACACCACCTCTGGCTTCTACCCATCTGATGCCAGTAGTACCCCAGCCCCAGTCCTAACAATAAAAAAGGTCTCTCCAGCTGGGCATGGTGGCACACACCTTTAATTCCAGCACTTGGGAGGCAGAGGCAGGTGAATTTCTGCGAGTTCGTGGTCAGCCTGGTTTATAATAACAACACACATAATAAATAAGTAGATAGATAGATAGATAGATAGATAGATAGATAGATAGATAGATAGATAAATGTAACAAACTGCTTAAATATATCTAAGCACTAGAAAATGTAGCCAGAATTTCAGAAGGTTGGGAACCACACATGGGTTCCAGGATTAGACCTGGGACCTTGGCAACCACACCAGGGGCTCTAACAGCTGAACCATCTCTCCAGTTCCACAACTGCGGTTTTACAACCTCATGTGAATTGTTCTGTACAAACAGGCCTGAACTCCAGGTTTATGACTTTTTCACTTGCTGTTTAGTTTGGAAATAGTTTGGAAACGATGATGGCTATTCTTGGTTGTCAACTTGACTATATCTGGAATGAACTACACCCCACAAATGGAGAGCACACTTTTGACCTGGATCTTGAAGCGGGAAGACAACACACGATCTTAATCTGGACTGGCACACGCCTTTAGTCCAGATCTTGAAGACAGCAGGAGACAGGAGGGTTCCTTCTTCTCCGTCTGCTTGCACTTATTGCCAGCACATCTTTGTGCTGGAACCTACATTTCCAGGATGCCAGCTTCTATAGAAGACCAGCTGACACACCCAGCCTCGTAGGACTGAGCTACGACTACATTCCTCCCACTCGCAGCTGGCCATTGTTGGGTTAGTTGGTCTATAGGCTGTAAGTTGTTCCAATAAATTCCCTTTAGATAGATGGATGGATGGATGGATGGATGGATGGATGGATGGATAGATAGATAGATAGATAGATAGATAAGATAGATAGGTTCATTTAGTAAATTCTGTAACTCTAGAGAACCTTAACACAAAAACCTTGGGCACAAAAATCACCCTCAACTAAGACCAATTGTTCTAGATAAGAAACAGTCAGCCTACCTGTCAGCTAGATATTGAGCGTAATAAAATAGCATGTTTGACTTCTTTATCACTTGCAAAGCTCTGAGGATTGCTGTTCTGTTTTGCTCACAAAATTACTGACAGAATATCGGAGGTGCTGACTTGAAGACCAGCGAGAACTGCATGATGTGTCTGTCTGTCCCTCAAGCTCGCAGCAGAACTATTCCCAGACTGGGAGGGGATCTCCAGAGGTACTCCAGAGGAACAACTCACAAAGTAACACTCTGAGTCCTTTGCAATTTAATGTGACCATCTGACAACTACAGAAGTGATGTGTACTACTCCTCAAAGAGGCGTCTCTTTCTCCCATGACTGGAATTGCGACTCTTTTGTTTGCTTATTTTGTTTTGTTTTACCATGCTGGCTTGTCTGTAAAGAACAGTCTTTCTGGGCTGTTACACATTCCCTGAAATTTCTATGCGGAAACAAGATTATTTATTATTATTATTATTATTATTATTACTATTATTACTATTAGCCTAACTTCAGACAATATTTGTCAGCACCTAAGCAATTCTTGTTCTTTTTGAAGGTGATGAAACAGACTCTTAAGAAGGATATTATTTCCAGGAAATGAACTGTGATGATCCATAGTGCCTTCCTTAGTGCCTGTTAAAAACAGGAAGTAGTAACATCCGGGCAAGCCTTGGGATGCCAATAGTTTGCTTTATCTCCTAAACACCTAACAGCAGGGTGTTGCTTTGCTAAACAGATTTCCTGGCTGTCGCTAATGGGGGATTCCTTCTCACTCCATGGAAAGTGTCTGGGCTTGGTCTGTAGTCCCAGTGAACTCTAGATTTGCAGACTGCTACGGATATGAAGTATTAGTTTCTATATTCATAAAAACATACAAGGCTCTGGAAACTCAGTAAGGGTGGTTATTGGAAAAATAACTTGATTGCGAGGAAATGCACTGCATGATCAATCAATAAGGATTCACTTGAAACGCAACTGGAAAGAGACTATAGCTGTGGGAGTTTCCGAAGCGATGAGGATTCACATGTAAATTCTAAGTGTTCCTGGTGAGCGGAGCAATTTAGATCTGAATAAGCGTGTTTAAAAAGATTTTTTTAGCTGGGCGGTAGTGGCGCACGCCTTTAATCCCAGCACTTGGGAGGCGGAGGCCTGCGGATTTTCGAGGCCAGCCTGGTCTACCAAGTGAGTTCCAGGACAGCCAGGGCTACACAGAGAAACCCTGTCTCAAGAAACCAAAACCAAAAAAAAAAAGATTTTTGTTTTAAATCATGTGTACAGATGTGCCTGTGTATGTGTGTCTAGTGCCAGAAGAAGGCAATCAGTTCCCCAGGCGCTGGAGTTGCAGATGGGTGCTGGGAACCAAAGGGGGGGGGCAGATGGGGGGTGGGGCGTGAAGTTCTGCAGGAGAACCAGCTCTTCACTGCTGAGAACCAGCTCTGAGCTTTCTCTCCAGCCCCACAACTGGTTTTTCACAATCCCATGTGTGTTACTCTCTACAAACAGGCCTGAGAACACCAGCCTTTATTCTTCTCTTTCACTTGCAAGTTAGTTTAGGAACCATAAACAATAGAATAACTGGTGGTGTATATGGTTCAGTGAAAGTCCAGGACACCGCCCAGAACCTTTCCAGGGCCTATGCTCTCGCTGGCTGGCTGAGGCCTCCTAGGTCACCAGAGAAGCAAGTGTAGAGATGGAGTGTACCAGGAAGTGCTTGAACCAGGCACTGAACAATATCTGTGTCCTCAGCCAGCAAGATGTAGTGAGAATATTTTGACGTTTCCGGATTCCGGTTGTGTATCGGCTTTCCATATAAATTCCCAGGCCCCCTAGGAAGAACTGGCCACTCATCAGACTTATAGAACCTCGTTGCTCTGAACATTTTATATAACCGGCCTGCATACACCACTTATAGTCCCTTCCAGTCCACGAATCTTACTCTCATTGAGAAGCCTCTCGCCTGACATAAGACCATTCATACAAGGCTCAGTGTACAAAAAGATCTAAAAAAAAAAAAAAAAAAATTGTAGAGATGGCTCAGAGGATAAGAGCACTGCCTGCTCTTCCAGAGGTCCTGAGTTCAATTCCAGCAACCACATGATGGCTCACAACCATCTGAAATGGAATCTGATGCATTCTTCTGGTGTGTTTGAAGACAGCTACAGTGTACTCATATACATAAAATAAATATTTTTTTTAAAAGGGGAATTTTAAAAAAGTTTATTTCGGCCAGGCAGTGGTGTGGCATGCCTTTAATCCCAGCACTAGGGAGGCAGAGGCAGGCGGATTTCTGAGTTCGAGGCCAGCCTGGTCTACAGAATGAGTTCCAGGACAGCCAGGGCTGGCTATACAGAGAAACCCTGTCTTGAAAAACCCCAAAATAAATAAATAAATAAATAAATAAATAAACAAACAAACAAACAAAATTTATTTCACAAGCAGCTGCTGCTGTGTGACTCTTTTCCTTCCGTGGGGGTAACGCACACCAGAACGCAGGATCTGTGCACGCTGCCATGTTTAAGCATTCACACGGCTGTTTCGCATTGCTCTGCACCCTCAACCCATCAGTCTCTGAGGCTCTTTTCATCTTTGCAAAGCCGACATTCTGTGCTCACTGATCCACACTCCCCTCTTTCTGTGCGACTCTATGAATGTGACCACGCTAGGCATGCTGGGAAGTGGAGTCGAACAATATTTGCCGTTTTGTTACGGTTCATTTTACACAGCACAGTTCATCAATGTCAAACTATGAATTCGAATTTCCTCTTTTTTTTATGGCGGAATGTAACTCCCTGCATAACTACATGACATTTTTATGTAGCTGTTTGTGGGTAGACCTAGGTTAGTCCCACCTTCTGGCTGTTCTGGATAAGTTATGAGGGTTTTTGTTGCTGCTGCTGCTGCTGCTGCTGCTGCTGTTTATTCTGGATTTGCTGCTGTTTTTTCGAGACAGCATCTCACTATGTACACCACACCACACACCCACACCCATACCCGCCGGATGACCTGGAACTCACTATGTAGATCAGGCTGGCCCAAACTCACAGTGATTCCTCTGCCTCTGCTTCCCAAGTTCTGTGACCAAAAACTAACACAAAAGCTCAACAGAAACACAGAGATACAGATACTTAACAGAAAAGGGAGTAAGCAGGTGTATCAAGAGGTAGCTGACCTCTCTGGTTGGCTGTCTTAGTCAGTTCATGCCTCCATAGCAAACCCACAATTTCTTGAGTGCTCAAGGATCAGGATTTATCCCCCATAGTTCTGAAGGATGAAACTAAAGGGCACCATGGGGAGTTCTAGTAAGGATTCTTCCCAACTTCCTCCTTACTGTGTTCAAAATGGCCTTTCCTTAGGGACATGAGGAGACACAGAAGCTCTTCGGTCTCAAGAGCTCAACCCTCTAGACTTCATCTAAATGCTAATTACATTCCAAAGGCCAGTCTCTAAATAGCATCGCGCTGAGGCCAGGGCTGCAGCATGTGAGTGCTGAGAGGAGGCGATTCAGTCTACAAAGATCCATTCCAGGTCCCCCAAATTTATTCTTTCTCCCCTTCTTTCTTTTTGTAAATGAATGCAGAGGGGCTGGAGGGATGGTTCAGCAGTTAAAAGCACTGGCTGCTCCTCCAGAGGACCCAGGTTTGACTCCCAGCACCCACATGTCAGCTCAAAACAGTCTATAACTCCAGTTTTAGGGGAACCTATCCCGCTTGCCTCTGAGGCACTCGCATGCATGTGCACATACCTGTTGGCAGGCACATACACCCACATATGATTTAGAAACTAAAAATAAACCTTTTCTTTAAAAGAAGAAGATGGGGCTGGAGAGATGGCTCAGCGGTTAAGAGCACTGACTGCTCTTCTGGAGGTCCTGAGTTCAACTCCTAGCAACCACAGGGTGGCTCACAACCATCTGTAATGGGATTTCATGCCCTCTTCTCGTGTGTCTGAAGACAGCTACAGTGTACTTACATACATAAAATAGATAAATAGAACTCATATATGGAAAATAAATAAATCTTTAAAAAAAAAGAAGGGGGAGGAGAAGGAATGCTCCTCACAACAGCAAAACCCCACAAACATACCAAGCGGCCATCAGTGGCACAGTGATGTGGCACAATAAGCCAAGCCGAGGTGTGAGCCTGCAATGGGGCGCTACAAAGTGAAGGATTTACGGCGGCATCCACAGCACAAAGCTCTACTGACACATTAGTACAGGAAAACACTGCTCCACAGGAAGGAAGGAAGGAAGGAAGGAAGGAAGGAAGGAAGGAAGGAAGGAAGGAAGGAAGGAAGAGAGAGAGAAAAGGACTAGAGAGATGGCTCAGCGGTTAAGAGCACCAACTGTTCTTCCAAAGGTCCTGAGTTCAGATCCCAGCAACCACATGGTGGCTGGCAACCATCCGTAACAAGATCTGACGCCCTCTTCTGGGGTGTCTGAAGACAGCTACAGTGTACTTACATATAATAAATAAATCTTAAAGAAAAAGGATTAAAAAAAAAGAGTGGATTATTATAAAAAAAATTCATACAGCAAGATGAATTTTTATGAAGTTAAAAATAACCCAAAGCAAGAATAGATACCCTGTAGAAACATACACAGAATACAGCTGCCTAAGGGATGTAGAAACCACTGGGCCTGGAGGCCCAGGCCCCGCCATGCCTGCGGTTCAAGGCCTGCCAGAGTCACAGAGGAGGTCAAGGCCAGTCTGAGTCATTTAGCACAACACTATCTCAAAATAAAAGTGTAAACAGGAGCCTGGGGATATAACTCAGTGACAGAGCACCTACCCGGAAAGCACTGGGTCTAGGTTTGACCTAGCACCAGAAACAAACAACAACCAAAGCCGCAGAAATGGGAAAAGGGAGAAGGTTGGATAAAGCAAATTTTCCATTTAAGTACATTTAAAATAACTTAAAAGGGAAAGCAAAGATTGATAAACACCAGATTCAGGACATGGGCTACTTAAGCAGTAGGAGGCAGGATCTTGGGACGGAGGAGAAACCTACAATTCCACGTCTTTTCCTGTGTCTAGTATTAGTCAGCGTTCTGGTACTATAACAAAACGCCTGGTAATCAACTTACGAAGGTGAACAGCTTTTGGGGGCTCACAGATTGGAGGTTGAGGTTCCAGCCCATGGTTCCACTGCTTCCCCCACACACATTTATTTTATGTGTGGGGGTGTTTTGCCTGCATGCGTGTCTATGCACCACTTGCATGCATGGTGTCGTCAGAAGCCAGAAGAGGGCATCAGATCCCTTGAGACTAGAGTTACAGACAGTTTTGAGTTGCTGTGTGGGTGCCAGGGATCTAACTGGGGTCCTCTATAAGAGCACCCAGTGCTCTTGACCACTGAGCCATCGCTCCAGCCCCTCCACTGCTTCTGAGCCTATGACAGGGCATGGCACAGCATGGCAAGAGGAGAGGAAGCTGCCCATTGCAGCTGGGAAATGAAAAGAAGCCTAGGCAAGGGGTAAGTCCTCAAAGGACACGCCCACAATGAGCTAATGCTTCCCTCAGGCCTCACCTCTTACAGGTTCCACCAGATCCTGAGAGAGCTAAGCCTGGGACCAAACCTTTAAGAGGCATCCCAGGTCCAGATCATACCATCCCAGGTGGGCTGCAGCTTTGGATGATGAGTTGGTGAACTCCTATTATAGAACACACTAGATAACGAGATTAAGGCAGGCTGTGCATGGAGCAATGAAAACCCAATTAAGGAGCAGAAAGGAAAGCATGAAATCACTGTTTACAGCTCCTGGCGGCACTAGGTAGGTGGATCGGGATGCGCGCCTCTGATGCTGGAGACTCAGCTGCTAGCTCTCCTGTCCTTCCCCGGCTTGTCCTCCCTAGAAGGCCATTTTTCTCCATAGCATCTCTGACCATCTGACTGTACACCGACCAACAGAGGTCTGTGATATTCTCAGGCTTCTAGACTCCTGATTAATAGAGGGATGTCACACCAGTGGCTGGATTATATTACCCAAACCTCAGGCTAACTGTCAGGGGTTTACATTTGTGCCTGGCATATGCCTTTTTTTTTTTTTTTTTTTTTAAAGAGACTGCAGTGGTTAATATTGACTGTCAACTTGCCAGGATCTAAACTCATCTAGTGGACAAACCTCTGGGCGTGTCTCTGAGACGTTTCTAGATTGGGTTAAGAAAGGTTGGAAGATCCATCCTAAAGGTGAGTGGCACCATTCCACTGGCACAGGACCCAGACTGAATATAATGAGGAACATTTTTTAAAGTTTTGCCAGCCGGTGGTGGCACACACCTTTAATCCCAGCAATTTGGGAGGCAGTGGAAGGCAGACCTCTGAGTTTGAGGCCAGCGTGATCTACAAAGGAAGTTCCACAACAGCCAGGGCTACACAGAGAAACCCTGACTTGAATAATAACAAAAATCATATATAATATATATGTATACATATGATTTTTTTGGACAGGGTCTCTCTATTATGCAGCTCTGGCTGACCTAGTACTTAAGAGACTTGCCTGCCTCTGCATCCCCAGTGCAGAGATTAAAGGTGCACACTATTATGCCCAGCCAAAAATATAAGAAAAATTAAAATATGAATAAATCAAGTAAAGTGCCAACATCTATCTTTCTCTCTGCTTCCTGACTGCAGATGTGACTGTGATGTGACTGGCCACCTTGTGCTGCTGTGACTTTGCCACCATCACTGATTATATACTGTCCCCCCACCCCAGACAGGGTTTCTCTGTGCAGCTCTGGCTGTCCTGGAACTCACTCTGTAGACCAGGCTGGCCTTGAACTCAGAAATCCGCCTGCCTCTGCCTCCCAAGTGCTGGGATTACAGGCGTGGGCCACCACCGCCCGGCGATTATATGCTCTTGAACTATGGGCCAAGTAACGGCTGTTAGACTGCCTGTGACAGTTACTTTGTCAGAGCAAGGAGAAAAATAGCGAATAAAGGGACCCTAAAGCATTTTACTAAATGTGATAGAGAAATAACTAACTGGGCTTCTGTGGATACCCCGCAAAAAGAGACAAGTCTTCCTTCGAAGAGAAAAATGAACCTGTCAAAGAAAAAAAAAATTCTTCGATATTTGGAGAAGCAGCACAAAGGAAACCTTGTTCAAAATTAGGTCCTCCAATTAGGGACGTCTACAAGGGATTTTTCAGTGCAGGGGAGAGATGGAGCTTAACCCTGACTGCACCACAGACAGGGACGGGATAGCCAAGGGCACGGGTAAAGTCAGTGAGTGGAAAATTACCAAGAGAAAATAGGAAAAGTAAGAGCGTGTCTGGCTAGACTGACCAGACGGGATTCCTACTGAAGACAAGCCAGCTTGAACAAGCACCACCCTCGGCTTGGTGCAGAATAAAAAGCCTGCTCGTGGGAGCAATCAGATAATGAAGCCGAGGGCTCCCGCTAAATGACCTTGGCAGGATTCTTTGCTAAAACCAGATCTTACAAGGAAATATACGGATGGGTCTAGGAGAGAGTTCGAACTAAAGAGATTGACTAAACGTTGATCAAGCAGAAGATCGCTTTCGAGTAAGAGACAGAAAAGCCCTTTGTTGTATGGTGGCGGAGGCACTGATGTCCAAAGGTCAGCACCAAATTCTTCTCAGTCCGCAGATGGTCACGAGACTGAGGAAAGAAAAACCCACACTGGTTTTCTCCCACACCCGGCTCCTCTCGCTCTAGTGTGGCTCCAGAGCAGAGGTGAGTGGGAGCCTCAGCGGCTAACAACTCCTCCTCAATGCAAAAGCCCTGAGTCACTTGTGCAGTGCTGCAAGCCACACTTGTTGTTCTTGTGGTCAGCTGCCACAAACAACAGAAAGGGGGTGGGGTCGGGAGGCGGGGTTTGCTCTTGCTAGGCTCACAGTTCCAGCCAGTCTCATCGTGGAAGGGAAGGGAGGGCAGAACACATCAGTCCATGGCAGCAAGACCACATGGAGGAAGCTCGGAGATGGCCAACCCTCATTATCAACCAGACTGGATTCATAATCACCCCGGAGTCCTAGACCGGATAAAAAGGAAGAAACAAAAAGTGGGCGGGGCATGAGTATTCCGCCCATCAGCCACCTGACACTCCAATCACCACGCCTCTCTGCCTCAAACTGTGAATCGAGAAAAAGCCTCTTCCCTTTCACCCTCTTCCCTTCCCCGTCAGGTGTTCTGTCCCAGCAACAAGACAATAATACACAGCTATCCGAGGCATGGCAGACTAGGTAGGAAGCAGAGTTTCAGTCATTAGCGTTTTGAGCTCTCCCAGTGTTTCAGTTCCCGCACTACGCGGGCGCTGACGGACAGCAGCCTCCGCTACAGACAACTCTTGCTACAGCATCTGGCAGGGGCAGAGGGACTTCTGTGGACACCTGAGCTTAGGCAGAGGGACTTCAGTACACTCAAGATGGACACCTGAGCTTAGCTAGTAGGAGGCAAAGGAATCCAAGAAGCCATCCCAAAGAAAGTAACAGCAAGTAAAGCCTAAAAGAGGGAAGAAGGATGCCTGAGGAAGAATGTTGTGTGCAAACAGAAGCACCAGCGATGCTATTGTCCCCAATACAGTCACCAAAGGTGGGCATGGAGGAATCTCTAAGGCGGAAAGGACAGTGGCATCTGGGAAGACCGGTGAGTAGTGTGTGTGTCCAGAGCAAACAGGAAGAGGGCGGGACAGCGCCTTAGCATTGGCAGCTTGCAGTGAAGGTGACAGAAAAGCCTGAAGAAGGGAGACTGTTATTATTTGAACTTTAAATGTCCCCAAAGCTCCATACATTAAGCTTAGTCTCTCGGTGACACTATTGGAAGGCAGTAAAGCATTAGGAGGTGAGCCCAAGTGCGAAGTCTTAGGGTCACCTTGAATGCGACTGGGGAACACTGCCACTTCCTCTTTCACCTGTCAAACTCCAAGCGAACAGTTCTGTCCCCGGATGCATTCCCCGCCACTGCCACCCAGCACCAAATCGGTGGCCTAAAAGCTCCCTGGTCACAGACTGAAAAACTGTAAAATGAGTCTATTGGACATGTCAATCAGCACCTATCATCCCATCATCTGTGAAGCTAACCCAGGACTGCAAGTTTGTGTCCAGCCCAAACTACATACTGAGACACTGTCTGGAAGGAAGAAAAGATTGCAGTTTAAGATAAAAACAGGAGCTGGAGAGATGTCTCAGCAGCAGAGAGTACATACTGCTCTTGCAAAAGACACAGTTGAGTTCCCAACACCCACCTCGGTGGCTCAGGACCACCTCTAACTCCAGCTCCAGGGAATCTGGTGCCCTCTTCTGGCCTCCAAGGATACCTGCATTTGGGTGTACATACCTATACACTGATACGCACACATATACACAAATAATTAAAAATTTAAAAAATTTTTTAATAAATCAAAAAATAAATAAAATCATGAACCCAAACCAACCTTTTTCCTTTATAAGTTGATTCTTTCAGATACTCACTATAATAAAGAAAAGCTGGAGCTGGACATGGTGGCGCACGCCTGTAATCCCAGCACTTGGGAGGCGGATTTCTGAGTTTGAGGCCAGCCTGGTCTACAGAGTGAGTTCCAGGACAGCCAGGACTACACAGAGAAACCCTGTCTCGAAAAACAAAACAAAAAACAAAAAAAGAAAGAAAGGAAGGAAGGAAGGAAGGAAGGAAGGAAGAAAAAGAATAAGAAAACAAAAGAAAAGCTGGCTGACAGAGAGAGGAGAAAAAGGAGAACATCAAATGGACAAATCCTCGGCCCAGGCAAGAGCTGTGTATCAGACAGAGACATGTTTTAAAATGAAGACGAATGACATGAAGTTCTAACAACACAGGCTTTCCATTCAGACAGACCTGAGTTCAACGACCTGGCTCTGCCCTTCACTGTCTATGAGACCTTGGGCAAATCGATGAACCCGGCAAAGACTCCATTTCTTCACCTGGGAAATCGGGACCATAAAGAAAGCAAAGCTCACAGCTGCTGAAAGGAGAGAGAGGCACAATGTGTGCGAATGATGCAACCCAAAACACAGCATGTGGAGAGCCGAGGAGAGCCCGAGAACCAGACCGCGGAAGGGAGCCGCCGGCCTTGATGCCGGTGTTAGCGGACGCCATTAGTCAGTTGCACACTCGCTCCAGGGTCCCTGGCCTGGCCCTGACAGTGAGCAGAGTCCTGACTGCTCAAAAGAGGATGTGCTCACTAGAAGAAGGTGACATGCCCGCTGGTAAAAGCCATTCCTCCGGGAGCCCGGCACGCTCTCACATCTTGAGGATGGAAAGACCCTGCCTCTTGATACCTGAGCCTCTTCTCCGCGTCGTGCTTCTAACAGGCACACTTGAAGGATGACGGCTGACTGCTTCCTTTATGCGCTGTAGATTTCCTCCTCCCCAAGCCCCATGTTTCTCAGCTATGACACAAACCATCTGCACGTGGAGCATCCATCTGGGCCCATCACACTGCCCCTGCAGGGCTTGGAGACCAGAACTTCCGCAAATACGCCGATGCCCCTACTATTTCCTCTGCCAGAGCGGTAAAGTCCTGGTCTCTGCTCTCAAAGTCGTGTGTCTTCTGCCGATAACCACGAGCCATCAGCAAGTTCAGTTATTAGCTCATAAACTAAAAAGACCCAGCACCATCAATGTGTGCGCGGTATAAAAGCCATGAGTGTGAGCCCTGAGTGAAAGCCATGGCAAAGCCTACAATGAGGATTCAGAGGGCACTGTTTGCCGACCAGTAAAGACAGAGGGTTCTAAGGGACTCAGGGAGAAAAGGCACACAAGGCTCTGGGCTCCATCCCTGGCGCTGCAAGAGGAAAGCCACAGAGTAGTCCCTTTTCAGTCTTCTGAATTCCCCAAACTGTCCAGGAATCCCCTATGTAGCCTCAAACCTCCCATCCTCCTGCCTCAATCTCCCAAGAGCTGGAATTCCAGGGGCGCACCATCGTGCCAGACTAGAAGAAAGCAGTTTCAACCAAGAACTGAGTAGGCAACACTATCTGATCCGGAGCTGCCTCTGAGTGAGATGAAGACTGAAAAGTAGCCACTGAATTTAGCAACTAGGTCACTGGCAAGACACATTCCGGTGATGTGGTATGGCGGGAAGCCAAACCGTAGTGAAGAAGAATGGATGGAGGTGAAGACGCTGTAACAATGAACACGAGGCATTTGTTAGAAGCTTAGCTGAAGCAGGGTGGTGGTGGCACTGGGGAGGAGGCAGAGGCAGGGGGATCCCTGACTTGAGGCCTACAGAGCTAGTTCCAGGACAGCCAAGGCTACACAGAGAAACCTTGTCTTAAACAAACAAATAAACAAGCAAAAAGCTCTGCTGAAGTGGAAGGGCATTGGTAGCCAGAACAAATCGAGGCAAACTCAACTCAAATTCTCTCTCTCTCTCTCTCTCTCTCTCTCTGGTTTTTCTTGGTTTTGTTTTGTTTTTCTCAGACAGAGTTTCTCTGTATAATAGCCCCGGCTGTCCTCACTCTGTAGACCTAGCAGGGGCCTCGAACTCACAAAAATATACCTGCCTGTGCCTCCCGAGTCCTAGGATTAAAGGTGTGTGCCACCACACCCGGCTTTTCAACTTGTCTCTTAATAAATGGAGAGGATCTGAATGGCCATCACCGAGAGCAAGCCCAGAAAGAAAAAAAATAGCAGAAGGATGGATTCAGAGGAAGACTGACCTCAGACCCCGGTGGGGCTGCATCTGCCCCAATCACACATCCTCAAGCAGGAAAACCTGCTGGCTCGGGTTTGGGGTCTGTCTCCTGGTGGGTGGCATCCACTCCCCACTGAAAGGGGCCCCATCAACAGGGATCCTTCATAGCTATTTCCCTGGACGGTGATACAGGCCAGAAATGAGACCCAGGAGTATTTCCTACACCAGATTCTCAGGACTCGAGTTAGTGTCCTCTGCACACAAAAGCCGAGCACTTGTGAATGCAATGCTAAACGGCGAAGCCAGAGCAGGGTTCTCCAAGAATATTGGAAAGCGGACTGCAGAAAAGGAACTTGGGGAAGACCCAAGGCCTCATCCCCAAGGCGCTTGGGGTTGACAGAGAAGACATATTTGGGAAGAAGGAAAAGAATTCTCACTTGTACAGCACCTCTGCTTGGAGTTCATCTGTTGATAAGAATCCCTGTGTGACCGCCGGGCGTGGTGGCGCCCGTCTGTAATCCCAGCACTTGGGAGGCAGAGGCAGGCGGATTTCTGAGTTCAAGGCCAGCCTGGTCTACAGAGTTCCAGGACAGCCAGGGCTACAAAGAGTAAAACCTGTCTCGAAAAACCAAAAAAAATAAAAAAAAATTAAAAAAAGAATCCCTGTGTGGCCCAATTTGTCAGGCTCCTGAACCCTCTTCCCAGCCCACTGGTGCACATCCTTGTAGAATCCAGTTCCGGCAAAGAGTTTTCTCAAATCAGGTTAGGAAGAACTACTCCGAGTGGCTGATCACCTGCACTGTCTGATGAGGTCTCTCCTCTACCAGCCTGCAGAGATGTTGACTGGCTCTGTCTTCGGGCAATCCTGTTGGGCCAGCTTAGGCAGAATCCCCCTATAGGGGTGGGTAGGTGGTGCTTCCACTTCCTCATTTCCCGTCCATCACCACCCACCCAGCTGCTTCGCTCTAAACTCAGAACCAACTCTCTCTCCCCCAGTGCCAAACCCTGCTGAGGATGGTCCGGAATAACGAGGGTCATTACACGTGTTTTTTTTTTGTTGTTTTTTTTTTTTTTCTCAAAAAGTATCCACTGGGCTAAAAGACAGCTCAGTTGGTCAAGTGCTTGCCTTGCAAGCAGGACCTGAGTTTGGTATCCATGACTCATTGTTTTGTTTTGTTTTTCGAGACAGGGTTTCTCTGTGTGGTCCTGGCTGTCCTGGAACTCACTCTGTAGACCAGTCTGGCCTCGAACTCAGAAATCCTGCCTCTGCCTCCCAAGTGCTGGGATTACAGGCGTGTGCCACCACGCCCAGCTCTCCATGACTCATTTTTAAAAAGAATTAAGCTCTAAATTAATTTAAAATGTTTAATTTATAAAACATTTTAATTTTTAAAAAAAAAAAAAAAAGAAAGAAAAATTGCCACACACACCCTTTAATCCCAGCACTCAGGAGTCAGAGTCAGGTAAATCTGTAAATTCGAGGCCAACCTAGTCTATGTAAAAGGTTCCAGATTAGCCAGAGATACATAATGTGACCTATCTTAAGAAAGAAAGAAAGAAAGAAAGAAAGAAAGAAAGAAAGAAAGAAAGAAAGAAAGAAGAAAAGAAAGAAAGAAAGAAAGTCTTGTGGTAGCATTCACCTAACAATCACACACACACACACACACACACACACACACACACACACACAGAGCCTTCCAACTCTTTAAGTTACTATGTTACTATCCTAACCTCCCGCCGCGCCAAGGATCTGAAAGCCCAAGGCTTTCCTGATACCGATCAGCAGGTGGTAGACTCCAGCCCTCTGGCCTAAAGCAGCACTAGGGACCTTAAGGGAAAACAAAAACAAAAACAAAAATACGACAACAAACAAAACTGCTGCCTCTCCTACAGCTGGGAACAGGGCACATGGGCCTCCAAAGTACCTTATCCAAGCACCTTAGGCTCTCAGGGGTTTGGTAGAAGAAACCGGAGAAGGCAACAGGAATGTCTAACCAGAAGCCTCATTTCCGCTTTGTAGTAGTAGCAGGAAGACTTAAAGGACTCCTCTCTGCAGTGTCGGAGGGAGAACGAAAATGCAGAGTTCACAAAACTAGAGTATCCATGTCTGGGTCCGTGCACCAGCTACCATCACCTAACCTGAAAGCCACTGGGGCTCCAAGAAACGAGCATCCGAACTACCCAAGATGCACATTTCCAGGCCCTGAGAAGAGGCTTGCTCAGTGGGCATGGAGCCAGGCCTGAGATACTGCGCTTTAAACCAGCACCTCGGACAATCTGGGGTACTGATTCTCTGCAGAGCCCACTCTTGAGAAACTGGACCCTGGGACGAACAGGACCTCCAAGTTCCAAAGTTTCCCTTCCTCGCTCGGCGCAGCGACCTCCTCCCACCACCCTAACCCCCCGGGCCTCACCTACGCGCGCAGTCACAAAAGCATCGGGGAACTCACTGACCTTTGCCAGGAAGCCGCGGGCCCCAAAAGGCGCAGCGCGGTATCCGGCAGGGGGCGCTGCACCGGGGACAAAGCAGGGCGGGGGCGCTGGGCACCCCTAGCCCGGAGACGCGCGGCGGGAAGGAGCGGGCTCCGGAGAGGGAGGGAGACACGCGGCGGCGCGGGGGCGGGGCGGCCGGCGGGGCGGGGCGGGGCCGACGGGCTGGCGGCGAGCGCCGGGAGAGCGCGCCGGGGCAGCGAGGAGGGAGGAGCGAGGGGGAGCGCGGGCCGCAGCCGCCCCCGCCCCCGCCCCGCGCCCGCGCCTCCCGCGCGCAACAGTTCCCCCAAAGTTGCGGCCGGGGAGGCGCGAAGCCGGCGGGGGACGCGGCCTTAGCCCGGCGCGCGCAGCCCCAGGCGGGCGGCGGCATGGGCACTCGGCAGACCAAGGGCAGCCTGGCGGAGAGAGCCAGCCCGGGCGCGGCGCCCGGCCCCCGCCGCGAACGACCCGACTTCTGGGCGTCGCTGCTGCTGCGCGCCGGGGACAAGGCGGGGCGCGCGGGCAGTGGGCTACCCCCCTACCACCGGCGCGTCGGCATGGTCCAGGAGCTGCTGCGGATGGTGCGCCAGGGCCGGCGGGAGGAGGCGGGGACGCTGCTGCAGCACCTGCGCCAGGTGAGCGCGGGGAGGGGGTACAGGGGGCGCGGCGGCTCCCGGAGCGCCCCGCCCCTACGAGGGGGGTGCAGGAGAGCGCCGGGAGGCACCGCCCAGGGTCCCCTTTCGCGGGGATGGAGCGGTGTAGCAGCAGGTGCCTCTGCGTTCCTGCTGAATTTGGGGCCTCGGGGTAAGGTGAAGAAGGCTGACCTGTCGAGGCAGGTGAAGGGGACCTGTTGGACCATTGTCCCTGTTCCTCCACTACAAGTCCCCAGGGATAGTTGATGAGAGAGGATACAGAGATGTATGACTGGTCTGGGCCAGCTTTCTCTTCTTCCTCTGCTCACAACCTATCACCCTCTTCCAAGGGTCCCCAGGAAATGCGCAGCTATCTGCTTAAGCCAGCTTCTGAGGCATGTCCCTAGGACCGGTAAGATTTCAGTCCCATGGTCGTTTGCCACCCGGTATCGTGGTTTCATCTCCCCCTAACTTTGGCTGGTTCTTGCTATGAGACCCCTGGCAGAAGTCTTGGTCAGAATGAAGCCAGGTATGGTTTCTTGGCCAGCAGGAGCTGAACCCTACCCTCAGCCTGGTCCTGACCCCCTGATAAAGGGCAAACTACAGGTCTGGTCCGTTCCCTCTATTGAAGGGCTGGTGCGCCACCCACCTTTTTGTTTTCCTTTCTCATTTTCTTTTGGGGGAAGGTGGTAACCTGTACTACTGGCTCTTGCTGAGTGGCAGAGGCAGGGGGTGCATAGGTGCTCTGCAGAGCGGTGATCAGATTGGTTTGGTCTGGCTTTGTGGTACAGACTCGCAGGGATGTATTCTTGTGCAGATCTTATATTCTTGGAGGACTCCTGTAGATAATCAGTGTGCTGCAAATGGGGGAGGGAAAACCTCAGCTGACCTTTGTGAGGTTTTCCCATTGCTGATAGAAGAAGCTGTGGGGACAACTTCCTGGGAGGAGCTTCCAGGATCTAATTGGATCCGCATCTCCCTGGATTCTGTACCATGGCTTCCCTCACACCCTATAATGTTTCTCTGGAGTTTGTTCCTAAGGTGTGTGCACTGCAAAAGAGAGAGAAGTAGAGACTTGGGGACTTGGGAAGGTGTAGTGCTTCCACCTTTGCAAACTCTAGTCTTCCTGACAATATCCACAGGGATTCCCTGGAGGCTGCTGGATCCTCAGATACCTTCCCTGGGTTGAATCATTCAAAGAAAGATGACATTTTACACCATGTTAACTTTAGTGATGTGTGTTTCTCTGTCTTTTGAAAAATCAAAAGCCAACCTTGTATGGCCTCCATGGTAACTCTGTCACTTTCATACAGAAAATGGATTTTCCAGACCATCATAAGCTGTCTGTGCCAGAGGCAGTAAGAGGGTTGTACCCGTCACGTTCTCTGCTTCCCCAGTCCTGGGGGGTGCGGCTCTGAAGAACACCAAAGCAAGGAAGAAACTGACAATCCCTTATTGAGGGGTGGGGAGAAAACTAAGGCAGCATTGGCAAGCACCAGTTAGAAGCCCACGGGAGGAAGCCAAGGAGGTCAGGGAGGAGGCCAGGGTGAGGGGTATCCAGTATAATCACACGCATTGCATTGTGGATCCTGGGCCTCTCCCTTTAGGGTCTTCTGCTTGTATGTCTTTGGCTCTCTCTCTCTCACTCTGACACCTCTCCAACCACAGGCCCTTGAGGGCTAAAGGGAAGAGGCAGGGTTAATCAGACTTCCCCGTTTCCTGGGGCTCCCTGGCCCTGTGGCTGATGATGAGGGCCGAGGACCTGGAGAGTTGCCCTGCGTTGCCTGTCATGTGGGGGATCAGAGCCCTTCCAGGAAATGGTCATTGGCCTTAGGCATGTGGGAGTGGGGCTCAGGGATGTCCAAGTGTCTGTGACGAATGAAAAGGGTGTTTTCTAGGACCCTGAAACCAAGCAGCGGAATGTCTAGCCAGATTTGTGCTGCAGTCTGAGTGGCTCTCCCCCAAGATACTATTTCCATCTTAGTTTCCTCCTGGCAGGAACCCGGGCCGTTTGGCCACCCCCACTCACATAGTACTTTCTCCTGTATTTGATAACATTTGGCACTAAGTGTTTGGATTTTGGGTTTTTTTTTTTTTTTTTTTTTTTTTTTTTTTGAAGCAAGGTCTTGTATGTCCCAGGCTCACTGGGTAGCCAGCCGACGATGACCTTGAACTTCTGATCCCTCCAGCCTCCACACCCCAAAGTGCTGGAATTACAAGCACGGGCCACCACACCCAGCTTCTTTGGTACTGGAGATCAGGCTCTGGGCCTCGTGCATGCCAGGCACACATTCTTTCAGCTGAGCTACTCCCCAGCTGTTGATCCTGGATTTCTATGTGTTCAGAGCATGTAAAGGGCTAGAGGAAAAACATTGATCTATAACCTCTGTGCTCCTGAAGGAACTGAGTCCTTGATCTTTCCAAGTCTTTAAAAGAGCCTCACAGTTTCCTCAGACAAATACACCTGATCTTGCAAAGAATTTTAAGAAATACACAGAGTTTGTGAGCGCTGCCTATAGAGCCTAAGCTCGGAGTCGGTGCTCTTTTCTCTTGCCTCTGTTTCTCTTGCTTTGTGTTTTGCATATAGTTCCGAACCATGCGTGGCAGCCCGTGGTAAGCTGATGGTGTATTATGGCTGCTGCTGTTGCCACTTGTAAGATTCAGGGAATGTTTCCTTGCTTGGAGACTCTCCTGCTTATATCACTTGAGGAAAGGCCTCACACACAGTTCAGAGGGTGCAGGCAGGATGCCAGGCAGTTGCCTTGAAGGCTCACAGAGCCATCCTCTTCCCTTTAGGAACAGTGTAAACTGAGAAAGGCCCGGGACCAAGAATCAAGTCTGGGTGGCTTGCCTTTGGTCCTCCGTCTGCTGTGACCTTGGGCCCAGTGGTAACCTCTGAGTTGTGTTAACTCGTTTCCTAAAGAGGCAGCCTGGGTACTGAGCAGAGCAAATGCTATCAAGTGCGTAAAATTTTGTTGGCACTGCCAATCAAGATGCGTTCTCATGGCAACCAGGAGGATCTGGCCTACTTTGGGTATGGCTGGGTTAGGGACAAGAACATGTGGCCTTTCTCTTCAGGCCTAAACCAAGGGTTCCTGGTTCAGAAGCAGCCTGGAACAGATGCTCATAAGCATGAAAGAACTCATTCCCTGACTCTTACCCCATCTGTCTGTCAGACAAGGTCATGCGCTTCCAGAGAGTAGAGACCCACCCATCACACCCTCCCCTAGGCCTTCCGCTTCCCCATGCGTCTTGAGTTTGGGGTTCAGACTTGCTGTTTTAGGACTCCTGAGGGAAGGAATGGTCTGACAAAGAAAAATGGGGGGCTGCTTGGAAAATGCATTGTCACTGACTCAGTCCAGTGGTCTTTCTTCAGTCCCCAAAATTTCAGACTGTATTGTTGTCCCGCTTCATGGAATAGTAGAATGAGAAACAGACATACTCCCCACCAAGGTGGCCCATCTCTAAGCTCACCAGTACCCCTGCTATGTTAGTCAGCTGTTCCTCTGACAGAATTCCTGAGGTAATCACCTGTGAGCAAGGCTGTGTTCAGGCTCTCAGCTTCAAAGGTTTCAGGTAGTGGTCATTTGGGCCTGTGGTAGGGCAGTACGTCAGGGCAGGGAGTGAGTGTGTGCCTGAGGAAGCTGCACACCTCATAGTGGCTGGGAAGCAAGGGGGAAGGATCCAGGGACCCCAGACCTCTTAAGATTTCCACATCCCAAGAGCAGCACGCGTTAGAGGCTCTCGGTCTTCGAAGGACACACATCCAGACCCTAGCATCTACTCCCCGCAGAGAGTTTAATTAGTCTGGTTTACCCCTGGTGTGGTGTATCCCTGATAGGCAGAGCTGTTCTTCTGTCTGCCTGACTGGCCTCATCTCAGTGTGGCCTGGATTCGTGACTCTAGGTACTCTCTAGAATGGTAGCGCTGTCTTCCTATGCTCAAAAGCAGAAACCTCACCCACAAATACAAGAACCAAACACATGGACACTAGGGTGCTACACGTATCACTGACCCAAGAGGAGCTGAATAGCATCCTCACCTGGAGACTGACTCCCTGCGGACGGGCAGATCTCCTGACCAAAAGACAGACAAGCACAGTGACATTTGAAGGTCATCTTTCCCTCCCATAACCCTCCCAAGAGACTCTCTATGGGTGAGGCAATGGGAAGATCACGGGGCACACACACACACACACACAACACACGGGGCACACACACGGAGCAGGCAGGTCCCCAGTGTCTCCGCCCGGAAACACACCTTGCTTCCACACTTGTTCTTGACTTTCAGCGGGCCACCTTCCTGAGCACGCCTGCCCATTGCTCTGGCATCTTTTGAGCACGTCAGTCCCGCCATAGTGCAAGGTATTTCAGTCAGTCCTAGTTTCCCCACATGATCTTTGGTTTATCAGACAAGGTCGTGTGCTTCCTGAGAGTAGAGACCCACCGTTACCAGTGTCCATGGTACAGTACTGAAAACCTGTGGGTTCGTGATAGTCCTCAGTACGTCTTTGTGCTATAGCAGGATGTGTGTAGACTGTCAGCATGTCAACTCAGGAAGCACTGGACGCCCTGTTTTAGCCCTACATCTGATTTATCAGGCTGCCGGTGTGGCTGTGCGAGCCTGTGCATTTGCATTTAGGTTTCTGGGCATGCCAGTTTTCAGGAAATCCCTGATGGCCGCAAGCTTGATTGTCCCTGGCATCCTGCCAGGCTGAGGTGTTCTTGGAGAGAGGAGTGGCATGGTGCCCAGCCTTGGCACCACAGGATCCTATTGGACAGGTGTAGTCTGGGGCCTCTGCTGAGGTGGCAGGAGGGGAGCAAAGCCTGATGGGAGAATTGGGCCTCCCCATTGCTAGTCAGCTCCTGAGGGATCGCGTGAATTCCCTCCACAAAGGAACCTTAGTGTGTGAGCTCTGGCAAGCAGCACTGCGTGCAAGCATCTCCAGTGATAAAGGTGCAGAGGCGTCTGGTGTCGGGACCTGCTTTGTTCCTTTCTACAGCTGCCAGGGACACTGGCCAGGGACACAGTGACCACTGTAGTGGCCAAACTAACCACAGGGCCTAGAGTAGGCTAGTCTCTGACTCCACAGTCTGACGAGGCAGGGGAGGGTTTCCTCTCTTTGAAACAAATTTTGGAGATTGCCAAAAGCTGTTTGTAAATCCGGTGTTTCTTCTGAGCTCTTGTCATGCCCTGGCCTCCACCTTCAGTGTGCAGGGAAGTGCAGTCTTACTGCCCTCCCCCTCCCCCACCCCCCAAGATCAGAGCATTTCTGTGTGTGCCTTCCTGGGACTGAAGCCATCCGTACACCAAGTACTTTGACACGTGGTCAGGTTTCAGAAAATCCCTGAGGTCTTGTTTGTTTGTTTGTTTGTTTGTTTGTTGAGACAAGCTCTCTTTATATAGTTCTGGCTTTCCTGGAACTCAGTTTGTAGACCAGGCTGGCCTTGAGATCGCAGAGATCTACTTGCCTTTGCTGGGATTATAGCTATATGCCACCATGCCTGGCCTGTCGATACAGTTTTAAATGCCTCAGGCACACTTCCCGCTAGCCCATGGTGTGGTCTCTTGTGAGTCTGCTGAGATTGGCTCAAAATTTCTCAATTATTTCTACTCTGAATCCTGGCTAGGGTAGCCTCCTGATATTTGGGTTTCTTTTTTGTTTGTTTGTTTTGGTTTTTTGGAGACAGGGTTTCTCTGTGTAGCCCTGGCTTTCCTGGAACTCACTCTGTAGACCAGGCTGGCCTCGAACTCAGAAATCCGCCTGCCTCTGCCTCCCAGAGTGCTGGGATAACAGGCGTGCGCCACCACCACCCGGCTGATATTTGGGTTTCAATAGCTGCACCCCACAATCCATTTCCTTCAGTAAATAAGAAGCTTCTCATCAGCTGACTAGTATCTCTACACTGTCCCCATCAGGATGTACAAAGTTGGGGGTCAGCATTGGAAAAGACCCCTCCCCTAAGCAGAGATGTCCAGGCAGCCACCTGACTCACCTTCCCCACCAGGAACAGCAATGAGAGTTTTCTATGAGAAAACACACGTGCACACAGGGATATTCACCAACACACATGTATGTGCTTTTGTTGGTCCTTGCTATAGATTTTGCTGGCTGGTTTTTGTTGTTGTTGTTGTTGTTGTTGTTTGTTGGTTTGTTTTATTTTGTTTTTGTTTGTGTGTGGGGTTTTGGTTTTTTTTTGTTTTTTTGTTGTTGTTTGTTTTGTTTTGTTTTTGTTTGTGTGGGGTTTTTTGTTTGTTTGTTTGTTTGTTTGTTTTGCCAGTTGTATTAGTTCCTTTCAGAACAAAGTGCCAAAGGCTAGGTCCGAGATCCAGCCCCAGCAGGTTCGGCATCTGGAGTGCGCCCTCACTGTGGTTGGGTGCCTGCCCTCCTGTGCACAGCAGTGAAAAGCTTCTCTGGGGATTCCTTTTTAAGGACACCGATTCCAGGGTCCTTGTGACATCAGCCTGTGCTGAAAACCCCCCAGCCGGGAGGTTAGGGCTTTGGTGAAGGGGAGGAGGGAGACACCAGCTGTCTGGATTCCCTCCTGCTCGATCTCCTCCTCCCCCAAAGTACCGGAGCAGGAAGGGCCCAGTCATCCACATCAGCAGACCTCACCATTACTCAAGGAGTTGAGTGTTCAAAATGAAGACGAGACCTTGGCACGCTGAACAGGGGCGGGACCCCTCTGACAGTGCCTGCTTTTGTCCCCACCCCACCCACCCTGGCTCCCAGGGGTGCCCACGTGGCTCTCTGGGAGTATTTCCCAGCTTCACCACTTCTTCTTCTTCTTCTTCTTCTTCTTCTTCTTCTTCTTCTTCTTCTTCTTCTTCTTCTTCTTCTTCTTCTTCCTCCTCCTCCTCCTCCTCCTCCTCCTCCTCCTCCTCCTCCTCCTCCTCCTCTTCCTCCTCCTCCTCTTCTTCTTTTATAACTTTTATAAGCTCAGACTCCTGGCAGCTGTAACCATATGGAGTTCCGCTGACAGCTGCTGCTCAAAGGGATGTGGCACTTTGATGTTTCTAATTTTATCTTAACCAAGATAGACAGTGGAGTCCAGCTGAGACTAGGGAGTACCCAAGTGTGTTTCCCTGCAGAGGCAGACGGACTCGTTTTTGAGCCTGAGACCCATGTACTAAGATCCTGTGTTCCACAGCTGTTCTCCAAGTTCATGATGATGATAGATAAGTGATTAGGATAAGATGAGCTATGAAGGTTGGGCTCCTTCATGGGTTAGGACCCGTGGCTTGAGCTAACACACACTTGCCCTGTCGCACCATTGAGACTCTCGAGTCTGTTACGGCACAGCAAGAGTGCCTTCTCCAAATGCTGTCCTGTGCCCTTGGATGTCCGCCCTCCAGATCTGTGAGTTAAATAAACTTGAAACTCTGTTTCGTATAAATTACCAGCCTGGGACATTTTGTTGCAGTAGCAGAAAGCAGATTCAAAACACCATGCAAGCACCTGCAGAACTGCCCCTCGCCCTGTGTCTCCTCCAAGCCCATCTCCATCTTCCTGCCTCTGCTCTCTGCCTCTTGTGGCTTCTCATTGAGTCTCTGAGTCTCTCCATCCTTTGTATCTCTGAGTTCCCTGGGTCAAAAGCGCAGACTTTTTGTTTGTTTGTTTGTTTTTTGTTTTTTGTTTTTCGAGACTGGGTTTCTCTGTGTAGTCCTGGCTGTCCTGGAGCTCACTCTGTAGACCAGGCTGGCCTCGAATTCAGAAATCTGCCTGCCTCCGCCTCCCAAGTGTTGGGATTATAGGCGTGCACCACCACGCCCAGCAAAGCAGACTCTTAAAAACGTCTCTTTGGGCAAGGTGTAGTGGATGGCTTATGCCTTTTGAAACAGTGCTGGGGAGGTATAGATAGGATTTAGGAGTTTAAGACTAGCCTGGATTGCATGAACCTCTTTTACAAATAAAACAAGTGTCTCTTGTTAGTCTGTCTGAGTTCTGTGGGCTTCCCTCAATGCCCCTCCCAACTCTGCGCACAGGAAGATGGGTTATGAAGCCATGAGAATAAGTAAGGGGTCTAGACCCACTCATTTCAGTTATCCAGAGGTAAGCACACACCCAGGCAGGGAAAGCAAGCACCGGAGATCCACTCCATGAGGGTTTCTAGTCCACAAACCGTATTCATTCATTCATTCATTCATTCATTCAAGCTTTATCTTTTTGTTCTCTTCTTAAGTCAGGGTGTCTTATGTAGCCCAGGCTAGCCCTGACTCTAAAGAGCCAGAGATGACCTTAGACTTCTTGTCATCCTGTCTCTATCTCCTAAGTGCTGGCATATGCCACCATACCCAGTTCGTGTGGTACTAGGGGTCCAGGCCAGGGCTTCATACATCTAGACAAGCACTCTGCCAACCGCGCTGCGTCCAGGCCCCTAAGTTCCTTGAAGAGTTGGCTTATGTTGTTTTTTTAGACAGGGTCTCACTATGTGGCCCAGGCTGGCTTCAAGCTTACAAGGATCCTGCCTCAGCCTCCCAAGTGCTGAGATTATAGTTGTGTGTGCCTCCATTCTCCTTTAAAATAAAATGTGGAATTAATGAATATTTATTTAAAGTAGAACTAGTAGGTTTTTTAATATACCCCCCCCAAAATAAAAACAACAGCATTCTGCCATTATGGAAAATAAGCTATAGATGGGCAAAAAAAGAAAAAGGCCAATTGAATGCATGTATTCAGGGATCTAGCACTGTTCTCCAAGGGGCAGCTGCAGAGATGGGAACCCAGCCTGCAACCTGTGGGGAAAGGCCCCAGCAACAATTGTGCCCTGCTTCACAGAGGGTGGCTGGGACCCAGAGCTCACCGTGTCAGGCTTGTGTTGAGCTAAGCAGTGTGGTTGCCATCGCTGGGAACTGGAGCCTGCTGTTCTGAGCCAGGATGCTCCTTCTAGAATGGGCTGAGGAACAGAAATAGCCACAGTGGCTGGCGGGCAGTCAGCTGTGAATGACTACTCAGATTCCACCGCCTGGCTTACTTCCGATTGAGAGTGGCCCAGGCGTCTACACAGGTATACTGGCCACTGAATACTCCCCTCCTCCCCGTGAGGCTTCTAAATGGTCACAGACACTCAGGCCCAGCTGCAGGGAACCAGGCCACCTGCTGTTTCCTGAATGCGACTTTATCTCACCTGCTCTGCTGGGCCCTCCTAGCTACCGGGTGTGCAGGCCTGTACGTTTCTGCCCTCTGGGTCCTCTGACCTGGTGACTTTTCTCCACTCCACCACCACAGCCACAGGCTGCCCACGGAAGTTCATCAGGCACTCTTCTTCCACCAAGGGACACAGACAAAGGATAGAACCTCAAAGGAAAGCCCCCTCTCCTGAAAATCTCTCCCCATTCAAGCTTGCTGTCGGGAAGAAATCTGCATTCAAACAGCCAGAGAAGGTGGGACTTGTGACACCCCCTCCCCCAACCTACTCTTCCTTCTAAGTTCATCCATATAGCTTGTACCTGTTGGAGCCTAGCTTTGAGCCTCAGATTGTCTCTGGGCAGAGCAGGATTCCCTCCCTAAGTGCTGTGGGCAAGTGCCTAACACCTAGACTTAAACAGTCTACATTCCCACCCCGGACCTCTCCAGCCCAGCCCAGCACCTCTCCTCATAGTCATAGCAGACCTGTAGCCCTCCCTGATATCTCCTCACTAGTATATGGGTGGATACAGAGAGCTGTCCTGCAAAGCATTTATGAGAGCGCTCTAGTGCCCCCTGGCACCAGGTAGGTGCTGACCCGGGGGCACTTCTGATGGGTTCCCTGGCCACCTTGCCCTACTCTAGCTATGATCCCAGCTCCTGGATCCAACCAATTCCTTCTCTTCTCACTGGAAGAAATGGATGGTGGATGGGAAGAGGCCCCCAGAACTCCATGGGTGAGACCTTCTAGAATGAGTTTAGATGTTTCGTGGAGGTACAAATGACTCAGGGAAGAATTATCGTCTGTCACATGGGACTTAGTCTCCTAAGCTCCTGTCCTCATAGCAATGGCTGGAGAAGTGGGAAGCCTGCGTCTGCTCCAGTAACTAATGTAGCATGTTTCCAGGCTCCCTGGGTTGGGGCAAGTAGCTTAGGTCTCCATCTTATGGGCAGAGTGAAGGAACTCCTGCATCACAGAGGCATCCGCTGTCTTGCGGCAGGAGCAGGAGAGAGGTAAGGGCAGACCCAGAGAGATGGGGAGCACCGCTGTCCTGAGCACATTCTCTGGGAGACACTTTCCTAACCTAAGATCCAGTGAGGGCTAAAGTGATGACCTGACGCTGGACGGCTCATCACCTCCGTGTCAGAGCTTAGCTCTGGCTGCTCCTGGCAGCCCAGCAAGACCAAGAACTTGGAAAGCCATTTGGTGTGTGAGGCCAGGTTACCCGTCACCGTCTGGATTTCCTTCACAGGCTGCCTTCAGCTCCTTCAGCACCAACATACCTCAGCCCCAATCCGGTGCCTGTACCCTGCGTGCCCTACAGCTGTTCCAGAGGCAGCCTTGGTGAGAATGTACAAGTTCAGATATTTATGAGCTGAGGCTGATCGGCCACTCTCTCTGTCAGATCCTTCAGCACAGCCTCCGAGGTCAGCAAGGAACAGGGCCGTGAGGCAGCAGCCAGAGCTTGACTTACTCTTAACCAGCGCTTGCTGCCGTCCCCCCGAAGCCTCTAGAGCAGTGATTCTCAACCTTCCTAATGCTACAACCCCATTAACAGTCCTTCACGTTGTGAATAAAAAAATTATTTTTGTTGCTACTTTATAAGCTGTAATTTTGCTACTATTATGAATCACAAATATCTGATATATAGGATATCTGATCTCTGACCCCTGTGTAGGCCATGGCCCACAGGTTGAGAACTGCCGTTCTAGGACGGTCCAGTTCGACACTCCAACCTATTCAGGAGCATCAGATGAAATCAGAGACACCCTGAGTAGATCCGGACTCTACCTGGGGCACCCAGGGCACAAGCAAAGATATGGCCTCTATCCCCACCAAGATCCCACAGACTGCCAGGGTCTGAGAATCCCTTCCCTGCTTTCCGGGCTGACTGCATTTATTTCTTCCTCTAGCTGTTCCAAGGAACTGCAGGCCGGGTGTGTCCCATGCCCGGTACTTAATCCCAGTTCCTCCAGACTCAGTAATCCCAGTCAGTTTAGTTTTTCTAGGTTGTGCCAATCTGCTGAGCTGAGAATTATTCCCAGCTGCAGACTTCAGCTGTCCCCTCCTCCTGGAGGTGTGTTTCCGGGCAAAAGCAGTGGTGGGCAGCACACCTGCCTGGCGGTTCCCAGGAAGCCATAAACCCATGGACCTTCGAGAACACTGAATGAATGGGTTTGGGGTATGGAAACTCAGACACAAAACCATCCAAGTTACCTTTTCCAGGAATCCCCACCCCCTCGTGACTTTTGCTGCTTGGAAATTGGCCCAGTCAAGCAGGGAGAGCATAAGAGAGCAGAAATGGTTTGGATGGGGTAGGACATTTCAAAGGGAAGTTGCTCCGCAAGCCAGAAGGGGAGACTCATGGGAATGGGACCACGGGAGGAGGGGCGAGCCTGGAAAGGAAAGCGAAGGCATTAGGATGGAATTTCAGACAATTTTCCAGACGTAGAATCTGTCTGTCTGTCTCTGTGTGTGTGTGTGTGTTGCTATCAGTCAAACTCAGAACCTGTTTCTTGCTAATTACATACTACCACTGACCTCCACCTTACAGTCACTAAGATTGTTGCAGAAAACTCAGAAGCCCATCCAGGAAGCCAAAGGACCAGGACGACCATCCCAGCAGATTAGAACAGAGAGCTCCAGGGCAGGCTCTGCCCGCAGCACTTACGTTGGAAGATGTCCACTGAGGGAAGAACTGTGGGCAGGTTCAAGGCCACTGATTGTGAGCACTGGACTCCGGCTAATCCTGTGGTCTTGCCCTCTCCCCATCCCCCATCTCTAACCCCCTCCACCTCACTCACTACTTCCCCCCCCCACTCCCCAGTGTTCGTGGAAGTTGTGGGCACACTCAGGAGCCACCCAGAAACCAAAGATCACTCCCATCCTCAGGGGACATGGCTGTCTCCTCCCTGTAGCCTTGAGAGCTCACTGCTCCCTTGCTGCTGCTACTGTGTGTGGAGGATTCTGCCTGGGTGGGGGTGGGGGATCCCACGGCTCCTGCTGAGAAGCACTTAGGAGGGTACCATGGCCCTCACCTACCCTTCCCACTGCAAGACAGACAGCTCCACTCAGGCATGGCCTCACCCTCAGCCAATTTAGGGCGCTAGGGGATCCTTCCTCCTTTCTGGAGCTGGGAGTGAGCAATTGGATTCCAGCTGAGTTCCTCATCCAGTCTGAGTCATCCCCAGGCCCAGAGGGAGGACAGCAAGACGGTCTGAGACCAAACACTAGGAACTTTGGCCTTACCTCTAATGTAGCGTTAAAGTGATAAAGACCCTTGCTTCACTACAGTGCGTGAAGGGGACACACACTATTTTGTGTGTCCCTTAGGCTGGACCATGACACCCAGTGTTTGGTCAGCCATTAGTCTAGATGCGGCTGGGGGTGTTTTTAAAATGCAATGAACGTATAAATCTTGGCATCTTAAAAAGAACATTATCTTTCTGCAGTATGGATGGGCTGTGTTAGTCGCTTGAGAAAAGATGTAAACTACCCCCCCCCCCAAGAAAGACAGCTTCTGCCTCCATGCCTCCTGTAGCAGCAAAAACAAGACAGTGATGCCAGGTCTTGGGTAGGCCTCCAGCCTGTCCTCCTGCTCTGCAGATTTCAGAGTTGCCAGCCCCCACAATCACATGACCCAAGTCCTTAAAATAAACCCAGTTCTCTCTCCCTCCTCTACACACACACACACACACACACACACACACACACACACGCATCTATTGGTTGTTTCTCTGGAGAACTCAGTCTAATATAAGCAACTCCTAAGGGCTGGTGTCCAGGAGAGGTGGAGTTAGAAACTTCTGGGGGCCCTGGGCTCCTTCTGTCCTCCTCCTCGCTGAGTCAACCCTGCAGACCTCGTTTTCTCACTCTGAGAAATGGGCTGTTCCTGGGAAGTCTCCCTTGCAGAGGAGCCAGCGGGTCCTCCCAGGCATCCCTCTGCCTCTTCCGTGAACCCTTTGGTGATGGAACATACCTTTCGTCTAAATGGGCCAGACTTCACCAAGGAAAGGGATAATGGGTTTGAATGGCTTTGCGGGAGGTATAAACAGATGATTTTATTATTTCCCAAGAGGAAATGCAAAATGCCAAGAATTCGGGGAATTCAGGAGCCCAGGGACCTCTGGGATTGCTGCCCTCCCCCTCCCCCGTTTTCTACAGAATCTCAGTTATACAAGAGGCTCTGGGAAAGCAAGGGGTGATGGGGAATCAGTTGGGAGACACTTTGGATGCTATACCTGTCAAAATTAAAAAGCACAGGAGAGCAGGGAGACTCAGCTGCAGAGAGAGCCCTGCACACAAGGCCTCTTCTGTCCTAGCACCGAGAGAGAAGAGAAAATCCGTGGAGCCAGAATGTCTGAGAGAATGGGGGGGGGGGGCGATTTGTTGAATTGTTTGTGCTCGATGCTCTCTCTTGCTTCCTGCCGCTGGGCCCCTCCCTTCCAAGAGTGACTGAGGAACTAGCCCGGAACTGGGTCTCAGACTGTCCATCCTGACCTAGAGGGGAGCTGTGGCCCTGGGGGATTAATCCAGTCCTCTGTTTTTCTACAGAGCTAGCATCCTCTCGTAGTTATTTATTAGTACTGTGGTTCCTTGGGTTATAATTAAGCTACACTTGGCAGTAGCCAGATACCTGTTTCCAGAGGGGGCTGAGTTTTGGGGGATTTTCTTAATTTTAGCTGTATGAATGTTTTGCTTGCCTGTATGTCTGTGTACCACATAAGGTACCTGGTGCCCTTGTAGGTCAGAAGAGTGTGAAGAATTCCTTGGAACTGGAATTGAGGATACTTGTGAACCAACTTGTTGGTGCATGGAATCAAACCCAACAAGGGCCCTTAGCCACCAGTCGAATTCACCAACCCCCAGAGTTTGTCTTTTTTTTGGTTTTTCTGAGACAGGGTTTCTCTGTATAGCTCTGTCTGTCCTGGAACTCACTCTGTAGACCAGGCTGGCCTCGAACTCAGAAATCTGCCTGCCTCTGCCTCCCAAGTGCTGGGATTACAGGCGTGCGCCACCACCGCCCGGCGTCTCTTTTTTTTTTTTTTTTTTTTTTTTTTAACTTTCAAGTGTGTGTGTGTGTGTGTGTGTGTGTGTGTGTGTGTGTAGAGCTCAGAGGATCACAAGTCAGTTCTCTCCCTCCACCCTCCGGGGTCCAGTTGCCCTTAAGCTCCTTTACCTGCAGAGCTATCTCTGCAGCGGAAGATGTCATTTTCAAAGACTTAAAACACAAATGGCAGGCCAGCACTCTGGGAGGCAGAGGCAGATGGGTGGATGCGAGTTTGAGACCAACTGGTCTACAAAGGGAGTTCAAGGACAGCCAGGGCTACACAGAGAAACCCCGTCTCAAAACAAGCAAAACAATGTATGCATGCACACACCCACATACATACCTGCAGCCAGGAAACTTGGATGGGTGGAACTAGCAAGCGTGGTCCATGGCATCTTGCTGAGTGAGGCTCGGAAGCACTTGTCACCAGCACAGCCAGGCCAGGCCCTCAATTGGCCTGCAAGAACCCGAAAGGCTCAGCAGGAGCCTGAGGGTGATAACCTATCCCTGGGAGAACAGTAGTTATAAATGGGGACCAAAGACCCCCACCTTTGCTCCTACACCATACCGGGGAAGTTGGGCAGGGACTGTGGGGCCTCTCTCAGCAGTTCCCTGCCTTGATTTCTACATAGTAGATGCCTTCTGGGCACCAGGCTCCATGGTAGACACTAAGCAAGAAGACTGTCCTCAAGAGGGGACTGCCGAGACTGAGACCAGGGCTGGGTGATGTCATCCTGGAAGATGTCTCATCTTCGAACCGGGCAGGGCTGTTCATGCACTGGGGGTTTCGCTAGGGAGAGGGAACTATGGAGGTTATTTTTATTTATGGTGTGTGTGTGTGTGTGTGTGTGTGTGTGTGTGTGTGTGTGTTATGGCATCTATTACTTTTATAGCTTTGCTCTCGTGGTCCCCAGGTCTGCGTCGTGTGCCTCCTGCTCCCAATCTGACAGCACTCCCATCTCCATGTGCCATGAACATGACTTCGCCGCAGGTGTCATTGGAGGAATGTCTGAGTGTATATGCACACACAGGCTGCTGACCTCACATTCTGTAAAACACATCGATGCGTATTTTTGTTATGCAGAATCTGAGAGTTGCGTGCACACACCTCAACAGTACCAGGTGGATCACTCCACCTAGTCCTAGTTGCAGTCATGAGAGAGATGGTTCGGCGAGTGAAGGCACTCACCACACAAGACTGGCAACCTTAGTTTGATCCCAGGTGGAAGAAGATAACTGACTTACAGAACTCTCCTCTGACCCTCACCTACTGGCTTTGCCACACACGTACCTGCACACACATACACATATACACCACGCATATATACAGTTCTTTTTTTTTGTTTGTTTGTTTGTTTTTTGAGACAGGGTTTCTCTGTGTAGTCCTGGCTGTCCTGGAACTCACTCTGTAGACCAGGCTGGCCTCGAACTCAGAAATCCGCCTGCCTCTGCTTCCCAAGTGCTGGGATTATAGGCGTGTGCCACCACTGCCCGGCTCTATACAGTTCTTTAAAAAAGAAGGGGAGGGGGGGACATGGTAAGTCCAGATATGGTGGTACACTAAGGAGATGGGGCAGAATAATGACAGATTCCAGGCTAGCCTGGGCTACATAGTGAATCTTTAGGAAAGGACGAGAAGGATAAACACTGGATAGAGCTAAAGCAGCTGCTGGCGTAATACAGTATTTTACAGTGACGCTTTTTACAAGTAGGAATACACTCTAAACTAGCAATAAAAGCAGATTCATGCACATCCATTCCATGCTCAAGGCCAAAGCAACAGGGCCCACCCACCACGAATCTGCACCATGTTACTTGAGCTTCTAGCCTCCAAATTAGAAGACTCTCCAGGGAAAGTTAAAAGGAACTAGCCAAGACTGCGAAGTCATTCTGCCTTAAGCCTAGGTAACTTAGAATAAATTTTGTTCACTATAAAATGGAATTCTCAAATGCATCGTATCTGCTGTTTTTCTTTTAAAGTCTTGTTTTTATTTGTGTGTGTCTGTACTGTGTATGCGTGGTGATGGGGAGGGGGGCCTCAGTATGTCACAGAGTGTGTGTGTCCATGTGTCACAGTGTCCATGTATCACAAAGTATGTGTGTGGTGGGGGGGGGGTAGGGTGTGTGTGTGGTGGTGTGTGTGTGTGCGGCGGGGGGGGGGGGTGTAAGTCAGAGAATAACATTGTGGAGTCTAGTCTCCTTCCACCTTCACACGGGGTCCAGGAATTGAACTCAGGTCACCAGGTCTGCACGGCAAGCCTCTTTACCCCCTGACCTATCATGTCGGCCCTTCTTTCTCTTTCTTCCTTCCCGTTTTCAAGGTCTCGTGTAACCCAAGCGCTACTCAAACTCGCTATGCCACCAAAGTTGGTCCTGAACTCCTGAACTTGCCTCTGCCTCCTAAGTGCTAAGATTTGAGATATGAGGCACCATTCCCAGCTGTGTTTGTGCCCTGCCCCCCCCCCACACACACACTTTTGAGTATGCAGTGTATGAAAAGTACAATGTTGAACTGAGCATGCTCACAGGCCCCTGGTCTGCAGGTGGTGATGCATGGATGTGTTTCACCCACAAGAGCCCCTGGGTGAGCACATGCTTAGGGAGACACTGCTTTAAGCGGTGCCCAGTTTGCTCCTTGCTTGCTGCAAGCAGCAAACCTCCCCCTGATGCTTGTTGAGCTGCTTGTTGAGCTGCTTGTTTGAGCCTGAGACAGGTCTCACTCTGCAGCCCTGGCTGGTCTCAAGCTCTGCCTGCCTCCACCTCCGGGTTGCTGGATTTAAGGCCTACACCACACCTGGCATCTTTATGTATATATAATGGAGCAGGAGGAGATGAAGTGGGAGGGGAGAGTAAATCTGTTCAAAATGCATAGTATATATGTATAAACAAATATTGTTTAAAAGATACGTGTGAGCCAGGCATGATGGCACACACCCTTAATCTCAGTCCTGCCGGGCGGCGGTGGCGCATGCCTGTAATCCCAGCATTTGGGAGGCAGAGGCGCATGCCTGTAATCCCAGCACTTGGGAGGCAGAGGCGCATGCCTGTAATCCCAGCACTTGGGAGGCAGAGGCAGGCGGATTTCTGAGTTCGAGGCCAGCCTGGTCTACAGAGTGAGTTCCAGGACAGCTATGACTATACAGAGAAACCCTGTCTCGAAAAAACCAAATACAAAAAACAAAAAAAAGAAAAAAGAAAAAAAGAAAAGAAAAGAAAAACCCTATCTCAAGGGGGGGAGGGGAAATGTTTTAAAAATAAAAGATATTGGGCTGGAGAGATGGCTCAGCGGTTGGGAGCACTGACTGCTCTTCCAGAGGTCTTGAGTTCAACTCCCAGCAACCACATGGCAGCTCACAGCCATCTGTAATGGGATCCAATGCCCTTTTCTGGTGCGTCCAAAGAAAGCTACAGCATGCTCATATAAATAAATCTTAAAAAACAAAGATATAAGCCGGGTGTGGTGGCACAAGCCTGTAATCTCAGCACTTGGGAGGCAGAGGCAGGCGTATTTCTGAGTCTACAGCCTGGTCTACAGAGTGAGTTCCAGGACAGCCAGAGCTACACAGAGAAACCCTGTCTCAAAAAACCAAAAAAAGAAAGAAAGAAAGAAAAAAGAGAGAAAAGGGCCTCCGATGCCCTGGGTCTGCAGTCATAGACAGTTCTGGGCTGCCATATTGGGGCTGAGAATCAGACTTGGATCGCCCGGAAGAGCCAGTGCTCTTAGCTGCTGAGCCATCTCTCAAGCCCCTCTCCTTGGTTCTAAATGCAGTTTCTCATCCCGAGTTGGGGACCATCTTTGGGGTATAGTGGGTATCGTAGCCCACCCTACTGTGTGAAGTGACAACCGACAGAAGCCTCGGGACCTCAGGAAGCAGAGTAGTGCTGACTAAGCAGAGCCAGCCTTCCTGCCCCCGGTGACCTCAGCTGGGGTCAGCAGTAGCACAGGAGCCCTGTCCCCCTTTGCCTAGTGAAGCCTTGAGAGAAGTGTCACCATGGTCTCAAGCCACTGTGCTAGATTCCTAAGGCTGCCGGAACAAATTACTACCAACTGGGTGGCCTCAAACAACAGGATTGTGTTCTTCCCTCCTGTCAGCTTCAAGGGGTTGTCACCACATCCCTCCCTGCTCTGCCTCTGCTTTCGCATCACCCTGTCTATTCTGAGGACACCTGGGTTGGATTTGGGAAACCTGGTAAACAAAGACGACATCTTCCGAAGTTGTTTTGTTTTTTTTGTTTTTTTTGTTTTTTGGTTGTTTTGGGGGTTTTGGTTTTTTTGTTTTGTTTTTGTTTTTGTTTTTTGGTTTTTTCAAGACAGGGTTTTTCTGTGTAGCCCTGGCTATCCTGGAACTCACTTTGTAGACCAGGTTGGTCTTGAACTCAGAAATCTGCCTGCCTCTGCCTGGGGTTAAAGGCATGCGCCACCACTGCCCAAAGTTCTTAGATTAATTTCATCCACAAAGACCTTTTTCCATAAATGGCCCAAAAGCATAAGGCCGTCTTGGGGGGTGTGTGTGGGGATGTCTCTATTCGGCTGTCTGCATCCATATTCCAAGCCTCCCTCCCTTGCCTGGGGTGCCTTAAAACTACCTTTCTTCCCATACTATTTTCTTCCAAGGAAGCTCTGCTCAGGCTCTTCCGCTCCAGCAGCCCCTGGCTTCGCTCTCTCTGGAGGCTTCCTGAGCTGTTTCCTAACGGCACCTGACATTCCCCTCCCCTCCCTCGGGATTCCCTGGGAGTTCAGGCACCAGCTGCAGCAGGGTGTTTCCCTGGCAGGTTCCCTCCTTTGAGAAATATGCCTGGGTTGCCCCCTGCGCCTGGAGGAGAGACGGCCTAGCTGCTTCCTGTCTGCCCTCCGGACACTAATTAATTTCTAGGGGGCTGTGCGTGGTCACACGCTCATTAGGCAGCTCTGCACTCCGGCTGCGGCAACTGACAACTGTCAGTCTGTCAGTATGCCATCGGGCTGCTGTCTGCCTTGCCAGTTAGTATTCAGAGGGGCAGCCTCCCTCCTCTCCCCACTGGGTTGATGAAGAAACTGTGGAGTCACGCTTGGAGGAGAGAGGCAGACGCCAGCTCCCTCCCTGCAGGGAAGGTCTCTGAAAGAAAGGGGGGTTGGGGTTTAAAATAGAACGTGCCTAGCCGTCCCCTCTCTGGCTTTCCCTACAGCATTCTCTGTAGACAGTCCCCTCTCCAAAAACAGAACCGGGCTGCGGGGACCAGCAATGAGAACACTGCAGACAAAGACCGGTGGGCAGTTTGGGAGAAACCCCCTGTAGGCATCGTGGAGCTGGCCCTAGAAGGAAGGGATCCAGGCTTCCTGAAGGAGGGTCGGAAGCCACTTTCTCCCTCAGCCTATGTCAACCACAGGTTAGTGATTGGCCTCGGAATCATGATTTGGGGGTGCTCCCGGCTCCCTCTCCCTTGCTTGTGTCTGCATCCCTTCAGAGAGCTGCTCAAGATCACAGGCAGGAAGAAAGTGACCAGGAAATATGAAGACTGTCCACCTGCAGGACTGTTAGAATGTCGAGGACCTGCAGGCATATGTTATAATGTCTGAGGACCTGCAGGCATGTTATAATGTCCGAGGACCTGCAGGCATATGTTATAATGTCCGAGGCCCTGCAGGCATGTTGTAATGTCCGAGGACACAGCCCCTCTTGTCCTAATTGATGTGGAGATCTGGGTTGTCCCTTTCCCATTGCAATGTCACAGCAGCCAAAGCCTGGGGTTGGTCTCAGCCAGCCAGAGCTGAATTCAGCTCTTACCCCCGGAGAAGGCCATTCTGAGGGGCTCAGGTGTCTCCACATATCACCTTCAGGAGCGTGTGGGGGAGGGGAGGGGAGGGGAAATGGGATAACTATCATGGAACCTGAGCTTCATCTCTGAAACTGAACTGCAGGATCACAAAGAAATGAGCTCAGCGGGAAAGGAGCAGAGGCCACCAGAAGAGGCCAAGGGGGGGAGGGGCTGAATGGGTGACAAGGAAGATTAATGAGCAAGAAAGAGGAGAACCACAGAGAAACTGAAATGCTAGCTGGATGGCTCTCTGTCCTTCCCAGCCGCAGCGAATGTGGCCGTGACCACGGAATGTGAGATCAGGTGTGGAAGGCGCTGAGACCACGCAGTACTAAAATTATCCGGAGAATATAAACATAGGGGCATAGAGTTCTCAGAAGGCAGAAGCTTGATTTAAAAAAAGGAAAAAAATGTAAATAGGTAGGAAGATCCCAAGCTTTCTCTGACAGTGATATGGAAGGATTTTATTCATCACTGGACACACAGTCGCAAAACACAACTTCATCCCAGCTGCTTAAGAAGCTGAGGCAGGAGGATCATTTAAGCCCAGGAGTTTAGGACCAGCAGGCAAAACATATTAAGGCCTTGTCTGTTAAGGGAAAATAGATTTTTAGCCACCTGGTGTAATTAGAGGTTAGGAAAGACAGACAGACATGCACTTTCTTCTTCCTGCCCCTGGGTGATGTGGCTGCTTTTGTTCTGTTTGGTTGGTTTGTTTTGGGTAGGGGAGGTTTCAAGACAGGGTTTCTCCGTGTGGCCTCAGCTGACCTGGATCTCTTGCTCTTCAGACTCAGAGATCCAAACTCAGAGACCCGCCCGCCTCTGCCTCCCTCCCACGTGCTAGATTAAAGGCGTGGGCTGCTGCCAGCCGGCAACTTCGATGATGTGTGTGTTTGCTGGTCTGGGTCTCACTTTCCTTTTTCAAGTGGTAGCAGAACATACATAATATAAAATGTACCAGTTTGGTTTCTTTCTTTCTTTCTTTCTTTCTTTCTTTCTTTCTTTCTTTCTTTCTTTCTTTCTTTCTTTCTTTTTTTTTTTTTTTTTTTTTTTTTTGGTTTTTTGAGACAGGGTTTCTCTGTGTAGCCTTGGCTGTCCTGGAACTCACTCTGTAGACCATGCTGGCCTCGAACTCAGAAATCCGCCTGCCTCTGCCTCCCAAGTGCTGGGATTACAGGCATGCGCCACCACGCCCGGCTTCCAGTTTGGTTTCTTTAGTGCTTTGGTGTGGCACTGAGGCTGACACTGGGTGCCACACGCCTCCTGCTAAGCCTCAGGCTGTGCAGCCGTCTCCAGAGCTCATCTTGTACAGCCGAAACTCAACATCCCTTACCCAGAAGTCCCATCATCCCCTGCCCTGTTCCTGGGAAAACATTGTTCTGTTGTCCCTGTGTGTTTAACTGCTGTAGGGACTTCAAATAAATGGATCACACAGAGCCAGGCGGTGGTGGCACATGCCTTTAATCCCAGCACTTGGGAGGCAGAGGCAGGCGGATTTCTGAGTTTGAGGCTAGCCTGGTCTACAGAGTGAGTTCCAGGACAGTCAGGACTACACAGAGAAACCCTGTCTCGAAAAATTAAAAAAAAAAAAAAATGGATCATACAGGATTTGCCCTTCCTTGGCTAGCCCACTGTGTTCTTCCTGATTGGCACTTGTCAGAGCTTACTTCTTTACTAAGGCTGAAGTACTGTCTCCTCGATCCAGTCTTCTGTCCTGTGGCACTTGGGTTGCTTCCAGCCTTTTATTATTTTTTTTTAATTAAGGTATTTTAAATTTTAGATGAGTGTTTTGCCTCCATGTGTGCCTTGAGAGTTCAGAAAAGGGGATGGATCCCCTAGAACTGGATTTGGAAATGACTTTGAGCCCCTGTGCCAGTGCTGGGACTGGAACCTGGGTCCTGGGCAGGAGCCACGTGTTCTCTTGTGTGCCGGTGCTGGGACTGGAACCTGGGTCCTCGGCAAGAGCCACGCGTTCTCTTGTCTCTCTGGAGCACGAGTGTTCGGTGTCTCTCTGAGGCCCTGCTTTCAATCCCCCGTGGCTTATTTCTGAATCTTATGATAATCCTGCATTTAGTTTGGTTTTGGTTTGTTTGTTTGTTTGTTTGTTTTTAAATCGCCATTCATTCTATTATCTGCCATGGCCACATCAGTTCGTATTCGTTCCCACCATCGATGCAAGAATGCCCCAGTTTCTCTCCCTCCGCCCAGTGCTTGGTAGTTCAGGACCCCAGAAACTTACTTTCCGATTGCCATGACAAAACATGATGATAACAAGGGCAACTTATAAAATAAAGTGTTTAATTTGGGATTCAGTTCCATGACATCCTGGCAGGGAGCATGGCAGCAGGCAGGCAGGCGTGGCGCTGCAGCGGTAGCTGAGAGCTTGTATCTTAACCTACAAGCATGAGGTGAAGAAAACTGCTGGATATGGCCCAGGGGTTTTGAAACCTCAAAGTCCGACTGCCAGTGACACACATCCTCCAACAAGGCCACACCTCCTGATCTTTCCCAAACAGTTCTACCATCTGGGAAGCAAGTACCCAAACATATGAGCCTATGGGAGACATTCTCAATCAGGATACCACAGCCACACACTTGCAGGGTAGGCAAGGCAGCCCACAGGTAGCAATCCCAGCCTCAGGTAGCAGAGCCAAATCCCAAGATTATCAGCAAGCTCTGGGTTTGATTGAGAGAGCCTGCTTCAGTGTGCAGATGGGAGAACAAGAACGATCCCTGACAGCGACCTTATACAGCACACATGGGTCTGCAGAGTCTGCATACCGCACACACACACACACACACACACACACACACACGCACGCACACACACACAGTGAAAAATGACTACGATAGTGACAGCAATAGCAGTAACCTAGATCCGAAGCCCCCAGTTATAGTGAGAAAGGCTGCCAAAGGAGTGCACTAGCCCAGACACACGTTAACATTAAAGAGTTCTTAATATTTTTCTCACAGAGGAGAATTCACTCCCTCCAGCACAGGTTGGTACAGAGTGGGTCAGTGCCTTCTTTATGCATGTTCATGCTGTGCAGTGCCGTCTGCAGTGTCACAGCACAGCATGGCACCTTCACCAAATGTGCCCACCCTGCATTGAACTTCCCAATCTCTAGACGTAGCAGCTAAATATAGACCTCTTTGTAAGTTACACCAGCTGTGGGCATGGATTTCCCTTGAGCCCCCAGTACCACCACATAATCTGTGCCTACCGAGACCAGGCACATCATTGGAGTGTTGGGCGTACTAGTAGTAGACAAAGCTAGCCGTGCGTCCAGAAGAGGTCTGCAGGATGCGGAGCCATAGCCTCCCCTGGGGCTCCCCGCTTCCTGCTCCCCTCGTAGTCTCCTCCTCCTGGAAAAACCCGTCTTTCTGTTGCAGCAGTTGCTGAATGGTTTGGGTAGTCCTCAAATTTAGTGAGGGCTTCAAAGAGGTTTCCCTTGTGGAGAGCCTATCCAATGCTAGTTAATAGTGTTAGAAATTAAAACAAAGGGGCTGGAGAGATGGCTCAGTGGATAGGAGCGCTTGTTGCTCTTGCGTAAGACCTCGGTTCAGTTCCCATCATGCACACAGCAGCTCGTAACCATCTGAAACTCCAGTTCCTGGGAGTGCAGTGCCCTCTTCTGGCTTTCCTGGTACCAGGTGCGGGCGCGCGCACGCGCACGCGCGCGCGCGCGGGCACACACAGTGCACATACATTGAAGCAAGCACTCATTCACATAAAATAAAAATAAGTCAAGGTTGGGGGCAGGGGGTGATTTAGTGTTTGTTCTTGAAGACAGGGTTTCTTTCTGTATCCCTGACTATCCTAGATCTCAGTAGACTGGGTGCTAGGATAAAAGGTGTGTGCCACCATGCCTGGCTAAGTAAATCTTTTTTCTTTCTTCCTTTGTTTAAAGAGGAGGGTCTCTAAAGGGCTTAGCTATTAACTTAAAATTAGTAACAATAAGGGAGCCTGCAATGTTGCTGGGAAGATCTATAATTATGGTACATGACAAAAGGAGAAGGGCCGGGCAGTGGTGGCGCACGCCTGTAATCCCAGCACTTGGGAGGCAGAGACAGGCGGATTTCTGAGTTCGAGGCCAGCCTAGTCTACAGAGTGAGTTCCAGGACAGCCAGGACTACACAGAGAAACCCTGTCTCGAAGGAAAAAAAAAAAAAAGGAGAAGGAAATTCAGAATACAAAGAGACAGAAAGTAGGAATGCTTGCCTGGCGCCTGATAGGGGAGACTCGGGAGTGGGGGCAGGGTCACGGGGTTCCTCCGTAATGAAAATGTTCTAAAATGTATTGTGGTGGTTGTACAAAGCTTCACTTTATGATTTGGCTTTGTTGTGGTGGTTTTGGTTTGGGTTTTTTGTGCTGAGGATTGAACCCAGGGCCTCACAGATGCAGAGTACTGGGGGGGGCCAGAGGAGGGCACAGGATTCCTTGGCTACTCTGCCCCTGAGCTATACCTCGGCCCCAGACTGTGTGTCCTATGGGTGAATGAATCTTACGTGGATTACATCTCAGCAAAGCTGGGTGTGTGTGTGTGTGTGTGTGTGTGTGTGTGTGTGTGTTTTAATTTTAAAATTTCATAACAAATTTACATCTGAGAGAAATAGATTTTTATGAAAGTAACTGAATTTTCCAAAAGGAAATAAAGATGTAAGAAGAGAGGCTGTTTCCTGTTGTGAATGTCTGGTATCCTGCTTTCCCCCAACAGCCGGGTTCCAGGCCTGCGGCAGCTGCCTTCAAGCTGTCACAGCAGGTTGTTTGGGGGCTGGGCCCTATACAGAAAGCCCAATGTGACGCAGATTATGTCCCTGGAAGAGGTCCTTGAAGAGCCTCAGATTTCTCAAGGGCCTCGGGCTCCTCCCCTGGACTTTAGATCTATGCTTGCCCTTTGGAAGCCCATAGCCTCGGCCCTGGGCCCATCATTGCTTGTCCCACTGTAAAATGTCCCTGAACCTGCTTATCTGAGCTCGTGTGATACGGGGCTCTGCCTCCTTGAGATGCCCTGTGTGCCTGTCACCTTTCGGCACTGCAGGGAGCAGTTAGCAGCATGAGGCTAGCCCAGCGACACCCTCCCAGTGGAGCTCCTACCAGCAGTGACTCAGTGCTGTTTGAGAGAGTCACCCAGACTGTCTGGTGAGCAGCCATCTGTGCACACGGTTCAGAGCCACAGTGAGGAAAACGCACTCCTCCCGGGTGCCTCACTGTCGCGAGGCAGCAGCCCCTCCAAGGCCGGCACGCGTAGGGGCCACATCTGGATTTGATTCTTCCAGTCCCCTCGTGCAGCGCTGGTACCCTCTCGCCTACAGTCAGGAGAGCTGGCTTCCCCGGGGCCGTGGCAAAAGTTGCAGCCATCTGGGGACACCCTGAGGAGCTAGTTAGCTCTCCTCCCTCACATCCAGTTTATAGACTGTGACACAAAAGTCCCCAGTGAACTGACTTAGAGAGGAAGAGACACAGAAAAGATACCCAGATACTATGATATGTCCTAAAGTAACACAAGTGTCCTTGGACACAGTCCAGGGCGGAAATCAAGCAAGCAATAAAGTATAGCAGCCTTTGCCCAGCCCCAGGCTGATGTTTCCTACTGTAGCCTTTGGACCTTTGCGAGTCCCACACCAGCTAAAGATTCTTCAGAAAGGTTGTGACTCAGTAAACCAGCCCCTCCCTCCAGGTTCGGACATCTTTCTTCCACCCTTTGATGCCAGTGAGACACCATAGAGACAGCGACTGTCCGCCGTGGGGCTCCTGAGAGGTGCAGTCTGCACCCGGGCACACCTGCCCCGTCTCCAGTGGTCTTTCTTGGTCTTTCCAAAAATATAATGAATGGCCCCACGTGGCCTGGAACCTGGAAGGCCTGTAGAAATGGGACCCAGTGTGGTTGGCAGAGATCAAGAAGCCCACCCACCTTCTCTGTGGTTTTCAACTCTTCTTTGGCAGTATTTTGATTGTTTATTCATGTGTTTGAGCTGATCTGCCTCCCTCTCATCCCCCAGTAACACCTGCCTACCCCAGGACCTTGGGACACAGTATAATAACTTGTAGTTGACCTGTCATTTCACAGTCAGGAAAAAACACATCCCAAGGGAGAGGGGTCCCTCACCCACAGACCTACAGTAAGCCAAGGGGACTACAGAGTCCCGAGAACATCAGGTGTGAATCACGCCCAAGGACAGATGTACTCAGGTGAGGGACAGAGGCTAGCATTAAGTCAACAACTAAAGGGGAGCAGGAGAGATGAAAAGGAAGGCCTTAGCTGGCCATGGCCTGTACTACCAGTGGTTGGGAAGCTAAGGCAGGAGGGTTGCAAGTTCAAGGCCAGCCTGGGCTGCACAGTAAAGGAGAAGAAGGGAAAGGAAAAGAAAGATCCTATACTCCTGACCTCCTTCCCGTAGCCATGAGTCTAGCCTGTAGCCCTGGGAATAACTGCCATGAGACACAACCCTATTCTCGCCCTTCCCATCCCTGAGAAGGGACCCTTGACCTGTAAGCAGAGGTCTGGCTGGGATGCTGACTGCTAGGCTAGGGCACATGGCCTTCTGATGCCCTTGGAATTGAGGCCTTCCCAGCTTCCGTATGCCCAGGTCAGGGTAGGGCCTGTGTTCCTCATTCCTAACACACCCTTCTGACCACAGGGCCATCCTGGAGTTCATATGCCAAGGTCCCTCTCCTGACCCTGATCCCTGTATTTTCTGAACAATTCATGGCTTCCAGTACGTTTTTCAGATGGGTCTATGGGCCAAAGGAACGGCATGCTGTGGTAGGGAAGATGTGAGGTGCCAGCATGGTGGGGAGGGGCTCTGAGGGAGCCATAGATGCCTTGCCCATGTTGCTCAGTTTGGTTTCTCTCAAGGATGTCTGATGCGAAGGTCACTGTCTCCATTTTACAGAGAGGGCACAGGTTTGGAGCTGTTGGGTAGATTGCCTGAGGGGCTGCATCGTGCCTTGAGGGGGTTGAACAACCAGAGGACAGAGGTCAAGGCAAGGGTTACAGTTGCCAGCCAGCTCTTCAGAAGTGCCTGCACTTGGGCCACACTACATCTCGTGTCACTGGATGACAAGCATACTGAGTGACAGGGACCCCAGCACAAAGCACCCAGCTTGCCTCCAAGGCTGATGCCTGCTCAGTGGAAGGCAGAGCTCTCCCAACCGGCTCCTACCGACGGTACATTGCTCTCTGTGAACGCCCTTCCCCACAAGAGATGGGGCTTAGTGCCCTGGCCCCACCAGGTTCGTGGAGGCCGAAGCCCATTCTTCTTTTCTCTCAGAGGTGTAACTACCAAAACTCTGGGCCTGCATTCATCTCTGGCCTGGGCTACCTCTAGAACTGGGTGAGGACTGATCAATCCTTGCAAGACAGAGCTAGGTCTGAGGCCTGGGTCCAAAAAATAATGCCAACCATTTAAGAAGTCAGCCTCTGTGTCCTCATCTGTAGGTCCAGAATGTAGGGGGTACCTCCCCCTAAGCTGGCACCACACCCACCCAGCTCTCCTGTGGCATCCAAACGCAAGGGCAATGCAGGCATCTCACCTGCTGAGGCATTGCCCCAGCTTCAGAATCTCTGGTTTTGTGGGCAGTATAGAAGTCTGGGTGGAGGACAGAGCACGGTCTACTGGGATAGATGGGAAGAAGCCAGGTAAGGTCTGTTTCTTTAGATTGTTTTCAGCGCCTTTGTGCTTTGGAAATAAAAATGTCCTCTCTACAGTGTGTAGAGGGGACCCCTCTGGAATTAAGCCATAGCTTACTCTAGGGAGAAATTGGAAAAGTACTTTTGCAACCTGCTTCCGCTGTCCCCTCAAATGCCACAATACCATATATGGGAACAGTGTGCCCTAAACTCTGTTGCCCCCCAAACCTTGTAGTTCCTCAGACCAGTGGAACACCTGCTTTGATGGTTGCCGAATCTTAGCCCATTCAGCAGTGATGATATGCACCCCCTTCCCTTTGGGCCCACACTTAATATGCTCTCTGGTTCCCATGGTCACACACACACACACACACACACACACACACACACACGGGCGCGCAACCCTCCCTGGTTAGTCTCTGGGGCAAAGGAGCACCGAGCTTGGGTAATCTACAGAAAGAGCGGTCCCACGATATTCAGAAGCAAGAAAATAGAAATAAACATCGGTAAACTGTCCAGTCTGGGGGCAAGGGAATGTTTCTGTGTGTCCCAAACTGTCTGCACCATGAGGTGGGGCACTAAGGCTTCGCCTGTGACTTCGTCAACAGGCTGTTTGGGACACTGTTTTGGGGAGAGGTTCATAAACCAGGGCTTGCATGAACGTTGGGAGACCAGGCGTCTACTATTGTAGGTCTCCTGCACCTCAGCTGGAGACAGAAGGGGCAGGGCTTGCCTTTGTCCCCCTAAGGGATGTTCTCTAGATTCTTCCTTGTGTGGACTTGGGGGAGCTGACCTGCCTCCAGAGTCTGCAGTCACTTTTCCGGGAGCTCTGGATGGCGTTTGACTTCTGGTTGTTCTCATCTCTTTCAGGACCTGGGCATGGAGTCAACCTCCCTGGATGATGTGCTGTATCGCTATGCCAGCTTCCGGAACCTGGTGGACCCGATCACACACGACCTCATTATCAGTCTGGCCCGCTACATCCACTGCCCCAAGCCGGTAGGCAGCTGTGGTCTGAAGCACCCAAGTCCTTGGGTGTGTGGCGGGCCCCTTTCTGGACAGCACAGACCTGACCATGGTTGCCTAGGGAGTCGGAGTGTTGCTCAGGGGAAAAGATGCTTCCAGGGTGGATCCTATCCATGGCTTCTTCTGGGACCTTCTCTCTGGCTCCTGGAGTTGCCTGGTGCCAAGATTTAGAGAGGAAGGAGAGTGGCTGTGGAGGATGGGAGGGTCAACAGAAGACAGGCAAAGGGGCTGAGTCTAATAGGAGGCAGTAAGAAAAGGGTGCGTGGGCTGGGGGAGGAGCTAGACCATGGCCTGAGCCATGGGGGACTAAGTTGTGGAAGCTGGAGCCTTGGGGAACAGAACTAGAAACAGTGGAGGCAGCCCTGCAGGTGGCATACCCCTGCCGTTCTAGAACAGGAAGTGAATTGCCTAAAGGTGAGAGGGGTTACAGGAAATAAAGATCCCAAAAAGAAACAATAGGTGAAATGTTGCTTTCATGTGCATTTGAGTTGAGTAAAACAGTTACTGAAGTAGGCTGTGCCCCTCATGAGGTCAGCAGGGGTGATAAGGCCCACTCTGCCAACCTGGGGCTGGACAAGACAGGAAGTGCTAACTGCCTCACCGGGCGGGCCCAGTGACCTAGACCTGGTTAGGCAAACCCCGAGCTCCTTACCTTGTCCCTTCCCTTCCCCCCTAGGTGGGGTGGGAGGGGGGGCATATCAGTCTGTGTTCCTCAGTGCAGGCTGCTACACAAGTGCCATGGCCTGAGGGCTTCTAGGCGGAAGATCACTTCTTACTTTTGGCTGGGACTGCAAGGTTGAGGTGTCTGATGGGAACCCTGTTCTCCATCTCAGATTGCTGCCTTTGCCTGTGTCCTTATGTGGTGGAAAGAGGACAGGCAGAGCCCTCTTAGAGTTCTCCAATGAGAGCTTCACTCTCACAACCTGGCCATCTCCTGAAGGCCCCACCCCCACCCCCATCCCCGGGGCTAAAGTTCCAACACATGAGTGGGAGCCGAGCACAAGCCGTCAGTGAACTGCGTGGTGTCCCTTTTCCTTTCCCTTGCTTACCAGAACTTCATTTTCCACAACCCCAAATGGACATCAAAACCATCTCTCCTCATCTCAAGCTAAATGAGATAACTCAGGAGAGGTACCCGCGTTTGTCCACTTGGCCACCTGCACACAGAAGCTGATGTCGTCGCTGCTTTGTGGCACCTTCTGAGTGCCACCAGGGTACTTGAGAGAGCAGGGCAGTGTTAGGAAACAGCAGCAGGTAAGATATGGTCCCCATAGGCCCAGTCTCAGAAAACAGCAAGCTCGCTCTCTGACCGGGATTTCCAAAGCCAGCAGAGCGGGCCCTGCCCTGCTGGACGCTCAGGGCCCAGCCCTGAGTCCTCCAGAGCTCTCCTGGGAGTAGGTGAGACAGGGGTGGAAGGAATCTCCAACCTGGTGGGTGTAGCAGTGAGCAGTTACGCCCCTCTATGCTCCCACCCAAGAGCTCTGGATTCTTGAATGAAAGAAACACATACACCAACTTAATTTTTGATATGCCTTACTAGCTTAGTGGCTGGGCCACTCCTGAACCTCCCCGAGGCTAGCACACACTCCCCTCTGGTATTCCCTAGTCGACACTTTCCAAATCTATAGTTTATCTTTGCTGCCCCAGACCTAAGCGGGCAAGACCCTGGAGCTGCTTCCCCGACTCTCCATGTCAGCGGGTCCTAATTCTGATCTCTCTGCCTCCCTGTCACTGCATGGTCTGTCCTACGCCCCTCTCAGGGCGGAAGTCCTTCTTCCTCTCCCCTGCATTTCTTGCCTGGGAACCCTAAAAGTCCCTTCTCTTTCTCCTGCCCAACCATTGGCCATTGGCTCTTTATTGATTAATCAGAAACCAATTGAAGACAGGGACCCTCACCATTTGAAGATGCAGATTCCTGTGAAAGTTTGGGAGCTGAATTAAGACAAATCCCCAAGAATAAGGAGGCAGCCCCACCAGAGCCACCTACACCAACTAGGGTTGATTAGAACATAGGTCATTAGTATCTGACACTCTCCTAGCTATTCAATTGTAGCCTTGAGGTTGCAGAAAGAGGTGTCAAGACCGTCAGCTATTAGGTGGGAATGTGTTCACATCATGGTAGACCAGAAAGAACAGAGTAAGGCTAGAACCAAGGTCTGGGCAAGCATCTTCAATGATCCCTAGTGATCCTCTGCCAGGTCCATGTCCTAAAAGTTCCACCACCACCCCAAATAATCTACCAGCTGGGAAACAAGCTTTTTTTTTTTTTTTTGGTTTGTTTGTTTGTTTTGTTTTTTTGTTTTTGGTTTTTCAAGACAGGGTTTCTCTGTGTGGCCCTGGCTGTCCTGGAACTCACTCTGTAGACCAGGCTGACCTCGAACTCAGAAATCCGCCTGCCTCTGCCTCCCAAGTGCTGGGATTACAGGCATGCACCACCACCGCCCGGCTGAAACAAGCTTTCAAACCATGGGCCTGTGTGGTGGGTGGACAATCCAGCACTTGCAATGACCTCATCCTCTCCCAGTAGACTCCCTCTTAAAGTTCTGACCAAGCCCTTAACACATGGCTCTTTGCAGGGGTTTAAAATCTAAATTATCACCGGGTGTGGTGGTGCACACCTTTACTGTGCACTGGGGAGGCAGAAGCAAGCAGATCCGAGTTTGAGGCCAGCTTGTTCCAGGATAGCCAGAGCTCTGTTAGACAGAGAAACCTTGTCTCAACAACAACAACAACAAAAAAAAATCTAAATTATCCCTCATTTACATGATAGTTACTTTGCCATCTACTTTACCCACTAGAATAGAGACTCTAAATCTATAATTCCTGTACTCAAGAATAAAGCAGAGGCAGACAGATCTCTACAAGTTCAAAGCCAGCCTCGGCACCATAGCAAGTTCCAGGCCAGCCAGAGCTACATAGTGAGACCCTGTCTTTTTTTTTTTAAAAAGGGACTAAGGATTTTCTATCCATCTTGTTCACAGTTACATTCTTTTTTTTTTTTTGTTTTGTTTTGTTTTTGTTTTGTTTTTCGAGACAGGGTTTCTCTGTGTAGTCCTGGCTGTCCTGGAGCTCACTCTGGAGACCAGGCTGGCCTCGAACTCAGAAATCCGCCTGCCTCTACCTCCCAAGTGCTGGGATTAAAGGCGTGCGCCACCAACGCCCGGCCACAGTTACATCTTATAACAGGCAGGAAGCAGTAAATCCCATTGTGAATGTGTGTATATGGGTATGTGTGTGTGTGTGTTTGTGTGTACACATGCATGGAGACAGTAAGAAGATGTAAGTATGTATCCAAATTCATGCATACACCTGTACACCCGTGCTCATGGAGCTCAAATGACAGCCTCAGGTGCCTGCTGTTCTTCAGATGCTTTCTACCTTTTATTTGAAACAAGGAAGGTCCCTCACTGGTCTGTAATTCAAGTATGTTAGATTAACTGCTTCCCTGTCACCACAGCTAGGATTACAGTCAGGTGCCATGACAGCGGTCCTCTGACCACCCCCACAAATGTCCTCCCATATATGCACGTACCTAAATTTAATTTAATTTAGATTAAATTTAATTTAGAGTAAAGAAAAAGGAAACCAAAAACACAAGGGTTTGGTCTTAAACAGTCTCCACAGGTTCCGGAATTCAAGGCTGCAAGCCTCACCTACACTACAGGGTTGGTGGCAGGAGGCCCAGTTTGTTGCCATGTGGGTGTCTCTAGGATTTCTCGAGTGTCCCATATCACAGAGCTAGCCAGGATACCCGTCCTAGAAATCAGTCCTGCCCATTCTGTCCTCTTGATAAATCTTGGAAGGAGAATACACAGAGAGGGCTACCAGGAGCAAAGGGTGAGACAGTCTGGGAGGCTCCTACACACGCTGGATGAGAGGATCCCAACTAGAAACAAGAGACAAGAGAAACTGATGATATACTCTTCAAAACAGTTCTTGAGCAGAAAAGGGCAGAAAATGGACTGGGGAGTTTGGGGGGGGGGTGCGGCAAGGGTGGATCAGTAAGGAGTCTGTCTAAATAGTGGCCTGCTATTTTATTGGGTTTTTTTGTTTGTTTTTGTTTTTTGGGTTTTTGTTGTTGTTGTTGTTTGTTTGTTTTTTCGAGACAGGGTTTCTCTGTGTAGCCCTGGCTGTCCTGGAACTCACTCTGTAGACCAGGCTGGCCTCAAACTCAGAAATCCGCCTGCCTCTGCCTCCCAAGTGCTGGGATTACAGGCGTGTGCCACCACCACCCGGCTTATTGGGTTCTTATATCTACCACCCTTCCAATCTTGATTCCACCCTGATCCCTTCCAACCCCCAACACTAGGTAGGAGAAAAGGAAGGTTAGAGGGGAAAGGGGGCCTAGACCTCTAAAGGCTACTTCCTGCTGATTAGAGGTTCCTTGGGGCAAGCCCAGGCTTTGTCATCAGAATAGCCCCAGCTTCTGGTCAAACTACAACAGCACCCGGGAGCAGCAGCCTCCTTGGAGCACCCCTGCCTCTCTTGGGACTCGGTCATTTACACACTCACCAGAGCCCTAGAATTAAACTCTCTGCAGCTGACAAAGATCACGCCCCTGCTAGTGCATGAGGTAAATCATAATCACCTGCTGTGAAGCAACCCCATATCCCACACCTGGGATTAAAACAAAAACTTATTCACATAACATAACTGGGTCTATTTTTTTTTTTTTTTTTTTTTTTTTTTTTTTGGTTTTTCGAGACAGGGTTTCTCTGTGTAGTCCTGGCTGTCCTGGAACTCACTCTGTAGACCAGGCTGGCCTCGAACTCAGAAATCCGCCTGCCTCTGCCTCCCAAGTGCTGGGATTACAGGCGTACGCCACCACGCCCGGCTTCATAACTGGGTTTTTTAAAGAAACCAAAACTCTTACTACACTGTCCAGTGTATAAAGTGGAACAGTCAGAAACTGATTAATGAATGAACAGATTTATGAATGAAAGAAACCTTTGAGTAGAAGACAACGTTGTTGGGGGCCTAGATGCTGTTAAAAAGGTAACCTGCGAAATGAAGGTGGCAGGTGGCCCCTGATGGCTGAGAGACAGGGAAGGCTGTAGGTTGACCATGAGCCCTGAGTCTCTTTCCAACAGATTGTGGAGAAATCCCTCAAACAAATCCTCCCCCCCCCCACCCCGGGGCTTGAGGACAGTATCACTGAGGTCTAGAGAGACTGCAGTGCCTGAAACCCTGGCAGTTGTGCCAAGCTCCCACCCTTTCCTTTGCTTCCCTTCTCCATGGCTGTGAAGAGGAGTTACTAGGAGTCTCATGCATTGCTAACTGCCACTAACAGACACCCTCACAGTCCAGTGTCCCGTGGACCCAAAGGCAGCCCAGCATTACAGAGGCAGGAGACCTTCGGAGCAAGCATGCTGTGCAAGTCCCTCCATCCCCGCTCTGCTCCATTATATCCCGTCTCCTGTTCACAGAGCTCTTTCCTATCACCCCACGTGGTAGGAATATGGCTACCTATGGTCCCGGTTTACTTGTCAAGGTTCTAACCCCTAGAAGGTATCTCATTTTCAAATCCAGGTTCCAGGAAGAGGCAGACCGGCTGGGATACTGAGACGATTCCTGGACCAGCTGCCAGGAGCTTAGGGGGATTCTGGTGAGCAGAACCATAGGGGAGGAATAGGAAATTCCCAAGGAGAGTGCTAGACTCAGGACATGCAGACACAGGCAGTCCTTGCTGCCACAGAGACCCCTGGCCAGGGTTGCACAAGACACAGCTGCTCCACACCTGGGAGACTCTGACACTAAAACAGTTCCCTTCTATGCTGGGTCCTCTTTCTTGCCTCCACCCTATACTCACACACTACAAACACACTTTCCTCCTCCTCCTCCTCCTCCTCCTCCTCCTCCTCCTCCTCCTGGCCAGCCCCACTCAATCCTACTGTCTGCTGGAAGAAGGCCTTGAGGGCGCCTGAAAAGAGGAGTTGGGAAAAGGATAAAAGCACCTTGAATGAAGAAACAAAGGGCCAGGTTTCTAATGAGGAAAAAAAAAGTGGGTAGTTCGTTGGTTAGAGCACCAGCTCAGCCACCGGGCAAAGTCTGGACCCATTTCCTCTTACAAGATACATGTTGAACCATATGCCTCAGTTCCCTCATTGTCAAGTGGGAGCGGTAGGACCGTGTGCATTCATAGGCATCCAAGCGAAGGGAGGAGATGCGTAATGATTTCTAGGTGTTCAGTAAGGACAGCAGATGTGGCTGGTGCTAGCTGCCATCTGAGGTCACGGTGGAGCCCTAGCACCAAAACAACAACAACAACAACAACAACAAAAGCCCCACGGTGCGTTTAGTTCAGGCAAGCAGAGGGACACTCATCCCTGTGTGCTCTTTACAGTTACTCTCAGCTCTAATTGGAGTGCTCAGCTATTGTTCCTGTGTAGCCAATGAGCAGACGGAGATTCTCTCCGGCGCTCTCGGGTAGCAGCAGCAGCCTCGCCCTGTGCTCCTCTGCCCCCTAGTGGCCGACGCCGTGCTCTGCCAGCCCTCTTTATGCCTTTGTTCTCTCAGGATTCCGCGGCCTGAGCCGCTCCAGCTTGGGCGGCTGGGTGGGAGGGAACTGTCCTGGGTATTTGGAAACTCAGGGAAGTGATTGGAGGAGGAGCCAGAGCAGAGAAGCTCAGGTGTGGGCTTTGGGTCAGCTTCTTCTGGAAAATGGCAACAGTTCTGTCCCAGAGCATCCCCAAAACGATGTTGGGCGTGCCTCGGATCGCATCCTCTCACCTTCTTGTCCTTAAGTCCCCTGAGCTTCTCCGCCGTGGCTGCACAAAGGAAATCTGTTTTCCGGCCAGACTAAGAGGAGGGAGCGGTGATTGGGAGGTAGGGGATTAGCCAGGACTGAGTGAGAGAATGGGAGAAACAGACAGACAAAATACCGCGTGTTTCCCCGAGGGGTGTGTCATGAAAGCAGAAGGGGGCTGGCTGTTCAAGCGACAAAGGGAATCGGCAAGTGGGCGGAGGAGGGACAAAGGAGAGCAGGAGAGAGAATGTGAATGCGATATAATAATATGTTTATTAAAATGTCATAATGAAACCTATTATTTTGTACACTAACTAAAAATAAAGTTAGTCCGCTGCCAGAGGACCTGCCTACTCGCCATCAGGGTTGGGTTTTGAAGGTTCCCTGGGATTCTAAGGTGGGAAATGAACTCTAGCTGTGCCGTCTCCTGGTCGGGGCCGGTCCTCATATTCCCATTCTTTGGCTCCAAAGTCAGGTGTCACTATTACCCGTCCCTAGCCCCTACTCCCGCTCCTCACCCAGCCAAGCCTGTGCTGGGAAAGGCCCTCACCGACTATACGGTGGCTGTCATCGTGTCTTGAGCCGCCCTCTTCCAGGCGCCCGTTGCTTCCCTCGCAACTGTCTCTGCCTTCTCTACTTGTGCAGTCTGGGTTCAACCAGCTCCTGAGGAAGCCCAGCGGGAGGTCCAATGGGCCTCACAATCAGCACGTTTGACAGGAGCCGGTCACTCAACCACCCTGCTTTCCTCAGGAGCTCTTGTCAGCGTGATAAGTACTATGACTTAAGTCATATCAGCTTAAGCGAGAAAGGGCTTGCTTGTTCCTGGCTCACAGTTCAAAGGCACAGTCCACTGTGTGTGGGATATCAAGGGGCCAGGAACTTGAAGTAACTGTCACATCACATTCTCAGTCGAAAACCCAGAGATGCATGAATGCCTGTGCTTGGCCGAATGGTGCCCCTTCCCACTTCTCTTAGTCAAGTCTTAGTCCACAGCGTGCTCAGCAGCGCACCTCCCAGGCAAGGCTAGATTCTGTCACACTGACAACACTTGCTTTCTAGCCCAAATTCCCAGTCCCTTCATCTGCATTCTGCTCACTCCTTCTCTGACCCATATATGACATCCATCACTTTCTCTCCCTTCTATGGACATGGCCCAAGGTCACCCTCTCAACCTCCAGTCCCCCCACCCCATCTCCCAGTAAGAAACTCCCAGGGGCTGGGCATTGGTGGCGCTTGCCTTTAATCCCAGCACTTGGGAGGCAGAGGCAGGCGGATTTCTGAGTTTGAGGCCAGCCTGGTCTACAGAGTGAGTTCCAGGACAGCTGGAGCTACACAGAGAAACCCTGTCTCGGAAAAAGAAAAAAGAAAAGAAAAGAAACTCCCAGGGTATAACCTCGTCCACCAGTCCTCTCTACCGACTCCCTTGCAACCCCCAATGATGCGTCCCTCTTCTGGCCTATGTTGTACCCACCGTGTGTGACTAGGCTAAGGAAGAATCCAAGTCTGGGAATCCAGTGTCTACTCCGGGGGTTTGGTGAGGTTGCCAGTTTGTTAGTCAGGATGAAGCAGCAGGGAGCAGCCAGGCTGTGAGGAACTAGAAGGTTCTTTCCAGAGCAGTCCGGTCCGCCCCGATGGCTCCGTGCTTAGATGCGTCACATCTCCAGACCTTCAGTCCCAGGCTCCCTCCTCTCCTGTCCACATCAGACTTTCTTCTCCCACCATTCCGTCAGCCACAGCTCCTGGAATCTCAGTTCCCTCCTCTGTGTGATGATGAGAGCACAAGGTTCTCCAGATTATGGGCATTCCGTTAACTTGCAACCTAGTGTCTGGGCAGTAATCCAGGTAAGGGAGATAGGAAGGTGGGATGGAGAGATGGCTCAGCAGGTAAGAGCACTGACTGCTCTTCCGAAGGTCATGAGTTCAAATCCCAGCACCCACATGGTGGCCCACAGCCATCCGTAAAGAGATCTGACCCCCTCTTCTGGTGTCTGAAGACAGCTACAGTGTACTTACATTAAATAAGTAAATCTATATATTAAAAAAGGAGCAATAGGAAGGTTTGGACAAGTGGTAGCATAGTGGTAGCCCGGTGTCACCAGGCACCAGGCCAGATTCAGATTCTCTTTCTCTCTCTCTCTCTCTCTCTCTCTCTCTCTCTCTCTCTCTCTCCTTCCTTTCTTTGTTTTTTTGAGACTGGGTTTCTTTGTGTATCCCCAGCTGCCCTGGAACTCACTCTGTAGACCAGACTGGCCTCAAACTCACAAAGATCTGTCTGCCTCTGCCTCCCAAGCATGTGCTGCTGGTGCCTGACTCTATTGATCTCCTAACCCTCAGTTCTCCAGAACGTGACTGCACTCAAAGACAAGACATTTTAAACTATATAAAGCAAAAATGAGGCTGGATGAGTGGACTTGTTTAAGGCCAATATGGCTGGTGTGTTTAGGAGTGATTAGGACACAGACCTGTCCAGAGGAAGATCCATGTAAGGATGCAGGAGAAAAACCTTTTACAGAAGACTTGCAGAGGCCGCACCTTGGCCTTCTGACCTCTACATCAGCAAGAACATTAATTTCTGCCATTTAAGTCACTGGACTATACACTGGGTTAACTGCAGTGGGAAGATTTAATAGAGAGACACCAGCTCCATTTCTAGGAGAATTCAGCGGAGCCCTGTGTTAGATCTGAGCTGGGTGGAGAAGTGTGAGTCCCAGCCCAGGCATGGGTGGCAAGAATCAGCATTCAATTATGATGGCCATTGCCGGTCTGCCAGTGAAATCATTTAGAACATGGACCTGTGTGGCTGACTTTGCTACTTTGTGGGTTCTTCTTTTTCTACTCTTTATCCCCCTCTGGTTTCACCCCTATCACTAGATAAGAAAGAAAGAAGGATAAAGGGGGAGATAGAGATCCCTGAATCTAATTCCTTTTGTTTCCTCTTTGAGCATAACTATTAAGAAAATACAATCAAAAAAAAAAAAAAAAAAAAAAAAAAAAGGCCAGGCGACGGCAGTGGCACACGCCTGTAATCCCAGCACTTGGGAGGCAGAGGCAGGCGGATTTCTGAGTTCGAGGCCAGCCTGGTCTACAGAGTGAGTTCCAGGACTGCCAGGGCTACATAGAGAAACCCTGTCTCAAAAAAAAAAAAAAAAATACAATCACCACCACCACCACCACCACCCCGAACACCCACCCTACCTGTCAGGACCTTCTGAAAAGTTCCGAGAATTCCAAATGTCACACAATCGCAGAAACTATCTGCAGCTGGCAACACCATGCTTCCCCTAGAGCACAAGGCAAATCACAGTCAGCTGCTATAAAGCAGCCACATCTCCACACATACCTGGGATTAAACAAAAGCATATCTTCTACTACTTCTGTGTTTTTTTAATTCCAGAATTCTCACTACAAACTTGGGATCAAATTGTGCAATTCCATGTGTGGCCTTGAGTGAGTTAATGTGACCTCTCTGTGCCTTTGGCTCTCCCCTGTGAGCGGGGAGGGCAGCACTGGCTTCACGTGGGTATGCAGGATTGACTGAGTCACTACTACTCAGGTGCTTTGCCCAGAACCCAGCGCACAGTAAGCTTGCAATGAATACAGTCTGTAGCTGTGAACACCTCTGGGAAATGAACCAGTCAGAGATCAAGAGTACTCAGAAAAACCAGGCGTGGTGACACATGCCTTTAATCCAAGCACTCGGGAGGCAGAGGCAGGAAGATGTCTGAATTTGAAGCCATCCTGGTCACATAGTGACATAATAAATTCCAGGAGAGCCAGGAGAGACCTTTCCCAGAAAAGAATTATGTCTGTCCTGAATGTGGACAGACTTCTACACAGAGAACTCCTGTCTCAAAAGAAGAGAAGAGAAAAGAAAAAGGGAAACAATCTATAATTGTTGAAGGGACACAGCTCAGGCCATGGTTCTCAGGGTTACAAACTCAAATGTTGATGAAAGAGGGCTAGAGAGATGGCTCAGCAATTAAGAGCACTGGCTGCTCTTGACAAGGACACTAGTTCAATCCCCAGCACCCATATAGTAGCTAACAATCATCTGTAACTCCAGTTCCGGGGATTCTGATGCTCCTTCCTGGCCTCTGCACGCACTACTGCATGTGTATGGTGCACAGACGTATATACAAGCAAAACATCTATACACCTGAAAAAATGCTGATGAAGCAAACAAGTGGTGTGGGTGGATAGATTGCACTGGTAAAGACTTGGCCCTCTCAGATTTCTATTTTCCCACTTTGGGGAAAGACATAAGTAAAAATAATATGCTTTATTGTGCGAAATACAAGAACCTGTGTTCATGACCAGAGCCCTGCATCTCAGTAAGCACTCAAATATAATGTGTGAGTAAAAAGAATGACTCTGGATACTGTGAGTGGGCAGGGGTCATACAATGACCTGCTCAACGGGTCTATTCCAGCCAGTCATGGTCAGAACCCCCTCAATCTAGACTTTCTATATGGATGTCAGGTTTTCCAGTGATAGCAACTAATTCACAAGGCAGCTGCTCAGAGAGCAGCTAAGCATGCTTAGCATGCTTGAAGCCCTGGGTTCAATTCCCAGCACACAAGGTGTCATGCATGCATGCACACAGACAGCTTACGTCTGCTCCTCACCAGGAGCCGCTGAACCAGCCCATCTGTGCTGAGCTCCCAGAGAACCAGGGAGTCTGGAGTGGAGATCAGGGCACTTCCAAGTCCTCCAGGGACACCTCACAGACCTGTGCCTGTGGTTGTCTCTGCAGGAAGGTGACGCAATGGGTGCCATGGAGAAGCTGTGCCGGCAGCTGACCTATCACCTCAGTCCTCATTCACAGTGGAGGAGGCACCGAGGGCTGAAGAGGAAGCCACAGGCCTGGTGAGTGGCAGTTCCCACAGGCTGCCCTGCCCCCAACCCTGCTGACTGATACCCTTCCAGGGGCACTGTGCTAGGGGAGGGGCCAGAGGGCATGTCAATAAATCCAGCTAAAAGGAGGTAAGATCATGCTGGATTTAAGAACCAAGAAAGTACTTGGCCATTCTAGGTACGTGAAAGATGGTGAAAAGGACATCCCCGGGGTGGGAGCCAGGAAGTATGGCCCCCGAATGGGCAGGTGGGGATGGGGATGGGACATGAGGATTTCTAGTTCTTGATGTTCCTAGTACTCTGGGATGGAAGTGTACCTCTGTAATCCTGTACTTTGGGAAGCTAAGGCAAGAACACTGTCTCAAGTGTGGCCATCAAAGCCCACTTCCAGAAAGTTCTCTGGGTTGTATTTCTTGACAGGGTATCCATCCAGAGTCTAACCTTGTCTCATCCATATAGCAGTGAAGACCCTGCAGAGTTTTATAGTCCCTAAAGTCAAGGGGCTTGAGACACAATACACACAGGTCTCCTGGTAGAAAGCAAGTGAACCCAGGCTGAGAGGCAGACTAGCTGAAAGGGGAAACAGCTCAGTCATCAAGGCCATTCTTCCATAGACATAGGTCAATCTGATGAACAATTATTGAGGCTCTCTCCCTAAGTGATTCTACATTGTTCCAAGTTGACAGTTAAAACTAACCATCATGGCCGGGCATGGTGGCACACGCCTGTAATCCCAGCACTTGGGAGGCAGAGGCAGGTGGATTTCTGAGTTCGAGGCCAGCCTGGTCTACAGAGTGAGTTCCAGGACAGCCAGAGAAACCCTGTCTCAAAAGAACAAAACAACAAAAACAAAAACAAAAAAAACCAAAAAAATAAATAAATAAATAAACCTAACCATCATGGGGCTGGAGAGATGGCTTAGCATGTTAGAGCACTGGCTGCTCTTGCAAATGACTGGGGTTCAGAGTCCTCGTAGCCACACATGGAGACTCACAACTGTCTGCAACTCTAGGGATCCAACCCTACCCGTGCCTCCCCCAGCAACACAGACACATGGTGCACAAACATACATGCCAGAAAATTTCATACATATTAAATAATAAATCCTAAAAATAATTAAGTGTCTGTGTCGTGATGCATGCATGTGAATGCAGGTGCCCTCGGAGTCTAGATCAGCAGTCACAACCCCTTTCAGGGTCGAATATGAGATATCCTGCACATCAGATATTTGCATTATGATTCATAACAGCAGCAAAATTAGTTATGAAGTAGCAATGAAATCGCTTTATGGTTGAGGGATCACCACAATGTGAAGGACTGTATTAAAGGACTGCACTGGTTTAGAGGTATCAGATGCCCCTGCAGCTGGAGTTACAAGCTGTTGTGAACTGCCTGACATGGGAGCTGGGAAGCAAACTCAGACGCTCTGCAAGAGAAGTGTGTGTTCCTAACTGCTAGCCAGCTCTCCGGTTCTCCCTACCCCTGCACTTTCTCCATTTTTTTATTGCTTTCGTTTTTTTGTTGTGGGTATTTTGTTGTTTTGGGGGGGCGGAAAAGGGGTGGTGTTTTGAGACAGTCTTACTATGTAGCACTGGCTGCCCTTGAACTCATTATGTAGACCAGGCTGGCATTGAACTCAGAGATCCATCTGTCTTCCAAGAGCTAGAATTAGAGACGTGCCACTACTAGAAGCTTTGGGGTTTTTTGTAGGTTTTTTTTGTTTGTTTGTTTGTTTGTTTGTTTTTGTTTGTTTGAGACAAAGTCTTTGCTGTGTAGCCTTGGCTGGCCTGTAACTCACTAGGAAAACCAGGTACTCTGCCTCCCCAGCACCGGGATCACAGGCGTGCACTACCATGCCCTGCTTTTTGAGATTATTTTTAATTTCACTATGTAGGCCAGGCTAGCTTTAACATCACAATGCCCCTGCCTCTGCTTCTTTCCAAGTGCTAGAATTACAGGTTTGAGCCACCATGGACAGCTAGGTCTCTGGTCTGCCGGTGCCCACACACAGGCTCTATTTGAGAACTGTATGAATGAAACCTGCTCATTCCTGTCAGATGGCTTCTCCTCACACTTGAATGAAATTGAAACAGGCACGGACAGTGTGATCAGCCCATGCCGCCTCTCTGCCTTCACTTCTCCATGATACTTTACCCGGGCTACAATGACCTTCCTGCTGGTTCGTTCTCTCTCTCTGTCTCTGTCTCTGTCTCTGTCTCTGTCTCTGTGTCTCTGTCTCTGTCTCTGTCTGTCTCTCTCTCTCTCTCTCTCTGTCTCTCTCTCTCTCTCTGCAGTCAGGGCCTTCCCACTTGACACTGCTTCCTTTGGAACGCTTAGTCAGCTTTTCTGATGGACCGTGCTTGCTTTTTCTTTAATCAGGTCATATACTTTATCATCTTTATTTGTTCCCTGTCTCCTCCATGATAGAAGAAAAACAGGGTTCCTATCCAGTTCATTCATCATTGTGATGCCAGTACCTAAGTCATTGGCACATAGTAGGGCCATAGCAAATATTTAGAACAAATGGGGACAGATATTTTTGCCATTTAACTAGCTAAGATCTTGGAGCTGGTAAGCAGCAGAGACAGATTCAAAACCTTAACTACCTGTCTCTAGGGTGTAGACTGTCAGCCACCTTCAGGATGCTGGGTTGACTTTGTTAATGACATTGATATAGAACCCAACACTAATGTCACAACCAACAACTTCCAGGCAGGATTCTAGGCAGTTGAATCTCGTGCTTTTGCAAGTTTTACCTTCATTTTCCAAGGAACAAAATGAATTCATCTCCCAGCTTCAAGAGGTCCCAAGGGGGGCTGCTTTAGTGACACTGGCTGTGACTTTTGAGCTGACAGTGTAAACACACACTCTTGCAGCAAACTGAGCTGTTCTCAGTGTAGGAGACTCAGAGCCTGCTTAGAACTCAGAGTCAGGGCTGGGGGCACACCTACCACCAGGCCAAGTGGTCTGTGCTACAGAACAAAGCAAGGGGCAGCAGATGGCAGGGAGAGGGAAGAGCTGAGGGCAGAGCCCCTGGCCGCTCTGCTGCTCCAGAAGCCCTCTCCCCAGCCTGCTGTCTTTAACCGTCGGGGGCAAGTCAGATTATAGAAGCTCAGCACAAGTGATTAACAATGACAGCATTTCCTATAGGAGGAATTGTTATAATGCTTTATGTTTAGTGTTCTTCATAACCCCATGGTGATGGGAGCTCCGGTTTTTTTAGGCAAGTGATGCACAGACTGTAATTAACTAGCTAGAGAGCACAGGGAAGGAAACAAAAGAGTTAAGAGGAGACTGCAGGCAGCATATAAAACCACAGGCTTGAAGGGCTGCTGGGAATGGCAGCCACCAACCCCGTTGTGCCCATTCTGAAGCAGATACTGGGGATTCGCATCAAACCAGGACTCCCCTGGTCTCTCCTTCCTGAGAGGGAATAGAAGAAACAAGGTCTCAGGTCAGAGTTAAGCAGCTCCGTGGATGGCCACAACTGCCTCCAGTGAAGGCCTGCCCTGCTTGCTTAACCTACATGTTCCTTTTCTTTCAGTCTTAAGGCCCTCCTATCTGGGAATCCTCCAGACAACATGGTGGATCTGTCAGGCATTCCACTGACTTCACGGGACCTGGAGCGGGTGACCAGCTATCTTCAGCGCTGCGGAGAGCAGGTGGACAGTGTGGAGCTGGGCTTCACGGGCCTCACCGATGACATGGTCCTGCAGCTACTGCCAGCACTCAGTACCCTGCCTCGCCTCACCACTCTAGCCCTCAATGGCAACCGACTGACCCGGGCTCTGCTGAGGGACCTCACTGACACCCTCAAGGACCCCAGCAAGTTCCCCAATGTCACATGGATTGACCTGGGCAACAATGTGGACATCTTCTCACTACCCCAGCCCTTCCTGCTCAGCTTGCGGAAGCGCTCTCCAAAACAGGGTCACCTACCAACCATCCTAGAGCTGGGTGAGGGGCCAGGTACAGGGGAAGAAGCCAGGGAGGGTACAAGTCAGCAGGACCCTACAGGGAGTCCTGTGACACCTGCCAGGGGCCAGGAGAGCAGGGAGGCTGTGATCCAGACATGACATAGAAATAGGGGTCCAACAGGGAGTCCTTGATGGCCAAGGCAAGTTAGGGGTCCCTCCTGCCAGAATGTCTGGACAGCCCTACCCAGCTCTCACCAGGATGAGATCAGAGTACTAACCAGTTGTCCTCAAACCCAACTCCATTCCTCTGGACCAAAAGTTCCTTATTGGGCCCACTTACAATTTAGGCAGGTAACAGGCACCTACTCCAAGACCCTTGGAGCATCTACCTGCTTCCCAATTCCCAGGGCCTTCTTGAAGGCAGTTATGTTTCAGAATATCAAGTGTGGAAAATCCAGTCCAAGCCTCCCTTACCCACCAACCAGCACAACTTTTTCTACCAGCTGTTTGAGGCCCTTCGCCCGGATCTGGCCCCTGAATTGCCTTTTAAAAAACTCTGCAAGGATCTAGAACCAGTTAAGTCCTAGTAACACCCTTAAACACTTCCAGTCCCCAACAGTGAGCTCAGTCCACTTAAGCCCAAGAGAATTGTTCTGAATTAAGTGATCAAAATCCAAAATCGGTTATGGGGAAGCACAGCCTTACAGGCCAGGTAAGCAGGATCTGGACAAGATGGCCTCTTTTGCAAGGTACTGCACAAATGCAGCCGTGGACAGGAATTGAGTGTGGGTGCCTTACATGCTTTGGAATCTATGCCCAAGTCCTAGGTTGTGAAAACAGCCTAGACTGACCAGAAGTTTACAGTGCTAAAGCTGGACTGCTTAACACCTGACACTCTTCAAATACATAAGGACCAATACCAAGACTGTGTTTATTATGTATAGCTCTCTTTGATGGTTAACTGTACACTTATCTTAAAGAATTCAACCAACACACTGGCAATCAATTTTATAAGCAAGTTTATTAAAAGGTGCAGAAGATCCTGTGGTTACAGACAGGATTACTTGGGATACTTTGCTTTCAGGATGGCTGGAGACTCCTTTGGGAATATAACCTGCAAAAGAACTAAATTTCAGAATCACTCCTGTCTGGATCAATGGCATTTAGAACATTTAAAGATATCTTCAGAAAACCATAGGCTCACCACTACCAATCTGCCGGTAATTCCAGCTATTTTAGGTGATATCATCATTTGATATCTTTGAGTAATGACAGGTAGTCACTGTACAGACCAACTCACCTCCCCTCTACTGCTTCCAGCAATCTACAGTCCTGCAGTCAGTTCTCAGAACTTGAAAGGGGACACCCTAAAATAGATTTCAGAAATAGATTATTTCTAATGGCAGCCTCCCAAAATCTAGGTTGCTTTTCCCCCCTGCTTTTTCTTGTGGATTTTTTAGCCCTGGCTCAATACTGTAAACCAGACTGGCCTGAACTGCCTGCCTCTTCTCAGGAGACCTACAGTTCTGAGCCTGGCAGTGGTGGTCCACACCTTTAATCACAGCACACTGCACTTGGGAGACAGATTTCTGAGTTCGAGGCCAGCCTGGTCTACAGTGAGTTCCAGGACAGCCAGAGCTCGAGAATCCCTGTCTAGAAAAACAAAAAACCTACAGTTCTTAGCACCTTACAAGGAGTGTTTTCCAAGTTACTAAAATGCAGTTGCAACTAGCCACCAGTGAGTTTGGCTCTGGGCAAACCAGCCCAGCTGGGTTCAATTGTAAAACCACTTAAATGAAAATGTTAAGACCCAAGTCAAAGGACTAGAAGGTCTACAAGACCAGGTCTGATCGCCAGCTCTCATAGCGGCTCACAACTACCTCTAAGTCTGGTGCCACTTTCTAGCATCCAGACTGCAGACACACAAAAGTGGCAGTTAAGAGCTGTACACCCTACCTTGTCCTACTTAACCACCATCATCAACCACACCCAGTATTGAGTACAGGCAAAATTGATTGATGCTCATACATTAATACTAGCTCTAATCAAATCGACATGATCTGAACCGATTAAAGTCCCAAGTTGAAAGCTTACCTCATGCGAGGCCACAGCTGCTGGCCATCTTCCACTCTAAATCCCGAACCTAGGAGTACAGCAGTTGTTAAAGTCTAGTTAATTTAATCCTAAACACCAACCAGCGGCGTGGCTTGACTACAATCAGCCGGGAACAGTTATCGTCAGTTATCGACTCTGACGGCACTTCCTATTAGAAATCTCATCACGGTAGTCAAGCTTTCCCACTGCAACTAGTACATTACGTGGAGACCTGTCTTAAATTATGCATGTGTCCACGTGGGCGGGTTAAGTGTGAATGTCTCCTTAGGCCAGAACATACCAGATTCCCCGGAGCTTGAGCTACATAGCCTCATACATAGCCGGAACCCCATTTGATACAACTTAAACTACTTGGATGGTTCCAGGAAATCTTACCTCATGGTGGGATACTGCTCCTATTCCACATGGCCAACGCCCCATCTGAAAGGTTAGAAAGAGTAATAATCAAGAGGCAATTCGAACACTCAACGTTCAGCACCGCGTCGCGAGGCTTGAACGACTGCAGTCAGCTAAGTAGAGATGTCGTCAGTTGTCGCTTCGGACGGCACTTCCTATTTCTAGTTTCATCAGTGCAGTCGACCCCCGCCCAAGCGCGGCGCCCCGCGATACAGACCTCGACTTACCAGGCTCCCCTAGATCTGTGCAGCGCCCACGGCGGAGCTGAGAGGCTGTGCCTGGGCTCAGCATTGCTCCGGCCCGCCAACAGCAGGCCACGGAGAAGGCACCAGCTCCAGGAGAGAGAGGAATGAGACCCCATGATGGCCGCAGAGAAAGATGGAGGCGAGAGCGCCCTGCTCTTAAGGGCTCGGAATAGACCACTCCCTACGCGAGGGTGGTGAGGGCGGCAAAGGCTCACGGGAACGTCCAGCGCACCTATGCAGGCCCCGCCCCGCTACCCAGGTCTCCCCCGTTCTGTTGAGCGAGTGGTCTCCACCGCCCCGGGAATTCTGGGTAGCGAAGAGCGCAGTGAGTTCCAGTGCGCCTGCGTGGTGGTTGAAGCGCGGAATCGGCTTCCTCCCTGCTTTTTTTCCGTCTTTGTGGTTCTTCCGTGACTTCTCAGTCCTTTGTAAACGTGTGTAGAGTTGCAAACTTGTAATCAGACCTAACAGTGCAGGCCTGGAGTCGTAATCGATTAGGAACCCGAGTTAGAAATACGAGTCCCGGCCGGGCAGTGGTGGCGCACGCCTGTAGTCCCAGCACTTGGGAGACAGAGGCAGGCGGATTTCTGAGTTTGAGACCAGCCTGGTCTACAGAGTGAGTTCCAGGACAACCGGAGCTACATAGAGAAACCCTGTCTCGAAAAAACAAAAATTAATTAATTAATTAATTAATTAAAAATAAAAAGCGGGCCAGTATAATCTAGCCTGCTGTGTAAACACCGGTTTAATCCTTAGGACTTGGGAATGGAGGGTAAAACATTTGCTCACCTGAGCCAACACACCCAAAACCGCGTTCAAGGACAAACGCTGTTGCAAAATGTAATAATTGGGACCGTTCTGCACCCCATTACTTTTTCAGCATATCCACGGAACCTCTCAAGACCCTATGCAAACAGCCCTCATCACATTCCTTAGAGTACTATAGAATCAAGAGCTCTTGATCCATTTCCATTGTCCCCTGCTCTTTCCACTTCTGACTGGTGAGACTTGCATCTGGCTTATCTCAAGGGTAATAGAAAACTGCGGGTGCTATCCCTTCAGTATATGATCATGATCAGTTCTCTCTTAAGGATTGGGGATGCAGTATTTCTCTCGCAAACATGAAGTTCTGAGCTCCATCCCCAGCACCTCATAACCCCAAACTCTGGGTTTGGGAGGCAGCAATATCTGAAGTTCAAGGTCATCTTCAGCTAGGAGGTCAGCCTGGGATATGTGAACCTGTAATCCTGGCACTCAGAAGACTAGAGTAGGGTTCTTGTGAGTTCAAGACCAACCTGGCCTACAGAATGAAATCCTGTCTCAAAATACCCCAGTACAAAGTCAACTGAGCTAGTACATATGATATGCTGGGTTCTACCCAGCAACACACATATCAGTGCTTGTGTGTACTTTGTACGCAAATGTGCTGAGGAGGCAACTCATTTAAACATAACTGACGTGGCCCTGAGCCTGCAGTCTAGGGGGTCCCAGGAATAAACAGGATTTTAATGGCGGGAGGGAAGTCCAGGCCAAAACATCCTGAAAGGGGATAAGATAGTTTCTTTTGGTGCCAAATATGCTTGCCCATGGCCAGAAACATGTCTCCCCAAATACCATGCTCTACATTGAAAGTGTCTTGGGGCCGGGCGTTGGTGGCGTATGCCTGTAATCCCAGCACTTGGGAGGCAGAGGCAGGCGGATTTCTGAGTTCAAGGCCAGCCTGGTCTACAGAGTGAGTTCCAGGACAGCCAGGGCTACACAGAGAAACCCTGTCTCGAAACAAACAAACAAACAAACAAACAAAAAAAGAAAGTGTCTTGGGTTTTTGTTTGCTTGCTTTGGTTTGGTTAAGTGCTCTCTGTAGCACTGATTGTCCTGGAACAACTTGCTCTGTAGACCAGGTTGACCTTGAACCTGGACCTCTGCCTGCCTCTGCCCCTCGACTGCTGGGATTACAAGCATGTGCCACCACCACTGCTCAGCTTGTTACAGAACAAGGAAAGTCATTTGGTGGGGATCTCAATTGGCAAATTAAAACCTACTCTGAGCCGGGGGTGGTGGCGCGCGCCTTTAATCCCAGCACTTGGGAGGCAGAGGCAGGTGGATTTGAGTTCAAGGCCAGCCTGGTCTACAAAGTGAGTTCCAGGACAACTAGGGCTACACAGAGAAACCCTGTCTCGAAAAACCAAAAAAAGAAAAAAAAAAAAAAAGAAAGAAAGAAAGAAAGAAAAACAAAACAAACAAACCAACAAACAAAAAAAACCTACTCTGTTGTTGGTTTTAGGTGTTACCCAGTGACATTTTTAGCTTTTGGATTTGTAGAAACTAGTGGTCTGTTAAGAATAGCAGTGTAAGGTTTTCATGGCCACAAGGATGTTAACTCAGGGGGCAAGGGGTATGGGTGGCTTCAAAGGGACTAAGTTAGCCCTGGTTCCAAAGCTAATTTCAATCTTGAGTCATTTGGCTTTGGATCTTTAATGGAGGAGCATCTCTCCCCTGCCCTCCCCCTTCTGAGAGTTTCAAGTTGCAGAAACACACAGCAAACATCCAGTCACAGAATCAATACAAGGCCCTGCAGGCTTCACGAATAATTAAGACAAAGTACTAAGGACTTTCCATCAAACTCCCCTGAAAACAAAAGGAGTAAAGGGTGGGGTGGGTCTGAAACTCGTGAGAAAAAAAACAAAAAAACAAAAAACAGCACAAAGCTGAGGATACCGTTCTCAGGCCCAAAGGGATCAGAGGTGGACTTGTGTGTCTTATGTCAAGAAGGTCCTCTGGCTTTCCTGGGAAGAGCAGTAAAGAGACGTGGGAGGCAGAAGCCCAGGTGGGTGAAAGCAATGACCCAGAGCTTCCCGGAGAAGACTGTGATCCTAGAGGTGGGGCAGTGACTTCATTTGCCTTGTGGAAGAGGACAGGAGTAGAATGAGGTGTGGCTGGTGAGGGTTTCTGAGCAGACTAGGTTTCTGACCCAGGTTGGCTCTTAGAGACACATGCAAATCCCACCAGATGCAACATTCCAGTAACTTTTTAAAATAATACTTCTAGAAGGCTTGGTTATGCAAAAAAATAGTTATATTTCCACCCAAATTCAGTAGCCTCTGGTGTGGCTGGAAAGATTCCCTATTCTGCCAGCCTGCTGTTGCTTCTGGGCCATCAGTGGGACTGGAGGTTCTGGAGGGGCAGATGGTCTTCCTCTGAGGCGCTGTTCTTCCCAGGTTTCGAGGTTGGGTTCTTTTCATAACCTGTAAGTGTAGAACACGGATCACTGTGGCTTTGTCCGTGCATCCCCTGTAAGGAGGTGCCAGGGGAACAAAGAGGGCCACAGCCTTGACAGCCCACCATGTGGTGGGTATAACAGCAAATCCTGGAGCACCACCTCCCTGCTTTCCTCCTCCCAGAATCTCCTGACTTCTTCCGTGGGCCACTCAGGGGTCTCCCCACAGAAACTCAAAGGTCCACAGAGCTGACAGGCTCTGTCAGAAATCAGAACCTCTGAGGCACACTGAAGAGCAGGGGCAGCAGGTCAGGAAGCTCAGAGGGGAGAGGTGACCCTTCTTTGGGGTTGGGCGTGGATATGGACGTACACCCTGGGAAGGTGAGAGCCCAGAGACACACAAGTGCCAAAGAGCAAAGAGTTCTGCAGAGGGAATGGCTGTCGTGTTGACAGGACTCTCAAGGAATGAGTCAAACAGCTCTGGACTTGGACAACAGCGTGGGGACAGTGAAGATCATGGCCCTTCTGGAGCTGTGTAACATGGGCACTGTGTAGACCTTGGCTACATTATCCAGAATGGAATAGCACAGGTCTGAAGCAGAACATTTTGTCTGAAGGTTAGGGTTGATGCTGAAAGACCTGGTGGGTACAGAGGACCAAGGGTAAGGGGATGCCTCAGAAGCCAAGGATCCCGCATCAGATAGGAGGAATGGGCAGAGGTCCCACATCTAGGTGTGAAGGTTAGAGCTACAAGCATGCCACCTGCTCGGACAGCCCCAAGGCTGTCTCCAATCCAGCCAGTGTGGCTAGCTCGCAGCAGGACTGGGATTTGGGTATGGAACACCTGGACCAGATGAGCATCCAAATGACTCGCTATCCCGGCATTCCGTGAAGGGATAGAGAAGGTAGAAAGGAAGCCTTGGTGTGAGGACAGGAAACCAGCAGACCTGGGGCAGCAAGATGCCGGAAGTGCCTGTCTCCTTGTAACAGATCACAGGCAACTCGCGAGGGTAACAGAGAGAGGGTCGGGGTATTTGACAAACATTTGGCAAGAAAGAGAAGGGAATATTGAGGAGAAATGCATGGAAACTGTGGAGAGCTTCCGTTGGATGGGAGAAAGGAGTTGGCTTTGGTGGGGGCAGCGAGGTAGATTCAGGAAGCCTGTTACAGGGATAAAGCAGAACAGCCAGTTGCCACAGAGACTTACAGGAAGTGGCTTCTACTGGAGCTTAAAGGAGTGGGGCCGGGCCAGCAGGGCAGGCTTGGGCTAGAGGGGACCAATCCCCGCAGGAGGAGCCGGTGTGGGCGGTGCAGCAGCAAAGCAGTCACACCCCCTGGCTCTGAGTCCCGCCAGGACTTTCAAAGGCTGTTTTTTTTTTTTTTTTTTTTTTTTTTTTTGCCAACAAGCCCACAGCACATGCTCACAAGAACGAGGGCAATGGCCGCAGCCCCAAGGCCACTCACCGGCGATGCCCGCCCCTGAGGGATCTTCAGATAAGGTGGGAAGCGTCTTCTCCCAAGCAGCCCAGTTTACTTCCTCCACCCTGCGGGTGACAGAAACAGCTCTGAAGTCAGGGAAGCTTGCCACAGCCCAGCAGGCTTTCCCCAGGGGAGGGGTCACTGGGGCTGTACAGATAATGATGGGTTTTTTTCCCCCTTTTCTGCCCTTCCCTGACAAGGCACTGGTCCATCCACACCTCACAAGCTCTGTCCCTGTTACTCTTCATTATAACCTCTAAGGCCAGGTGTCCATGTGGCAGAAGAGGCCCCCTCCTCCCTAGCTGCTCCCAGGGCCTGGGTTTTCCAGAGCGACCAGAGGAGAGGAAGTGAGATTGGGTGTGTCTTTGTGCTTCCGGTTCTGGGCTCCTTTAAGGACACTTGTCATGAGTAAAGCCCCCCCCTCCCACACACACACATCTTCTCCCCTGCTCAACTGCCGCCCACAAAGGTGTCTGCTGTGGCTGGACATCCCCTCCCATGGCAACCCTATCCTCTCTGATCACTGAAAAGCTCGGTTTCTGTGGACGAGGATATAGCTTCAAGATCAGACGCGAAGAAGATCTAGGGATGGGGGTAGCCGACATGACTCCAGAATACTGGCTTCTTGGTCAGAAGGGAAGTCAGAAACCACCAGGAAGGGGACCTTAAGTTTGTACCACTGGGATGGCAGGCAGGGTAGACAAGCAGTGGCAGCAGGGCCTGGGATGGGGTCTGAGTGTTTCTTAGATCCAGCATCCCTGGCCTTACTGGCCCAGATAGAGTAATCTGGTTCTCCTCAGCCTTGCCTCTCCCACCACGCCTGGCTCCTCCAGCCACTCAGGAGCACCAGCCCCCCACCCCCACGTCCCCTCCTACCCCCAGCCCCACCTCTACTCCGTCCCGCCCACCTGCTCACCTGAAGCACCAGCGCTCATCAGGGATTCCGTCCCCCCTGGTGCCGACTTTCAGCAGCCTCCCTGCGCGATGCCTCTTCCTCCTGCACCACCAGTAACCGTTCTCCATCTCCAAGACGGAGATGGCTTTCTGGGGACAAAGGGCACATCAAACAGTAGCCTGGGACCCTGCTCAGAGGGAAAAGGGCCCAGGGCAAGGCTCTCCCTGGCCAAAACCTACACACCCTTTCTTTGCCCACGTAAGACCCACAAAGCTAGCGAACGCTTCAGTGCTGAGATGAAGGGGTGTCATATTAGACCCCGCAAGCTTTCTTGCCTCCTCCTATATCAATTCATACTTTACATATGTGGATCTCAGGAGGGGCCTTTTTCTTGTTCCCTGCTGGGTTTAGAGTGCATAGCCCTACCAGTAATAGGCATCCGAGACTCGCTTGATAGCCAACCATAGTAACTCACACCTATAATCCCTGCACTCACAAAACCGAGGCAGTGGGATGGTTGTGAGTTGGAGGCCAGTTGGTGATTCACAGTGAGACCTTTGTCTCAATAATAATGCCAAGGGATCCTGGTGACTGACTCAAAATGAACACCTACTATACTCCAGGTACTGTCTGGGATACTTCACACTCCTGAGCTTATATGATCCTCACAACAACCCTTATGAAGGAAGGAAGGAAGGAATGACTACAACCTATTGGTTACAACCAGCCAGCAGTTTGGCCCTGTCCATGTGATTGGATGCTGAGCCTCCGCAGGGGCGGGGCTGGCTCAACAGGGTCCATAGGGTGAGGGGGGGCGCTCGCTGGCAGTACCTGCAGCTTCCAGATGCTCCAGCTGTCGGTGGCAACGCTGTTGACGGTCTCACTCATGAGGGCAATGAGCATGTTGAGCAGCAGGACATAGGTGAGAAGGACGTAGGCCAGCAGCAACAGCAGCACCACGCCGCGGAAGCGCAGCTGTTCCTGGAAAGCCAGCTCGCCCATGCCAATGGTGAACTTGAACAGCTCTAGGGAGGCATCCAGAATGCCCCCATATGGGACGGGCTCCTCCTCCTGGCCCAGCATGGGCTTTTCCGTCACTGTGGTGTTGTTATCTTCCGAGGCTTTGGGACTTCGGGGCTCCCGGCTCAAGCTTACTAGGGCTGTAGGTAAATGAGAAGGGGGGGCGGGGTCTCAGTCTGGGAGCCCACCGGACAGCCTGTTGGGTGGGTGGTGCTACTGCAAGCACGAGGACCTGGGTTTGAATCTCCAGCACCCATGCAAAAAGCTGAGCATAGGGCTGGCAAAGATGGCCCCTCAAGGAAAGGTGTTTGCTTCCAAATCCGATGACCTGAATTTGGTCTCCAAGTTCCATTAGATGGAGGAAGACAACCACCTCTTATAAGTTGTCTTCTGACCTACACATACACACGCACAAATAAATGTAATTTTAAAATTCTAAAGCTTCATGTGGCTATATCCCCAGCACTGGAGGGCTGAGACAGGCAGATCCCTAGAGCTCTCCGACCATGCTAGTCAAAAAACAGTAAGCTTGGGCTGCAGAGATGGCTCAGCGGTTAAGAGCACTGACTGCTCTTCCAGAGGTCCTGAGTGCAATTCCCAGCAACCACATGATGGCTCACAACCATCTGTAATAGGATCCGATGCCCTCTTCCGGTGTGTATGAAGACAGCAACAGTGTACTCATATACAATCAATCAATCAATCAATATTAAAAAACAAAACAGCCGGGTGTTGGTGGCACACACCTTTAATCCCAGCACATGGGAGGCAGAGGCAGGCGGATTTCTGAGTTCGAGGCCAGCCTGGTCTACAGAGTGAGTTCCAGGACAGCCAGAACTATACAGAGAAACCCTGTCTCGAAAAACCAAAAAAAACCAAAAAACAACAACAACAACAAAAACAAAAAACAAAAAACAAAACAAAACCAGTGAGCTTCCAGTTCAGTGAGACAGGGAGAGATAGCGGAAGACACCCAGCACCCTGCTCAGGCCTCTCTGCATGCTTACATGTAAGTCCACAGACTCACATTCACATGCATACAGACTCTACACGTGAGCACACACGCAAAGTTTTAAAAGGTCTTTACCTACAGCAAAGCCGAAAAGGAAGACTAGGTAGACCAGCAGGAAGCGGAGCAGGTCTCGCAGGATGACCTGGAACACACAAGCCCAAGGGGAAACCTGGGTGAGTGGCCCACACATTCCAACCCCAGACCGCATTGTAGGGTTCCCTTGCACACACCCCTCCTACAGACTGTGTGTGCAGACACAGGTCGTTCTGAGCAGAAGGAGCCTTTTAAAAATCTACCCCCAGCTCAGAGGGTGAAGGTGCTTGTCTGCATACATGAGGGTCTGACTTTGATCCTAACCACTGAGTTGTCCTCTAGTTCCTATTTTATACAATTTTTTTTTTTAAATGCCAGACACCTGTACTGTCTGCCATCTCCCTCCCCCACACTTGGTCTTTTCTGCTCCTTGTCCCCTGGCTATCTTGACCATTACCAGTCCTCCCATCCCCCACCCTTTGTCCAGGCCCTTTGCCTTCACTTTTATTGCTCCCTTTGAAAGGATGCTCCTTCCTCCACTCTAAGGTGGCTGACTCATTCTTCCAGATCACCACTAAGGGTCTGTCAGGTCCAGCTCAGTGGTAGAGTCCTTCACCAGCTTGTATGGGGGTCCAGGTTCCACCTTCTATACTGCATAAAAAGAAAACTTAAAAACCCCATATTCAGGCTGGAGAGATGGTTCAGTGGTTAAGATGGTTCAGAAGACTGCTCTTCCGAAGGTCCTGAGTTCAAATCCCAGCAACCACATGGTGGCTCACAACCATCTGTAATGAGATCTGACATTCTCTGTCTGAAGACAGTTACAATGTACTTACATATAATAAATATATAAATTAAAAAAAAAAAACAACCCTCTTTAAGTCCTGAGTAGTTTGAATATGCTTGGTCCAGGGAGTGGCACTATTGAGATGTGGCCTTGTTGGAATAGGTGTGTCACTGTGGGCATGGGCTTTAAGGACCCTCATCCTAGGGCTAGAGAGATGACTCAGCTGTTAAAAGCACCTACTACTCTTCCAGAGGTCCTGAGTTCAAATCCCAGCAACCACATGGTGGCTCACAATCATCCTTAATAAGATCTGATACCCTCTTCTGGGGTGTCTGAAGTCAGGTACAGTGTACTTTCATACAATAATAAATAAATCTTAAAAAAAAAAAAAAAAGGCCGGGCGGTGGTGGCGCACGCCTGTAATCCCAGCACTTGGGAGGCAGAGGCAGGCGGATTTCTGAGTTCGAGGCCAGCCTGCTCTACAGAGTGAGTTCCAGGACAGCCAGGGCTATACAGAGAAACCCTGTCTGGGGGGCGGGGGAGGGGGGGAGGCACATGGACAAACAAAGAGCTTCCGCTCAGGAGAGCTGTAGAGGCCTGACTCTCGAGGCCAAGAGGAGTCCACTGGGAGGTGTGTCCAGCCCCCACCCCCTTGCCTGGCTGTACCTGGTCTGCCCCCATCTCTCACCTTCTGGATCATGACGCTGTAGATGCCTGTGTGCTGAAAGCCGCGTGTATAATAAAGCAGGTTCAGCCAGCCCAGCACCAGGGAGGACACTAGCAGGGGGAGGTGCCATTCAGTCTCCATGAAGCGCAGCACCTGCGACAGCACTGTGAGCAGAGCCTGGAGGAGGCTGGGAGGGGACAAGATCAGCATCAACTTCCAGGCCACTTGGCCATCTCCCCCCTCCCCGCCCCCAGCTCCTGAGACTACGCCCACCACCACTGACTGCCTCCACCACCTCAGATGGACTCCCTAGTCTTCCGCTGGACCAATCACAGCCTAACCTTCATCCTGGACAAGTTATTTGTTCTCTGGGCTGCCTGACTCAAAGAGTGTCTTCAAAAACGGAGACACTACAAGCAATGAGGCTCTACAAAGATGGGAACGTGAAAGGGCCCAAGCCAGGGTCCCCAGGTCTGGCATACACTCCCTTCCTTGCCCCCTAGAACAACTTGCGGCCTTGTGTACTGGCCTCTACAACCAGCTTGGTACACTCCGCTACACCTGCCACACTCAGTCCTCAGAGACTGTATAAGACTCACGTACAAGAGGATTTCAAAGTAGCTGTCCATGAATGAGATCCAGATGAACAGGCGCCGCCTCCAAAAGTACCACAGCTGTGGAGGAGAGAGGTCAGGGTGTGTGTGTGTGTGTGTGTGTGTGTGTGTGTGTGTGTAACTTGCTCTTCAGCTCTCAGTACAAGCCAGGCTGCCTCTGTGACCTGTGGCCTGGATTCCAGCTCCCCCACTTACTTCCCGTTATGGGAACCTAGCTAACACCACCCTGAGGGCTTAAACTGTAGCCTTCCTGCCCCTGCCCTAACCCTTGCCCCTGCCCTTGAGCCCCCCTCTCAATATGTAGCATGAACTGGCTAGTTTTATGACAACTTGACACAAGCCAGAGTCATATGAGAGGAGGGAGCTTCAACTTAGACAATGCCTCTGTAAGATGGGGCTGTAGGCAAGCCTGTATGGCATTTTCTTAGTTAGTGACTCATGAGGGAGGGCCCAGTCCATTGTGGGTGGGACCACCCCCTGGGCGGATGGTCCTGGGTTCTATTTTTAAAAGTAGACTGACAAGCCATGAGGAACAAGCCAGACAGACACTCATGAGCCCTTCTAAAAGATGAGATAACTTTTGATTCTCTTTCCAAGCACACAGCCAAGAAGTGTGCAATGCATACATCTCTAGTCCCAACTACTTGGGAAGTTGAAACAGGAAGATCACTTGAACTCAGGAATTCAAAGACAACATGGACAACACAGGGTCTCCTGAACCAGAAGGAGTGTCTGCATACTACATACAGAATGGAGGAAATGGTCCATTGTCTTCACCTCTCCCTGGCCTTCCTTCCAGCCAACCTGACTTTGGTGCCACATTCTGCCCTCTCTAAGAAGGTCCTTGTATCTTGACATCTAGGCTGCCTACTGCAGATCTGCTGCCAGATTGAGTTGTCTTGCTATAGGATTTGGACTAATTGCTGTCCCTGCTCCCCAAGTGAAGAATGGTCCAGCCAGCTAAAGGATCCGGGGCGGGGCGGGGCCTCAGGCTTGATGTCTATGGATACAGAGCCTGCACTGCCAGAAAGCCATCTGTTACCCCACAAGTACCCCAGAAATCATAGCAGTAAATATGCCAGGGCTCCAGCAGGCAAGGCCAGAACCACCCACGCCCCTCTGGTGGGGCTGGGTATGGGAATCTGTTCCTGCAGCAGTGAAGGGTGAATAGTTAACTCCCAGCAACATCCTGGTTTGCTTCTTGGCTGACTGGGAGCTACGTAAGGTAGAAGAACAGGAAAGAGTCCTTACCTGGCCCAGTAAGAGGTAAATACCTCCAAGCAGGATCAGAATGTGGCCCAGCAGCAGCATGGATTCCCCAAAAGTCGCTTTTGATGGGATGGCTGGCTGAAGAGACAAACACTCCCATAAGGTCTAGAGTCTTGGGTCCTGTCCCCAATAGCTAGCTGCCCAAGAGCCTGAGGTGAGAAGTGATTCTGAGCCTGCACTACGGAGAGACTGCTCAGAGCAGCAGACATGGCTCTGGGCAAGGGCCCTGACTCCAGCCCCTTAGCCGCAGATGATATTAGTATGGACTTGGGGCCAGATTTCCTAGGTTTAGGTCATCGCTATTTCCGTTACCAGAGATAACAGGCTTAGTCTTTCTGTGCCTCTCCCTTAGCTCAGTAGTACACCTGGAGTGGCAGATCTTCATCCCAGAAGCTGGTGTGAGTGGTCATTAGTTAACACACGCTGATTAGTAACTCACACCTGGCAAGCATTCAGTAAGAATTCACTCCCATCACCGTCCCCATTGTCCTAGGGGACTGTTTCCAGAAGGGCTCTGGGTACATCCATCAAGCTGCCTAAGCCTCAGCATCCTCTATAATAGGGTGGGGCTCCCTCCCCTTCTCACTCCATGGTTGCTTCAAGCGGGTGTGCCCCAGGACTGCCCCACCCTGCTCTTGCCTGCTCCAAGGAAGGCTGGTGGTAGGCAACTATGGTGAAGATGAGCATGTAGACCAAGTAACAGGCGAAGTTGAAGAAGAATCTTGGGATGAGCCGATCCCACTTCTCCTGCAGAAGCTTGTTCAGTGGCTCTAAAACCACCATGCGGTGCCGGTGCTGGAGTGGGAAGGGAGCACAGTATAGGAAGGACACGGCTGGATAGATGGTATGGGGGACACGGCTGGATAGATGGTATGGGGGACACAGCTGGATAGCTGGTATGGAAGGACATGGCTGGATAGATGGTATGGGGGACACGGCTGGATAGATGGTATGGGGGACACGGCTGGATAGATGGTATGGGGGACACGGCTGGATAGATGGTATGGGGGACACGGCTGGATAGATGGTATGGAGGGACACAGCTGGATAGATGGTATGGGGGGACACGGCTGGATAGATGGTATGGAAGGACACGGCTGGATAGATGGTATGGGGGGACACGGCTGGATAGATGGTATGGGGGACACGGCTGGATAGATGGTATGGGAGGGCACAGCTGGATAGATGGTATGGGGGGCACAGCTGGATATATGATATGGGAGACACAGCTGGATAGATGGTATGGGGGACACAGCTGGATAGATGGTACGGGAGGACATGGCTGGATAGCTGGTATGGGAGGACACAGCTGCATAGCTGGTATGGGAGGACATGGCTGGATAGATGGTATGGGAGGACACAGCTGGATAGATGGTATGGGGGACACAGCTGGATAGATGGTATGGGGGACACAGCTAGATAGGTGGTATGGGGGACACAGCTGGATAGATGGTATGGAGACACAGCTGGATAGATGGTATGGGGGACACAGCTGGATAGATGGTATGGGAGGACACAGCTGGACAGATGGTATGGGAGGACACAGCTGGACAGATGGTATGGGAGGACACAGCTGGATAAATGGTATGAGGGACACAGCTGGATAGATGGTGTGGGGGACACAGCTACATAGATGGTATGGGGAACACAGCTGGATAGATGGTATGGGGGACACAGCTGGATAGATGGTGTGGGGGACACAGCTACATAGATGGTATGAGGGACACGGCTGGATAGCTGGTATGGGAGGACACAGTTGGATAGATGACAAGCACCCACTTCATGGCCCGCCACCTACGAGGACCAAGGGAAATGAGAGGAGCAAATGGAGAACAGGCTCCCAGACTCAGGATCCCTAAAAGGTGCCTCCCGCCGGGCAGTGGTGGCACACACACTTAATCCCAGCACTTGGGAGGCAGAGGCAGACGGATTTCTGAGTTTGAAGCTGGGCTGGTCTACAGAGTGAGTTCCAGGATAGCCAGAGCTACACAGAGAAACTGTCTGGAAAAAACAAAAACAAAAACAAACAAAAAAAGGTGCCTTCCATGAGCCTTCATTCCAGCAGTTGTCCTATGAAGTAATGGAAGGCCTGCCCCGCCCTTAGCCAGAATCTCAGGCAGACCTACACCCACTGACCCCCAGGACTCACCGGGCTCTTGCAATGAAAAGCGATGATTTCCAGCACCGAGTTCTTTTCCCAGCTGTCCACAGAGGACAGGTCATACAGTGACACCCGGACAGGACCATAGCACCACTCGGTGAACTTTCGGGAAAGGGGCTGATACAGTCCTGAGAATTCCCGCTGCAGGATGTGCCTGAAAATCTGAAGGGCAGTTACATCAGCTCACCAGCTAGTCACCCTGCCCGTGCTAATACTGCGTCAGGGCTGGGGAACACCGAGGCCCTGCAGAGCACATAGATCCTACCATGTTCCAGCACTCACAGATAGGCAACCAAGCGTGAAGTGTCAGGTTTACATTACGCACAGCCTGACAGGCAGGCCGACCCTTTCTTCCCCCATCCTGCCCCCAGGGATTCCTTTCCTGTGTTCCTCAGATAGCACAGAGATCCCAGTTGGGGACTCGAGGTAATCTGAAATCAGTGACCACCATGCATGTGTGCGCACATCTGTAGTCGGGACAGAACGTTTGGCAAACTACAAAGGGATCCCTACTCTAAAACAGGCTAAGAAGTCTTTGATTTCACACACGAGAAATGAGAAATAGGAGGGTGCAGATTGGGGAGCAGCTTACCCAGGCCATAGAGCCATGCCTTTAGAGGTTTGTTTGTTTGCTTGGTTGCTTGTTTTAAATGTGTGTATGGGTGTTTCACCCGCATATCTGTCTGTGCACCATATATGTGCAGTGCCCATGGAAAACATAAGAGGGTATCAGATTCCCTGGGACTGGAGTTACAGACTGTCGTGAGCAGCCCTGTGTGCGCCGGGCATCTTCTGGATGAACAGTCAGCGCTCTCAAGCACTGAGCCTCTCTGTAGCCCCAGCCGGGCCTTTAGACAACAAAGATGCTCCAGCACCAGGAGCTGAAAGCAGGAAACAGTATTGAAACTGTTACTTATAGGGGCTGGAGAGATGGCTCAGAGGGTAAGAGCACTGACTGCTTTTCCAGAGGTCCTGAGTTCAATTCCCAGCAACCACATGGTGGCTCACAACCATCTGTAATGAGATATGACACTCTCTTCTGGTGTGTCTGAACACAGCTACAGTGTACTCATATACATAAAATAAATATGTCTTTTTAAAAAAATACTTGTTACTTATAACACAGGCAGTGGTGGTGTATACCTTTAATCCCAGCATTAGGGAGGCAGAGGTAGGCAGATCTCTGTGAGTTCCAGGCTAGCCTGGTCTACAGAGTGAGTTCCAGGACAGCCAGAGCTACACAGAGAAACCCTGTCTCAGAAAAACAAACAAACAAACAAACAAACAAAAAAACCAAAAGCCTGTTACTTATTATGTTTATTTTATCTTGACCTTTAAAATGTCCCCTCGGTTCTAAACACTGGCAATCCAGGACTACAGGCAACATCTGTGAAGCAATTCCAAAAATAGAGCTGAGATACTCACAAGGTACTTGGGAGGGAAGAAACAGAGTTGGCTAGTGCTTGCTCTTTCTGCCAAAAGTACTTCCTTTTTCCTTTCCTTTCCTTTCCTTTTTCCTTTCCTTTCCTTTCCCCTTTCCTTTCCTTTCCTTTCCTTTCCTTTCCTTTCCTTTCCTTTCCTTTCCTTTCTCCTTTCCTTTCCTTTCTCCTTTCTGTTCCTTTCCCCTTCCTTTCCTTTTCCCCTTCCTTTCCTTTTCCCTTTCCTTTCCTTTTTCCTTTCCTTTCCTTTCCTTCCCTTTCCTTTCCCCCTTCCTTTCCTTTTCCCTTTCCTTTTCCCTTTCCTTTTTCCTTTCCTTTCCTTTCCTTCCCTTCCCTTCCCTTCCCTTTCCTTTCCTTTCCCCTTTCCTTTCCCCTTTCCTTTTCCTTTTCCTTTTTCTTTTTCTTTTCCTTTTTCTTTTTCTTTTTCTTTTTTTTTGGTTTTTTGAGACAGGGCTTCTCTGTGTAGACCTAGCTGTCCTGGAACTCACTCTGTAGACCAGGCTGGCCTTGAACTCAGAAATCTGCCTGCCTCTGCCTCCCAAGTGCTGAGATTAAAGGCGTGAGCCACCATTGCCCAGCCAAAAGTACTTTCAAGCAAATCAGTTTTAAACATTAAAAATAAAACTGTAGGGCCGGAGATATGACTCACCGGTTAAAAGCACTCTACTCTTGCAGAGGACTCTGGTTCAGTTCCCAGCACCCACACAGTGACTCACAACCATCCGTAACTCCATCAAGGGGATCCAATATCCTCTTCTGATCTCCACAGGCACCATGCACACACGTGATGGACGCACATACATACGCGCAGGCAAATCACTCACACACATAAAATAAATTAAATCCAAGACAAATTTTAAAGTAAATTCAAAATAAATAACAGTGCCAGGTATGAGGATGCACGCCTGTAATTCCCGCACCAGGGAAGCTGAGAGGCCAGAGCAAGGTAGCTAAATGGGGAAAGGCGCGTGCTTGCGATCAAGCCTGATGATCTGAGCTTGATCCCTGGGACTCACATGGAGCAAAAGGAGAACCACGTCCTGCAAGTCATCATCTGATATCCACATACATGCTACGACATGTGTCCACATGTATGTACACACATGATAAATGTAAATAGAGTTCAAGTTCAATTTAGGCTGACGAGACTCTGTTTCAAAGCAAGCCAATATAAAAAGAAAAAAAATCACGAAAGTCTGGAAGAAAATATATGTATGTAATTATATATAATGATAACATACATAATCATGTTGTTATAGAGTGTACAATACAGGCTGTATATTGTAATGGCCAATCTTCTCAACAGGATCTAGAACTGATGAAGAGACAAGTGTCTAGGCATATGTTTGTGTAGTTATTTCAATTAGGTCAATAGAGATGGAAAGACATTTTACATATGGCTGTCCCCATCCTATGGCCAGGACCCTGGACTAGATAAAGAGAAAGTAAGCTGAGCATAGGCACTCATCCCCCCTGCTTCCTGACCACAGATGGCAGCAGGAACAGCTGCCTCAGGCTCCTGCTGCCATGTGTCCCTGCTGTGGGGGACAGCACCCTCAAACTGTGAGCCAAAAACAAACAAATAAACAAACAAAAAAAGACCCTTCCTTCCTTAAAAGGCTTTGGTCAGGTATTTTGTGTAGTGTCATGGAAAGTAGCTAACACACATATGTAGTAGTTGTATAGAAAATACAATATTGGTGCTGGACAGATGGCTCAGTGGTTAAGAGCACTGATTGCCCTTCCAAAGGTTGTGAGTTCAATTCCCAGCAACCACATGGTGGCTCACAACCATTTGCAATGTGATCTGATGCCCTCTTCTGGTGTGTCTGAAGTGTACTCATATATATAAAATAAATAAATAAATTTTTGTTTGTTTTCGAGACAGGGTTTTTCTGAATAGCCCTGGTTGTCCTGGAACTCACTCTGTAGACCAGGCTAACCTCGAACCTAGAAATCCTCCTGCCTCTGCCTCCCAAGTGCTGGGATTACAGGCGTCCGCCACCACCACCCGGCTGAGAAGTAACTAATATTGCTGTCTCCCGGAGGCTGGAGAGATTGCTCAGTGGTTAAGAGCACTTGCTGCTTCTGCAGAAGATCCAGGTCAATTCCCAGCACCCACAGGGCAGCTTGCAGTCATCTGTAATAGTAGTTCCTGTGGATCCACGGCCCTTTTCTGGCGTCCATAGATACCAGGCATTCTCTCAGTGCACATACATACAGCAAGATACTCACACACATAAAATAAAAATAATCCTTTAAAAAATTGTCTCTTAATAAAAACAACTTATAGAGAGCCTTATTGGGGTGCTGTGCCAGGAGCCTGACATTGGCCAAGGACAAGGAAACCATCTTCAGACAGGAACCTGACATTAGACAATGACAAGGAAGTAAGCTCAAGCAGGAATCTGACATTACGGCCTGACCGGGAAGTTAAGTTCAGGCAGGAATCTGACGTTAGGCTATAATAAGGAAGTGGTTAAGGCAGGAATTTTAACCCTAGGGTGGAATGAAAGAAGCAGGCTTCAGGCAAGGTTTGGGGCTCGGATGAGGAGGTGGGCTCAGGTATTTTGGTCAGTCTTACACACCCTTGGAAACAACTGTCACATTGGAGTAATCTCGGGACATTGCTTATTGCCTTGACTATTTTGTGTTTACTGTCTTTCTTGTTCCTCATTGTACTACGATTGTCCTTAATACTTGCATGTAATTAAAATGGTATAAAAGCAGATTGGAATTTTTTTTTTCCCCCGAGACCAGGGTTTCCCTGTGTAGCCCTGGCTGTCCTGGAACTCACTCTGTAGATCTGGCTGGCTTCGAACTCAGAAATCTGCCTACCTCTGCCTCCCAAGTGCTGGGATTAAAGGTGTGTGCCACCACTGCCCGATTGGATTGGAAAAAATTAAACCTGCCCTCAGTCTTGGAATTGGCTGGAGTCATGCTACAATGTTGTCTAATTTTTTTTTAATCCTTGCTCCTGTGCTGGAGAACCTGTCAACTGACTGAGTGGGCTTGGTCAACAACTACAACAAGAAGAACTCATTTAAGAATACTCTCAGTGTTTGGTATTGTAAACCCAGGCAAATTTCCATGGCTGAGACCCTATACACAAACATACTATAGTTGTTTATCCAAAATAACATGGTACCGATCTGCCTTGTGGATATTTATATCTAGACATGTAAACAAATAGTATGTCCATCCATAATCAGAGAGCTTCTCTTTGCAAGGAGCTAAGGTAAATCAGAGACTCGTAGCAGCTCCGAGTGTGAAAATAAGTGACCACTGAGTATTCTACTTCATCCCAGGCTATAGGAACGTTTCAGAAGAAGAGATTGGCAATAATGTTAACCATAAGATGGAGAAAGAGCTGAAAAATTATGTCTTCTGTGCATAACACAGCAGTTGAAATCCGGATCTTACAGCTTGCACTGGTGGCGCTGCCCTAGGCCTGCACAAGACTGAGCCTGTCAACAGCTAACTATAGTTTGGGAAGGACACATGCTACTGAACTATTTTTTTTTTCTTTCCCAGACAGGGTTTTTCTGTGTAGCCCTGGATGTCCTGGAACTCACTCTGTGGACCAGGCTGGCCTCGAACTCAGAAATCCGCCTGCCTCTGCCTCCCAAGTGCTGAGATCAAAGGCGTGCGCCACCACCGCCCGGCTTACTAGCACATTCTTGAGGGAGGTGATCATTGCCATCCTGTGAGCCTGACAGGTCCCAATGGAGGAGTGTTTGAAACCTATAATTGGGCTGGAGAGATGGCTCAGTGGTTAAAAGCACCAACTCTGCTCTTCCAGTGGTCCTGAGTTCAATTCCCAGCAACCACATGGTGGCTCACAATCATCTGTAATGGGGTCTGGTGCCCTCTTCTGGTGTGTCTAAAGAGAGCAATCAATGGTGATGTACTCATATGTATAAAACAAATAAATACATCTTGAAGAAAAAAAGAAAGGAAGGAAAAGAAACCTATGATCACAGAGATGCCCCGGGTTACACTCAGTTAAACAAGACAAAACAAAAAAAATTGAACATGAGAAAGGAGTGTGAGAGGATGAGAAGGGAAGGATAATGAAGGGTCTCGGGTGGGAGGGACCAGGATGCATTATAAACATGTGTACATGTGTGCATTGCCTGCCTGAGTCCTGCTGCAGCCAACAGAGGCAGGACAGGGATGGTGCTCACCTCGATTTTCCCTTCCTTGGCGGCCAGCTTCAGGGGTGTGAGGCCTTGATGGTTGCAGATCTCCTCCAGCTGCACAGTGGGGCAGAGGCGGGCCCCCACTTGGAGAAGCCCGTCATACATGTGGATCACCAGTGCACTGTTCTCGGGCGAGTTGTCTGCAATCATTACCAGAGCGTGCAGGACTGTGTTCCCCAGGGAGTCAGTGGCCTCCAGGCTGGCAGGCTGGTGAGGGTTCTCCAGGAGGTAGGTCACCACATCCCACTGCTTGGTGCATGCAGCCAGAGAAAGAGGCAGCTCTCCTGTGGGCCAAGAGGGGAGCTGGAGCTGCTTCCACCTGGGTACACTTCCTGCTCCTCAGGCAGAAGGCCAGGTCTCCCTGAGGCCAATCAGGAAGAGTAAGAGGCAGCCTACCACATCTCCCCTCCTCTCCCTGCCTCTTGTCTTTAACAGAGCAGACTCACTACCCCTTAATTCAGATTCTGCTTGATCAGGTGGGTTTTGATTTGGTAGAGGTTTGTAGTTGTTGGTTTGGTTTGGTTTAGTGGTGGGGGGTGATGTTTTCATGTACTTATTTTTTTTGAGGATTTGGGGAGGGGTATTAAAAGCAGAACCCAAGGAGATAGGGTAATAACTCATTTAATAAAGGGATGGCCACCGGGCGTGGTGGCGCACGCCTTTAATCCCAGCACTTGGGAGGCAGAGGCAGGCAGATCTCTGAGTTCGAGGCCAGCCTGGTCTACAGAGTGAGTTCCAGGACAGCCAGGGATATACAGAGAGAACTGTGTCTTGAAAAAAAAAAACAAAAACAAAACAAAAATAAGAACACACAGAGAGATAAAGATGCATGAAATTAGTGTCTGGCCCCCACACTCCCTGGCACACAGATGAACAAGTATTAATAGATATGCCACACACGTAGCTTTAAAAAGTTGAGAGGGCTGAAGAGATGGCTCAGCAGTTGAGTACTGGCTGCCCTCCCAGAGGTCCTGAGTTTGATTCCCAGCAACCACACATGGCTCACAACCATCTGTAATGAGATCTGATGCCCTCTTCTGCTTCTGGTGTGTCTGAAGACAGCTACAGTGTACTTATATACATAAAATAAATAAATTGTAAAAAAAAAAAAAAATTGAACCCAGGGCTTTCTACATGCTAACCATGTGTTCCACTACTGAGCTACACCCTGAGTCTGCCTGCTGAGCCTTAGCACAATCCAATCCGTGCAGTCTATCCTCTCCCAGTCTGGACTTGGGTATGTGCTGTGCTTCCCTGGCTAATGGAGGATTAAGCATCCCCTTAAACAAGTTGTAAATTCATCTGGTGGTTAGAAGTAGGTAGACTGGCGTTAAGTGCCGGCACTGCCAATCACCAGCCATGTGACCTCGGACAAAGCTTTACCCACTCAGTGCCTCAGCAGAGCTAAGGAAAGCTTCCTCACCAAAATAGAAACAAGTTCCTTGGTGCTTTTGGAAGAAGCGGCCGCAGGCTCGGATGTGAACATTGGCTCCATTCTCGACCAGCAGCTTCACGCACTGCAGGCTTCTCTTCTCTATGGCAATGTGCAGCGCACTGTGACCTCGGTAGAACTCATCCGTGCACTGGGCATTGACCAGGGGCTGGGGGTTGCCGGAATCCCTGTCAATCTGCAGCAGCGGCAGGATGCAGGCATTGACCCCGTCCTGAAGGTTCAGCACGGCCTTCATCAGGCACGTCTTTCCAGTGGAGCCTTCTGTAAGGAGAGAGGGGGAGCACAGGCAATGCTCAAAGAAAGACTGGACCATCTGCCAGTTTGGACAGCCAACCTAGGCTCCAGGGAGCCTGTCAAAAGACCCCTTGGGAGGCTGAGATATTTTCCCAGTTGCTATACTGAACTGGTGGGAACACAACTTGGTTGTAAGATATTAACGCTGCAGAGTACAGGGATTAAAATATCATCAGGCCGGATTGTAACTTCTGCCTTAACACCAAGTTTCTAAGGCAATAATTCATTATTCACATATTATCTGTGTGTGTGTGTGTGTTGTTGTTGTTGTTGTTGTTGTTGTATTGATGCAGGGTCTTCCTTTATAGTTCTAGCTGACTTTAACCCCCTAAAGACTCACCTGCCTCTGCCTCCTAAGTACCAGGACTAAAGGCATGTGCACCACACACAACCCTGTAACATTCAGTATCTGTACATGAATACCCAGGGCAGGGCTGAGGACACTGGGTTTGGTCTCCAGCACCACATAAAGCCAGCTATGGCAGCACACGCTTGTAATCCCAGTGCTTGGAGAGTAGAGGCAAGATCAGAACAATCTAGGTAGTCCTCAGCTACATAGCTGAGGTCAGCCTGGGCTACATGAGACCCCTTTTTAGTAAAAATAAAAAAAGTGAAAAAATCCAGGGTAGAATTTCCAAGTGTCTCCCTCACATAATGGCTCTGACTCCTTCAATAAGTGACTTAGCTTCTCTTAACTTATTTTCCTTTTTGATAAGAGGAAGTATTCTAGGGTTATTATAAACATGAGAATAACATAAACAAAGTGCTTGGTTCACAGAAGGCCAAGCATGTAGCAAGCTGAGGTCCTAAACTACAATCCGAGCAGTCATATAGAGGCATTGGCAGATTAAATGGTGGCCAGTTTACACAAGAAGAGCACATGCGCCACGAACCTACGTGTGGCAGCACATGTCTTGCAGTATTCAGGAGGCTAAGGCAGGAAACTAAGTCAAGCTAGCCTGAGCTACCTAGTGATCAGGCTATCTCCATCTCAACAACCAAATTAAAAAAAAATATGATGTATCCAGTGGAGAGAGGGAAGTAGCCTATTATAAATTATTGAGTGTGGCAACACTTTATATATCTAATTTTTTGAACAAATCTGGAAAGATGCCAAGCCATTCCCAGTAGCCCAGGATGACAGGCTGTTTCTTCTTGGCCTTACATATTTCTTTATCATTTGAATCTTCTAGAGAACACAAATAAGTTTTCCTTTGTTTGTTTGTTTGTTTGTTTTGATTTGGTTTTTTTCGAGACAGGGTTTCTCTGTATAGCCCTGGCTGTCCTGGAACTCACTCTGTAGACCAGGCTGGCCTCGAACTCAGAAATCTGCCTGCCTCTGCCTCCCAGAGTGCTGGGATTACAGGCATGCGCCACCAACGCCCGGCTGTTGGTTTTTTTTTTAAGATAGGGTTGTTGTTTTTTGTTGTTGTTGTTTGTTTGTTTGTTTGTACTGGAGAGATGGTTCAGCGGTTAAGAGCACTGACTGCTCTTCTAGAGATCCTGAGTTCAATTCCCAGCAACCACATGGTGGCTCACAACCATCTGTAATGGGATCGGATGTTTTCTTCTGGTGTGTCTGAAGACAGCTACAGTGTACTCATATACATGAAATAAATAAATCTTTAGAAAAAAAAAAAGACAGGGTTTTTCTGTATAACAACCCTGGCTGTCCTGGAACTCACTTAGTAGGCCAGGCTGGCTGCAAACTCACAGAGATCTGCCTTCCTTCGCCTCCTGAGTCCTGGGAGTAAAGGCGTGTGCCACCATACCCCAGCATTTGTTTGTTTGTTGTTGTTGTTGTTGTTTAATTTGTTTTTATTTTATAGTGTGGTGCACAGTCCCATGAAGGCTTAAAAAAAAAAAGGATCAGGTCTCCTGGAACTGCTTTTACAGATAGCTGTCAGCTTCCATGTGAGTGCTGGGAATCAAATCTGGTCCTCCAGAAGAAGAGTCAGTGCTCTCAACCACTGAGCCTTCCCTCCAGCCCCGAGAACCGCTGCCCATCTGACTCCAAACACAAAGGACACCAACGGCTACCTGTGTACGCCGAGTCGGTGAGGTACTTGCTGGTCCGGCGCAGGTATTCTAGCAGTCCGGCCAGCTCCTCAGGGACACCCCGGGAGACCACACTGAAGAGTCGGTCACGGTCAAAGCGATTTGGGTCCTGCTGGCTGTGGAAAATGTGTTTTGTGACCCACGTTGGAAAGTGATCACAGCCTCTCCTGCACCCAAGTCTCATCATGCCTGGAAGCACTGTCCATTACTCCTACACTCCTACGTCCTCAGGTTACACAGGAACTCTCTCAAGGCCTTCTCTCTCCTAGGACTCTAAAAGCCCGGAGCTCTGGGTGAGAAGAAACTCACTGGGTCTTTAATCTGCTGCAATACTGCGGCTCTGTTCATCCCAGGCAATTGTCGGCATCAAGGGCGTCATCTGTCAAAAGACTCGTTATCCTTCAGGGGTCTTTTCAGCTCTCACACCTTATGGTGTCCCTTGCACATTTGCACGGGTCTGGACAGGGCGTATGAGGACCAAAGGCTGCATGGGTCACTCACTGACTTGGAAGAAGAAATGGAAACGGGTGGAGGGGATGGGGGTGTATAGCTCAGCAGTAAAGTGCTTGCCGAGTGTGCAAAAGGCCTGGGTTCATCCCAGCACCAGTAAAAGAATTGAGAAAAGCTTTCTACCCCTCTTCTCAGAAACCATCCATTCATGGGTTGAAAGGAGTCTGCACTATTAATCTGCACTCCAGGCCTACAGGTAATGAACCACCCTACTCTCCATTAGGCAAACAAGTAAAGCAATCTACCCAACGTCACACAGAGCAGAACCGGAGACACCGTGGGAGCCCCTAATATCAGGCCCCATCTCAACCCCAAGAGAGGGTCTAGACTAGGCAAGCAAGAAGTTTCCCAGAAATAGGCTATCACGTTCACCCAGCACTAAATATCATCCACGGACCATGGTTTTACTGGGAAGCCACACTTCTGGGAAATTTCTCCCATTGAGTCCAGAAGAGACCTCTTGGGGCTCCTCAGACACAATCTGGTATTGTCTTGTGATGGGGGACACTTGTCCAGTGAGGTGGCGCTGTCTCCCTCACAAGTCACTTAAGCAACCTCTCTTAGTCTATTTTCCTCTTTGAAAGATGGAAATATCCAAGGGTTGTTACAAGGACCCAAGGAAATACCATAAAACAGCGTTCTAGCCCATACACTGGGTCTGGTACATAGATCACTGGGTTCCCAAATGAGTCTAGACAACCCACTCCAAGGCCTTGTCAGCATTCACTAAGGCCTGCCTAACACTGGGACCTCTGGAACTATGAAAAGAAGACACGAAGGGAGAGAGGGCATCGTAAGAGAAGGCTACCGTATGATGTGGGGACTCTCAGGTCCCAGCTTAACATCTGTGGAAAGCTGGTCTTGGTAGCACATGCCTGTAATCCCACCACACGTGAGGCTGAAGCAGGAGGATCACCCCACATTGGAGGCTAGCCTGGGCTATAGAGCAAGATTTTTGTCTTAAAACAAGAAAGCAAACAACAAATCTCCTGTGGAATGAGCCGAGCCAGCCAGAGCTGATGACTCTGACAGAGAGGGTGGCTCACGGGGTCATCCGCACTTGAAGACGTACAGCCACAGTGCGTTGAAAGCCGGGCCTCATATCTGCAACACCACAAAGGTGTGTGTCTGCGTCATTCCAGCGGGATGAACATCATTCATCCAGATAGCCCTATGGGCACAGACTATGAGGGGCTCCGTGTTCTGTCTGCTTGGAAAATGTGGTCATTTGGACACCACTCCAGGCCACTAAGGCAGCAGTCGTGGTCTTGGAATAGGGAAGCAAAGAAAGGTACCCACTGGGATTCTAAAGGGTATCATGGCTCCCATTCTGTCATTAGACCAGCCCCACTACTCACAGACGCCTCCCGTGCACCTGGCTGTGCTGTCACCCAACCTAGCCACTGCTCTCTGACACAAACAACACAGTGTGCCAAGGCTAATGGCCACATCTCAGGGATGAGGCAGGGAGAAATGGGCTTTTCCTGGCAGTCTTGCCAGCCCATGAGGATTCTGGGAAGCCTGGTTCAGTACCCGAGCAGGACGCCTCCAGACTCACTCCCTGAATTGGTAGCTGTAACACAGGAAACCCAAACTGCAGATGACTATAAGAGGAAGCCCACTGTCCTCAATTCTCAGGGTCCACATTGCCTGAGTGACAATGTCAGTCTTGGAGTAAAGCAGGGATTTCCAAAAGTCTTTGTCTCTCTCCTCTCCCCCATCCACCATGTGCTGTGGTTCCTGCTAAGGCCACCAGCTACCAAGCGACCAAAATGGGTGGGACCCAAAGCATCAAGAAGTGGGATTTGATTGTCAGTTGCATACTCGGTACTGGGTGAAAGTGTCTCTATCAAAAACATAATCTCGGCAAAAGGTCAAGAATGGAGACCATTCTGGGAGGAGTTCCGCTAGAGAGCAGAGTGTGGGACTTCTGAGCTAGGCTGTGAGGAAGAGATTGCAAGGGATTGGCCACTGAGTGACTGGGGCGTTGTGCGGGAGCTTGTCCCATCTCCATCTGCTGCCTTACCTGGGACCCAGCCCCTTTCGGTAGTTGAGATTCACTTTGATCTGAGGGGAGAAATTCCGGTCCTCGCCCTGGAAAGGCGACTCCATGGGGGGCGGCTCAGGCCTCCCTTTGTTCACATCAGCACCGCCCTCTTCATCACCGTCGCAAGTCTCCAGCCTAAAGGCTGGGGGGCTGGAGGCGGAAGTCATCCTGAGAGAGGAGGATGCTCCTTACAGATGAACCGTCTGTGGAGATGGAGAACTTAAGGGTCCCCTCTCTCTCTCATGCCGCAGTGGGGTAGGCCTGGCTGGGACCTGGAGAAGGCGATATAGAGAAGGAGAGCAGGAGCTGGGGGTAAAGTGTGGTAGACACAGTGCTTGTTTACCATGCGCCAAGTGCTGGCGTCTATACCCAAGGACAAGGTGCGGGAGAGATGGCTGAGTGGTTAAGAGCACGGGCCACCTTTCCAGAGAGTCAGGGTTCGAGGCCTGGCCCTACATGGTGGCTCACAACCCTCTGGTAACTCCAGTTCCAGGGGATCTGATGTGTTCTGACCTCTGTAGGTATCAAGCACACGCGTGGTACACACTTATATACAGGAAATAAGTAATAAATTAATAAAATATTTTTTTAAAAAAGAATTAGGAGCTAGAGGATCAGAAGTTCAAGGTCATCCTCTCCTACACAGAGTTTGAAAATTGCCTGGGATACTCTGTCTCAAAAAAGAAAAGAAAGAAAAAGGCTGGGCAGTGGGGGCGCACGCCTGTAATCCCAGCACTTGGGAGGCAGAGGCAGGCAGATTTCTGAGTTCGAGGCCAGCCTGGTCTACAGAATGAGTTCCAGGGCAGCCAGGACTACACAGAGCGACCCTGTCTAAAAAAAAAAAGAAAAAAGAAAAGAAAGGAAGGAAGGAAGGAAGGAAGGAAGGAAGAGAAAGAAAGGAGAAGGAGGAGGAGGAGGAGGAGGAAGGAGCTGGGTCACAGGGGGCTTGCCACACAACCAGGAGGAGCTGAAGGATCCTGGGTACCCACATGAAAAGCCATGGACTGAGTTATATCTTTACTTTCAGTGAAGAAAGGCAGGCCGAGACAAGAGGCTTGCTGGCCACTCAGTCTAGCTGAGTTCAGTGAGAGATTCTAAGCTCAAACAACAAAGCTGAGAGTGATGGAAACAATTCACATCTTCTGGCATCTACATACATCCAGAAGCATACCTACACACACACAAAAAAAAAAAAAATAAATAAAATAAAATAAATAAAATAAAATAAAATAAAATAAAATAAAATATAGCCACGCCTGGCGGTTCACGCCTTTAAACCCAGTGTTCAGGAGGCAGAGGCCAGCCGGGTCTACACAGTGAGTTCCAAGACCAAGGCTGCATCATGAGACCCTGTCTCAAAAAATAAAACAAAGCCGGGAGTGGTGGCGCACACCTTTAATCCCAGCACTTGAGAGGCAGAGGCAGGCAGATTTCTGAGTTCGAGGCTAGCCTGGTCTACAGAGTGAGTTCCAGGACAGCCAGGGCTACACAGAGAAACCCTGTCTCGAAAAAAACCAAAAATAAAAGAAAGAAAGAAAGAAAGAAAGAAAGAAAGAAAGGAAGGAAGGAAGGAAGGAAGGAAGAAAGGAAGAAAGAAGAAAGAAAGCAAAACAAAACAAAATAAAACAAAAACAAAAAACAAGCAAAACAAAAAACGGGAGCAGGGGAGTAGGAAGCAGTTAGCTTTCCAAGGGGGAAAATCATCACCAGGGAGAAAGGTGGTGTGTTTTGAGGGTGTGCTGGGAAGCAGGGACCTGACAGAGTTATCTCTTTGATATTATCTCACAGGAAGTCAGGACTGTCTTTAGCTTCCCCCTTGGGAATTTCTGATTTTTTTGGAGGGGTGGGGTTTGTTGTTGTTTTGTTTTGTTTTGTTTTTCGAGACAGGGTTTCTCTGTGTAGTCCTGGCTGGCTGTCCTGGAACTCACTCTGTAGACCAGGCTGGCCTCAAACTCAGAAATCCTCCTGCCTCTGCCTCCCAAGTACTGGGAATACAGGCGTGTGCCACCACGCCCGGCTTGGAATTTCTGATGTTTAAGACGGCTCAAACCCTATTTAGGAGTAAGAATGATTGTGTTCACAACCCCACTCTTTATCAAGCCCAGGGCCCAACGGTTCAGACAGATAAAACTTTGTTTGGCCAGGGCAGATCTCGCAACCCTTACTGTAGAGAGGGAGATATCCAGGGAACCACTGGTCTATCAGATTCTTTTTTTTTTTTTTTTTTTTTTTTTTTTTTTTTGGTTTTTCCAGACAGGGTTTCTCTGTGTGGTCCTGGCTGTCCTGGAACTCACCCTGTAGACCAGGCTGGCCTTGAACTCAGAAATCTTCCTGCCTCTGCCTCGCAAGTGCTGGGATTACAGGCCTGGGCCACCACGCCGGGCTGGTCTATCAGATTTTTTGGCTGCCCAATCAACCGCGGCTCAGAAAAGAGAAGTGAGTTTCCTCCTTGCTTTAGGTCATGATGGTCTTCAGTTCTCGGATTGTTTCCAGTCTGACTCATGTCTGTGGGTATAAGATGCCGCCTCGCCTCTGGAGGGGCTTTAGAGCTGGCAAGCGCCATCTGCCTTCCCACCTCAGACTCCACACCGGCTCTGGGGTTAGCTGACAGCTAACCTCACTCTCATCAGAAACTGCAACCACAGCCTCCATCACGTGGCCAGGGCTGGGACCCAGTTAGAGCCGGAGAGCCTCGTTCTTCCCCAGAGTCCAGAAACGGAAGGAAAGAATCAGAGCCGGTCAGAAGACAGTGGGGGGTAGGAAAAGGGGGTGGGGAACAGGTTGGTAGAAGGAAGGGACAGGGGGGGGGGAAAGACGGGGCTAAGAGAAGGAAGAGGTGGCATGGCCTGGGCCCACTCTCAATTTGTTCCAGGGTCCCAGCACACTCGGAGAACTGGGTGGGGCATTTTCCACAATAGTCAGGGGGCCTGACAGGCTACCTCCAGTAGTATTTGTGAGCCTTCACCTTTCTGCCCACCTGAGTAGGAGGACACGGGCATCCTCCGTTTGCGCAGTCTAGCTTCCATCCTGAAGCAAATCCTGGCCGATGCTGCCTCTGACATCATTCCCAACCCCCAGCAGCAACAACTGTCTTCCCAGAGTCTGTCTACCTTACCTCCTGGGATCCCCCATTCTGGCAGCAGAGGAAGAGGCCTGGAGGTTCAGGGAGCAAGAGCCCACGCAGACCCTTATTCTAGGATGGGGATCCCCAGAGAGCAACCCAAAACCCAATCATTCACTGTCAGACTTCCAGACGCAGCCCCCTAGGATACCCTGAAATTGCCAGTCAACTTACCCCTCAGGCTGAAGCCAAGGCGTGGGCAGCGGCGGCAGACTTCAGGCCAGGCTCACCGAGCCTAGCGGGGCTCTCCGGCAGCGGGGACTGAGAGAGGAAGTGCGGCCCGGAGGGGTGCGGCTCGACCGCTGATAGCAACAAGGCTGCGGGAACCTCCGCGGCTGGCTCCGAGCTTTCTCAGTGTCGTCCACGCTCCACCTGTTCGTCGCATACAGTGGACAGTGCGGGCTTAACGCCAAGCTGTCAAGGACCAGCGACTGGCCACCGGGCTGATCATCAGGACCACTGGCCACACCCTGCTTTCGGGAGACACGCCCTGCTCCTCTATCGGTGCACTTCCACCCACACTCTCATAGCCAGAGAAGACCCTGGGGGCAGTCAGAGGAAGTCCTAGGGTGCTGGGACCTTGGCTTGGGTGGAAACTGGCACGGGCGTGGGATTCACACCCCATAACACCGACGCCCACCCCTCCTGGTTCTTAACGACGTGTGCCCTCCCCCAGTCATGTGGTTCATCACTATCTGACCCATAATCAAGGGAGAAAAGAGTGTGATAACCCCAGGGAGAAAAGAGGTTCAGTCTAATTCTTTGCCCCAAAGAATGCAGCCCAACCCATCCAGCCATATTTCCATCTAGGGAAGATTCCCTGAGCATCCTGACCCCAGAGATTCCCCCAAGGCTCCAGTATGCATTTATAAGGGCACTTCCAGAAGCAGCCAGCAGGTGGGGATCGGGTGGCCAAAAGGAATGGCTGAAATTGTACAGCCTGGAAACTGCCAGAGAGAACAAGGACCAGCTCGCCTTCTCTCTCTCTTCACCTGAAGACCTCTGTCCTCGCTCCATATCCAAAATTCTGTCGGATTGCTCCAAAGCACTAATTTCTCTCCCCCTGAGAATGTCATCACCCTGCTTCTCCGCTGCCACACTCATAAGTCACACCCCATTCTTCCATCAGCTAAGGTGGTCTGCTAAAAACATAAACCAGGCCGGGCGTGGTGGCGCACACCTGTAATCCTAGCACTTGGGAGGCAGAGGCAGGCAGATTTCTGAGTTCGAGGCCAGCCTGGTCTACAGAGTGAGTTCCAGGGCAGCCAGGGCTACACAGAGACACCCTGTCTCGGAAAAAAAAAAAAAAAACCAAAACCAAACAAACAAAAAAAAAAACAACCCATAAACCAGGGGCCAGCTTTTAGCTTTAATGGTGGACTTAGTGGCATGTGTAAGGCCCTGTGTTTGGCCCCCCCGTATCAGTAATCAAAGAAAAACTAAATAAGAAGATCAATAAATAAATGTCACCCCTCCCCTGCTCCAAGCCACTTTTTCATAGCACTAAGAATAAAATGCAAACTTCCTACAAACAATCTCACGCAGCCCAGAGGCCTGCCCCGGGCACTGCACCTTCTCCGTGCTACACTGCAGACCTGTACAGTCCAGTATGGCAGTCCTTAGCCACGGCAGCTCTTCAGATCTTAGTTTGGTTTACACTTTTATCTGCAGCAAGGACTTGATATATGGAGACCAACTGTGGCAATCCTCCTGCCTCTCTCTCCACAGTGCTAGCGTTACAGCTGTGTGCCTTCAAGGTTGGTCATCTTTCAGAAGAGTCAATTATAAGGCAAAACTCAGCAAATACTAGCTGGCACGGCCCTAGACACTGAATACCCTTCACTTTCCCCAGTATATCCTGTTTTCTCTGTAGTACAAGCGGTCTCACTTGCCAGAAGGAACACACACACACACACACACACACACACACACACGCGCGCGCGCGCGCGCGCGCGCATACACACATGTACACTCATGCACACAGCATCATCATCATCACCACATACACATTGACCTTAGTTCTAGGCGATTTCTACTTGTATTTGTGTTTCTTTGTTGGTTTTGTAGTACTTGAACGTGGGCATGCCAGGCCAACCCCCACCACCGCTTCCTGCTCTATTTTCTCTGTTTAAACACCACTTCCTCTCAGTAGAACGAGACCCTAAACTGGGGGGAGGGGTCCTAGAAATGTGCTCCTATGACACCTGCCTCGCCCCTGGCAGGGGCTGATTTGTACTTTTCCCTGCCTCCTCCCATAAGAACATACTTAGCAATCCATTATTGTTAAAATGTTCTTAGGACTGGAAGGGTAGCTTGATGCCAGAACTTCGGTTTAGCTGTGCAAAGCCAGAGAGGTGATTCCTTGCAGCAGGAACCAAGCCACGTAGACGCATTTACACAATCAACTTCATAAATGTTTAAGTCTATGCTTTAAATCTCTTTGAACAAACTCTGTTTTGTTAAAGCAGGCAATTGCTTCATATTAGCTTGTCCTGAAATTACTTTCTGTGGCGAAGTTAAGGATCCAGCTTCGCCTGAGTGAGGTGAAGTCTCTGAAAAAGAATTCTTGCAGCGACTGAGGGCAGTGGAATGAGATATACAATTTAAAAAATCTTAATGCTGTGGCTTTACGTTTAAGATGGCTCAGCAGGAAAAGCACTGGTCATGCAAGCCTGGTAACCTGAATTTGGTCCTTAGAACCCATGTAAAGGTAAGACAGACTTGACTCCACAGAGTTGTCCTGTGACACACCCACACATGCATCATGCAAATATAAATCCACAGCAAAAATTAACAATAAGTAATAGAAGGGACTGGAGAGATGGCTCAGCGGTTAAGAGCACTGACTGTTGTGAAAGTCCCAAATACAGATCCCAGCAACCACATGGTGGCTCACAACCATTCGTAATGATATCTGACGCCCTCTTCTGGTGTGTCTGAGGACAGCTACAGTGTACTTACATATAACAATAAATAAACCTTTGGGCCTGAGCGAGTGGGGCCGGAGAGAGCAGAGGTCCTGAGTTCAATTCCCAGCAACCACATGATGGCTCACAACCATCTCTACAGCTACAGTGTACTCATGTGCATAAAATAAATAAATAAATCTTAAAAAAAGAAAGTAATAAAAGCAACTGGAGAGATGGCTGAGCAATTAAGAGCTAGCTGCTTGTGGTGGTCTAAACGAGACTGTTCCTACATGAGCTCATGTTTGAATACTCGGTCTCCAGTTAGTGGAACTCTTTGGGAAGGATTAGGAGGCGTGGCCTTGTTGAAGAAGGTGTGTCACTGGGAGTGAGTTTCAAGGTTTTTAATGACTCACTTTATTCCCAGTGCTCATTTATGCCTCCTCCTTGCGGGTCAGGATGTAAACACCTCGCTGTTCCTGCCTCCATGCCTTTGCTGCACCATCGTGGACTATAATTCTCTGAAAATGTAAGCTCAAACTTAACACTTTCTTTCATAAATTGACTTGGTTATGGTGTTTTGTCATAGGAATAGAAAAGCAACTAAGAAACTGATTTTCTAGAGGACTCAGGTTCAGTTCTCGGCTCCTACAGGGAGGCTCACAACCATCTGTAATTCTAGTTCCAGGTTATGATACCCTCTTCTGGCCTCTGCAAGCACCAGGTATGTTCATGATGTGCAGGTAAAACACACACGCACACACACATACATATAGATTTAGATATTGATTGATTTTCTGGGCATGATAGAATGTGCCTTTAATCCCAGTACTTAGGAGGCAGAAACAGCAGACCTCTGAATTCAAGGACAGCCTAGGCTACACAGTGAATTCCAGGCCAGTCAGAGCTACATAGTGAAGCTTCACAACAACAATAACAACATGTATTAAGTAAGCACTCATTGTGTCTGATGCTCCCTCCCTGTGTGACCCCTTTAGAGCAAGCTTATTTCACAGACGATGAGGCTGAAGGTAGGCCAGTGTAGGCACCCCACCCAAGACCACACGGGTGGGAAGTAAGGATTTAAACCTAGAGCCACACCTTCCACACCTTTGACACTCACGCTTTCCAGGAGATGAGCATGCACTTTTGATGTGTCCACAGCTTCCAAGGCATCTCAACAACCAGGAAATACTCAGCACAGTCTTAAATGCCAGCTAGGGCAGAGGGCATCACTGTCCTCTTGAAGTAAAACTGGAGACCATCAAGTGACAATGAAAATTGACCAATAGGGGCTAGAGAGATGGCCTAGCAGCTTAGAGAGGGAACTGCCCTTGCTGAAGGCCCAAGACACGGACACTTCACAATTGCCTGCAACTCTGATCTGATTCCTCCTTCTGGATTCCGTGGGTACCTGCGCTCCAACATGCACTGATTCAAACCAAAGCACAGTCACTGACACATGATTAAAAATAAAAATAAGGCCGGGCGGTGGTGGCACATGCCTTTAATCCCAGCACTTGGGAGGCAGAGGCAGGCAGATTTCTGAGTTTGAGGCCAGCCTGGTCTACAGAGTGAGTTCCAGGACAGCCAGAACTACACAGAGAAACCCTGTCTCAAAAAAACAAAAATAAATAAAATTAATTAATCAATTAATTAAAAAATAAGGGGGATAGAGAGATGGCTCAGTGGTTAGGAGCACTGATTGCTCTTACAGAGGACCCAGGTTTGATTCCCAGCACCCACATGAAAGCTCACAGATGTCGGTTACGCCAATTCAAGGTGATCTGACAGTTTCTGGTCTCTGCAGGCACCAGATGGATATTAATACACACAAAATAAAAACAAATAAAATATACTAAAATAAAAAAAAATTAAAGGAGACAGGTGTGTGTGTGAAGAGATGGCTCAGTGGTTAAGAGCACTGACTGTGCCAGGCAGTGGTGGCGCACGCCTTTAATCCCAGCACTTGGGAGGCAGAGGCAGGTGGATCTTTGAGTTAGAGGCCAGCCTGGTCTACAGAGTGAATTCCAGGACAGCCAGGGCTACACAGAGAAACCCTGTCTTGAAAAACAAAAAAAGAAAGAGGAGGAGGAGGAGGAGGAGGAGGAGGAGGAGGAGGAGGAGGAGCTGGGTGTTATTAATCCCAACCTCGGGAGGCAGAGTCAGGCAGATCTCTGGGAGTTCAAGGCCAGCCTGGTCTACAAAGCCAGTCCTGGACAGCCAGAGCTCTGTTACACAAAGAAACCCTGTCTCAAAAAACCAAAATAAAATAAAATAGCATTAAAACAAAAATAAATCTTTTTAAAAATGAAAATTGAGGGGCTAAAGCAATAGGTTCAGTGGTTTAAAAGTACTGGTTGCTCGGGGCTGGAGAGATGGCTCAGTGGTTAAGAGCACTATTTGCTCTTCCAAAGGTCCTGAGTTCAAATCCCAGTCAACCACTTGGTGGCTCACAACCATCTAGTAATGGGATCTGATGCCCTCTTCTGGTGTGTCTGAAGGCAGCTACAGTGTACTTACATATAATAAATAAAATATATCTTTAAAAAAAAAAGTACTGGTTGCTCTTACAGACAAACCAGGTTCAATTTCTAGCACCCACATGGTGGCTCATAATTCATGGTCACAGAGTTGCATACAGGCACCCATCATAAAACAAATTCTCTCTCTCTCTCTCTCTCTCTCTCTCTCTCTCTCTCTGTTTTCTTTTTTTTTTTTTTGTTTTTGTTTTTGTTTTTGTTTTTGTTTTTGTTTTTGTTTTTGTTTTTCGAGACAGGGTTTCTCTGTAGCCTTGGCTGTCCTGGAACTCACTCTGTAGACCAGGCTGGCCTCGAATTCAGAAATCCGCCTGCCTCTGCCTCCCAAGTGCTGGGATTACAGGCGTGCACCACCACCGCCCGGCTCTCTCTGGTTTTTTAAGACAGGGTTTCTCTGGATAGCTCTGGCTGTCCTAGAACTCACTCTGTAGACCAGGCTAGCCTGGAGCCAAAAAATAAATTCTATTAGATGAAAATGGAAAAACACAAAGCCCAAACAGGGACAGGAGAATTGCTGGGCGTTGAAGGCCAGTTTGGGCCAGAAAGTGAGTTCCAGGCTGACTTGGAGTGCAGTGTGGGACCTGGTCTCAAAGAAAGAAAGAAAAATCTAATTCAGCTTACAGAAAGTCATTGGCAAGGATCTGGGGGATGATAAAAATGTACTGACTATTTCTCTGGAAGATTAAAAATAGATTTAAGATGTGACCCAGAAATTCCAGCCTCAATCATGTACTTGAAAGACGTGAGACAAGACAGCTTAGACCCTGTACAGAAATGCCATAGCAACCGCACTACTCAGAAAAAGAGGAGACTCTCAGGGATGGGAAGAAAATGGCACCCTCACGTTGGAATCTGATTGCAGCAGAGTCAAGAATTATAGATCGATCTGCTGGAGAGATAGTCCAGCAGTTAAGAGCATTTGTTGCTCTTACGGAGGACCCGGGTTTGATTCCCAGCATTTGTATGGTCTCAAACCATCCATAACACCTGTTCCAGGAGACCTGAGGTCTTCTGATCTGTTCATGGTGCACATACATTCAGGCAAAACACACACACACACACACACACACACACACACACATTGAGCTCAAGAAACATTTGCCAAAGAAGGTTGCCAAAATAGAGATTTTGTTTGTTTGTTTTTGAGACAGGATTTCTCAATGTCACCCTGGCTGTTCTGTAACTCCAGGATGGCCTGGAACCCACACATTTCTGCTTGCCTCTGCCTCCAGGGTGCTAGGATTAAAGGCATGTGCTGCTATATTTAGCATGAAACAGTATTTCTCTTATATGGGGATATTTTCAAATGAGAATTTTAAAATAGCAGTGAATCCTGTTTAAGGTCTCTCTCTCTTCCCAGCCATAAACATGGAATTTCTAGGAATTTCACAAGAAATCTCATTTGTAATAGAAGGCATGTCATAACTCCTTTGTGCAACCTTTATGACCCATAATTTTGTCTTAGCAGATTGGAATTTAAGACTCCTCTGTAGTTACTCTGTACTCTTACTTACTGAAAAGGGGAAAGGAAAGCAGGGCATGGTGGTGCATGCCTTGAGCCCTAGCACTTAGGAGGCAGAAGCAGATGGATCTCTGGTCTACAGAAAGAGTTTCAGGACAGCCAGGGAGAGAGAAAAAGAAAGAGAAGGGGGGTGGGGAGAATGAGGATAAAGAAAAGAAATAGGAGCCTGGCGGTGGTGGCGCATGCCTTTAATCCCAGCAACTTGGAAGGCAGAGGCAGGCAGATTTCTGAGTTCGAGGCCAGCCTGGACTACAAAGTGAGTTCCAGGACAGGCTGGTCTACACAGAGAAACCCTGTCTCGAAAAAACAAAAACAAACAAACAAACAAACAACAACAACCAAAAAAAAAAAGAAAAGAAAAGAAATAGGGCTAAGACATCAAAGGGGATTCTTTAGAAACCTGTTAAACAACATCATCCCAAAAACTTCCAAAATCCTACATAGGTGTTACGATATGTAAGGGGGACCTCCTTAGAGATGCCTTGACCCATTCTTTTGGGTGTGCGTAACTCTTCCCAAGAGCACCTCTCTTCCTATTAACAACTGCATTTAAATCCGTGTGCTTAAACATTATTTTAGCCGGTTATAGTAGCATATACCTCTAATTCCAGCATGCGAAGAAGAGGAAATGGATTTCTGTGAGTTCAAGGCCAGCCATGGTGAGTTATAGTCCAGCCAAGACTCCATAGAAGACCCTGGCCCCAAAACAAACAAACACCAAAACCACCACAACAAAGAACTTTAGTGAACTCTAATTCTTGCTTTGTATTCTCTTGTCCTGAAATTATTTTCTGTTATGCAATCAAGGATCCAGCTTCATCTGAGTGGAGGTCTATGAAAGAGAAGTCTTTGGGCTGTTGAGGCTGTAGAGGGGGCTTTCATTCTGCTGCCCTAATGCTGACACAAGCCACCCAAATGTCCACCAGTTGGTGAATGAGTACATAAATGTGATCTATCCACACAACCGACCAATATTTAGCCATTAAAAAAAAGTGAATGAAGTGCCAACACATGTTTTTCAAAATGCAATAAACTTTTAAAACTTAGGCTACTTAAAAAGTGCCAGTCAAAACATCACAGATCACAAAACTCTTGTTTGATTGGTTTTCAGTGCTGGAGACTGAACACAGTGACCCAGGACAGGCAGGGGATCTGCCAGGGAGCCACATCCCTAGGCCAAACTCCTCTGTGATGGCAATCCTGCCCTGGCCCGGTGACTTTGTGAATCACATGCTTTTCACTGCTGAGCTGTGTATCAATTTTATCTTTTCTCTTTTTTTCTAAGCCCCGGGGCTGGAGCGATGACTCAGCAGGGAACAGAGCTGGCTTCCCTTGCAGAGGAACCGGTTTGATCCTTGCACTGTGAGTTAAAGCTCACAACTGTCTGCAACTTTATTTAGCCCTAGAGGACTGGCACTCTCTTTTGGTCTCTGAGGGTACCAGAGCACAAGGCTCAGCATACACATACCAGCAGGCAAAACGCTTATTCACGTAAAAATAAACAATCTTAAAAACCAAAACAGGGAGAGGGAAAAATGAGACAGTGAAGCAAGACTTCCTCAAAGCCCTCCTTGGACTCAGGTTTCAAATGCTTTGTAAGTCTCCAAATAAAGAAAATCCCTCCCTCTTTGTTCCCGCAAGCTGGCTTAGCTCAGTGTTAGAGTTCTTGCTGACATATAGGAAACAGGAGCCAGCGCCCCCACTCTGCAAAACACAAACTTCTCAAGCTGGCTTCGTTCTACACCCTATTATGCCTCATTTCATCTCACCTGTTGTAGCTTTTTGTCAATGTTTCTTTTATTTGAATGTATTTATTTATTGGTTTTATGAGACAGGGTTTCTCTGTATAGCCCTGGCTGCCCTGGACCTCACTCTGTAGACCAGGCTGGCCTAGAACTCAGAAATCCTCCTGTCTCTGCCTCCCAAGTGCTGGGATAAAAGGTGTGTGCCACCACTGCCCAGCCAGATGGAGCTTCTTGAAGCTGAGTGTCTGATACTGACAAAAAGATAAAAAAGAAAAAAAAAAAAAAAAAAAAAAAAAAAAGGAAAGAAGTAAGAAACCAGCTTCCTTAGACTGAATGCTGAACGGGCTTCTGGGAGTGAAGATGGTGAGTGTGGGGGTGGAGGGAAAGGTTTAAAACTACTAGTTCACAGAAAAGGTGCCCTTAAAGGGTCTGTCTTCAAGAGCAAAGATCCCTTCTGGGGAAAGAGAGCAAAGTGTACCCCACTAAGGACGGTGGTGCGCTGGGCCTAGCAGAGTCCTGACTCTCACAGAAAGTGGACTGCTCCCTCCCACACCTCCCTAGGGAGCCTCTGTACACAGAGGCCTGGATGCGTGCCTCTCTCAGGACCTAGAATAGCCCCAGGCAGGCCCCAGGCTAACTTTGAGAGCCCAGTTCCAAGCCCTGACCTCTCTTGGGAGTTTTTAATCACAGTCACTGCCCAGAAATGGACATCTGGCTTTAGCATGAGAAGACCAAGACAGGAAGCCGTTTCTTGGCCTGGGTGACTGCAACAGATCAAATAGGGCAGGAATTAGCAGAGGGAGCAGAAAGGCTGTCACAGGTTGAAGAATGATCCTGGGGCGGAATGACAAAGGACAGGCTCTGGCAGCTGAGTCTGGGCCAAAGGTGCATCAGACTGAAGCAGGAGGTGACTACGACCCAGGAAACTGCCAAGCCAAGGAAGGACCCCAGGGACGCACAAGGCGGGTCGACAGCCCCACCTTACTGCACCCAGCCCCTCAACACTCGCCTGCAGCCCACTTCCTAACCCTGAACCCACCCCCTAGGTCCGCCCACTCAGTACCCTCCCTCACCCCTCCTCCACACCCCCTCCTCTCTTTGCTCCCACTCTCCCATCTTCTCTCCCACCCACCCCCAACCCTTCATCCTGCCTCAGGGACACCCCAACTCTCCTGCCAACCCCTTCCCACCCATTCTAACCTAGACCTTCCGCTACCCTCCAGCATCCCGCCCCTCCCCAGCCTGCACTTGGATTTCTGCTCTAAGAAGTCAAGGTGGTGGCGCACGCCTTTAATCGCAGCACTTGGGAGGCAGAGGCAGGAGGATTTCTGAGTTCGAGGCCAGCCTGGTCTACAGAGTGAGTTCCAGGACAGCCAGGGCTACACAGAGAAACCCTGTCTCGAAAAACAAACAAAAAAACAAAAAACAAAACAAAAAAGAAGTCAAGGTCTTCCTTAGAAAGGTCTGCCTTTGGACCTCTTCCTGCGGCACTCCCCACCTCCCCAAGGAGTCTCAGGGCAGGACCCCAAGGCTGTCAGCCTGGGGCTCCCAGGCTGGTGGGCGCTGGAGTGGGAAGGGGAGAGCATCTCCCTCTGAGGGAAATAGATTCTGTTGTTAGACAATTAGAGGGGAGGCAATGGAAACCTGTCGGTAAATGGCGGCTAGAGCCGAACCCAATGGTCTGGTTAGTTTCCACAGACGGTGAGAGATGCTGAACTTTTGACTTGCCATCCGTTTGCCTGAGAGGGAAATTTTTCTTTTCCAAGCAAGGTCTCTCTAAGTAATTCTAGTTGTCCCAGAGTTTCCTTTTTTAATTTTATTTTTTATTTTTATGTATATGAGTACACTGTAGCTGTACAGATGGTTGTGAACCTTCATGTGGTTGCTGGGAACTGAATTTAGAACCTCTCTCTCTGGTCAACCCTGCTCTCTCTGGCCCAAAGACTTATTTATTTATTATATGTAGCCGGGCAGTGGTGGCACACGCCTGTAATCCCAGCACTTGGGAGGCAGAGGCAGGAGGACTTCTGAGTTTGAGGCCAGCCTGGTCTACAGAGTGAGTTCCAGGACAGCCAGGGCTACACAGAGAAACCCTGTCTCGAAAAACCAAAAATAAATAAATAAATAAATAAATAAAAAATATTTATTATATGTAAGTACACTGTAGCTGTCTTCAGACACATCATGTCAGATCCCATTAAGGATGGTTGTGAGCCACCATGTGGTTGCTGGGATTTGAACTCAAGACCTTCGGAAGAGCAGTCAGTGCTCTTAACCGCTGCGCCATCTCTCCAGGCCGTCCTAGAGTTTCCTATGTAAACCAAGCTGGCCTTGAACTCACAGCGAGTCTCTTGATTCTGCCTCCTGTGCTAACATCAAATGTGTGTATCACCACACCTGACTATCTGAGAACTTTTATGTGGCCCTAGATATTCAGATATATGTATGAAGTAAGTATATAAATGAAACCCTTGCCAATGTCTATCTAATGGTATACCATTTTAATTAATTAATTAATATTTGGTTTTTCAAAACAGGGTTTCTTAGTGTAACCAGCCCTGGCTATCCTGGACTTACTTTGTAGACCAGGCTGGCCTCAAACTCACAGAGATCCAACTGCCTCTGCTTTCCAGGTGCTGGGATCAAAGGCTTGAGCCACCATACCCAGCTTGTATACCACTTACTAGAGATGATAGCTAATCACATACCAAGATGGAAGTAGCTGGATTTTTTTATGCTGCCGGACATGGAACATTCAGGGCTGATTGATATTTTGATATTGTATGATTGTCAAAGCTAAGAACATGGCTTCCCATAAATATAGAGTACAAAATGATAAAAAAAAAAAAAAAAAGATGTTTTAAAGCCATTCCAAGCTGGGCGTGGTGGCGCACGCCTGTAATCCCAGCACTTGGGAGGCAGAGGCAGGCGGATTTCTGAGTTCGAGGCCAGCCTGGTCTACAGAGTGAGTTCCAGGACAGCCAGGGCTATACAGAGAAACCCTGTCTCAAAAAACAAAACAAAAACAAAAACAAAAAACAAAAAACCAAAACAAACAAACAAACAAACAAACAAACAAAAAAAGCCATTCCAGAAAATTGTTGGAAATTCTAATTCCAAGTCAAAGTTCATTTAATGATTTTAAAATGAAACATATAATAAGCAGAGGGCAGGGATGGAGGGGAGTTGGTGAGTGCGCCCTGACGCTCTCAAAATAATGAGGGCTGTGCAGTTCAACTGGTAAGGATTTGCCTAGCATTTATGAAGCCCTGTGTTCAGTCCCCAGCACAGCATAAAACCAGATATGGTGGGACATACATCATCTCAGCTACTCCAAATGGGAGGAAGGAAGTCAGAAACCCCAAGGCCTACTTGGGCTACAGAGTAATTTCAAGGCCTGCCAGGGTTCAGTGAAACTATTGACAAAACGTTGCCAAAGGCCTAGACCTTCATTCTTCATTTCTGTATTAATCAGAGGCCTCTAACTAAACAGAACTGGTCGAGTGAATATATACATATTAAAACAGGACTTATTAGCTTGGTTTATATGGGGTTGTCTAGGTAATTCAACAAAGGCTGCCTTATGCTACAGAGGCCAAGAGTTCTTTTTGTTTGTTTGTTTTTGTTTTGTTTTGTTTTTTGTTTTTTTGGATTTTTTGAGACAGGGTTTCTCTGTGTAGTCCTGGCTGTCCTGGAACTCACTCTGTAGACCAGGCTGGCCTCGAACTCAGAAATCTGCCTGACTCTGCCTCCCAAGTGCTGGGATTACAGGTGTGCGCCACCACGCCCCGGCAAGGCCAAGAGTTCTGCAGTGACATTTCTTAAGTCTGGATGTCTCCGCAGTCCTGATCTGACAGTGTCCGAGGCCTGAAGGACTGGAGAGTAGCTAATTTTCAGCCTCTGTTGGAATCCTAAATAAATTGCTTCTAATTTCTAAAGGAATGCCTCACCTAAGAATTGATGAACTTGCCAGCAAGAGTGAGTATCAGCAGGCAAAAAAAAAAAAAAAAAAAAAAAAAAAAACAAAAGAACAAGAAAACAAAACAAAACAAAAAAATCATCGGTTTCCAGTTTTCTTCTTCTGAGTCCTTTTATCAGGGCTGCAAACAAAAGGTGCCCTGCCCTCATTTAGGATGGGAGCTCCTACTTCAAATAATCAGATCAAGAAAATTCCCTCACAGGGGTGCCCAGCGGTTTGTTGTTTTGGTTGATTCCAGATGCAGTTGACAACCATGATTAGCCATCACAAGTCCACCCCTTGTCAACTGGCTTCTGCAATCTGTCTTCTTGACAGGCCAATGAGGAGCGTTACACGGAGATGTGCTGGGAACTGCTACCCCTGCTTCTTCCCGGACTTTGATGGTAGCACTAATTCCTGAAATTTCTCCTGGAATGCAATATTGTCTCTAGCTCACTATTTTCCCTGCTAGAGGCAGCTCTAATGGCTTCCATTTAGTCTTTTTGGGCACTGTGTCACTACACTGTTAGGGAACCAACCTGGGGATTTTGCCAACTTCTAAGTTTAACTGTCCAAATTATGCATTCTGAAACTGGGGTAATAACCACAGGGTGGGTTCGAGGACCCTCTGGATTCACTGTTAGACTTCAGGCAAAACTCTATTTATCACCTGCCTTCCATAAGGCCTGGTTTTAACCGGGAGGGCTATGAAGTTTCTTGGGGCCTCCTGGAATCAGTACTAATTCAGAACTAGTGTCCAATAGGCTTCAGGAAGTCTAATTGTGTTCTTTTCCTCAATGTACATTTTCCCCTCGTGAAATGTGCACTCCTCTGGGGAAGGATGGAAAATAGGCTAACAGTAAAACTCTTAGGTGATTTATCAAGGACTTTCCTTAAAGACACCTGGCCTTTTCTTTGTTCAGGGACTTCTGGGTCTGCGAGCTGACTCAGATCTGGAAACTGGTTGATGGGCTGGGATTCACTACTGTATGATCCAATTATTTCATGTATTATATTGTATTCTGTTATACAGAGTAGACAGAATCTTAGCAGGCTTGGAACTAGCGATGACTCAGCAGTTAGAGCACCCACTGCTCTTGCAGAGGACCTGGGCTCAGCTCCTAGTACTCACATGGTAGCTCACAGCTGCCTGTGTCTCCAGTCCCAGAGGATCCAATGTCTTCTGTCTTCTATACACACTAGGCATGCCTGTGGTACACATACATCTACGCAGGCAAAACCTTCATGTATGTGAAAGAAAAGAAATTTAAACATATTTTTAATAGATGGACATGGTGGTATATGCCTTTAATTCCAGTACTCTGGAGGCAGAGGCAGGAAGATTTGAGTTTGAGACCAGCCTGGTCTATATAGCTAGTTTCAGGACAGCCTCAGCCTTAAAAAAAAAAAAAAAAAAAAAAAAAAAAAAAAAAAACATCACCAACAACAAAAATCCTTAGAAGGCTTATCTCTTCTGTTCCTAAAAAGACTGTTTGGTTAGCCAGTACCAAAGGGCCGTACTGGCTAGGCCTGCTTTGCCTGTGCCACCCATTACCCTAACTAAGTGCCGCCACTGGCTCTGATGCTACAGTGCCCATTCAAGGCTACTACATTTAATTCAATCATGTGAGCAGCAGCATTTCCAGCCCTAGGGTCTGGCAATGCTGGCACCTTCCTCGCCATCCTAATAGCATCTTCTTACTCCTCCTGGTGGACTGGGGAGGTGGGGACCAACGTGCTGGAAGCTGAGCTTGCACTGTCTGCAGGAATGGTATGGGCTCTTAACTGCTAGACCTTTTCTCCCTCCCGTCTTCTTCGTTCCTTTTGTTTGTTTGTTTGTTTGTTTTGTTTTTGAGACGGTGTCTCAGCCAGCAGATTTTATGGAGAAGGAAGTAGGGAACCAAGGAAATCAGTCATTCTGGTGCTCCGTCTTGTCCCTCTTATTTTCTTGCCTGGTTTGCAGAGTGAGTTCCAGGACAGCAAAGGCTACAGAAAAACCCTGTGTTGAAAAACAAATAAACAAAACAAGACTTTCTTTTTTCTTTCTTTTTTTTTTTTTTTTTTTTTTTTTTTGGTTTTTCGAGACAGGGTTTCTCTGTATAGCCCTGGCTGTCCTGGAACTCACTCTGTAGACCAGGCTGGCCTCGAACTCAGAGATCCGCCTGCCTCTGCCTCCCAAGTGCTGGGATTACAGGCATGCGCCACCACCGCCCAGCTCTTTTTTCTTTTGTTTAATTTTTTTTTTGTTTTTTTGTTTTTTTGGTTTTTTTTGTTTTTGGTTTTTCGAGACAGGGTTTCTCTGTGTAGTCCTGGCTGTCCTGGAACTCACCCTGTAGACCAGGCTGGCCTCAAACTCAGAAATCCACCTGCCTCTGCCTCCCAAGTGCAGAGATTACAGGCGTGCGCCACCACGCCCGACCCTTGTTTAATTTATTATTATTATCATCATCATCGTCATCATGTGTAAGTGCATGAACACACACAAATGATGGGGTGTGGTAGAGAAATTGCATGTTGAGGGTATGTCTGTGGAGGTCAGAGGTTAACTCTGTGGGGTCGGTTCTTTTCTACCCTTATGAGGGTACCTGGGATCAAAAGCACCTTTATCCGCTAAGCCATCTGGTGACTCTGCTATTTTTGAAGTTGTTCTTTTTCATCCACCCTTGTGAGGCCTGTGATGTCTTGTTATCATTCCTTACCCTCTTCCCTCATTTTGTGGATGTTTGGGATCAAGCACTTGCACCAATTTATGTTAGAGTCTGCTGGTATTTACCTGGTATTGTATTCCTCCAGGGCCATCTGGGTAGACGGGGTTAACTCAGAATAAACCAATCATTAGCCTTCACTGTGTGCTAATCTAGTAAGAGCATGCGCTCTTGGGTTCTTTTTATGACTTGGCACACAAATACTTCTTTTTATTTATTTTTTTTAAAGATTTATTTATTTATTTATTTATTTATTTATTTATTATATGTAAGTACACTGTAGCTGTCTTCAGACACTCCAGAAGGGGTGTCAGATCTTGTTATGGATGGTTGTGAGCCACCATGTGGTTGTTGGGATTTGAACTCAGGACCTTTGGAAGAGCAGTTGGTGCTCTTAACCCGCTGAGCTATCTCTCCAGCCCCCAAATACTTCTTTTTAAACATTAATTTTTTATGAGTGTTTTGCCTGTTGCCCAGGGAGGCCAGAAGAGGGTGTTAGATCCCCTCCTGAAACCGGAACTACAGACAGTTTTAAGCCACCATGTAGGTACTGGGAATTGAACCTTTGGAAGAACAGTCAGTGTTCCTAACCAGTAAACCATTTCTCCAGCTGCCTGTCTGGGACTCTTTTTACAGAGTTCAGGAACAGGAAGGGTTTAATTGTTAGGGGCTTAATTTCAAGGTGCTTTTGTTTTTTTTAAAGATGTATTTATTTATTATATGTAAGTACACCATAGCTGTCTTCAGACACACCAGAAGAGGGCATCAGATCTCATTATGGATGGTTGTGAGCCACCATGTGGTTGCTGGGACTTGAACTCAGGACCTTCGGAAGAGCAGTACAATGCTCATAACCGCTGAGCCATCCCACCAGCTCCAATTTCAAGGTCCTTTATCCTTATTGTATATGAACCCCCAAGCAGTTAGATCTGGATTGGCTCCCTACCATCCATACTGAAAAGTATCAGGAATATGTCTGAATAGAAACTATCCGCCAGGCAGTGGTGGCGCACGCCTATAATCCCAGCACTTGGGAGGCAGAGGCAGGTGGATTTCTGAGTTCGAGGCCAGCCTGGTCTACAGAGTGAGTTCCAGAACAGCCAGGACTACACAGAGAAACCTTGTCTCGAAAAACCAAAACCAAAAAAAAAAAAAAAAAAAAAAGAGAGAAAATATGTTCCATTGTTTGGGGTGGAGTACAGCTTGATGCACTGGGTAGAAAACAATAAATATGCTGGGTACCTCATTCAAGGAGGGCTTGTATACAGCTCAGTGAGTACATATTGGGGTTTCATGTCGCTAGCAGGTCGCTAGGTATATTGTTTGGAGTGGGGTGTATATACACAGTGCATGAAGGTGGGGTTCTCAGGCTGCCAAGTGCATTATTAGAATAGGGTGTACACACAGCCAAGGCCAAGCAGAGTCCCAGGAGTCTATTTCCCAGCCTGCCTCACTTCTGTTTCAATCTTTTTTTTTTTTTTTTTTCATCTAGAAAAGGATTTTTCACTTTTAAACTTGCAGTGGTGGCACATGACTTTAATTCCATTACTCAGGAGGCAGAGGCAGGTGGATCTCTGGGAGTTTGAGGCCACCCTGGTCTACAGGGAGAGTTCCAGGACAACCAGAAGTGTGTGTGTGTGTGTGTGTGTGTGTGTGTGTGTGTGCGCGTGAGAGAGAGAGAGAGAGAGAGAGAGAGAGAGAGAGAGAGAGAGAGAGAATACCTGCAGAGGCCAGAGGAGAATATCAGACTCCCTGGAGCAGGAGTTAACAGGCCATTGTGAATCTCCAGAAGGCCAGAAGGTTAGTTTTAGGATCCACACTGGGGTCCTCTGGGAGAGCAGGAAGTTCTCTTAACTGCTGAGTCAGCTCTCCAGCCAACCCCCACACCCATATAATTCTTATTTGGAAAATAATAGTTATAAAATGTTTCTTTAGAAAGTGGCAACACCGGCTGGAGAGATGGCTCAGCGCTTAAGAGCAGCACTGTCTGCTCTTCCAGAGGTTCCGAGTTCAAATCCCAGCAACCACATGGAGGCTCACAACCATCCCGTGGTGTCTGAAGATTAAATCTTTAAAAAAAGAAAGAAAGAAAGAAAGAAAGGAAGGAAGGAAGGAAGGAAGGAAGGAAGGAAGGAAGGAAGAAAGAAAGAAAGAAAGAAAGAAAGAAAGAAAGTGGCAATGTTCTTTTTTTGGTTTTGTTTTGTTTTTCGAGACAGGGTATCTCTGACCCTGGCTATCCTGGAACTCACTCTGTAGACCAGGCTGGCCTCGAACTCAGAAATTCGCCTGCCTCTGTCTGTCTCCCAAGTGCTGGGATTAAAGACGTGTGCCACCACTGCCCAGCTCTTTTTAAGTTTTTAATTGACAGAGTAATTTTAACATATTTCTTGGCTTCTTTCTGTGTGACCTTTCCATACAAAGGTGCTGCTCTGACCAGGGTAAGCGGCATAGCTTCCATGTTGGGCACGACTATTTTGTGTTGGCAGTATTGACTATTCTACTAGCTATTTTGAAATATCTAAATTATTGTCAATCATAGTTACCCTATAAGTGAGTTTTCCTAACCTACTTCACCCCTACAACACCCACTAGTTCTCAACTTTCCTAATCCTGTGACCGCAATGGTTGTCAAGAGCATGGCCGCTGGGCGGTGCTCTTGATACCCATTGCGCTTTAGAAACTCATTTACTGTAGGGGGCGCCGTTCAGTCAGGCCAGTTCCTGTTCACTCCGAGCTAGGGGTGGTGGCGTGAGGTAGAGAAAGGAAGAGGCCTGAAAAAAACACTTCCCCTAAATCACATTTTCACATTTTGTTTTCTTTCCTGAGAGCAAAATCATAGAAGTCACCCCTGAAAAGGAATAGGGCCCCTGATTATCTGGGGCAGGGGAGGAAGGTCAGCAACTGCTGAAAGCCAGCTGGTGCCTGAGTTCTCTCAGCATAACCCTATCGATCCCTGGACTCCGGGGCAGCCCCGGGTCCAAGCCAAGTGTGCCAGGGCAGAAGTCTAAGTCACGGGAGGGGTGGAGGACAAAAGCTAGGACCCTGTTCCAGAGTCACGGGACAGAACCCCACCACTCCATGTTATCTAAGTCAACCCAGGAGCTTCTTGTTCTGATGTCTGTATCGGTTGTGCTAATGAGTCTGTTACTTCTCTACTCTATAACTGAGCACGCTTCCTGGGAAGCCGTGTGGTAAGAAAGACCAGTTTGACTTTTACAAAGGTGAGACACAGAGTGGGACTCAGGACGTGTTCATTTACTCAGGAAGTGTTTGGGATCCGATTTCAGGTGGGAAGGGAGCGCCCCCAGCAGGGCTGTTAGCCTCCTGTGTTCTGTGGAGTCGGCTGAGACAGTCTGCACTTATGGTCGACCTTACTTTATTGTACATCTTTAGACCCAGGCTCTTGTTTTATTATATATTTCCATATTAGAAGACCTGTATCAGGCACCACTAACTTCAACCGAGTAAACAGAGTTTGGGGCTTCCTTGTGCTCCTCTAAATGAACGTGGAGAGGACAGTTTACGGAGAAACAGAATTGTCTTGAGTGCATGAAATCAATCTTTCAGTGAAGCAGCCGCTCAGAGGAATTCAGCACATTACTGGAAACTAAACAATGACCTCACCCTGAGGCCTTGTGGGTTTGCAGCAATAAGAAAAAACAGCCGTGCACCAACTCCATGGCATTAGCCAAGACCCAGAGAGGCAAAGCAGGTGAGATGTGCCCCTGACCTGACCTCTTCAGGCTCTTCAGGCATGAATGTTGCTCAGATACTTTCTCTCTCTCTCTCTCTGTCTCCCAAGTGCTGGGATTAAAGATGTGTGCCACCATGACCCTTTTTTTTTTTTTTTTGGTTTTTCGAGACAGGGTTTCTCTGTGTAGCTCTGGCTGTCCTGGAACTCACTCTGTAGACCAGGCTGGCCTCGAACTCAGAAATCCGCCCGGCCACCATGACTCTTTTTAAGTTTTTAATTGACAGAGTAATTTTAATATATTTCTTGGCTTCTTTCTGTATGACCTTTCCATACAAAGGTGCTGCTCTGGCCGGGCGGTGGTGGCGCACGCCTGTAATCCCAGCACTTGGGAGGCAGAGGCAGGCGGATTTCTGAGTTCAAGGCCAGCCAGGTCTACAGAGTGAGTTCCAGGACAGCCAGGGCTCTATACAGAGAAACACTCAGTAACCGGCATAGCTTCCATGTTGGACACGACTAGTTTATGTTGGCAGTATTGACTATTCTACTAGCTATTTTGAAATATCTAAATTATTTTAAATAATAGTTACCCTATAAGTGAGTCTTGCTAACCTACTTCGCCCCTACAACACCCACTAGTTCTCAACTTTCCTGACCCTGTGACCCTTTAACATGGTTCCTCATGTGATGGTAACCCCCAACCATAGAAGTATTTTTATTGCTACTTCATTAACTGTAATTTTGCTACTGTTATGAATTGTAATGTAAATATGTGTTTCCAGTGGTCTTAGGTAACTGTGCCATTCAACACCCTCTCCCCCAGAGTGGTGGAAACCTACAGGTCAATCTCTCCACTGAAAGCTCCTGCTTTTTTTCTGCCAGGCCTTGAATTTGCTGGCAGGAATATACCTTTGCCTCCTGAGTGCTGGCAATAAAGGTATGTGCTGCCACATTCAGCCACGTCCTGGTTTCTCTAAGCTTCCTGTGCCTTTTCCCTTCTCAAGGTCTTGGCTACTGTGGGGATAGGAGCCATACAGTTCCAGTAAATTGTGTTGCCTGCTTCCAAGAAAAGCCCAGGAGTCAGGCTGATCTAAAAGTCAATTGAAAAAAATTAATCTGTAGTAAAGTGTTGGCTGTAAAAGAGCAGGCCGGCTTCTGAAGGAGATACCTCAGGCTGTTGTTTGGCAAGCTCAGGCTAGAGTACATATTGGTGCTGCTGGCTTATTCATGTAAGATCTGAATTTGGTCTCCAGTAGATGTAGAAGGCCTTCACATGCACACACTCACAGAATAAAACATTTCAAGGAGTCCAGAGTCGTGTGTGGTGGAAGGCTCCTATAATCCTAGCAGTTGGGAGGTGGATATAGAATAAGGCCCCCATCTCAAAAACCAAACCCAAACCCACTCTTTCTCCTCAAAGATGGAAACTATGAAGTCCTGAGTCATGGTATGGTGTCATACTTTGCTACACAGGGTATTTGAAGTCAACCTGGACTATATGAGACTTTGCCTCAAGTAATTAAAAAGGCCGGGGATAGCTCAAGTGGTATTGTGCTTGTCTTGCATACATGAACTATGTTTGATCCCCAGCAAAAGGGGAGGGGGGAAGGGGGAGACAACCCCTTTATTGAATTCCTTAGAGGAGAAATGAGGTTATGACTGAGGGTACCAACTTGTTCTGTGAACTCTACAATTTCAAGGTAAGTGATGTGTCATGCAAGCTGTTCTCTATAGGGACCTGATGCCAGTAACTCCCCCACCCCCACAACCCTGCCTTTTTCTCTTAGACTAGGTCTCTATGTAGCCCTGGCTGTCCTTGGTCTCACTTTGTAGATCATGTTGGCTCCAGACTAACAAAGGTTAACACCTGCCTTTGCCTCCCAAATACTGGGATTAAAGGCACGTACTACTGACAGCTCCCAAGTTTGAATTTCTGTTTTAGAGATAAGGTCTCACCATGGAACTCTGGCTGGCCCAAAGTTTACTATTTGACTGGGCTAGCCTCAGAGGTCTACTGCCTGTGCTGTGCTGGAATTAAAGACATGCACCACTAAGATGAGCCCCTATATTCTTTAGTATCTAGTCTAAGGCTGGAACCAACATTGTTTCTAGCAGCTAGAGAACCTGAAAGAGCCATGGCTCCCAGGCTTTTAAAATTATTTGGGCTGGAGAGATGGCTCAGCAGTTAAGAGCACTGACTACTCTTCCAGAGGTCCTGAGTTCAAACCCCAGCAACCGCATGATGGCTCACATCTATCTGTAATGGGATCTGATACCCTCTTCTGGTGTGTCTGAAGGCAGCAAGTGTACTCATACATTAAAAAAACAAAATTGTTTATCCATGCATGTATTTGTTAGAAGACACCAGGTCCTACTTGCTACAAAATGGCCCAGCCTACCTGGAGCAATATTGCCTCAGCCTTCAGGGTGCTGGGGGTTACAGGTATGTACCACCACCCCAGCTTCAAGAAATCTTATGAACTCTCTAATCTCGTAGCAAAGGTCCTAGATACATTTCCCCACAAGCTGTTTCAGGTTATTTCTTCCTTAATCAAGAGAAACTGGGACCACAAAGTACACTTTTTTTTTTTTTTTTTAAATTCAGTGTCAGGGAATGGAGGACCACAGCCTTGCTTTCATCTCATCCTGACCTTCAACCATAGGTGATTCTGTTTTTGCCTAGAGTACAATAGGTGTCACTGTACTCAACAAAAAAGCATTAATAGCAAACATGTCTTTTCCTTGTTCAAATCCCAATTTTGTATGCAAAGTTCATTGACCCCTATAAGGTTCTTAAATTCCCTGGTCATGGCCATGTGTGTGTGGCACAGGCCTATCAGCACTAAGGAAGGAGATGCAGGTGAATCTGAGTTCATAGGCCACCTTAGTAACTACAGGATAGCTAGGACTACATAGAAAGACCATCTTTAAAAAAAAAAAACCTCCTAGGCAAGATGGCACATTTCTAATACTAATCATTTATCATTTGGCAAGCAAGGTCAAGTGATGTCTTTGAGAGTTTCAGGTATATGATGCACACCAACCAGGGATAGATTAACAAAATAAAATCCATCAAACCACTTGCAGTGGCAGTTTATGTAGAGGCATAAGTAGGGTTAGAAATTTAAAGCAACTAGTCTGGGCTATAATTTGTGGCAAAACTAGAAAGGGATGGGCATCCAATAGAGGGCTGGTGAGATAGCTCAGATTAAGCTGCTTGCCTCAAAGCCTGAACACTTGTTTTGATTCCCAGAATACATGTCACACCCAGTAAATGAGAAAGTCTCCCATCCACCTTTGCATTTATATTCACTAAGGAGCTCACAGAGCAGGCTAGCATTTAAACAATGAGATTGTAATCTCATTTTAATTTCTCCTGGAGACTATCTTAGGACAGTAACTACGAGAGGCACAATAGTGACTGTCTCAAACACTGCTAAAAATTTTTGGGATTGAGGGGATGCAAACCTTCCAATAACAGGTGTTCACTGTAAAGGCTTTTAATGTTCTAATACTTACCACTTCTCCAAGTGTGAAGGGGGTCTTCTTCCTACTCAGAATAATTACCACACAACCAGCATTTAGAAATCCAACCTGCTGGTATCTTACCCAAGCAATAGATATGCAATTTAGTGTAATCTGGAAACCCCAAACCACCAACAATTTTAAAAAAGTACTTTCGTTTTCCTCTTACAGAGAGTTGTCATTAAGCCAAATAGGTTTGCTTTCTCCCAAAAGTGAAGTACAAAGACTATGTAAAGCAAGCCCCACCCGTTCTGTAGCAAGTTGACTTTAAGGCTTTGCAATTAACTTTTAAATAAATAAAATTCCCATCTCATCCAAGGGTAAGTTGAAAATTACGCAAATTTTGGTCAATACCAATCGTAAGTTAAATCATACCCAAAACAATCAGTTAAGAGCCCCACCACCCAAGCCACCACAGAATTTCACAAGTGACACCATATATGCTTACCATGCAACAAAACCTTTATTAACATTTTTAACAGAGGTTCAGCTATTATTGAAACTTGTAATTTCTAAACTTAAATTGGGGCAAATGGCTAGAGTGCAGAGTAATGCCATCACTGCCCACTGGGAATGCAGACTGAATAATTAATAGCCACCCCTCAGACGGAGGACCAGGTGCAGGGTCGACTCTTTCTGGATGTTGTAATCAGAAAGGGTGCGGCCATCTTCCAGCTGCTTGCCTGCAAAGATGAGCCTCTGCTGGTCAGGGGGGATGCCCTCTTTATCCTGGATCTTGGCTTTCACGTTCTCGATGGTGTCACTGGGCTCCACCTCCAGGGTGATGGTCTTGCCGGTCAGGGTCTTCACGAAGATCTGCATGCCACCCCTCAGGCGGAGGACCAGGTGAAGGGTCGACTCTTTCTGGATGTTGTAATCAGAGAGGGTGCGGCCATCTTCCAGCTGCTTGCCTGCAAAGATGAGCCGCTGCTGGTCAGGGGGGATGCCCTCTTTATCCTGGATCTTGGCCTTCACGTTCTCGATGGTGTCACTGGGCTCCACTTCCAGGGTGATGGTCTTGCCGGTCAGGGTCTTCACGAAGATCTGCATGCCACCCCTCAGGCGGAGGACCAGGTGAAGGGTCGACTCTTTCTGGATGTTGTAATCAGAGAGGGTGCGGCCATCTTCCAGCTGCTTGCCTGCAAAGATGAGCCGCTGCTGGTCAGGGGGGATGCCTTCCTTATCCTGGATCTTGGCCTTCACGTTCTCGATGGTGTCACTGGGCTCCACCTCCAGGGTGATGGTCTTGCCGGTCAGGGTCTTCACGAAGATCTGCATGCCACCCCTCAGGCGGAGGACCAGGTGCAGGGTCGACTCTTTCTGGATGTTGTAATCAGAGAGGGTGCGGCCATCTTCCAGCTGCTTGCCTGCAAAGATGAGCCGCTGCTGGTCAGGGGGGATGCCCTCCTTATCCTGGATCTTGGCCTTCACATTCTCGATGGTGTCACTGGGCTCCACCTCCAGGGTGATGGTCTTGCCGGTCAGGGTCTTCACGAAGATCTGCATTTTGACCTTGAATTTAAAAGGTAAAATTTTAAAAGCGTACTAAAACCTTCGATCCCCTACAAAATAGCTCTATTGAAAACTCCTCCCCCTTTTGTCACAACCTAAAATCTGTTTTGTCATGGTTCCAAACTGCTAAAGCATCTCAAAACACGTATACTAGCATCCTGAACATTCATCAACTGCGGGACATCTAAGCGTGCTAACAATAGAGACGATAAATTGAAAAGAGAAAACATCGGAACCAGAAGCTATTAGTAAAGATTCGAATATTAGACCATCCTAAGTCAGAAGTACCTCCTTTCTGCCTTCCCCCACTGAAATAACCACGATGGACTCTCCATCGGTTAAGCGTCCGTTAAGCTCCCTGGCGCGCGCGCCAGGGCCGCCCCCGCTCCGCGCACGCGACCAAGGCCCACTCTTCCCGGAAGGCCCGTTGCCGCGTCACGTCACCTCGCTCTCCCCTCCCCCCACTCCAAGAAAAAAAAAAAGCCCGCTTAGCACCACGTAAGCCCCCTCTCTAATCCTTTCATGATTCAAACGCCGCAGACAAATACCTGCTAACGAATGTGATGAAAGCACAAACCGCCCAGCGCGTCGGAAACACCCTCACGGAAGGACCAGCGAACCGGACAAAGCCTCTCGTCACTGAGCTCTGCAGCCGCGCGAGCCGCTATTTATGCAGCGTCTGTTGCGTGACTGCTCACTCTTACGTAGCTGTAGTCTTCCTGCGCCATCAAAAGTAGTTCCGCGGGCTCCACTGCCCACAGACCAATTAGACGTTTCTGCTGAGTTTCTGATTCCTCAGAACCGAGACAAAGAACACTACCAAACGAGAGCCGCTGTATTCCCGGCGACCTGTCTCCTCTTATACACAAAAAATGAAAAATCATCAAGCGGATGAATCTATGTTAAAGGACCCTCCCTCGAAAGCTCTGGAAACTTCCTTGCGGCGCCAGCGCTGATTGGTGAGGAGACAAAGAAGAGGCCGGCGCTGATTGGTGGGGGTCGCGGGCCGTTCGACTGTTGCTGGGCTCGGTTCTCGGGCAGTTTAACGTCGACGTTGCTAAGTAACCGAGTGCGCAGGTGCCGCCACTGGTCTTGGCGAAATACTGCTGTTTCCTGCTAGAGGTGGGGGAGGGGCGTACCCCCTCCCCGCGTCCCGAACCCCGCGTCCCAAGGTCCCCGTGGTCTTCCCGCACCCCTCGTTCGGCGGGTTTACGCCCCAGGGTGAATTGCGACCCCACAGTGCTCGCACTAGCTGGACACTAGCTTCGCTCTGGCCTCTCCAGTGTGGTCATTGATGCTTCCGCAGCCAATGTTTTTAGCTGCTTTGTCTAGTTGCTAGCCAGCCCCAGGCCCAGATGTGGGTGGGAGTGGGTGGCTGCGGGGCTGGAAGCTGAAGATTTAGCTAAAAACCCAGCCCAGAGCTCCGCCCGACCTGCAGATTCCCTTCCTCCCCAGCAAGGTACAAACAAAGGAAGGAAAGAGGAGAAATGCCTATTAGACACAGTCCCCGGGGTTCACCCACCTCTCCCATTGGGGTGCATATTTGTGCAAAGGAAGGGAAGGTGCCAGTTAATTCTAGAACCTCAGGACTGGTTTCAGAGGTCTTGGGTGTGGTTACTTTTCCCTCTTCGAGATAAACAAGGAAGGAGCCGAGCTGCTCGGATTGCGTTGTCATGCGGAGTCACGAGGATGGTCATGTAAATAACCTTGAAAACTGCTTTGTTCGCACTGGCTACCGGCTTCTGTGCTGTAAGAAGTCTAGAAATGTTAACAAATTAAACTTCACTCCCTTATGGTTCCTAAAGGAAACGTTAGAAACACCTGGTTTGCCTAGCATGAACCAAAAGCTCCAGTTTGATTCCCCAGCCTAAAGTCTGCTTTCTAGAATAAAGAGCAGGTAGAATTTTATTTGAAGTGAATTGAAATTCAGAAAATGTCTCCTTTGCATAGTATTTTATTTTTATTAGGCAGCATGAGTTGGACCTTGTTTCAACAAGCAGAGTATGTCTCTGAGTCAGACATTTTGAGACGCAGATTGAACTAGAATGCAGATCTTATGACTGATGTGATGACTTCACTGGGGTAAGTTCCAGCAATTGCCAGACTGGCTATTGCTTCCAAGTTTTTTTTTTTTTTTGTTTGTTTGTTTTTTGTTTTTTGTTTTTTGTTTTTTGTTTGTTTCTTTGTTTTTGTTTTTTTGTTTTTAAAGTAGGTCATTTGTTGACTTCAACCCAGTAATAATGTTTCAAAAGAATGGCATCTGGACTACTACTGCAGTGGACAAGATTTTTTTTTTCCATAGCATAGTTTTTGTTGTGCTGTGTTATTCCCCAGACCCACCCCATCAAGACTGGGCATCATTATGTAGCCCTAGATGGCCTGGAACGACTATGTAAAACCAAGAGCTCACAGAGATCCTTTTGGGTCTGTCTTCTGAGTGCTGGAATTAAAGACATGGACCATCATGCCCAGCATGATGTAAACAGATTGTTTAAAAGTATTTTATGCCTATGAGTGTTTTCCGCATCTGTATGTCTATATACTGCCTGTGTACCTGGTATCTGAGGAGCTCAGAGGAGGGTATCATACCCTGGAACTATACAGACTGTTGTGAGTTCGCATGTGGGTGCTTGGGAATTGAGCAGTTAGTACCTTAACTGCTCCAGTCCTCTCTAAACAGATTGAAAATATGAATCAAGACAGTGTGAATTTTGAGATTAGAAGTTTAGTGAGTTAGCACTGTGCTCAACAATGTTTCTCCAATGAAAAAGGAACTGGTTTCTCTTTTTGTTCATCTTAAAAAAAAAAAAAAAAAAAAAAGATTGTGTGTCATTTTTAGGCCCTAAAACACACGAGTAGGGGTGTGTGTGTGTAACTGTAGACCAGGCTGGGCTCACATCTCAGAGATCCTCCTGCCTTTGCCTCCGGAGTACAGAAACTAAATGCATGTGAGAAATGTGTTTTGGCTGGTTAGTAGTGACATAGTGACATATGCCTTTAATCCAAAACTAGAGAGGCAGAGGCAGTGGGATCTCTGAGTTCCTAGACAGGGAGCTCAAGGAATACATCCTGCCTCAAAAACAAAAATAGGGAAGGAAAAGGAAAAGACTTATTTATTGAAATAGGGTCTCACATAGTTCAGGCTAGCCTTGAACTCAGTATGTAGCCCAGGATAACCTCACACTCATGATCTTCCTGCCTCTGCCTCCTAAGTGCTGGGATTCCAGGCATGTACCACCATAACTCTACTGGTAGGAAAGAAGATATTCTGAGACACTGTGTCCTTCCATTAGGGCAATCAGACCTTTCACACAGTAGACCCCAAGAAATTAGAATTTACAGAGGGACCTCACACTAAGAGAAGGGAAAGTCTTAAAAGACTGGTTCTTGCCTTAGAGAGATTTCTCTCTTAGGAAGAGACTTCACCCAGGTCTGACACCACCCCGAAGGAGAAACTGGAGTCCAGAGGGTGATGACTGAGGAGACCACACTTCCGTCAGACTGCTTCCTTATGCATATAACTGCCTTGTACTTAAAATATTGTCTTATTTTTAATGTGTGGGTACATGCATATAAACACAGGTGTCTGCAGAGGCCAGAAGAGGGCATTGGATACCCCTGAAGCTGTAGTTCCCCCCTGGAACTGTAGTTCCCCCTAAACCTGTAGTTACTGGTGGTTATGAGCTGCCTGGAGTGGGTGCTGGGAACCAAACTCAGGTTCACTGCAAGAGCGTCAAATGCTCTTAACTGCTGAACCATCGCTTCAGCCCCTCTATTTCCATCTGAACCTCATGTTGGCTCTTTGAAGATAGACTCGAGGGGAAAGCACTGTATGTCTTTATTTGTTCCTCTTTCCAGTGGCACCAAATTGGGTAAATCTCTCTTTTCTGTTTTTCATTATTTTTCTGATTGGCCTGTTGAAGACAGGTGGCCAAGGCTAACGTTGTACGGCTGCCAGGGCCCAAGCTCTGACTAACTTTTCAGGTCCGTGGTGATATTTAAAATATATTAAGGGGCAGGAGAGATATCTCATATCAGGTGGTACCCTCTCTCTGTGTGTGGGCACCTGTCTATGTAGCTATCTGTTTCACAGAGTTAGGAGACAGAATTTATTATGTCAGAAAACTTAAAAGATGTGTAGTTAGTCCCTCATGCCTGTGAACCCCAGCACTCACAGAGCTGGGGCAGAGGGATTGCTAAGAGTTTGAGGGCAGCCTAGACAACACAGTGAGTTCTAGGCTACCCTAAACTACAAAGCATGACCCTGTCGCAAAAAATGAACAAAACAATAAGAAGGTCTAAAGATGAAACTCAGTTGGTACAGTCCTTGCCTAGTAGGCCCAAAAGAATCCTCAGCATATAAAGTGTGCTGAGGTCATCCTCAGCTACGTAGCACAGAGGATCAGAAATCCAAAGTCATCCTGGCTACCTAGTGAGTCTAAGGGCAGACTGGGATACATTAGATTGTCTCAAGAATTTAAGAAGGCAGACATTTTTTTTTATTATTTTGGTGTTTTGGATTTGGTTATTTTCGAGACAGGGTTTCTCTGTATAGCCCTGGCTGTCCTGGAACTCACTCTGTAGACCAGGCTGGCCTCGAACTCAGAAATCTGCCTGCCTCTGCCTCCCAGAGTGCTACGATTACAGGCATGTACCACCACCGCCCAGCGAAGGTAGAAATTTTTTTTTGTTGTTTTGTTTTTTGAGACAGGATTTCTCTGTAGCCCTGGATGTCCTGGAACTCACTCTGTAGACCAGGCTAGCCTCGAACTCAGAAATCCACCTGCCTCTGCCTCCCAAGTGCTGGGATTAAAGGCGTGTGCCACCACGCCCGGCTGAAGGTAGAAATTTTTATATTGAGTACCCAAATGAACATAGAACAAAATTCTATAATATCGGGATTTTATTTTATTTTATTTTTGAGGTCTCACTATATAGCTCTGGCTAGCCTTGAACTCAATATGTTGACAAGCCTGGCCTCGAACTCAGAGATTCACCTTCCACTACTTCCCAAGTCCTAAGATTAAAGCTGTGCACCACCATGGCCCAAGAATGTTAGGAGCTCTTGCTTCTCTTACAGAGAACTAGAATTCAGTTCAATTCCTAACACTTAACATGGTATGACTTATACCTGCCAGTAACTCCAGCTCCAGGGGATCTGTCACCCTCTTCTCACTTCTACAAGCACCCACACATGTGCATAGACAAACACATAAAATGTTAAGATAAACACTTTTTCTTTCAGATGTGGTAAGATACAGTATACATAAAAATGACCATTTTAAGCATATTGTTCTCACAATGTAGTTTCACTATGTTGTCCAGGCAGGCACATAATCCTGGACTCACAGTCCTGCCTCAGCCTCCCCTTACTGCGATTATAGTTCAACTTCATGTCTCCTTTTCTTCCCTCTCCTCTTTATTTTTTGGAAAATATAAAAATTACATTTATTTGTGTATGTGAAGTGGAAACTTAAGGGTTCTTTGGAAAGTCAGTTGTGTTGGATGGTGTTTTGCTGGGGCAAACACATAAAGGAGTTTTTTCCTGAAGTGGACACAGGTGAAAGACTGAGGCAGACTCGTGAAAGAATGTTTAGCTGAAGCAGACACAGGTGAAAGGATGTTCTGCTAAAGCAAGCGTGTGAAGCCAGGTGTGGTGGCACACGCCTGTAGTCCCAGCACTTGGGAGGCAGAGGCAGGCGGATTTCTGAGTTGGAGGCCAGCCTGGTCTACAGAGTGAGTTTCAGGACAGCCAGGACTACACAGAGAAACCCTGTCTCAAAAAAAAAAAAAAAAAAAAAAACCCCCAAAAAAAAAAGCAAGCATGTGAAAGGACACGTGACGAAGGATGCTCTGCTGACAGCACCCATGTATTGGTCCGCCTTACACTGTGTGGTTGAGCTGCATTTGTTGGGACTCCATAGAGAGAAACGCACCAAAAATCTTCTGGTGGTGCGCTGCAGTTTGTCGGACTCAGGGTGGTCGACAGTGATACCAGCAGAGGCAGGTGCGCACACTAAGACAAGACGCGTGCTGAGGCCAGACCCACAGAGGCCATGCCATGTCTGGAGGATATAAATAAGACCCGGCAGACAGTGATGGAGGCTGAGCGAGGCTTGTTAATGAGCTACTGTGTGGGTCTGCTGCTGATCTGTCTTCTCTGGGAGAAAGGCACAGCTGAGAACTTTCCTGGGGTTCCACCCTGGTCCCTCCTACTGACTAGAGCCAAGGCTGGGGCCCGACGGTCTCTGCTAGGCAGTACCGCCTGCTGATTCATGTTTGCTATCCTGACTTTAGTGAACTGGACTGCTGTATCCTTGAAGTGTGTGTGAGTGGATTGAGCTGCTGCTGTGACCTGTGGCCTGAACTGCTGATTTCTAGACAAGGCACACAGGAACTGCTCCAAAGAACCTTTCTAAGCAGGTGCACTTCCTCCGTAGCCTTTCTTTTCCTACCTTTGGTGGGTAGGCTACAGGAGAGGTTAAAATGTTTAAGAACCATCATTAAAAATAGGTTTTAAAAAATTAACGTGCCAGCCTGGCAGTGGTGGCACACACCTGTAATCCCAGCACTCTGGGAGGCAGAGGCAGGCAGATTTCTGAGTTCAAGGCCAGCCTGGTCTACAGAGTGAGTTCCAGGACAGCCAGGGCTATACAGAGAAACCCTGTCTCAAAAAAAAAATTTAATTAATTAATTAATTAATTAATTAATTAACGTGTTGGGCGGTGGTGGCTCATGCCTGTAATCCCAGCACTTGTGAAGCAGAGGCAGAGGCAGGTGGATTTCTGAGTTCGAGGCCAACCTGGTCTACAGAGTGAGTTCCAGGACAAGCAGGGCTACACAAAGAAACCCTGTTTCGAAAAACAAAAACAAACAAAACTTAACGTTACATGTATGTGCCCCAGTGGATGAAGGTCAGGAGCAGCTTGAGGGAGCTGGTCAGTTCTCTGTCTGCTGTGTGGATTCCAGAAATCAGACCCAGATGGCAGAGTTTGGTGGCAGGCGCCTTTACCCGGGGAGCCATCTGGCTGGCCACACTTTTTTTCTTTTAGACATTTGAGTTGTAAATCTTTTGGGGGGGGGTGTTTGTTTTTTGTTTTTTTGAGACAGGGTGTCTCTGTGTAGCCCTGGCTGTTCTGGAACTCACTCTGTAGACCAGGCTGGCCTCGAACTCAGAAATCCACCTTCCTCTGCCTCCCAAGTGCTGGGATTACAGGTGTGTGCCGCCGCCCGGCTCTGAACTTTTCATCTTAAACACTGAAACTGTCTCCAGAAAAACCAACTGTCGCATCCCATGCCCATAGCCCTCATACAGCCCCCACACACAACACCTACACAGTCCCCACACAACCACAAACAGCCCTTACACAGCCCCCACAGTTCTCACTCAGCCCTTACCTAACACCCACGAGTACTATACTTTGATCCCTTTGCACTTAACTAAAATAGAAACAGAAATATCACATTCTATTTTCTTTTTCTTTTCTTTTTTTTTCTTTCTTTCTTTCTTTTTTTTTTTTTTTTTTTTTTTTTTTTTTTTTGGTTTTTCGAGACAGGGTTTCTCTGTGTAGCCCTGGCTGTCCTGGAACTCACTCTGTAGACTAGGCTGGTCTTGAACTCAGAAATCCACCTGCCTCTGCCTCCCAAGTGCTGGGATTACAGGCATGTGCCACCACACCCGGCTCTCTATTTTCTTTTTTAAAAGTACATTTTTTTTTTGTTTGCTTGTTTTGTATTTTGAGACAGAATTTCTCTGTGTACCCCTGAATGTCCTGGAACTCACTCTGTAGACTAGGCTGGCTATGAACTCAGATCTGTGTACTTCTGTCTTCAGAATGCTGGGATTAAAGAAGTATACCACAGTGCCCTGCTGCTATTTCATTTTATGGGTGTGGCTGTTTTGCTTGTGTGTATGTCTGTACACTATGTGGTGTAGTACCAAAGGACAGAAGAGGCCATTGGACCCCCAGCACTGGAAGTACAGACAGTGGGTGAGACACCATGTGGGTGCTAAGAATTGAACCTGGGTCCTTCGGACCAGCAGCTAGTGCTCTTGAACACTGAGCCATCCCTCCAGCTCCTACTTTTTATTTTCATGAATTGACTTTTATTATTAATTATCACTAGCATTGTTTTGATTTTTTTTTTTTTTTGAGACAGGGTTTCTCTGTGTAGCCCTGGCTGTCCTCGAACTCAGAAATCCGCCTGCCTCTGCCTCCCAAGTGCTGGGATTACAGGCGTGTGCCACCACGCCTGGCTCTGTTTTGATTTTTTTTTTAAAGCAATGTTTCTCTGTATAGTCCTAGCTGTCCTGGACCTCACTTTATAGTCCAGGCTGGCCTCAAACTCCCAGAGATCTGCCTGTTTCTGCCTTCTGAGTGCTGGGATTAAAGGGGTGTGTGCCCATACCCCAGTTTTGTTTTGTTTTTTTAAAGATTTATATATTTATTATATGTAAGTACACTGTAGCTGCCTTCAGACATACCAGAAGAGGGCGTCAGATCTCATTCTGGATGGCTGTGAGCCCCCATGTGGGAGCTGGGAATTAAACTCAGGACCTCTGGAAGAGCAGCCATTGCTCTTAACTGGTGAGTCATCTCTCCCACCTCAAGTACAGAACTTTTAAGTCAGATGGTGGTGGCTCATTCCTTTAGGAGGCAGAGGCAGTGGAACTCTTGTGTGTTTGAGACCAATCTGGTTTACACAGAGAGCTATAGGACTAGGACAGACAACCAGAGCTTCATGGGGCCCTGTCTCAAAACAGCAACAAAACAAAACAAAACAAAACAAAACGAAACAAAACAAAACAAAACAAAACAAAACAAACCCCAGGAACCCTGAAGCTGTTAAGTAACTCCCAATTCACTTTCCTTCAACTTCTGGAAACCTATTTATTTTTTTTTTTATTTAATGTATATGAGTATGCTGTAGCTGTCTTCTAGAAGATGGCATCAGATCCCTTTACAGATGGTTGTGAGACACCATGTAGTTGCTGGGAATTGAACTCAGCACCTCTAGAAGAGCAGTTAGTGCTCTTAACCACTGAGCCATCTCTCCAGCCTGTAACCTGACTTTTATATTGCTTCTATGAATTTGAATCCAGGCAGAATTTAGTGTCTTTTCTGGTAGGGAACAGTTTGACTGGCTGCAGAAGTAGATCAGCTTTCCCATTGTTAAATAGGACTCTTCCATTAGAACACAGCCTATGTTAAATAAAAGCTATAATTTGACAAATTCATGCAGATAGAAAACATGAGGCTTAGCCGGGCGTGGTGGCCGGCTGGTCTACAGAGTGAGTTCCAGGACAGCCAGGACTATACAGAGAAACCCTGTCTCGAAAAAATCAAAAAAGAAAAAAAAGAAAGAAAGAAAGAAAAAGAAAACATGAGACTTTAGCTGGGTGGTAGCAGTGTAACCCTTTAGTCCCAGCCCTCCCCTGGGAGGGAGAGGCAGGTGAATGTCTACAGTCAAGGGAGCCTGTGTACACAGTGAGTTCTGGACCAGCCCGCTACATAGAAAAGCTGTCTCAAAAGAGAAACAAAAAGAAATAAAGAAAACATGAGATCCTGTGAGGAATCACAGACTTCAATCTGTGGGTTTGGTTTCAGTTCTGGAGATTGGACTCAGGCCTCAAGTATCGTGAGTGCTAAGTAAGGGCCCTGCCGCTGCTGTGCCCCAGCTCCCCGGCTTTTATTTTTTCTTAAACAGTGTTTTAGTGTGTGTGTGTGTGTGTGTGTGTGTGTGTGTGAGAGAGAGAGAGAGAGAGAGAGAGAGAGAGAGAGAGAGAGAAAGAGAGAGAGAGACAGACAGACAGACAGACACACAGAGACAGAGACAGAGACAAAGATGAAAGACAGACATGAATGTGTGAATGCGGACACACATGCTGTGGATCACATGGGGAGGTCAGAAGACATCGTAGTTCTCTCCTTCCACAGTGAGTTCCAGGCCTTGAAATTGTATGGCAAGCACTTGCCTTCTGCGCCATCTGGCTGGCCCGTTTTTACTTCTTATTTTGAGACAGAATCTCAGGGTCTTACTCTATACCCTAGGCTGGCCTTAAACTTGTGGTCTCTCTGCCTCAGCTTCCCTAGTAACTGGTATGACAGGTCTGTGCCACCATATTTAGGAAGTTTATTCTGTTTCTCTGGTTATAATTTCTTTGTTTTCTATTATATAAATGCAAATTTATAGAGGCAGGTGGATTTCTGAGTTCGAGGCCAGCTGGTCTACAAAGTGAGTTCCAAGACAGCCAGGACTACACAGAGAAACCCTGTCTCAAAAACCAAATCAAAAAAAAAAAAAAAGAATAAATGCAAATTTATTTTGTTTTCTTTTTTTTAAAAAAGATTTATTTATTATATTAAGAACACTGTAGCTGTCTTCAGACACTCCAGAAGAGGGCACCAGATCTCATTACAGATGGTTGTGAGCCACCATGCAGTTGTTGGGGTTTGAACTCAGGACCTTCAGAAGAGCAGTCAGTGCCCTTAACTGCTGAGCCATCTCTCCAGTCCCGGTTTTCTGTTTTCTTGTTTTGTTTTGGTTTTTGGAGACAGGGTTTCTCTGTGTAGTCCTGGCTGTCCTGGAACTCACTCTGTAGACCAGGCTGGCCTCAAACTCAGAAATCCACCTGCCTCTGCCTCCCAAGTGCTGGGATTACATGCGTGTGCCACCATGCCCGGCTTTCTGTTTTCTTTATAAAGTTTTAAAAGGTATTCATCTTTTTGACACAATTTTTTAAATTCCTGGAAAAATTCCCGTGTTCCATGTATAAAAGGAGAAGCATATAGATTTTCACACTGCAAGAAGAGGCCAGTTTTATGAAGGAAAGCAGGTAAAACTAGTGTGGGAATTCTTGTTTGCTGCACTAAAAGTCAGAAAGTAGAATGTTATGTACAAATTTTGAAGAGAAACTATGACAAAATATATATTCCCAAACAAAATCTCATCACATTTTGTGCAAAAGAAAGACAATTTTTTTGTTTTTTGTTTTTTCGAGACAGGGTTTCTCTGTATAGCCCAGGCTGTCCTGGAACTCACTCTGTAGAACAGGCTGGCCTCGAACTCAGAAATCTGCCTGCCTCTGCCTCCCAAGTGCTGGGATTAAAGGATTAAAGAAAGACAATTTTAAAATCAAGAGCTCAAAACATTTATCAGCCATGACCCTAGATAAGGACATTATATAATCAATTGATACTTGTGTCAGAAAACTGATAAGTATGGCACTGTGAGCAAATGACATTGTAATTATCTAAGTGGATAGTTCAGTGACTCAACAGACTCAGTCTTATGCAGGCTCTGTTCTAACAATATCGAAAATTACACATGAGATGAGACCTGCTTCCTAGCAGTGGTGGCACACACCTTTAATTCCAGCATGTGGGAGGCAGAGGCAGGCAGATTTCTGAGTTCAAGGCCAGCCTGGTCTACCAAGTGAGTTCCAGGACAGCCAAGGCTACACAGAGAAACCCTGTCATGAAAAACAAAACAAAACAAAACAAAAAAAAAATGTGTTCCCTATGAAGGTTCTGGAATGAGTTCCATGGCACACTTGTGGGGCTGGGCATGGCTCAGTGGGAACGTAAGAAGAATACACAACGTCTGTGTGTGTGTTATGTGCATATGTGTGTGAGTACCTGTGTGTGCAGAAGCCAGAGGAAAATGCCTGCTGTTCTGCTGAGACAGCCTCTCACTGAACCTGGAGCTGGGCTGCTAGCCAGCGAGTTCCAGAACCCTCCTGTGTTTGTACCCCACCCCCACACTGCACCCCCACTGGGTCACAGGTGTGCACAGCCACACAGCCTTTTATGTGGGTGCTAGGGATTTGAATTTAAGCGAACTTTATCTGACTTTATTAACAAGGACTTAAAGTACGAAGATTGGCAAAATATAGCAGTGGTCTAGAATGGAAGGTTAACACAGACCACAGGTGAGCTGGAGAGATGGCTCAGCAGTTAAGAGCACTGACTGCTCTTCCAAAGGTCCTGAGTTCAAATCCCAGCAACCACATGGAGGCTCACAACCATCTGTAATAAGATCTGATGCCCTCTTCTGGTGTGTCTGAAGACAGCTACAGTGTACTTACATATAATAAATAAAACAAATGAAAATTAAAAATTAAAACATAGAAAAAATAGACCACAGGTGATGGACCCATTGATATTTGACATACCATATGGAATGAGGTGGCTCAGAGATGAAGAGCACTTGTTCTTGCAGAAGACACGGTTTAGTTCCCAGCACCTATATGATAGATCATGACCATCCATACAATATTTAATTCCAGTTCTAGGGTATTTGACACCCTCTTCTCACTTCTGTGGGCACCAGCATGCAAGAAGTGTATATAAGTGCAAGCAAAGCACTCATGCACATAAACCAAAAATAAATATGAGATTGAATAGATAAAAGTATGACAACTGAAATATTTACAAGAAAACATAACCTTCCAGGTAGGCGGAACTCTGTGTAAACTAAAAAATACCATGAAAGAATTCACAAGTTGCACTTCCTCAAAAATAATTTCCACTCATCAAAAGATGGTGTTAAGGATGTGGAAAGACAAGCTGCCTGTGGGGAACTCATCCTCAGCATGGGTGTCTGGCGGAGACAGAGAATTGTGTATCAGACTGTGCTGGATAGGGTTTTTTTTTTTTTTTTTTTTTTTGTCAACAAACTAGAGTCGTCAGGGAGGAGGGAACCTTAGTTGAGAAAATGTCCCCATTAGATTGGTGGGTAGACAAGGGTAGCAGTCCGAATGAGGATGGCCCCCACTTATTTTGAATATGTGGTCCTCGGTTGGTTGTTTGGAAAGGATTGGCTGTGTGGCCGCGCTAGAGGATGTGTGCTACTAGGGCTAGGCACTGAGGTCTCAGAAGCCAGGACAGTCCAGCCTTTCTCTCTGCCTGCCTGCTGCCATGCTCCCTGATGTGAAGGTCATGGACTCTAACTTTCTGCCTCCATAAGCTCCCAGTGGACTAGTATACTTTGCCTTGGTCATTGTGTCTTACCACACCAATAAAAAAGTAACTGAGACACTAAGTCTCTAGGGTATTTTCTGTATCACGGTTGAAGTGAGAGGCCAGCCCATTGTGGAGGGCAGCTCGTGACGCATAGTCCTGGGTTGTATGAAACAGCAACCCAGAGAGTCATTCCTCCACGGTCTCTGCTTCAGCTCCTGATTCCAGCTTCCTGCCTTGGATTCCTTCTCTGACATTCCTCAGTGATGGACCGTGAGCTGTAAGATGAAATAAACATTTTCCACCCCAGGTTTCTTTTGGTCATAGTGTTTATCACAGCAGTAGAAAGCAACCTAAGACATAAACCGCACTTTAAAAAATGGATTGTCGGGATGGAGAGATGGCTCAGTGGTTAAGAGCACTGACTGCTCTTCCAGAGGTCCTGAGTTCAATTCCCAGCAGCCACATGGTGGCTCACAACCATCTGTAATGGGATCCAGTGCCCTCTTCTGGTGTGTCTGAAGACAGCTACAGTGTACTTACATGAAATAAATCTTTTTTTTTTTTTTTAAAAAGGATTGTCTTTTAAAAACAATTTATTTTTAATTATATCTATGGGTCTGTGCATGCATGAATGTAGGTGCCGAAGAAGTTGAGGAGGCATCAGATCCTCAAGTTACAGTTGTGAGCTGCCAAAGATGATATTGGGAGCCCAGCTAGAGTCCTTTACAAAAGCAGTGCCAACTCTTCAGCCCACAAAGAATTCTGAAACAGAAGCTGTCCAGATGTTCAACAAACATATGAAAGGGTAGCATCACTACAGGAAAAAGAAATGAGAAATAGAAAGTGATGTCATCTCACAGCCCCAGCCTGGTGTCACAACATAGTCTTAACCTGTGAACCAGAAATACCATATTGAGTGTTTGAAGAGAAATTGGTCTACAAAAAGACTTGAGTAAAAATGTTAATGTGAATACTAGCTTTATCACATGTGCACAAATTAGAAACAACTCAAGTATTCATTAAGAGAATAAATGTAAGGGTCAGGGGGTAGCCGGCACACAAACATGAAGCCCGAGTTTGGATTCCTAGCACCCATATAAAAGCAGGCACTGGGGTCACAAGTCTGTAACCCCACCACTGTCGGGCTGCAGGGATAGTCATCTCCTTGGGTTCAGTGGCCTTTCCGTGTAGGCAGTGTGAGCTGCCATCTCAGATGAAGGTGGAGAACCATGAAGACACCCACCATTGAACTGACACACACACACACACACACACACACACACACACACACACACGAGAATATACGGTAATATATTCATAGGTTAATTTTCTCCCCCACTGCTGTGCCACAACCAAGAACAACTTGGGAAGGAACAACTCCCAATGCATACTCGTTGAGAGAAGTTGGGGCAGAAACTGACTCAGAAGCCATGAAGGAAGAACATGGCTTACTGGCTTGCTCCCCATGGCTTGCTCAGCCTGCTCTCAGAGTCCAGGACCACCTGCCCAGGGGTGACAGTGTCCACTCCCCCATCAATCCTGAATGGAGGAAACGACCTACAGACTTACCCACTAATCTAATGGAGGCATTTTTTTTTTCAGTTAAGGTTCCCTTTCTGATGACCCTTGCTTGTGTAGCATTGACAAAAGGCAATCCTCACAGATCACACTGACATCAATAAATTTTATTTATATATATATTTCAACGATTTCCAAAATGTTGAACAATATTAGATTTAACAGTATACATGCTATTTTTGAAATGACATTCAAAGATAGGCTAAAGGAGTGTGGTGGATGACACCTGTGATACTAGCACTTGGGAGGTTGAGGCTTGAGATTTGCTACAGGTTTGAAGCCAGCCTTAGCTGCTTAGTGAGTCTAGGGCTAGACTAGGCTAGAGAGTGAAGCCCTGACTCAAGCAGGGCAGCCGAGTAAAGGTGTGGGTCTCCAGAAAGCCTGTTTGAAGAAGAAGAGAACTCATGGTGTAGACTGTCTTCTGCTCTCCATGTGCCTGTGCACTTGCTCCCCTCCTGAACAATGATTTAAAAAAAAATGTAGTGCCGCAGGAGGCAGAGGCAGGCGGATCACCGTGAGCTGAAGATGAGCCTGAGCTACATTAGTTTCAGGCCAGCCAGGGCTACCCCATTAGACCTTGTCTCTAAAGACACAAAACAGGCAAAAGTAATTCACAGTGAGAAAAAGTCAAAACAGTGGTCACTTGGAGATTCTAGTGGGCTAGGATGTGCCACATCTGAATTGGATGCAAATCTGTACATTTAAGATACGGGCCCAAGGGGCTGGAGACATGGCTCAGGGGTTAAGAGCACTGACTGCTCTTCTGAAGGTCCTAAGTTCAAATCCCAGGAACCACATGGTGTCTCAAAACCATCTGTAATGAGATAATACACTTACAAATCAACAAAAACAGAACTAAGTTGAAAATGTAAAATGCAAGCCGGGCGGTGGTGGCGCATGCCTTTAATCCCAGCACTTGGGAGGCAGAGGCAGGCAGATTTCTGAGTTCGAGACCAGCCTGGTCTACAGAGTTGAGTTCCAGGACAGCCAGGGCTACACAGAGAAACCCTGCCTCAAAAAAAAAAAAAAAAAAAAAAAAAAAGTTTGGAGACTCTCTGGGATGCCACAGTGGGTGGTGCTTGTGAGTTTTGTCTTTAAACTTCAATACTGTATTCTGCAAAAAGCATATGAATGGAATATAATCCTGGATCCATTCATTTACTTAAAATTGAAAACAAAATCAGGGACTGGGAATGTGGCTCAGTGCTAGAGTGCTTGCACAAGGCTCTGGGTCCTATTCTCAGATCTGCAAAACCACCAAAAAAACCTGTTGACCATTGATCAAACTGATTCCAGCTGTCAGCCTCAAGTAGCAGATGTCCGATAATTTACATACATTAGCTCATATTAGGTACATGATGGCTTCTGCAAAGCTGGTAGTGTTACCACCTTGGAAACCACTAAGTCACCCAAATGTGTCAGCTCTAATGTGGCCATGAATTTATGAATTTTAAAATAGATTTATTAATTATTATATGTAAGTACACTGTATCTGTCTTCAGACGCACCAGAAGAGGTTGTCAGATCTGATTACGGATGGTTGTGAGACACCATGTGGTTGCTGGGATTTGAACTCAGGACCTACTGAAGAGCAGCCAGTGCTCTTAACCGCTGAGCCATCTCTTCAGCCCATCAATTTATGAATTGAGGCCTGACCCAGGTCCCCAGTTGCGAATGTGTGGTGGGAAAGTCCTGGCGTCAGTGGAGGCCAGAAGCTCCTCCGCTGATCAAACCGGCACTGCTACCTGCAACCGCAGGTGGAGGCGCGGTCTCCTTAGACCCTCAGCCCTCGGCCACACGGCCCAGGGTCTCTCGTTGGGCCCGAGCTCAAGTGTTCCGCAGCGCCGCGCACCACCCCCGGGGCCTTCAGGTTGTCGGAGGCGGGGACGCGCATCGGCCGGCGGGAGCGCGCAGAGCTGAGAGGCCTGTGAGCCCGGCTGAGGGAGACATGCGGCGGACTCGCAGCGCCGTGGCCACCGACCCGCGGGAGCAGCGGCGCTCGGGGTCCTCCGGGGGCCTGAGTGGCGGCGAAAGTCGCGCGTGGCGCTCCCGGAGCAGGACTAGGGCCGGGGCCGGGGCCGGGGGCGGGGCGGCCGGTCCGCAGCCGTCGGCAAAGCCGCGGCCCAAGCCACCGCCGCGGGCCCAGGAGGCGGCCGCCGAGGAGCCGCCGCCGGCGGACACCCCCGCCGCCTCGGTGTCGGCGCTCGACCTGGGGGAGCAGCGGGAGCGCTGGGAGACGTTCCAGAAGCGGCAACGGCTCAGTTTCGAGGGCGCCGCCAAGCTGCTGCTGGACACCTTGTGAGTGTGTCGGGGGCGGCGGGCCGGCACATGCGAGGTGCGCACGGGCGGCGGGACCCGAGGCTGAGTGCGGAGCCGTGGCGGGCTGCTCCGGATGGTGCGGGGCTGAGTGCGCGGGAGGGCCCCTCAGGGTGAAAAAACAAAAACAAACAAACAAACAAACAAACAAACAAAAAAAACCCAGACATCCCACGGTTTCCCAGCTACGAAGACCGTTTTACCTTTGTTTGCACGTGCTTTCGGGGGGTGGGCGGGAGAAAAGATCGAAGTGGAGAATTTAGTGGCCTGAGGAGCGAGGGCCGGTTGTTCGGATCAGTTCCCCGGAGGGGGAGGGTCCGGGGTGCAGTATTGACCTCGGAGGGAAACGCGCGCAAAGCGTCGTCCAGGACCGGCCCTTGCAGGGGGACTGGGGAGCAAGGCTTGATGCTCTCATCCCGGGTCTGGGCTAGCAGGCTTTGCTTCGCGGCTCCTCGGTCTGTGCTTCTGAAGTGCTTCCAGCTTCTTTGATGGCCTAAGGAGCAGATCAGAGTTCCGTTATTGGGGAAAGAGCTGATAACTACTGTGGCCAGATGCTTGCCTGCTCTTTGGCAAATGTGACGTGAACCCCTTCCTCCTTTACCCTTTGTGCTCCGAGAAATACCGAGTACCCTAGTCTTAGCTCAAACTCGGGGATGAATTTAAAAGAACGATAAAAGATGAAGCAAACTAACATTAACCTAACAATTGCTTAACAGTCTGAACTACTTTTCATAACAACAAGATGTTCTTTTGTCTTTGTTCCAGAAGAAGTTCTCTTGGTTTTGGTGCAACCTCTAAGAAACAATATTTATTTAGCTTTCTATGTGTTTCATTTATTCAATTTTATCCTTGGGCTATACATTGGATGCATTAAAACATTAAAACAAAAATCAGTTAAAACTTAAAAAAAAATATAACATGGAGTACCTGTTGTGTACTAGCTACTGGGAGAGCTAAATGATACTATATAAAACTCCATAGAGCTGGGCACAGTAGCACATGCCTATAATCCTAGCATTCAGGAGGCTGAGGTAGACGAGCACAGTGATTTCAAGGGCAGCCTGAACTACAGAGATAGATCTTTTTCTCCAAAGAAAGGGAAAGAAAGGAAAACACAAGCCAGTGAGAAGGTGGTCCACCTGTGTAAACCCAGTTCTCGAAGGTGAGGCAAGAAGATCTGCTAGCTCAAGGTCACCCTTGTGCACACAGTTAATTTGAGGCCAGCTTGGGCTGCTGTTGACACCCTGTTCCAAAAGGAAACAAAAAAGACCCACAAACAGAAAGCAAACATTTGAGGTAATATTTTCCCCTAAAACAAAGTGACAATGTTCTTATAAAAAAAAAAAAGATACTAAAAAGATTGACAGGAAAAGAGGTGCTTCACTCACCAGATTAGCATGCTGTATGTTTTCTTACACTTACTTTATGGCCTACTAAGTTAACTTTTGTCAGAAGAAAATGTATGTTATATATACACTAGCATTTGGTTCAAATATCACATAGGAAAAAATGGAGGACTGTATAGCGAATATGGACTCTCAGTGGGATGATCACGGGGAGGGGGCTCTTATTGTGTTATTAAACTGTTTGGATTTTTTTTTTTTTAACAATAAACATTGTATATGGAAGAAGAAAATGAGATGCTAACTTGGTAGAGAAACCTGGGAGAACTTTCGGTCTTGCCTTTAATCAGATGGCAAGTTGAAGCTGCTGTCTTCTTTGTGGTAGTTATTCAGAAGTCACGGTGAAGCCGGGCGTGGTGGCGCACGCCTGTAATCCCAGCACTTGGGAGGCAGAGGCAGGCGGATTTCTGAGTTCGAGGCCAGCCTGGTCTACAGAGTGAGTTCCAGGACAGCCAGGACTACACAGAGAAACCCTGTCTCAAAAAAGAAAGAAAAAAAGTCATGGTGAAACAGTCTCTTGTTTATTTTTGGCAAGAATAGTTAGTCTTTGGGGCAAGGGGCTTTACGATGTTCACTGAATCTTAATGTTAAGTCATGGGGCTGGCTCTGACTGTATACAGTTGTGTGAAGAGTCAGATACTTGAGAGGCCTGAGGGGAGTGAAGGGAGTTAGAGAAGCCTTTGCTGACCCCTCAGAAGGCAACTGGGCCTCCTGTCTTTCATGGCTACTTGTACCATCTCTATTACAATCAAAACTGAATATTATTTGGTCTGTTTGACTGATGGCTGCTTAAGGCTGCTAAGGTTCCTTCTTGGTCCTTAGCTTGTAATTTTTAAAAAACTAATCAGTTGACATGAAAATGTTGAGGGTGGGGGCAATGAGCCAGGCTTCTCTCCTATCCTGTTTACTAAATTCTAGGAATATTTTATTTTGTAGTCATAAAATTCAAGACAGTTCCTAGTGAAAATACTGAACCTCTTTTTGTTGTTATTGTTCTGTTTTGTTTTTTGTTTTTCTGAGACAGGGTTTCTCTGTATAGCCCTGGCTGTCCTGGAACTCACTCTGTAGACCAGGCTGGCCTCGAACTCAGAAATTTGCCTGCCTCTGCCTCCCAAGTGCTGGGATTAAAGGTGTGCGCCACCACTGCCTGGCACTGAACCTCTTATGAGATGTACCTGGTTGTTTTGTCAAAAGAAAGAACCTGGCTTTATTTTTATTTATTTATTTATTTTTTTTTTGGTTTTTTGAGACAGGGTTTCTCTGTGTAGTCCTGGCTGTCCTGGAGCTCACTCTATAGACCAGGCTGGCCTCGAACTCAGAAATCCGCCTGCCTCTGCCTCCCAAGTACTGGGATTACAGGCGTGCGCCACCACGCCCGGCTTGAACCTGGCTTTATTTTAAAAACAAAAAGACAGCATGAAGGAGGCAGGCCGTAAGGCCCTGCTTGTCTGTCAGAAGTTTCATGCTCTAGTTCTTATCTCACTCAGCGAGTACCAGGGCCTGGTGAAGCACACGGGAGGCTGCCACTGTGGAGCAGTTCGCTTTGAAGTCTGGGCTTCAGCAGACTTGCACATCTTTGACTGCAAGTGAGTATTTTATCTTCCCAGATTGGCTTAGAAGATTTGTAGAGCAAAAAAGGCTGTGTTTCAGGGCCATGTGGGGAGTCGGGGTCTAGAGGAAACAGTGTCGGCCGGGAGCTGATAACTGCTCCGTCAGGGCCTGAGGATACAGAGGTTCCTTGTTCTGTCCTTTGCCTTGTGCACAACTTGGAATTTTCAGTGGTAACTTAATGTTATATGTTATTCATTTAGTGTGTGTGGAGATCAGAGGACGACTTGTGGGATGGAGTCTGGTCTCTCCTTGTCCTAGGGTCATCAGTCAGGCTGGTGGCAGGTACTTTTACCCGCCAAGTCACCTGATTGGTCTGATAAATTTGTTTTAAAGTGGGGGAAAGCTAAACATCCTGAGTTAGTCAGAGTAATACCCACAGTTTGTATGATCAGGAGCCTGTGTGTGTGTGTGTGTGTGTGTGTGTGTGTACCACAAAGTTACACAGCAACAGAGTTCAGGTGACAGAAAGCAGGAATTCTAGGGTTGTGGCTTATAGGCTCCTGCTTCTAACTGATCCCACTGATTTAGGGGTGATTAGAAGAGGTGGATCAGGCTGGCCGTTATTCCCTGTTGGGTTGCTGGGAATCCCACCTTGAGCAGACTACTTAGGAGTCTATCAGTGAAGCGAAATAGAAGTAATCGGGTGGAGAGTATGTACACCTGGGACTTCCAGTGGAGAGTATGCACACCTGGGAGCTTTTCTTGAACTGCTTCTTTCTGTTCTTGGCATGGGTCCCATGGTACCACCCCGAAAAGTGGAAGGCTTGCTTCTTCTTTACTTTATATATGAGTGTACTGTAGCCACTTCACACACACCAGAAGAGGGCATGAAATCCCATTGCAGATGGCTGTGAGCCACCATGTGGTTGCCAGGAATTGAACTCAGGACCTCTGGAAGAGCAGTTGGTGCTCTTAACCGCTGAGCCATCTTTCCAGCCCTCTAAGGCCTGCTTCTTAACATCTTCCCTGGCATTGTAATAGAGCAGGAACAGGCTTTGCCTTCTGGACTGGCTATGGGCATGTACTTAATTACTCAAGAGGGTCCAGTCCTTTTTCCTCTAATTGTACCTAAATCCTATATAAATAATAAATACTGTAAATATTATTTATTATATAAGTAATAAATACTACTCAAGTGTAGAACTGGCTAGGCCTCTAATGAAGTCCAGATTTCGAAAGATGCATTATGGCATAATTTCTTGGAGAATCCTATAGTAAGTCAGAATACTTTAAAGTGTAAGTTAGGGCTGGAGGTAGAGCCTTTGCCTCATATGTACAAAGCTGGGTCTGATCCCCACTACTGCATAAACTTGGTCTGTAACCCCAGGGTGAGGTGGAGACAGGAGGATCAGAAGTTCAGGGTTGTGTCCTGAGCCAGTGTTTGTGACCAGCTTGTGTACATGAGTCTCTTTTCTCAAAACAAGCAAGCAAAGACGTTCAAGGCCATCTTCAACTCTATAGTAAGTGGAAGCCAGCCTGGAGATACATGAGACCCTGTCTCAAAAAATAAAATGTTAAAATTTTAGCACGACCTCTCTATTTCAAAGAACAGAATAAAGTTAAAAAATTTAAAAACTCACTTATGCATGTGGATGTTGTACACACATGTATATCTGCACCACATACCCCCAGAATTCAGAAGAGGGTGTTTGATACCCTGGAACTGTGAGCTACCAGGTGGATACTGGGAATTGAACCAGAGTCTATTACTACGACTCTTAACTACTGCTCTTAACTGCAGAGCCATCTCTAGTCCCAAAGTTAAATTTCTTTAAAAAAGGTGGAGGTGCACTTTCGTGGTAGAATGCCTGCTTGGTGTGCATGACACCCTGGGTTCAGTATCCCTAGGGCAGAGAAATAAAAACAGGCAAAAATAGTAGGGTTGAAAAACAGGTATTGACTCAGTTTCCAGTTTGGTATTTCTGGGTAAAATGCTTGGAGCTTGATTTTCTTATGTGGAACTAGAGGAATCCCAAGGTTCTTTTCTCAGTTCTGATGTGCCCTTCTAAAAAGGCACAAGGGTATAGAACTGTCTGAAATTCATTTTCTGAGTGTCTTTTAAGTCTACTGTTTCTCTTCAGGGTTGGGAGGGGGGCAGCAGAAATGAGGTCCAGGATTGCTGAATGCTGTGTGGTCTTTCCTGCTGGCTCTCACCAGTAGGCTTCACTGCCATGAAGAGCTGAGGCTCCAGGTGGCCTGTCCAGCCGCCTAAGTCCTCTTCCCTGGATGGTGCTGAGAAGGGTGTCCCGCTTGAGGTCAGCTGGTTCTGCAGGCATTGGGCTGGGCTGCTTGGCATGTGGGTGATGCAGATGACCGACGGCTCACAGCCCGGCCCTTGCTCTCTCCGTAGCTGTAGCATCTGCAAGAAGAAGCAGAATAGACACTTCATTGTTCCAGCCTCTCGCTTCAAACTCCTGAAGGTTAGTACCACAAGCCCCTGCCGCGTCTTTTAAGCCTGCTATCTGTAAAATGTGGGGGACAGAGAGCTCAGCAGAACATTTTAAGGGCTTTGAGATCCTTTTTCTTAGATGGGGCCTTGGTGTGTAGCCTAGGCTAAGCCTCAAACTTACCTAAGCCTCCGAGTGCTGGGGTCACAGAGCTGTGCCACTACTCCTGCTTGATTATTTTTCACAGTCTTTTAAGCGTTGGCGATGGAACTTGGGGCCTGAACACTGTTGCCCGTAGCTTTGCTACACTTGAGCCCTTTCTCTAGCCCACAGGTGTACTTTAACTGACTTCGTTGTTTCTCTTTTAAACTTTTTCATTTATATTTTTTACTTATTAGTGGGTAGGCCCGAAATTAAAAATAAATCTAAAAACAAAACAAAGCAAACAAAAAAACATTTTTAGGGGCTGGAGAGAAAGTTAAAGGCACTGGCTGCTCCTCTGGAAAACCGGGTGCTGTAGTCCAAAGGTCTGACACTCTTTTCTTACCTTCATGGAACCAGACAAATACTGGGTGCATATACATACATGTAGTCAAAACACCCAAAGACATAAAATGTAATAGATAAATTTAAAAAATTATTTAAATATATGGAGCTGGAGAGATGGCTCAGTGGTTAAGAACACTGGGTGCTCTTCAAGAGGACCCAGGTTCAATTCCCAGCACCCACATGGCAGCTCACAACTGTATCTCCAGTTGCAGACCTGACACCCTTTTACAGGCATACATGTAGGCCAAACACCAATGCACATAGAATAAAAATAAATTTAAAAAACACTCAAAAATGTTAAATTTACTTTTTTATGTGTCTGTGAGTCTGGTGTGCATGTGCATGTATATGTCTACATGGTTGTATATGCACATATGCAGAAACCCACAAAAACAAACAACAACAACAAAAGTATGGGGCTTTTCTACACCCTCCCTTGTCCCCAAATGATGACACGGCGTCATTTGCTCCTTGCACTGTAGCTGGGCAGACACTCATCTTTTCTAACCTGGCTATGCTGTCTGACCTACTTTCCAGTCACAGAGCCCATTACCTGCCACCCTGGCCTGGGCCATGGCCTCCCCCTCCTCCCGTGTCCTCACAGCTCCCCCACACCACCTGAGACCCCCAGGCCTCTGAAAGAACAAGAAGGACTTTTAACCATGGAGCCACCTCGCCAGCCTCTGTTGTCACGATTACTGTGACACACACACACTCTCTCTCTCTCTCTTTTTTTTGTTTGTTTTTCGAGACAGGGTTTCTCTGTGTAGTCCTGGCTGTCCTGGAACTCACTCTGTAGACCAGGCTGGCCTCGAACTCAGAAATCCGCCTGCCTCTGCCTCCCAAGTGCTGGGATTACAGGTGTGCGCCACCACCGCCCGGCTTACTGTGACTCTCTTTTGTGGCAGGGTCTCATGCAGCCCAAGCTGGCCTTGAGCTAGCTTGGGTTGATGTTGAATCTCAGATCCTCCTGTCTCCACCTCCCTAGTGCTAACATTACAGGCATTCAACACACTCCCACTGGCCAAATGTATTTTTCTATCTGCTCTTCAATGCCATGTTAAACCACCATTGTGATTTTTAAAAATCATTTTCATTTCATGTGCATTGGTGTTTTGCCTGCATGTATGTCTACTGTATGAGGGTGTCCAATCCTCTGGAACTGGAACCACAAACAACCATGAGCTGAGCTGCCCTGTGGGTGCCAGGTCCTCTGGAAAAACAGCCAACGTTCCCAAACACTGAGCCATCCCTCCAGCCTCCACAGTTTGTGATTTAAAAAAAATTATATTGTTGTGTATATATGCATTGTTATTAAGCACATCTGCATGCCAGTGCCCACAGAGGCCAGAGAGGTGGTTAGGCCAGCCATTCTTTCCCCACCCCCCACTAATTCCAGCCCTGCTCACTCCACCCTATTTACTATATATAAGTATATAAGTATAATGTAGCTGTCTTCAGACACTGCAGAAGAGGGCATCAGCTCTCTTTACAGATGGTTGTGAGCCACCATATGGTTGCTGGGATTTGAACTCATGACTTCTGGAAGAGTAGTCAGTACTCTTAACCGCTGAGCCATCTCTCCAGCCTCACCTGTCACTCTTATGTATGTGCATGTGCACATGCGCGTGTGAGTGCAGGTGCCTGTGAGGGCATTGGCTTGCTGTGGAGAAGGAGTAACAGGCAGTTCTAAGCTGCCTGAAGTTGGTTCTGAGAGCAGAGCTCTCAGGTCTTCTACAATAGCAGTATGTGCTCTAACTGCTAAGCCATCTTTCCAGCCTCACATTTGTGATTTTTTTTTTTTGTTTGTTTGTTTTTTGTTTTTTGAGACAGGGTTTTTCTGTATAGCCCTGGCTGTCCTGGAACTCACTCTGTAGACCAGGCTGGCCTTGAACTCAGAAATCCGCTTGCCTCTGCCTCCCAAGTGCTGGGATTAAAGGCATGCGCTACCACCACCTGGCTGTTTGTGACTTTTGTTTTATCCTTTTTCACCAAGTAGAAATATCTTGTGGGGCTGGAGAGATGGCTCAGCAGTTAAGAGCACCGACTGCTCTTCCGAAGGTCCTGAGTTCAAATCCCAGCAATCACATGGTGGCTCACAACCATCTGTAACAAGATCAGACTCCCTCTTCTGGAGTGTCTGAAGACAGCTACAGTGTACTTAAATAATAATTTTTTTTTTTTTAAAGCACCAATTGTGGGGCTGGCAAAATGGCTCAGTGGTTGGGAGCACTGGGTGCTCCTCCAGAGGAGCTGGGTTCAATTCCCAGCACCCACATGGCAGCTCACAACTGTCTGCAACTTTAGTTCCAGGGGATCTTACCCCCTCACACAGAGGCAAAATACCAATCCACATATAGTTAAATAAATTATTTTAAAAATTTCCTCAGGACTTAAGTAACACTACAATGGTCTGGGCCCTCCCACATTAAAAAAAGAAAGAAAACTAACCCTTTGCCTATGACTTGTAGCAAAGAGATTTTTCCTAGTTTATCCTTAATAACTCCCGTATAGTTAATAGTGCCCTTAAGATCTTGGCCTCTGTTTTCTTTGGATATAACCAGTCCCTCAGATCTTTACGGATCTTCTGTTTGACATCAGTGAAGGCCTGCGGATGGTTTGTTCACTGTGCAGTTGGCATAAGAGATCCACAGATTAACACGCTCCAGTGTGAACTGTGTCTGGGGAGTACGGATGGATCCCTGACTCTGAGAGGCTTTCGGTCTTTTCTAGGAATCAGGAGCTGTCCCCATAACCCAGAGAACGGTACAAAAGGCACCCCCACTAATCTTTCAAAAGATCAACTTCTAATAACATTAAATGATCAATTTGTCTATTTGTCCCTGTTCTCCCAGGGTGCTGAGAGCATAACCACGTACACATTTAACACCCACAAAGCCCAGCACACCTTCTGTAAGCGATGTGGTGTCCAGAGCTTCTATACTCCACGCTCCAACCCCGGGGGCTTTGGTGAGTGAAGGGATTGTCTGTGGGCTTGGGACCCTGAGGTGCCTAGAGTGCTTGTGGTTGGACAGATGGGTCCTGGCGTGTGTCAGAAGAACAAGGTTCCTCCAGTGAGCTCTGGTCCAGTGTCTTGGGCTATAGTAAAGTTTCCCATCTATAGATGGTTTTTAATCAATGGTATTGTTGGGCTGTGGGGAGACCTGCAACATGTAGAGCCGATCAGTGGGAAGGGGTGGAGAGAGGCTGGGGGTTAAGATCACGAGCTGTTCTGTGCTTCCAGAGGACCAAATTATTTATTTCTCTTATGTATATGAGTACACTGTCACTGTCTTCAGACACACCTTCAGAGGGCAGATCCCATTGCAGATGGTTGTGAGCCACCATGGGGTTGCTGGGAATTGAACTCGGGACCTCTGGAAGAGCAATCAGTGCTCTTAACCACTGAGCCATCTCTCCAGCTCCAATTCCCAATTTCTATCTGTAACTTCAGTCTTGAGAATCTGACACTCTCCTCTTGTCTCTTTGGGCACTGCATGCATGTGGTACACAAAATCTGTAAGTTAAACACCTAGGCACATAAAATAAATACATGAATAAAAACAAAAACAAAAACAAGATGGGTAGGAAATGTGGCTTGTGGCTTCGGGAGAGGCCACTGAACAATGACAGGGTAGAGGGAGGGAAGAGGCCAGAATGGTGGCTGTTGTTGATATTTTAAAACAAAAGTAATGGCTATTGCTGTCGCTCAGTGGTAGAGTGAACACTTGTCTGGCATGCATGATCCTCACCCTGTCCCTAAATAGATAAAGTTTAGTTTGTTCTAGGAAAAAAAAAAAGTCTTCTACTGCACTGAATGATGCTTGATTTCATGTCACAGTTAAATAAAAGGATGGAGAGGAAGAGCCAAGTGTGGATGTGGTGGCAAATATCTTTGATCCTAGCACTTGGGAGGTAGAGGCAGGTGCATTTCTTTGAGTTCTCAGCCAGCCTGATCTACAGAGTGAGTTTCAGAACAGCCAGGGCCACATAGAAGGACTCTATCCAGAAAAAAAGCAGCAAGAAAAGAAGGTGTACTGTTGCCTAAGCCCAGCACTTGAGAGGTAAAGGCAGAGTGATCAGATGTTCAAGGCCAACTTCAGCTATGTAGCTACTTTGTAGTTAGCCTAGGCTAGACAGACAGACAGACAGACAGACAGACAGACAGACACACACACACACACACACACACACACACACACACACACACACGTCTCAAAAATAAAGATATGGGGGAGCTGGAAAGTCAGCTCAGTGATTCTCTGGGTGATCTTGCAGAGGATCTGGTTTGGTTTCCAGCACCAAAAGGTGGCTCATAACCATCTGTAATCTCGGGGTCCAGTGCCCTTTAGTGATCTCTTCAGGCACCCAGTGTGCATGTATGCATACACATGGTACACAGACAGGTAAGCAGGCAAAGCACCATAGATAGAAAATAAGTATATTTATTTAAAAAGAAGCAAGAGGAGCCTCTAGGGCCCTCTTCAGGTCCTGCTTGACCTGGAAATGGGGTGGATACAACCTGCCCTTAGGGTAAATGGAGACTGACTGTCCCTGTGTAATAGCCCCACATGAAGCTGTCGGTGCAGAGTGACTATGCAGAGAGGAGAAGGCATGACATGATCTTGGCTACTGTTTTCCTTTTTTTTTTTTTTCCCCCGAGACAGGGTTTCTATGTGTAGTTCGGGCTGTCCTGGAACTCACTCTGTAGACCAGGCTAGCCTCGAACTCAGGAATCCACCTGCCTCTGGCTCCCAAGTGCTGGGATTAAAGGTGTGCACTACCACACCTGGCGGCTGCTGTTTTCTTTCTTTCTTTCCTTTTTTTTTTTTTTTTTTTTTTTTGGTTTTTCGAGACAGGGTTTCTCTGTGTAGTCCTGGCTGTCCTGGAACTCTGTAGACCAGGCTGGCTTCGAACTCAAGAAATTCGCCTGCCTCTGGCTCCCAAGTGCTGGGATTACAGACGTGTGTCACCATGCCTGGCGGCTGCTGCTTTTTTTTTTTTTCCGAGACAGGGTTTCTCTGTATAGTCCTGGCTGTCCTGGAACTCACTCTGTAGACCAGGCTGGCCTCAAACTCAGAAATCCACCTGCCTCTGCCTCCCAAGTGCTGGGATTACAGGCGTGCGCCACCACGCCCGGCAGGCTGCAGTTTTCTTAATGATCAATTTGTCTGTTTGTCCCTGTTCTCCCAGGGTCACCTTACCCCATGTCTTCAGCTACTGCTGCTGGTTTCTGGTCCACCAAGTCCTGGTATCTTGGAACAAGAAAGGGGTTTTTTATTTATTTGTTGGTTTGTTTTGTTATATAGTTATAAAGTCCTGTATAAATTGGGACGTATTTAATTCTTTATCTAAACCCTGGAATAGTCTGAGAATTTTTCAAGCTGCCACTCAAAAGAGATTGTTCCGGGCCTGCACAGGACCAGAAGCCAGAAGCCTGAAGGTGTTCCGACTAGAGCAGTGTTAGTAGTCGGCAGGCCACACGTCATCCTCAGGAGCTGCGGCTCAGATAGCTCACGTGTGGGATAATGGTGCTTGCAGGTGAGGCCTTACCCGCACCTGGAACCCCTCTCTCTCTTCCGCTTGCCTGTAGGAATCGCACCTCACTGCCTGGATGAAGGCACCGTGCGGAGTGTGGTCACTGAGGAATTCAATGGCAGTGACTGGGAGCGGGCCATGAAGGAGCACAAGACCATCAAGAACATGTCTAAGGAGTGAGCAGGGCAGCAGCCCCGCAGGCTGCATGGGTTGTCGCCGTCCAGGCCTGGCTGCCATCTCCACTCCCCGTGTCCCTGCTGTTCGCTCCAGCCACCATTTCTTTAGGCAGCTCTGTCCTTAACCCAGGTTTCATGTGAGACACTTGACGACCTCCCTTCCCACCAACTTTTGTGTGATCTTTTAGAAAATAAATATTTCTGACATTAATGCTATTACTATCACATATTTCTTTGAACTTTGACTTTTGCTTCTGAGGCTTATCACTTCAGATCAGATTAACATAGCCGGCACTATTAAGATGCCTGCAGCCACACTGAGAAGAGACACGACTCAAAATGGCAGTTATAGCCAGAAGACTGAATGACTCCAGTTGTTGTGAGTTGTGAGCACCCTAGGTGCTCAGGGTGCACACAGCTAGTTCAGGAGGGCAGGGGAGCCTGTGACAGGAGTCACTCCGGACATGTGGTTTTAGTTTATTCCTTATCTACTCATGTATTTGATTATTTTTGTCACAGTGGACTCTTTGTTGGCAGTCTTTTTCTTCTTCCTCTCCCCCCACCCCCAGTAGTTTCATCATGTACCCCAGGCTGGTCTGTGTTTGCAAACCCTAGCCTCCGGCATGCTAGGCTATTACGCATGCACTACTGTACCTACCCATTTTTTTTTTTAAGATTTATTTATTATTATATGTAAATACATTGTAGCTGTCTTCAGATACTCCAGAAGAGGGTGTCAGATCTTGTTGTAGATGGTTGTGAGCCACCATGTGGTTGCTGGGATTTGAACTCAGGACCTTTGGAAGAGCAGTCAGAGCTCTTAACTGCTGAGCCATCTCTCCAGCCCCCATGTTTTTTTAAAATAAGGTAAAACAGCTTCTTTGTTTATTTTGATTTTCTGTTGTCAAGTTCTGTGGTTAGAAGCTAGGACCACATGCATGCAGCCTTAGCCACGTCTGTTCTCTCTCTGTGGAAACACAAAATGTTGCATCTTAACCCCCATGGGGAACATAGTTTATACATATGAACACACACCACACAAATATACATCCTCAAAAATGAAAAAGGACAATTTGGTTACTCACCAGCTGAGGTTTTAGTACCAGAAGGCTGGCTCTTATTATAAAGGTAATTGAGAAACTGAAAACAGCTTTAAATAAGACAAAGCCAGGCCATTATACAAAAATGGTAATACTCATTTATTGAATACTTAGTAGTTTCCAGGAACTATTTAATGTAGTTGAATGAATAACTCAGTGTTTTCTTTTTAAAATTAGGAAAGTGTTTTAGTTTCACTACAACATTTAGTGAAATGCTACACATACAGCTGGGTATCGTGGCTCATGCTTTTAATCCCAGCATTGGGGAGGCAGAGGCAGGTAGATCTCTGAGTTTGAGCCCAGCCTGGTCTATAGAGGTAGTTCTAGGACAGCCAGGGCTTCACAGAGAAACCCTGTCTTCAAAGGGGGGAAAATCATTAGTGTGTGTCCCTGTATGCTATAGCCTGCCTTAACAAATGTTTATTAAGTACTTGGGTATGTTCAATACTTCACAGAGAGGTTTGGGGGAAGGAAGCCACATGATGGAAATATGAAGGAACAGAGAGAGACACGGAGCCAATGAGAAGACTGCAGGGGAAGAGTCCCTAAAAGAGGTCACCTCAGAAAATGTGGTAACTTACAACTCAGCTGCTGAAAGCATGACAACGGAAACCAGACTGGGAACGCTTGGCGGGAAGAGATCCTGCTCCTGAAAGCTGTCCTCTGAGCTCCATCCATTTCCTTTTTTTTTTTTTTTTTTTTTTTTTTTGGTTTTCCGAGACAGGTTTTCTCTGTGTAGGCCTGGCTGTCCTGGAACTCACTCTGTAGACCAGGCTGGCCTCGAACTCAGAAATCCACCTGCCTCTGCCTCCCAAGTGCTGGGATTACAGGTGTGTGCCACCACGCCTGGCATCCATCCATTTCTTTTCTTTTTTTTTCTTTCTTTTTCTCTTTCTTTCTTTCTTTCTTTCTTTCTTTCTTTCTTTCTTCCTTCCTTCCTTCCTTCCTTCCTTCCTTCCTTCCTTCCTTTCTTTCCTTTCTTTCTTTCTTTCTTTCTTTTTTTCCGAGACAGGGTTTCTCTGTATAGCCCTGGCTATCCTGGAACTCACCAGACTGGCCTCGAACTCAGAGATCCTCCTGCCTCTGCCTCCCAAGTGCTGGGATTAGCTCCATCCGTTTCTAGGGGAGACTGTATATCAGACTATTGATGTCAGTCCTAGGGCTACACGGCCCAAGAAACTGAAGTTCAGAGTCTAAACTCCATTATTGCCCACATCTGTAAATCTCTATTCAGGAGGCTGAGGCAGGAGAACTGTGGCAAGCTCCATGCCAGTCAGTCTAAAGAACAAATTTCAGATAGTCCAGACTTCACAGTAAGACATAGTATGTCTCAAAAATAATCAGACAAAGGCGAAGTGGAAACTGAAAGGTTCTTTGGAAAGTCAGAGTGTTTTCCTGAAGTGGACACGGGTGAAAGCCCAAGGCAGACTTGTGAAGGAACGTTTTGATGAAGCAGACACAGGAGAAAGAATGTTCTGCTAAATCAAGCACATGAAAGAACATGTGATGAAGAATTCTTTGCTAATGACACTCATGTACTGGTCCACCTTACACTGCATAGTTGAGCTACATTTATCAGGACTCCATAGAGAGAAACGCACCCAAAAAAAATATGATTGGCAGAGTGATAACAGCTGAGACATGTGCTCAGGCAAGACACTTGCTGAGGTAAGATCCGGGGAGGACACGTGATGTTTGCAGAGAGTATAAATAGGACTCTACGGACAGTGACAGAGGCTGAATTTGGCTTGCTTATGAAGCTAGCTGTGCAACACTTGTGGGTCTCTCATCTTCTGCTGAGAGGCACAGCCCTTCTCCTGGTGTTCCTCCTGGTCCCTCCAGCAGACTCAAGCCAAGGCTGAGGCCTGGCTGTCTCTGCTAGGTAGCACCACTGCTGCTGTTTGCTGTTTGCATTCCTGACTACTGAACTGGACTGCTGGTGTATCCCTGAAGGGTTTGCGAGGGATGGAGCTGCCGCTGCTGACCTGTGAACTGAACTGCCGGTTTAGGCAGACAGATCTATCAGTTTGAGGCCAGCCTGGTCTACAGAGTGAGTTCCAAGACAACCAGGACTACATGGAGAAACACTGTCTTGAAAAAACAAGGAAAAAAGTCATTAGTAAAGCCTTGTGCCATATAACTCTGTTTTAAGCTGCCACCAGGTTCTTGAAGTACTCGTATTTTGAAATGATGGCTATTTTTTTTTTTTAAAAGTGCTCTCTATAGTGTAGTATTGTGAGAGCACTCAATTGAAATTGGCCACCAAGTTTGGGGTTCTCAGTTTAATGCCAGTGTTTTTTACTGTGTGAGGACAAAGGAGCAATCTGATTCTTTAGTTTATGAGACACTTTGTCCGGCTGGAGAGATGGCTCAGTGGTTAAGAGCACTGACTGCTTTTCCAAAAGTACTGAGTTCAAACCCCAGCAACCACATGGGGGCTCACAACCATCTGTAACGAGATCTGACGCCCTCTTCTGGTGTGTCTGAAGACAGCTACAGTGTACTTACACTGTAAATCAATCTTTAAAAAAAAAAAAAGACACTTTGTCAACACTTGTCTGCCTGGGGCCCAGGCCCGTATAGGCCTGGACTTATCTTCCTTTTCTCTCTCTGTCCCTCATGGCAGGAGCACCCCAGCCTTGGGATCCTGAGTTCCTGCACATGTCTTTTTAGAGTCCTTCCTAAAGCCAAACAGCTCCTCTGTAATAGGAAGTCAGAAAGTCAGAATCAGGCCACAGGAGACCCAGGGTTGTCTGTGGATGCTTGTCTTACTTTTCTATTGTGGCAAAACACCATGACCAAGAAACTTAGAAAAAGTATTTAATTGCCCTATGGTACCAGAGGGTTAAAGTCCATGGCAGAGCAAAGTCATAGTGGCAGACCCATCTTGATCTATAAGCACAAATGCAGGTGGGCTGGAGGGATGGGCAATGCAGCCTGGCCTGAGCATTTATAATCTCAAAGCCCCAGTGACACACCTCCTCCCACAGGGCCACACCTACTCCCTCCCAAACAGTTCTTCCAACTGGGGAATCAAATATTCTAACTGATGAGCCTTTGGGGTGCCACCTTCATTCCAGCCACCATGGTGCTCACTGCCAAAGCTCTGAAAGGTTTCTAAGACCCTGATTTCCAGGGGGTAACGCAGTCTGACTTACCAAATTGATCTGCTTGGACCCTGTTTATGGTGCTGTGGCTAGGATTTGTGGTATTCTGATATTGGCTTAGGAAATCATCTGTTTCCACTAAGCTTCCCACTTGGTTGCCATGGGATTGTAAACACTGTTCCACTGGTTATTTAATCTATTCTGTTTTAGAAACAGCTTCTGCTTCCTTATTTTAATTTAGGTTTGGTTTTTGTTTTTGTTTTTTGAGACAGGGTTTCTCTGTGTAGCCCTGGCTGTCCTGGAACTCACTCTGTAGACCTGGCTGGCCTCGAACTCAAATCTGCCTGCCTCTTCCAAGTGCTGGGACTAAAGGCGTGCGACACCACCACCCAGCCTTATTTAGCATTTTCATATGCTGGTTTATTCTCTCTTTTCCCCTCTCCCTTTCCCTTACCCCTCCCCTCCCCTTCTCCTTTCTCCCTATTCCCTCTCTCTTACTTTCTCCCCTTCTTTCTGAAGCTGAGGACTGAATCCAGGGCCTTGTTCTTGCTAGGTAAGTGCTCTACCACTGAGCTAAATTACCAACTTCAGTTAGTTTTATTTATTAAAGAAAATGCATCCTTTCTACCTTTTTTGTTTGTTTCACCTGTTTTTTTTTTTGTTTGTTTTTTTTGTTTTTTGAGACAGAGTTTCTCCATGTAGCCTGGGCTGTCCTGGAACTCACTTTGTAGACCAGGCTGGCCTCGAACTCAGAAATCCGCCTGCCTCTGCCTCCCAAGTGCTGGGATTACAGGCGTGCGCCACCACGCCCGGCATTTCACCTGTTTTTTAAAATAAACTTTTTAAAAAAAATATTCGGCCGGGCGGTGGTGGCGCACGCCTACACACACGCACACACATTTTATGTTTGTGAGTACACTGTAGCTGTCTTCAGACACATCAGAAGAGGGTATTGGATCTCATTACAGATGGTTGTGAGCCATTATGTGGGTGCTGGGAATTGAACTCAGGACCTCTGGAAGAGCAGTCTAGTGCTCTTAACTGCTGAGCATTTGTCTAGCCCCAGCTTTGATTTAATTTTCTGTTTGAACTAGGGTTTTGGTTTGGATGGTGGTGGTGGTGGTTGTTTTCCGAGACAGGGTCTTGTTATATACTTGCTGGGCTGTAGTCCTCCTACCTCAGGCTGTCTGTGCTGGGATTATAGGGTTGTGGTACCATTCCTCAGCTGATGCTCTTCAGTTATGGTCACACACTGTGAATAGGGAAGTCTTGTGTTGGGGGCACAACACAATAAAGGATTTCTCAGTGGCCAATGAGTAATTGGTGTTCGTGAATAAGTATTCTGTCAATTAAGAGGATGTTAATGTTTTTTAAAAAGATCTTAAAACCTTGTGTGTATGTGTGTATGTGTGTGTGGTGTGGGTGTAGGTTTGTGTATATGAATGCAGGTGGCCAGAGGTTTGGGTCTCTTTGGAGCAGTTTGTTGTGAACTGTCCGGCCTGGTGCTTGGAGTCACACTCAGGACCTCGCAGCCAACACTCTAGTCCAGGGCTGGTGTTTCCAAGTGATTTGTCAGGTTCTGAATGAAATTAGAGCTTCCAGCTGTTATGGTATTTTTGTTTTATTTGTTTGTTTGTTTGTTTGTTTGTTTGGTTGATTGATTGATTGATTGATTCAAGACAGGGTCTCTGTCTTGAATCCACAAGCCCTGTCCTCCTCTTTCCCTCTTCTTCCCCTGTGTTGGGGTTAAAGGCTTGTGCTACCATGCTCCGCCTTACTATTGTGGGTTGTTTTTTGGTTTTGTTTGGTTGTTGTTGTTTTGTTTTGTTTTGGTTTTGGTTTTTTTGAGACAGGGTTTCTCTGTGTAGCCCTGGCTGTTCTGGAACTTACTCTGTAGACCAGGCTGGCCTCGAACTCAGACATCCACCTGCCTCTGCCTCCCAAGTGCTGGGATTAAAGGCGTGCGCCACCACTGCCGGACTGTTGTTGTTTTGTTTTATCAAGCTATTTATTTATAGGTTTTGTTTCATGATCTGGAGTCTGTGATGAGTGGAACACGTCTTCTCATGACATTAACCTCTTATGAAAATATGGATGTTTAGTTTAATGCTTTTATTTTTCCTGGAACAAGGTAGGGGTTTGCCCTTTCACTTCCAGCTTTGGGGAAGAAGTTCGCCACTTAGTATTTTTTTGGCAGACTTTCTTTTCTGTTACTTCCATTAAATTTATTATAGTTTTGCACTTTAGATTTTATTTTCCTCCTCTGTCTTTTTTTTCTTTAAGATTATTTATGTATGTGAGTACACTGTAGCTGTCTTCAAAATAGGGCATGGGATCCCATTACAGATGGTTGTGAGCCACCATGTGGTTGCTGGGATTTGAACTCAGGAGCTCTGGAAGAGCAGTCAGTGCTCTTAACCACTGAGCCATCTCTCCAGGCTGCCCTGTCCCCGCCCCCCCCTTCCCCCCTCCTTTGCTTTGCTTTGAAGGCTATTTGTTTATTTATAGCCAAGCTCTCCTGAATTCCAGGGTAACCTCCTAGTCTGAACCAGGCAGAGCATAACCCTGAAGTTCTTGTGATCCTCCTGCCTTCACCTCTTGAGTGCTGAGATGACAGGCCCACAGCACTACACAGCCTGTTTATATGGCGCTGACCTCAGTCCCGGGCTCCATGCATCCTAGGCAACCACCCCTGAGACGCATCCCCAGCTGTTGGCAGGCTGTGCTCCCCTGGATACAGTCTTGCCGAACCCTGTTATTTGTCCCTCCGCACTGTATCACTCCACCCCTCCCTCAGCATGCCTCTGCTCCAGAAGAGACCTTTAGAATGCTTTTACCTCCCTCCTGTCATGACAACAGCAGAGCAGTAATGAAGCAAACTGAAAGGCAGTCTGGCTATTGGATTTAAGCTTGGTCTCTGCAGATCCAGGAGGTAACTGGACCCCAGGAGACAGTGTCTTTGAGAGTGTCCTGTTGTTCTGGCTGTTGTTCTGCTGTTACTCACAGGTTGAATGAGGACCTGGGAAGCTTAATGAGGCCAATGTGAGTTTGCTTATGTTTGGTTTGGTTTTTACAGAGAAGGTCTTGCCATGTAGCTCAGGGTGGCTTTAAATTTGAAATCCTTCTGCTTCAACATTCTGAGAGTGCACGCACCACCATATGGGCTCTCTTTATATAGCCCTGGCTGTCCTGGAACTTTGCTATTTAGACCAGGCTGGTCTATTTTTTTATTATTATTTTTTTATCTTTTTTTTTTTGTTGTTGTTGTTTTTTTTGTTTTTGTTTTTCGAGACAGGGTTTCTCTATGTAGCCCTGGCTATCCTGGAATCCCAGCACTTGGGAGGCAGAGGCAGGCGGATTTCTGAGTTCAAGGCCAGCCTGGTCTACAAAGTGAGTTCCAGGACAGCCAGGACTACACAGGAAAACCCTGTCTTGAAAAGCAAGCAAACAAACAAACAAAAAACCAACAAAAAAAAAAACCAAACAAAACTCAAACATTCAATTTACCAATGAAGACTCAGGAGTCAGACACTGAGGTGAAAGCCAGCTGGCTCAGAGAGGCAGAGAAAGCACCCAGCTGACCTTCCCACTCCATCGCAGTCCCAGAAGGACAAAGCTCCTCCTCCTTCTCTTAAATATACTTCAACTCAAAGACCTTCCTTCTCTTTCTTTTTTTTTTTTTCTTTTCTTTTTGTTTGTTTTTCGAGGCAGGGTTTCTCTGTGTAGTCCTGTCTGTTTTGGAACTCATTCTGTAGACCAGGCTGGCCTCGAACTCAGAAATCTGCCTGCTTCTGACTCCCAAGTGCTGGGATTATAGGTGTGCGCCACCATGCCAGGCTAAGACCTTCCTTCTCTTTTCTGGGCTTTCTTATCTTTACACTCTCTCAACTGGTTGATTGCTCTGCCACTTGACCTATATTGTTGACTTTTTTTCAGCTCTTGTTTATATAGAAAGCTCTTGGGTTAAAGGTGTATGCTAGGACTAAGCCACACCACAACAAGAAACAAGTTTTCCTGTTCACTATCTTAGGGCTCACAATGTGATTAAATATCCTGCAATATATTTGCTATGATGGGTCTATCCATCCATCCACCCACCCATATGTTCCTATTTATTTTTTTATTTATTTTAAAGATTTATCTTGGCTGTAGAGATGGCTTAGCGAGCAGTTAAGAACACTGACTGCAGCAGGGTGGTGGTGGCACACGCCTGTAATCCCAGCACTCTGGGAGGCAGAGGCAGGTGGATTTCTGAGTTCGAGGTCAGCCTGGTCTACAGAGTGAGTTCCAGGACAGCCAGGGCCGTACAGAGAAACCCTATCTCGAAAAAACCAAATAAAAAATTATTTATTTTATGTACATGAGAACATGAATTTAGATCATCCTAGCTCTGCCTCCGCACAAATGCTCATTAATTAAAATCTTTGGCCACCATGTCTACCTCTAGGAAGGGGCTGCATCTACCTGGAGGAAGACCTGTGTTAGGATATTCCTCTTGTCACAAGCTTCCCCGGGGCCACGTTTCACTGTAAGGTACCTTCACTTGCCAACATCTGTGGCTGCCCCTGGGGGCCCAGGACTCAAGAGCCTCTCTCCCTCCAGTTCTTGTCCTTTGCTCTCTGAGCACCAAGAAAGCATTATTTTCTGAGCTTTTCAGAACCCAAATGAGCACGTTCAAGATCATATTGCCAATGCCTGTCTTCTTTGCTGTGATGTCCAGAGTCCTGCCTCTGAGTTGTAGCTATTGACCTGTGTGTGAGTGAACATGGGGTCATGGAGGGTGTGAGCAGTAAAACCTCCCTGAATGGGGCTGGAGAGATGGCTCAGTGGTTAAGAGCACCGACTGCTCTTCCAAAGGTCCTGAGTTCAAATCCCAGCAACCACATGGTGGCTCACAACCATCCATAACAAGATCTGACTCCCTCTTCTGGGGTGTCTGAAGACAGCTACAGTGTATTTACATATAATAAGTAAATCTTAAAAAAAAAAAAACCCTCCCTGAAGACACAGCAAATGAAAACTCACACTAACCAAATTAATCGGGAACCAATTGCATACTGGCTGAGTATGTCTGGCTCAACCTTTGTATTATGCGACTTCACTTCAACCTTGTTCTGAACACAATGATATGCACTGTGATGTGCGCACTAGGCACACCTTCATGCCACACAACCCCACATGTGTGGCTGGAACGCCTTAGCTCAGATTCTGCACTGCGAGTCTTTCAACTGTGTATAAGTGTTTTGCCTGCATTTATATATATGCAGCATGTATGTGGCTGATACCAACAGAGGGTAGGAGAGGGTACTGGGTCCCCTGGAATGGCAACTATAGGCAGCTGTGAGCCACGATGTGAGTGCTGAAAACTGAACCCAAGTCCTCTGCCAGAGCAGCGGGTGCTCCTAACTGCTGAGCCATCTCTTCAAGCCCCGTAATATTTGACTCTACTCATTTCTTTTTGCAGAGCCAATGAGTTGTGAGTAGGTATGAGACTACAAATGAATGTGGCACCTAACTTACATCTGACATGTAACAGTGAGGTTGCTCAGCAGGGAAAGGTGTGTGCCTGTCCCTGGAACAACAACACATGCTGAAAGAACAAAATTCCTGAAGGTTGTCCCGAGCGCGCGCGCGCGCGCGCGCACACACACACACACACACACACACACACACACACAAATGTAAACAAATTTTAACTTACTGTTTGATTCGGTGGCTTTCATAAGAAATCATTAAATCATTTTTGGCTTGGAATTAAGGCAGGATTTCCTTCAATTTCTCAAACATTCCTAAATGCACTTCTGCCATTTTATACTTATGTATCAATGGGGATAGGCACTGTCACTAATGACTATAAAATCAACCGATCTTATAGTCAATATCAATTATTAATCATCTCTGAAAAAAATGTTGAGGATGCTCTGCCTTGCAGTATCAAATTCTCAGCCAGAATTTAGTTTATTATGTAAAATAAACAACCATCTACATCTCAGCATGCAGATTCAGTATTCAGTAATAAAAGTCTATGTGTATGCCAAGGAATTAGTTTAAAAGATTTCTTCATGATTTATTATTAGTAAATGCTGGATTTCTATACTCATTTATATACTTGTATACCTGAGGATGTGTAAAACCTTCTCAGGTGAAGCAAGGGGGTGGTGGGTGGTGGTGGGAGGTGGGTGGGTCATGAATGGAGACCGTGAACAGCTCCTCTTTACAGAAGGAGCTCATGAGGAGAGATGGCATCATCAGGCAAATCAGCAAATAAACATACCACTAGCCCAGCAGCAGTGGCACACACCTTTAATCCCAGTACTTGGGAGGCAGAGGCTGGCAGATTTCTGAGTTCGAGGTCAGCCTGGTCTAAGAGTGAGTTCAAGGACAGCCAGGGCTACACAGAGAAACCATGTCTCGAAAAACAAAACAAAAAAAACCCAAAATACCCCTAAAACATTCCCTCCTAGATGTTTATGTAATATTTATTTTTGAATGACTCGCCTGGGTTGGTTTTAAACTTGCTATGTAGTTGAAGATGACCTTGAATTTCTGATCCTCCTGCCTCCAGTGCCCAAGTGTAGGCACACACATTATACTGTGCTGGAGACCAAACCTGGGCAGACACTCTCCTAGCCGAGCTACCATCCCCAACCTCTTAATTTGTGAATATATAGTAAAACAAATACAAACAGGCACAAAATAGTTCTTGTGTGTGTGTATGTGTATGTGTGTGTTTGAGACAGGGTTTCTCTGTAGCCCTGGCTGTCCTGGAACTCACTCTATAGACCAGGCTGGCCTCGAACTCAGAAATCCACCTGCCTCTGCCTCCCAAGTGCTGGAATTAAAGACGTGCGCCACCACTGCCTGGCCAAAATAATTCTCAAATCATTATAATTCTTCTATGTATCTTTTTAATGTCTTAAGATTTGAAAACATTTTTCATATGCTGTACTGTGTGTATATCATAAAAAACTCAAAAGGGTACTGTCAACAAAATAACAGTTCTCACTTCAAAGAGGATGGAGGTAGTTTATCCTGGGGTGAAATATGTGACCATGTCCAGGACACATTCAGGTCACCCCAGTTCCATGTTCCAATGTGGAAACAGTTCCATGAGGTTTAATAGCAGCAGTGTCACGTCATACATGGACACCTCTCTCTCTCACACACACACAGTCATACATGGGCACCTCTCACACACACAGTGGGAACATCAGGTAGGCGGATCACAGGAAAGCAAGGAATCTCGGCTGTGGGCCTCAGATGCTATCTGAGAGAATCCTTAGCCTTTTGGTTGGTGGAACTAGGGAGCTGTATTCCCAAGTGTTTACCTAAGGGTCACAAAGATGCTAGGTCTGATACAGAAGTGGGAGCAGACAGATATTAAGGTATCTGTATCTGAGGATAGCCCAATATAACTTGGTTCTGGATGTGGAGCCTTTCAACCTCTGTATCTTTGCTAATCAGTGAATCAGCCTTGCAGAGGCTCAGTGCAGGAACACAGCACAAAAGGAATCTTCAGAGACAGGCTCCACAGGCATGGGGAAGCCTCTGCTTGTTTACACATGTGGGTATGGAAATACAGGTTTTTCCCCAAATTATGGGGAAGGTTAAGAAAATTATTTGTTCATTATCATGTAGATTTTTACATATGGGTATATTACTTTATATAAATGTAGTTTTTATCACTATCTGTCCTATTAGACATTATAGAATGTTCATATTTATGTGAGGTTATTTTTTACTTTTTTTAGAGACTCATTATGTAGCTCTGGCTGTCCTGGAACTCACTATGTTGACCAAGCTGGTCACAAACTTAGATATCCACCTGTCTCTGCCTTCTGAATGCTGGGATTAATGCATATACCACTACACCCAGCTTCCCATACTTTATTTTGTACTGTTTCAATATTTCACTATCAGAATAATGTTTGTCTTTTTCTTTTTTTAAAAAAAAATTACACACACACACACACACACACACACACACACACACACACACTGGAGATAGGGTCTCTCTCTGTGAGTCCTGGTTGGTCTGGAGCTCACTATACAGATCAGGTTGGCCTCAAACTCACAGAGACCCATCTGTGTCTGTTTCCAAGTGCTGGGATTAAAGGTGTGGGCCCAGCTCCTACTTTGAAAAGGCAGAGAACCAAGATGTTTATTGGCTCCTAAAAGGGAGGACCTCCAGGATCATCTCTCTCTCTCTCTCACTCACACACACACACACACACACACACACACACACACACACACCCCAGAATCACCATGGTGATAAGCACAGCTTCTCTAGACTGTAAAGTTCTCATAAGGGGGACACAAATAAAATCCCAAGGAATTATGGTTGAAGCACTGGAAGACTGTGTATGTGTCTGTGATGAACCTGTGCTAGGGTTTGCCTGTGTCCTCTGGAAATCATGTGTCTTAAGCCCCAGAGTTTCGGGTAAGGACTTTTGGAGGTGACTGGGTCATCTGTTGTAGGTGCAGCTTTGTCCTAAAGGAGCACTCTGGCTCACAGGCTCTTTCTCCTAGTGAGGCCCCTCACCAGCTGTCATGTACAGGCTGCTCTGCTCTTGGACTTCACAGGCTTCAGAACTGTGATCCAAGTACACTGCAGCTCAGCAGATGCCCAGGGAGTGGGGTTTCAGGAATAGAAGACTGACCGAGACAGCCGGGTCGGAAGCAGTGTAAAGGTCATGCCTGTGAACTATGTCTACAGCACATTTACACTCATTTATGGTACAGGCAACCTCCCTAGGCTTTGCTAGACGTCTGGTGCAAACTCTGTTACCATGCTAACTACTGGTAAGTTAGTGGCGTGGCTATTGTGTTGGTGTAGGTTTGGTTTTCCCCAGAAGAGGAAGCTGGGTTGGGGCGACCCAGTGTCCGCGTGGTCCCTGTTTGGCAGAGGCTGCTTTGCTGGGATTTCCCTGGGGCAAGCAGGTAAGTCAGTCCAGAGCCTGGCCAGGGGACTTCTTGCTCTGCTTCTCCATTGTGTTCTGAGGATCTGATAATTCTCCAAGGCTTCAGAGGAACTGCAGTGAGTTGATTCTCATATATCTGGAGAAGAGGATGTAGAGGTGGCGGAACCAGAGGAGCTGACTGTGGTGGCAGGACATGGCTTTCTGGAAGAATCAGAGAGGACATGCTGACAGTCACCTTCCCTCTCACCTGCCCCACTGCCAGCTCTATTTTTTCTTAGATTTGTATGTATGTCAGTGCTTGAGTGCATGTATATGCACCCCTTGTATGTAGTACCCATGGAGGCCACAAGAGGGTGACAGACCCCACTGGAGCTGGAGTTACAGATGGGTGTGGGTGCAGGAACTAAAACCAGATCTACAGAAGCATCGAGTGCTCTTAACCACTGAGCCAACTCTCCAGCTGCGTGTTTTCGTGTAACTGATGTGGTATGTATTCCTAAGTTTCTTAAGATGAGCACGTACCAATTATTTACTTATACATTTAATAATCAGAAAAAAAAAGCCCAAGTCACTGAAAAGTCATCCCAGTCAGGTGTAGCTGGACTAATTTAGCCTGTGGGGCAGTAAGCAGGTAGCGGGGCTTTGAAGAGCCAAGGGATGTGAGGCTGGGGTGACAGTGCAATGCCCAGGAAATGCGTATCTTACCTTGGCCTGTGTCACTTCTTTGCTGGTGAGTACAAAGAGAACGTCCTGGGGCAACAGTAGAGTCCAGGGCAGATCCAGGAGGAAGACGTACTTCCGAAGCGTGTTCACAGACTGGAGCGTGAGTACAGGACACCCTGGGCAGGGAGAGGTGGCAGATGGGTCCATGGTGCTGCTCTTAGCCGGGTCTTCCCTGAGCGCCCCCCCTCTCCTGGTGGCTCAGGGCAGGCAAGGCAGTTGCTCTTCGGCTGCCAGGCGCCTTGTGGCCCCAGAGCTGCTCTCTGACCCGTGTTCTCACGCGGGAGGACTGCCAGGTGGCAGAAGTGTTCCACGGCTGTGAGTGTCCTTGCAAGGGGAGGAGGCTGCCAGAGGGTGGGGGGGAAGGTGATAGGCAGGAATTTCTGAATTGGAAACTAAAGACTCATCCCAGCTGTGCTCCGACACTAGGCGCTGGGTGTGCTCACTCTCACCTGTAATCACAGCACTTGGAAGGCAGAGACAGGGGGACTTCCATCAATGTGAGGTCAGCCTAGGCTTCCGAGTGAGACCCCATTGCCAGGTCTGGCATGGCAGAATGACATGGTTCCCACCTCTAGATCAAGACCAACAGGTCTGCCGGGCGTGGTGGCGCACGCCTGTAATCCCAGCACTTGGGAGGCAGAGGCAGGCGGATTTCTGAGTTCGAGGCCAGCCTGGTCTACAGAGTTCCAGGACAGCCAGGACTACACAGAGGAAACCCTGTCTTGAAAAACAAAAACAAAAACAAAAGACCAACAGGTCTCTTAAAGTATTATTAGCTGCTGTGGGCAAAAGGCTTGTTTGCATAATAATGTACATATTTTTGCATTCCTCAGTTCCTCCAATTTACCTCCCAGCTAAAGTTAAAGACTCCAAGATATTCAGAGATAGCACTAGTCCCAGAGGCATAGGTGTGGCTGATGCCTCCACAAAATGGTAAATGCTGGAACCTACAAGACAGACCTTAAGGCTATGAAAAGAACTTTTCAGAGCTCTTAACTGCTGAGTTTGAAAATATATAATTTCTCGAGGTGGTGGCGCAAGCCTGTAATCCCAGCACTTGGGAGGCAGAGGCACTTGGATTTCTGAGTTTGAGGCCAGCCTGGTCTACAGAGTGAGTTCCAGGACAGCCAGAGCTATACAGAGGAACCCTGTCTCAAAAAACCCAAAACCAAAAACAAACAAAAAATTAAAAAAATATATATAATTTCTCAACTATGCAAAATATAAGTATGCAATATAAATTGTGTTAGGAGCTTCACAGATCTAAAGCCAACCTGTCAGATACTTAGGAAGGAGATGAGAGACTTAGGGAATAGTGATTGCATGAGATCCCATCCAGCTACTTTTTTTTTTTTTTTTTAAGATTTACTTATTTATTATATGTAAGTACACTGTAGCTATCTTCAGACCCTCCAGAAGAGGGAGTCAGAACTCATTACGCATGGTTGTGAGCCACCATGTGGTTGCTGGGATTTGAACTCAGGACCTTCAGAAGAGCAAATCAGTGCTCTTAACCACTAAGCCAGCACTCCAACCCTTTTTTTTAAACTTATTTATTTTTTGTATATAAATACACTTGCTCAGACACACCAGAAAAGGGCATCTGATCCCATTAAGGATGTTTGTGAGGCATCATGTGGTTTCTGAGAATTGAACTCTGGACTTTGGGAAGAGTGGTCAGAGCTCTTAACTGCTGAGCCATCTCTCCAGCCCTCCAGCTAAGTTTAGTAGTGGTTGCTTACATTTACAAAGATTCCAGAGTTCAAGGTCATACTGGGAAAGGGAATTCAGGTCAGGCCCTGCCTAGGTAGAAATGGTAATTTCTGGGTGGGATTCCCCACCCCTCTACAGGTTTGTGGTCTTGCTTAATTGAGGCTGGCAAATCTTTGAATTCTGCAGTGTTTAAAAAAAAAAGTACTTGCAGTCTCCTATCAAAGGGCCTTGGTCTGGATGCAGATTCTTAGGATAATCAAAAGGAAGTCTGGAGTAAATGGCTGGATTGGAATGTAAAATAGAAGACTTGGGCTTAAGTCTTCTGGGCAGAGACATCTGGAGAAATTTTATTATGTATTTTTATTATTTGTTTGCTTGTTTGTTTTTGGTTTTTTCGAGACAGGGTTTCTCTGTGTAGCTCCAGCTGTCCTGGAACTCACTCTGTAGACCAGGCTGGCCTTGAACTCAGGAATCCGCCTGCCTCTGCCTCCCAAGTGCTGGGATTACAGGCGTGCGCCACCACCGCCCCGGCCTGGAGAATTTTTTAGAACAGCCAGAGAACTGCTTGGAGAACTGGCACCAGCAGAACACAGAGAACTAGCTAAAGATCTCCAGAGAAGGAAAAACAGAGACAAAGACTGGAAAGCTGTCTCGAGCAGAACAGAGGCCACCAGCTCAGAGCCAGGCCTTGCCTGGGAGTTGTTTGTATCACCGGCTCCCAGACATGCCTTCTCTCAGAACCCCTCTCCAAGCCAAGGCTGGTCCTTGGCACCCCATCTCTGAAAACGTTTTGGCACAGAAAGTCCCTTAACTGCTCTGGAGTTTAGCTTCTAGTTGATAAAGTGCTGTTGACAGTGTAGGCCTGCCTGTTTCACATGGTGGACAGAGTCAAACGGAGGCCGCTGGAGGCCTCAGTCTGTGGAGACAGCACTCATCTCCTGTGTCTCATTTTCTGATCACATGTCACCCCTGTGATGCAGGCCAGCCCAGAACTTACTCAGAGATGTAGAGTAGGACATCGGGCAGTGAATGGCCGGTGGGGTCCTGAGCCTCCCGGGGGTTTAGAAAGCATTACTATTTCAAGTCCATCAATGGATCAGGAACCCGTGAGGCAGTTACAACCTCATTCATTAGGTGCGTGATGGGAGGTGAGTTTGGACAGACTAACAAATTACTAGCAGTGGAAGAGCTACCTTCCTATGAAGAAACCAGATATAGTCTGAACCTGCCGTGCACACCTTCCAATACAGCACAGTCTGGGGCCACTCTGAGTAGGTGTCCTTCAGTCTCCAGTAGTACTGTTCTAGGACTGCCACGAATACTTCAATTACGGATGCCCAAGTTGACATAAAATGATGCAGTGTTTACATAGAACCTACCCACATCTTCTGGTGTACAGTAAATCATCTCCAGGTTACTCATAATCTCTAATGGAGTAGATGCTGTGGAAATAGTTGCTGTATTGCATTGTCTAGGACTAATAAGGAGAAAAGAATCTGCATGTTCAGTAGAGGTGCCATTTTTTTCTCCTTGCATATTTAAATATATTTTTGTATATACGTGTGCCTGCATGAATTTATGTGCACCACATTCCTGCATCGGATGTCTGAATGCCCTGGAACTGGTATCATAAGTTTTTGTAGTCTGCCTGATATGGGTACTGGGAACTGAGCCCAGGTCCTCTGCAAGCGCAGTGCTTTTTTTTTTTTTTTTTTTTTTTTTTTTTGGTTTTTCGAGACAGGGTTTCTCTGTGTAGCCCTGGCTGTCCTGGAACTCACTCTGTAGACCAGGCTGGCCTCGAACTCAGAAATCCGCCTGCCTCTGCCTCCCAAGTGCTGGGATTACAGGCTTGCGCCACCACCGCCCGGCAAGCGCAGTGCTTTTAACTAGGGAGCTTGGTCTCTAGCATCTCCTGAATAATTTTGCTCCCATGGAGTTAAGTCCATAGAAATGAATAGATATGAAGGGCTGACAAGATCTCAAATTTCCTTGGTAAGTTTCTTAGAGGGGTAGTGACTGTTGTCTATTTGCAAAAAAATAGAAACCCAAAAAAACAAAACCAGGCCTTCTTTACCTTTAGGCAGCTTCCCTCCGGAGTGCAGGGCCCTGGAGGACGGAGAGGACAAGCATTAGAGAGCATATGAGATGCCTGCTCTTCTGTGTAAACAGGAGGGACCTGCATGGCCCAGGCCCCCACCAAGCACACGGACTCCCAGTGGTTTCTACTGTATAAGTCAACATCTCAATCTGTAGGATTCCATACTTCTGGCTGCGGCTGAGGGGACCAGAGTAGGCATTTCATTCCCACACAGCTTAATCCAGAAGTTGGTCTATGGATTATGGAACAATATAGCCTCAAGTTTTGTCCACTAGAGATGAGAATAACTACCCTTGATTTTTTTTTCTCTAAAAATCGATTCATGTCCTAGTTAGCTTTCTGTTGTCATGATAAAGACCATGACAAAAAGCAACTTTGGGAGGAGGGGGTTTATATCATCTTAAATCTCCCAGACCACAGTCTGTTAACAGGCAGGGAGTGTTTAGTAACTGACACTGTGACTCTTGAGCAAATGGAGGAACCCTTCCCGTCCATCACCCAGAGAAGCATACCTCACAGCTTTGTACAAAGCAATGTGGTTGCTGTGACCACTGACTCCTGCTGCATCAAAGGTCACCACCTGTAGGGACAGACGGGGAGGAAGGGCTCATTCAGAGGTGCTGGAAGGCTTCTCTGCGGCCTCAGCTTCAGAGAGGCCTTTCTGTTCCTTTAGGGGAGGAGAGAGCACAGCCCTGAAGCTTTTCAAATTTTGTCTTTGTCAGTTATGTTTTTTTTTTTTAATTTTTTCTTTTTTAGATTGATTTACTTATTTTATGCATGTGAGTACACTGCAGCTGTCTTCAGACACCCAAGAAGAGGGCAGAGGGCATCTGATCCTATTACAGATGGTTGTGAGCCACCATGTGGTTGCTGGAAATTGAACTCAGGACCTCTGGAAGAGCAGTCAGTGCTCCTAATTGCTGAGCCATCTCTCCAGCCCCTGGTTTTTTGGTTTTTTATTTCGAGGTTTCTCTCTGTATCCCTGGCCATTCTGGACCAGGCTGGCCTCTGAGATGAAAGGCATGCACCACCACTGCCCAGCGCTTTTCAGATCCCGAGCCGCGGAAGTAGCATCTGAGCAGTTAGACCTGTGTGGCAGCTGTGAGTTTTATGGTTCACTCCTGGTCCTGGCAGCAGGAGAGGAATCCCCCAACCATACAAACTCGTCTTCTGAATCCTTGTTGCACATACAAGTATGTGCACTTGGGGACCAGAGACCTGCAGGTGTTGTTGCCCAGGCGCTACCAATCTGGTTTTGAGATGGGGTCTCTCACTTGCCTGGAACTTGCTGGTCAGGCTAGTCTGGCCGGCCAGGGAGTTCCAGGGATCTGCCTGCCTGTCTCTCCAGCACTGGGGCCACAAGGACACAGCACCACCCCTGGTTCCTGGGAAAAAGAGGCATAAGGAGCAGAAGTCTAGGTCATTCTTGATCCACAGTAAGTCAGGCCATCCTGGAATACATGAGAACCTGTCTCAGTAGATCTTTGTTTCTTATCTGCCTGATCACTTGCATTTTCCTCCATGGTTGCTACGAAGGATTCATTCAGGCAGATATAGCCTGGTTTGCTGGGGTCCCCTCTTCATGCCACACCACAAGTACAATGTCCTGGATTGGCTCACACAAGTCTATCGTAGACTGCCTCTGGTTCCATTTGCAAAAGTATCTTCATCTATAAACTTTGTCTAGGTTCTAACATTTCATTTCTGCACAGATGGATTTAAAGAAAAAAAAAAGACAGTTCGGTTTCAGGGTGGGGATGGGTTGAGTTAGGGTCTGCCATATAGCTCAGGCTGGTCTAGAAGCCGCTATGTAGCCGAGGTTGAACTCCGGTTTGCTTCCACTTCCCGAGTGCTGGGATCACACATGTGCCATTGTGCTCAGCTCTGGAGTTTGAATAATAGCAAGGGAAATCACAGCATGGGGCGGAGAGAGGCTCAGGAGTAAGCGGCTTGCTGCCGAGCCTGCTGAGCTCAGAAGGCACATGAAGGTGCAAGGAGAGATGAATCCTTTGAGTTGTCCTCTGACCTCCACAGGAACACCATGTGTGCACCCACATACATCACAAACACACAAATAAATATGCATGAAAAAAGACCCATGAATGAAAGAAACATAAGAAAACAAGGATTCAGGAAAGGGACTAGAGACGGTTGGCCACAGGCCAATGGAAAGAGAAGACCTGTTCCTGAGCACAGAAAGGGTCCCAGCGGCACAGGGGAAGGGCTTAGAGCTGGAATTGGGGTAGTCAGGGAAAAGAGTCACTCTATTTCTTTTGTGATGATGATGTCTATTATTGTTGTTGTTGTTACTGTTATGATGTCTCATGTACCCCAGCCTTGTCTTGAACTCTCTGTGTAGCTGAGACTGGCCTTAAACTCCTGATTCCATGATTGTATCTCCCAGGTAATGGGATTGTAGACCTGTACCAATGCACCAGGCTTGGTCTTTCTATTTACAGGACCTGGCTACTGTGAGAGCTGGGTCTCCATCTTCAGGAGCGCCATGGAGTGTTAGTGCCAATCCAGGCCATTTCCTAGACAGTTTCATGATGACAAAGAGAAGGGCTTCATGGCTGGGATGAATGTCCCCATTTGTTAAAACTAAGAAGCACTTTCTCCTTCTTTTTTGTTTTTTGCACTGCTATGACTCAAATCCCGGGACTTGTGCATACTAGGCAAATACTTACCCACTGGGCTAGAACCCCTTCCTAAAACTCTGAAGCTGCCTGTCTGGCATAGACCTCCTACCATGTATTGGCCACAAACCATTATTAGAAAGTATCCTGGAGCTGGGCAGTGGTGGCGCATGCCTTTAATCCCAGCACTTGGGAGGCAGAGGCAGGTGGATTTCTGAGTTCCAGGCCAGCCTGGTCTACAGAGTGAATTGCAAGACAGCCAGGGCTATACAGAGAAATCCTGTCTCAGAAAAAAAAAAAGGAAGGAAGGAAGGAAGGAAGGAAGGAAGGAAGGAAGGAAGGAAGGAAGGAGGGAGGGAGGGAGGGAGGGAGGGAGGGAGGGAAGGAAGGAAGGAAGGAAAGAAAGAAAGAATGAATCCTGGAGCTGGGCGCATTTTTCAGGAATTTTTCTAGGGCGAGGCATCGGAACTGGTGAAGGAACACATTTGTTTTGAAAGGATAAGGTTGCAAGCTAGAAATCCCCCGTGCCTGAGTCTAGGGTGACCCCAAAGGAGCAGAGGTTTGGGCCATTCTTTCCTCCAGGGTCCGGCTGCGAGCCTCGGGCTGGGAGTGTCCCTGGTATCTTTTCCATCTCGCCTCCGCAGAGCGGCTGTGGCAAGGACAAGCACGGCTGGGGGCTGGCAGAATCACTGTGGGGGCTGCGGAACTCCTGCCTGTGGGGGCGCTTAGGTCCTCTTATTGCCAGTGGAGGAGGGTGGGTGCGACCCTGTGCGTGGTGGCCAAGTAAGCGGAAATGACTTAACTAGTTCTTCTGGCCTCTGTGAGAGGCTGATAGGTTCTCAGAGAGCGCAGGTTCGGATGGTTTGAACTGATTGGCTTAGAAGCTTGTGGTAGGCGGGTTCTGTTATAAGCCTATAAAAAGCCCATCCACGCCAGCCCACACGGCTCACTTCTTTTACCCTGCATGGTAAGACTGTGGCCCCCAGAGCTCTGGAAATTAAAATTCCTCTTGCAAATTGCATCAGGTCTGTCTCTCGTGAGTGTTTGGGGTGCCGGTTTCCAAAGCATGGGGTGCTGGGGTACCCCCGTTTTTCTTTCGGATCTTACAGTTTCTCTGTAACCACCAGCGATCCTTGGCCTGCCACTCTGAGACGCAATCTATCAATGTGGAGCTTAGGACCAGTTAAAAGACAAGTCACCCTCAGGATGGTGACTGTGCTCCCGTCCCTCCCGTCCCATGTGAATGAAGGCTATGGAGTAAGGCTTCATAATATGTCTGCTATGTCCTGTTTCCCTGGAGCCTGAGTTGTTACTTTATGTAGAAAAGGGATTTTGCAGATGTTATTAAAGCTTTCAAAATGAAGAGGATATTTTGGATGGGGTGGGGGCTCAATGTAATCACAACAGTCCTTAAAAATGGGGGCACGGCCGGGCGTGGTGGCGCACGCCTGTAATCCTAGCACTTGGGAGGCAGAGGCAGACAGATTTCTGAGTTCAAGGCAAGCCTGGTCTACAGAGTGAGTTCCAGGACAGCCAGGACTACACAGAGAAACCCTGTCTCAAAAAACCAAACCAAAACAAAAAATGGGAGCACAGCGGGTCAGAGGGGAAGGTCACGTGACAAGAGCTGAAGTTGGCACAATTTCTTTGAAAGAAGAAGGAAGGAGGAAGAAGAAAGAAATGGGACACATAAGCTGGGTGTGGTGGCGCATGCCTGCAATCCCAGCACTTGGGAGGCAGAGGCAGGCGGATTTCTGAGTTTGAGGCCAGCCTGGTCTACAAAGTGAGTTCCACGACAGCCAGGGCTATACAGAGAAACCCTGTCTTGAAAAACCAAAAAAAAAAAAAAAAAAAAAAAAAAAAAAAAATGGAAGGGGATATATTGCTTATGCCTGTAATTCCTTAGTCCTTCCCACCCCAAGCTGCTCTACTCAGCTTCTCAATAAGGACAAACCCTGTCCTCCCATGATCCTTCAGGATTGCAAGCACCAGATCAAGAAAAGCTGGCCGGGCGTGGTGTCGCAGGCCTGTAATCCCAGCACTTGGGAGGCAGAGGCAGGGTGAGTTCCAGGACAGCCAGGACTACACAGAGAAACCCTGTCTTGAAAAAACCAAAAAAAAAAAAAAGCCATGACTTTCAAGGCTGCAATGATGAATTTACCCTAAAAATGGAGTCAGCGGTGGGGTCAACAGCTCTACCATTCTATGATGAGGTGGGAAAGCCACTACCTTAAAAAGCAGGGTGCTGAGGCAAAAAGCCGGCTCAGTGGCTAAGTGTACTTACTGCTCTTCCAGGAGACCCAGGTTCCAATCTTAGCACCCATATGCAGGTCACAACCACCGTAACACTAGGTCCAGGGGAACCAACACCCTTTTCAGGCTTTCATGGGCTTCTGCATACAGACAATGCACATAAACTCACACATGCTCAAGCATACTCATAACAAAAAGAAAACGTCTTTAAAAATAGAAGGTCTAGCAGGTCTACCTTTAACCCCAGCACTCAGGAGGCAGGCATGTGGACCTCTGTGAGTATGAAGCCACACTACAGAGTAAGTTTCATGACATTCAGGGCTATATACAGAGAAACCCTATCTCAACACCCCACCAGCAACCAAAGGTCTAATATATCAAGACTTTGGATTTTGTTTGTTTGTTTGTTTTTTGCTCATGGTTTCTCTGTGTAGCCCTGGCTATCCTGCCTCTGCCTCCCAAGAGTGCTGGGATTATAGGCATGCGCCACCACACCCTGCTCTAGGAATAGACTTTGAATTAGCTATTAATTTATGAGGGATTACTATTTTGATTATTTTGAGATTTGGAAAGTAAACCCTGGAAACTTTAAAACAGGCTGTTATTCAGGTGTGGCCAATCAACCTTTAATCCTAGCACTAGGGAGGCAGAGGTAGGAGGATTTTTGTGTGTGTTTTAGGCCAGACTAGTCTACGATGAAAGTTCCAGGATAGCTAGGGCTACAGATCCTGTCGATAATAAAAGAATGAATAGGACAGGACAGGACAGGACAGAACAGGACAGGATAGCATTGACTGTGGCTTAACCCTAACCTGCTAGTACTATGAAAGATGAGATGGCTTTGTCCACCTTTGCAAGCAAATATGAATCTCCATTTCTGCTCTAATGGTGACTGAAAATTTCTTTATAAAGTGAGTATGAATTTATCCTCATCTTTAAAAAAAGAAATGGAGGCTAGCTGGGCATAATGGTATGTGCCTTCAATCCCAGCACTCCAGGTTGATCTCTTTGAGTGTCAAAGCTAACCTGGTCTACTCAGTGACCAGTGTCAGAGAAACAAACAAATGAAAAGGAGGCTTAAATATCATAGCTTCAGAATTGGGAATGTAGCTCATTGACAGACCTGGGGTTCATACACAAAGCTCTGGGTGAGATCCGCATAACCCTCTCTCCTCTATATGTTTCTGGAAGCTGCCAACCCTAGATCTTTTTTTTGTTTTGTTTTGTTTTTCTGTTTATTGGATTTGGTTTTTTCGAGACAGGGTTTTTCTCTATAGTCCTGGCTATCCTGGAACTCACTCTGTAGACCAGGTTGGCCTCAAACTCAGAAATCCGCCTGCCTCTGTCTCCCAGAGTACTGGGATTACAGGCATGCGCCACCACCACCTGGCTTAGATCTTTATTTTTATTTCATGTGCATTCATGTTTTGCATGCATGTATGTTTGCATGAAGGTGTCAGATACCCAAAACTGAAGTTATAGGCAGTTATGAGCTGCCATGTGGGTGCTGGGAATTGTACCCAGGACCTCTGGAAGAGCAGCCGGGGCTCTTAACCATTGAGCCATCTCTCCAGCCCAGCATTTACAACTTTCATCTTCAAGGTAAGAATGCTACCCTAACTGTGAAGTCACTTGGTACTAGAAGTTCTGTGTCAGTGAGAGTCTTGTGCAGGTTCCTGGGGTGCTGAATTTTCAGGAGAAAGATGGGGAGGCAGGACACAGTTTGAAAAATGCTCTTCTCAAGCCTAAGGGTTGATAACTTGTTCACTCTATCATGCATAAGATAGCAGGGAACTGGCAGGCAGTGGTGGGGCACGCCTTTAATCCCAGCACTTGGGGGGCAGAGGCAGGCGGATTTCTGAGTTTGAGGCCGGCCTGGTCTACAGAGTGAGTTCTAGGAGGCTACACAGGGAACACAGAGCTACAAGGGCTACACAGAGGAACCCTATCTCAAAAAACAATAACAACAACAAGGGAAAAAAAAAAAAGATGGCAGGGAACGGAAAGGCATGTCTGCCTTCCAGCAGGTTGAGCAGAGAGAATCTTAGAGTGGGCTTGGAGCAGAGCTGAGAGTAGGAGGCAGCCATGAGGCAAGTAGCAGAAGACCCTTACCAGGTCAGTGCCATTGGCATGTATGTGCTGGAGGAGGGTGCTGGCCACACGCTCCGTGTCCCACTGCACTTCTGGGTCATCCGGAAACTCCCTGCAAGAGAGAAGCACACTAGAACCCTTTCCAAGGTGGGAATAACCTTTTTTCACCTCCTTTGGTCTTTTCTTTTTTATTTTTCAAGACAGGGTTTCCCTGTGTAGCCCTAGCTGTCCTGGAACTTACTCTGTAGACCAGGCTAGCCTTTTTTCCCCCCTTTGGTTTTTTGAGACAGGGTTTCTCTGTATAGCCCTAACTGTCCTGGAACTCACTCTGTATACCAGGCTGGCCTCGAACTCTGCCTCTGCCTCCCAAAAGCTGGGATTAAAGGCATGCGCCACCACTGCCCGGCTTTTTTTTTTTTTTTTTTTTTTTTTTCAGGCTAGCCTTGAACTCACAGAGATGCTCCAGTCTCTGCTTTCTGAGTGCTGGAATTAAAGGCATGTGCCATTGCCAGCACCACTACCAACTGGGCTAGAATCACCGTTTGAGACCCAGAGGGTGTGTGCCCAGCTTTGTGAGGAGCTGTCAGTTGGGGGAGTCCTCTACTCCTCTGTGCTCAGATTTCAGTTAAAGAAACAAGGGTTACAGACAGAAAACCACTAGAAATCCATGCTCGTCACACACAACATACACAGCAATCTTTGCTCCTTACCAGGAAGTTGCCAACAGAACCTTCCTACAGTGAGGGCCAATAATTGACCTTAGAATTCTGGACCAAGGAGAGTCACAAGGTTTTTTCAGCAGGAAAATAACTGGAGTCTCATGTCACTGTTTGCTTTGATTCGTTGGCGACCTCTGCCCAGCTTTCTATGGAGAGCCCAGTTTTGTCAGCACACTCGGCTGCTCCTGCATGGGAGCATGACAGAGAGCCTCCGGGTAGAGGCCGGGCTTACAGAGAGGAACAAAATGGGGGCAAAATTCAGCCTTGCTCCATCAAGGTCTGTAAACCTTGCTCTTGTCAAGTGGAATGTCCACTCTGGGCCTCTTATTAACTTAATATTTTTCCCTGTTCTTTTCTACTTTTGTCTAACTAGCACGTCCCATCCAGTACAAGGCCCCCACCCCCTTCAGTGCTACTTCCTCCACTGGGTCTTCTACAAGGAGCATGAGGCCGTATGGTCCCTCCCACTGACTACTCTTCTTTTTTGTTTTTTTGTTTTGTTTTGTTTTTTTTTTTGTTTTGTTTTCCAAGACAGGGTTTCTCTGTGTGGTCCTGGCTGTCCTGGAACTCACTCTGTAGACCAGGCTGGCCTCGAACTCAGAAATCCGCCTGCCTCTGCCTCCCAAGTGCTGGGATTACAGGTGTGCGCCACCACGCCCGGCTGGCTCTGTTTTTTAAAAGTATATTTCTTTACTTACTGGGGACTACACACATGTCTGTCTGTCTGTCTGTCTGTCTGTCTGTCTGTCTGTCTGTCTGTCTCTGTCTCTGTCTGTCTCTGTCTCTCTTTCTCTTTCTGTATAACTTGCAGAAATTAGAAAAGTTAGATCTCTCCTCCCACCATGTAGGTCCCTGGGACTGAATTCAGTCATCAGGTTTAGCAGCAAGTGCCGTTATTGCTGAGCCCTGCCTTGATTTTTGATACTGACTTCAAGTTTAGAGATTCCCCCAAACCATCAACAATTCATTAGAAATACATAAACTACTCACTGACATTGTCCCATGCATGATTAAGCAAAGGTATAGATTAGAGTCAGCCAAAGGAAGAGACGCCTAAGGCAGAGCTGCCATCGTGCTTCCTGTAGAGGTGGGACTTGTCAGTGCACTTTCAATATGTGGCAATGCATGGGACCCAGTGCTGTCGCCCAGGGAGTTCAACAGAGCTGTGGTGTTCAGAGTTTTAGTAGTGTCTGACTGATTGCCTATGGTTGATCTCAGCTCCATGTGCTGATACCAAATTGCCCAAATTCTGCACTGAAGTCAGCTAATGACACATCTCATTTCCCAGAAGCCAAGGGCAAAGTTAGATTCTTTACTGTAAACTAAACTATCCTTGTGTATAAGAACCTTCACTGTCTCCCACCATCAACTATGGCCTGTATTATGTCTGTCTAAAGAAAAATATACAAGAATAAAGCTATTTCTTGTGTATTTCTTGGTATAATTCAACTTGAAGAACAATTTGTTTAAACAAACAGTAAGAACCCATGCTTCAGCTGGGCAGTGGTGGCGCACGCCTGTAATCCCAGCACTGTGGGAGGCAGAGGCAGGCGGATTTCTGAGTTCCAGGCCAGCCTGGTCTACAGAGTGAGTTCCAGGACAGTCAGGGCTATACAGAGAAACCCTGTCTCAAAAAAAAAAAAAAAAAAAAAAAAAAAAAAACCAAAAACAAAACAAAAACCAAAAACCCAAAACCCATGCCTCCCATGCAGAAGGCACTTTCATTAAGGAGTGCTTAATGTACACCAGTTGGTTGAGATATAATTTTTATCTGGCAAAACCAAAGGAAGTTATACTGACCTCTTAGTGAGAACTTAGAAAGATAGCACTTTTATAAAACAGATCTTGCTGAGCATGGTGGTACATACCTTTAATACAGTACTCATAAGGCAGCAACAGGCAGATCTCTGAGTTTGAGGCCAGCCTGGTCTACAGAGAGTTCCAGGACAGCCTGAGTTAGACAGAGATACCCTGTCTCAAAACAAAATAAAACAAATCTGACAAACTGGGTATGCTGGCACATGCCTGGAATCCTTGAACCTAGGAGGCAAAGTCAGGAGAATTTTCTGCAAGTTTGAGGCTAGCCTGGTCAACACTGAGTTCCAGGACAGATAGGACTCCACAGCAAAACTCTTTCCTAGAAAACAAAACCAAAGGCTTGCATGGTGGCTCCCACCCATCTTTAATCCTAGCACTGGGGAGGCTGAAGCAGGAGGATCTTCATGAATCTGAAGCCAGCCTAGCTACAATAGTGAATTCCAGGGTAGCGTGAGCTATAAAGAGTTTGTCTCAAGAATAAACTCTGCCACTACCAAAAAACTGATTTGAGTTAAAAAGTAAATGGATTGGGCACAGATTACAAGTCATTCCAACTTCCCTTCTCCAACTCAATGTAAGAAAATATAAGAGAAATTCAAGCAAATACACACACACACCCCTCCTTTCAATCCAAATGAAAGGATTTTATCCTTTGCCTATAGTACACTTCTAATTAGTACAAAGCCTAACCTTTGCCCGATTTCTCTCTGGTAGAGTAGGAGTTCTGCTTTGGTAACAGTGCTGGCGGAACAGGTGTGTCGGGGGCAGTCTTTGGACTCTAAAGAAACAGTTGACGAATGACCTGTGTCCAGTTTTCTTTGTAGTCTTTCCTTCTGAGGGCTGGAGTTTACACATGCTGGTTAGAATTATGGTAGCCACTTTGGTCCTGAGAATAATCAGGTATGAAAGACAGTTACAACAGAGTGACAAAAGGGGACACAGACACTAAGGGCTCTGCAGAGTCAGCCATACACTGTCTCAGGTGGCATCAAAGTGGCTTCTGACATCTACAGCATGGAAGTGATTGCTAACTTAGAGCTGATTCTGATGTTGTGTGTGTCTTGTGATTGTGTTAGGAGTACACACCTATGACTATAACCTATAACATGGGTACATGTTAGCATGTACCCATGCGCATGCATGGTGACCAGAAAGGACACCAGGAGTCCTGCTCTACCAGTCTTTATTCCTTAGAGACAGGGTTTCTCGCTAAGCTGAGTCCGGTAAACCCTGACTTCTTTTCCCTCTGCATCGCTGGGGTTCCAGGCACCTGTGGCCATGCGACCACACTTGCTCTTTTTTTGGGGTGGTGGTGGTGGTGGTGCGGAGTTTGAGACAGGGTTTCTCTGTGTAGCCCTGGCTGTCCTGGAACTCACTCTGTAGACCAGGCTGGTCTTGAACTCAGAAATCCACCTGCCTCTGCTTCCCAAGTTCTGGGATTAAAGGCATGCGCCATCACTGCCCGACTTTTTTTTTTTTTTTTTTTTTAACATGGATACTGTGGTTTTGAAATTCTTACCCAATGAGCCATTTTCTAAGCTTTGGATTTATTTATTTATTTTTATTTTTATTTTTATTTTTTTGTTTTTTCGAGACAGGGTTTACTCTGTAGTTTGGGCTGTCCTGGAACTCACTTTGTAGACCAGGCTGGCCTCCGCCTGCCTCTGCCTCCCAAGTGCTGGGATTAAAGGTGTGCGCCACCACCGCCCGGCTGGATTTAATTTTTAAAAAGTTCCACATGGGGGCTGGAGAGATGGCTCAGTGGTTAAGAGCACTGACTGCTCTTCCAGAGGTCCTGAGTTCAATTCCCAGCAACCACATGATGGCTCACAACCATCTGTAATGAGATCTGATGCCCTCTTTTGGAGTGTCTGAAGACAGCTACAGTGTACTTATATATAATAAACAAGCTAATCTAGGAAAAAAAAATGGAGGTTTCTTTAGCTGGGTGGTGGTGGCGCACGCCTGTAATCCCAGCACTTGGGAGGCAGAGGTAGGTGAATTTCTGAGTTCGAGGCCAGCCTGGTCTACTGAGTGAGTTCCAGGACAGCCAGGACTACACAGAGAAACCTTGTCTCACAAAAACAAACAAAAAAAAACAAAAAAAAAAGTTCCACATGATCAATTATTTAAGTTGTTTCCTGTGTTTATTATTGTACTGATTATAACAAGCACCCAACATATATATCTCTTTGTATGTGACTCTCGATATTTCCTTGTGACATCAGTGAAATTTGATTTCTGTGTCAAAGGTGAAGTGAGGAGTGTGAATGTAGACTAATTCTTACAAGAACCCTGTTAAGAAGAGTAGGCAGAAACTGTTGAAAAAGGTGTGGGAGAGTCACAGGGAGTGGGGGTGGGGTTCAGAGCTGAAAGGAAAAACAAGTAAGCACAACATGTCATGGCTACTCTAAGAATCTAAGGGGTGTATGTTTCTGAGGACTGTTGGGCAATGCTCTACTTTGGGACAGGTCCTCAGGAAGAGCAGTAGTGTTTAACCACAGATCCACCTGTCCAGCAGGCAGGTATTCTAAAGCAGTTCCCTTGTAACTTATTAACATCCAAGTCCAAGGGCAACAAAGTTGTTGAGCTTTGAGCTCTTAAAAATTTCCAGGACTAAATGCAAAGTGATGCTTTGCACTTTAACATTCTGATTCAGAGAGACAGACCTCCTGCCCAGATCAATCCTGTGTTGTTTTCTGAAAGAGCCGGCAAAGGAAACTGAACAGAAAAGGCTTAACTTCCAATGACGTGCCCCAAAGGAAGCTGAGGACTAGTTAAACGTTCTAAAAAATAGTGTTTGGCCGGGCATGGTGGCGCATACCTGTAATCCCAGCACTTGGGAGGCAGAGGCAGGCGGATTTCTGAGTTCAAGGCCAGCCTGGTCTACAGAGTGAGCACCAGGACAGCCAGGACTACACAGAAAAACCCTGTCTCAAAAAACCAAAAAAAAAAAAAAAAATTGTGTTTCATTTATTTATTTTGTGGGAGCGCATACATGTGTGCGCGCGCGCGCATGCTTGAGTACCTGCATGGATGCATGTGGAGGTGAGCAGAAGAACAGCAGGCTGGCCCCCTCTTCCCACCCTGTGGTCCTGGGGATGGGATTCAGACCCTCAAGCTCAGCAGGAGGCATCTTCATCTGCTGAGCCAACTAGCCCACCCTCAGAAACAAAGCATTTGCTTTTATTGAGAGACAGGGTCTCACTATGGAACTCTGGCTGGCCTGGAACTTACTATAGAGATCAGGCTGGCCTTGAACTCACCAGATCCATGTGCCTCTGTTTCCTTTGCTGGGATTAAAGGTGTACTTCACCACCTCTGAGTAAAACATTTTTTTTAATTAAAAAGGTTTATAATGATGCTGCATGTTTATGCATTTGGCTTCATGCATGTCTGTGCACTTGTGTGCCTGGTCCCAGAGAAAGCCAGAGAGAGCACGAAGTCCTTGGGAACTGGGCATTACAGATGGCTGTGCCTCACTGTCAGGCCAAGGCTGTACAGGTAGGCATGTAACTATACAAAGCCAGGCAGAGGCAATGAGTCGAGCTCACAACCCAAATAATCTTTAAAAACACTATTGAGGGCACTGACTGCTCTTCCAGAGGACCCGGGTTCAATTCCCAACACCTACATGGCAGCTCACAATGTCTGTAGCTCCAGTCCCAGGTGATCTGATATTCTCATACAGACATACATGCAGACAAAACTCCAATACAACACAGAATATATATATATATGTCTGTTTAAGGGGACTGGAGAAATGGCTCACAAGTCAATAATGTGTTTTCTGCTCTTTTGGAGGATATGAATTTAGTTCCTAGCACCCACGGTAAACATCCCACAATCGCTTGTCTCTCCAGATGCTGGAGATCTGATGCTGTTTTCTGGTCTCCACATGTACCTGTACACATGTACACTCAGACCTGTAAAGATATACAGATATACATTTCAAAAAAAATCTTTTTAATAAAGAGTTGTTATCCTGACGTGACATGTACATTGGCTTTCCTTCCTTCCTTCTTTTTTTCCTTTCCTTTTTCCTTTCCCTTCCCTTTCCTTTTTCCTTTCCGTTCCCTTTCCTTTTCTTTTCCCCCTCCCCTCCCCTCCCCCCTCTCCTCCCCTCCCTTTCCTTTCCTTTATGGAGACTGTAGGATTGTGGCCATCAGCCTGCCTCTGCTTCCTGAGTGCTGAGATCAAAGGTTCAGGCCACCGCATGCAGCCTGACATTGCATTCTTAAAACTCTCAGGGGTTGTGATTATGAGCATAAAAACTGCATAAGAGAGCCGGGCGTGGTGGCGCACGCCTGTAATCCCAGCACTTGGGAGGCAGAGGCAGGCAGATTTCTGAGTTCGAGGCCAGCCTGGTCTACAGAGTGAGTTCCAGGACAGCCAGGGCTACACAGAGAAACCCTGTCTCGAAAACAAAACAAACAAAACAAAACAAAATAAAAAAAACTGCATAAGAATGAGATCATCAGGAATTTAGGAGGCCCTACCCACCCCTGAGGATCTATAGAGGGTTAATGACTGTTGAGAGAGAGAGAGAGAGAGAGAGAGAGAGAGAGAGAGAGAGAGAATTTTCTCCAGTAGTGTGAGTGTTGGCAAGGTGCCTGTGTTCCTATAAATAATCCGTCACCCATGCTCCTGAAAACAACCCTAAGTAAACTCGTTGGGTCAAACACACAAACAAAAGAAGACAAAAAGGAAGATGTGGACAAGGAGGACCAGCTGGGAAGAGAGAGAGAAGCAGTGGGAGGGGGAGGGGTCATGAGGGAGGGCCACGGGGCTGAAGACCATAAAGGGCATTGTATAGATGTTTGAGAATGTCAGAATGAAACCCATCACTACATTGTATACATGTTTGAGACTGTCAAAATGAAACCCATTACTATGTAAATTAATATATGCCAGTAAAAACCTAAAAACCTTAAAGATGGTTGGAAGCTGAATCAGACTCAGAAGACTGAGGCAGGAGTTCAAGTTTGAGGCCAGCCTGGGTTAAAACAGAAAAAAAAAAAAAAAAAAAAAAAAAAAAAAAAAGATCATTTAAAGAAAACAGGCAAATTACAAGGAATGAATGCAAACTATTAAAATAGAATGTATTTTTCGGATGCTCAGAAGGAATGCAAGAAGTGCGAAATTAAAGCAAGATGCCTGTGGAGAAGGGCACAGGCAGAGCTCCCATGGCTGGAGTCTGCCCCTAGACTTCTAGAACGGTCTGTTAAGGATGTGGAGAAGCTCAAAGGCCAGTCAAGCAAGTAGAGATGCCCAACCTACACTCGCCTCAGTCATGAGAGGGCTGGCCACCAGCAGAGGGCGAATTCTCTAACCTCTTGTATAGTGGCTTGCAAAGGTAACACAGGTTTATGGGCTTGTTCAGAATGAAAGTGAAGACACACCTGAGCCGTGGAATGCTAGTGTGTACATCAGAAAGAGCCCCCAGCCCCAAGCCTTTGCTTGTCACATAAGAATAACTCACCCGTGATGGGAAAGATGAATAGAAATAGGAAAAGAAATTAAATTTTCAAAACAAGACAATCAAGTGGGAGAGCCTCCAAATGAAAAGCTCCCAATAGATTAAATCTTGAGATAACCAAGTCTCAGCTTCCCAGAGCGCAAAGCCTAGACTGAAGCCAAGCACTGTGAAGGGCACAGGGAGACACAGAGGGAGGGAATCAGGAAGGGAGGTGGTTTTATTGATTTGACACAATTACAGACATCGCTTATTAGATCCCTGGGTGTCTAAACAGCTGTAAGTACCTTTGCACATAGGACAGATGTCCTATGTAGCCTGTTTGCTCTCCAGACTTCGGGTGAGCTCACTTGGGCGCTCCAGGACAGAGATGGCACAGAAGCCTTGAGCTAGAAAGCAGGTGGTAGACTGAGTCTGAGCCATGGGTTTGTCATACAGCAGGGGTATCTGGAAATAAGGGTGCCAGGAACCCCAAAACATCAGTGCAAGACTCTGAGAACAAATTCAGTGTACATTTAACTGACATGCACCATATCCAGGGCTATACCCAAACATGGATATAGGTCACCGTTTATGCATAGTGCTGAGTGGGGCTGAGGTTTGGAATCTTACAGGATGAAGGGATTTCCCAGGGAAAGGAGAGCCAAGGGGTGAAGCCAGGGAGGCGGTGTGAGCAGCTAGCAGGTGGGGGCTGCTGAAGCACACTGGCAGCTGGCGGGGCTGAGGGCATGGCAGGCCTCTGAGGAGAAGGAAGACAGTGTTTCTGGCAACCATCCAGTGCAGCAGAGGAAGACTGTGACCAGGCCTTGTGTTTGACAAGCCCTTGAGAGTGGGGAGAGGGTGGACTTAGCAAACAGTGTTAGTACTACTACAGGAAAATGCTCCCAGCTCGCAGCTCCACCCTGGATTTCTGTGTTCAGTAAACAAGCTGGCCTCAGCCTGCGACGCTGGCTCTTCTAATAGTAAAATATCCTCAAACTCTGACCTTCTCCACTGACTCATCCTTACTGGTACTTTTACAGCCCCTCAGCAGCGCCATGGAAACACTGGAAAATCTGTGGTGCCGTAGACCCCCCCACTCCTCTAGTGAACAAGAGGGGGTTTGCTGTCTTCCCTCAGAGTCCCTGCAGAAGCATCCAGGGTGGGTGCTGCAGCAGAGCTCCGCAGGGTTAGGTAACGACTTATCTCCCTGAGAACCAAGTCCTACTTTTGCACACTGCACTGTGAACTCTCATACAGATGGAAGTGGTTCATACACCCTTATTTGGTCTTGTGGCTTGTGTAGCACGGAGCTGGCAGAATCAGCGGCCCCTCCTCCACACACTTCAGGCACAGTTCTAAACTTAATTACTTCCTTTGTCATCTAAAGTGGGCAAAGGTCAGTAGGGTTCAGGGTGGTGCTCTGGCAGGCCTAGGGCCTGACAGCTCTGAGCCTGGGCCCTGCAGTTGGCTTTTCCCCACCAAGGGCTCCTGGGTGGAGGCAGGGACTGTGTCCCCATGCTGAGGCCATCCTGCAGTGTTCCTGCTGGAGCTCAGAAGAACCAGGGAATTACAAGGAGAATGGATCTAAACTAAAAGGTTGGACCCAACATTTGAAAGCAGGGTTCAGCAACTTGTGGGTCTCCGACCCCTTTGGGGTTAAAGATGAAATATTGGGCATATCAGATATTTATCTTATGATTCTTTGGAAACAGGGTTTCTCTGTGTGGCCTTGGCTGTCCCAGAACTCACTCAGTAACTCTGTAGACCAGGCTGACCTTGAACTCACAGAAATTTGCCTGCCTCTGCTTCCTGAGCACTGGGATCGGGGTGTGTACTACCACCACCTGGTTAATTTGCATTTTTTCTTTCTCTCTCTCTCTCTCTCTCTCTTTTTTTTTTTTTTTTTTTTTTTGGTTTTTCGAGACAGGGTTTCTCTGTGTAGCCCTAGCTGTCCTGGAACTCACTCTGTAGACCAGGCTGGCCTCGAACTCAGAAATCCACCTGCCTCTGCCTCCCAAGTGCTGGGATTACAGGCCTGCGCCACCGCCGCCCGGCCTTTCCTTTTTCTTTTAACTCCCCCCCCCACCCCCAGACAGGGTTTCTCTGTGTAGCCCTGACTATCCTGGAACTCACTCTGTAGACCAGGCTGGCCTCCAACTCAGAAATCTGCCTGCCTTTGCCTCCCAAGTGCTGGGATTAGCCCTGCTTTTTTAAAGATTTATTTTTTTATTATATATAAGTACACTGTAAGCCGGGTGTGGTGGCGCACGCCTGTAATCCCAGCATTCTTAGCATTACATGATAAATAACAGCAGCCAAATTACAGTTATGAAGTAGCAACAAGATAATGTTCTGGTTGGAGGGTCCCCACAAAATGAGGAACGGGATTAAAGGGTCTCAGCATCAGGAAGGTGGAGAACCACAGCTCTAGAGTAAGACAAACATGGAGGGGAAATAAGACAATGGAAAGAATGATGAGGAGAAGGAAAAACATGACCTGAGGGTTGGAAGAAGGAGGTTACAAAAGTCAGCACCTGATTAAATGTCCCAACAGACCCCTTTCTACACAGGGCTTCAGTCTCCCAAGTGGCATCATAAAATGGACTTTTCCTATCTCCTTCAATGCAAAATGAGCCAGGAAATCACAAGTGTTTGGCACTTGTGGGAAATACTCCCTTAATACTGTATGCAGGTCACAGGGTCTTGTCCTCACAGGTGTGCTGAAGAGTCTACAGGCTGATGCAGGAGGTTAATGACTAGTTACCTTCTTCCTCCCATACCTTAAGACAGAGGAAGACAAGGTCTGGTGATAAGTGGGTTTTACCAATTAGTAGTTAGTTTAGCCTGGAACATTGGGACCCTGTTTCTGCTTTACATATGTGTAAGTTCTACTGCTACTTGTAGACTGGATACCCTTGTGTGATTTATGAAAGATGCCCAAACTCCTGTGGAGTCCTTTGGCTTTTTTTTTCCCCCTTTGGTTTTTCACGATAGGGTTTCTTTGTGTAGCCCCGGCTGTTCTGGAACTCACTCTGTAAAACAAGCTGGCCTCATACTCAGAGATCCACCTGCCTCTGCCTCCCAAGGGCTGGGATTAAAGGCGTGGGCCACCACCTTTTCTTTGGCATTTTGAAAGAGGGTACCCAGAGGCTGCTGAGGCTTTGTGCTTGGATAGCAGTGCTGTGCAGAAATCAGTAGTCTGTGCTTCTCCTTCTAAAAGACGCCCTTCATATTGCTGCAACGGAGCTTGCAGAGCTCTTCCAGGAAATTTTATCTCACATTTGCCAGTGTGTTGTTTAGTGTCCTGCTGAGAACAGGCTGGGATCTGCTCTACACTCTTCCATATTATATAAAACCGTGGGGTTTTTTTTGGCTGTGCCTTGTCCTAAGAGACTGCAATTTACAAGTAACTTTAGACCCAATGTTAAGGAAGGAGGATGACAGCAGCCCCTGGGTGCACTAGCAAACCATTATCTGTTAGTACAACCCTTCCAGCACAGGCTGCTAAATGTCTTAGCCCTGGGAGAAGAAAGGGAGCCGCCTCGGGCTGAGAGATGGCGCAGTGATCTAGAACATTGGTCGCTCTTTCAGAGGACCAGAGAGGTGTATTCCAAACACTGACAAGGTGGTTCAAAACCCTTTGTAACTCTAGTCCCAAGGGATCGGACACCCTCTTTTGCCCTCCACAGGTATTGCTTATGAGTGGTACACAGAGATACTTGCAAGGGAAACACCCATGCATATATTTATACGCAAACAAACAAAAAACCAAACAAAAAACCCAAAGGATAAAAGGAAAGAACTCTCACTTGTTGAGTTTTAGCACTGAATACAAACAAGATGGGTAAATTGAGACAGTAGGGGCACATGGTTATATTGAAATCATAACCAGGCCAAAGAACTTATTAGATATACCAAACTAAGGAAAAGTTTAACTCCCTTGCCAGGACCTTTCATGGACACCTAACATGGAGAGAGCATGGCCTCACATTAATAACCTGTCATCTGATACCTGGTATGTATCAAGGTCTGACAATGAGTTCAAGGCCAGCCTGGTCCACAGAGCCAGTTCCAGATAGCCAGGGTTACACAGAGAAACCCTGTCTCGAAACAAGCAAGCGAGCGAGAAAACAAGCAAACAAAAACAATTCTGGGAAAAAAAAAAAAAAAAAGCCAGGCAGTGGTAGTGCACGCCTGTAATCCCAGCACTCTGGGAGGCAGAGGCAGGTGGATTTCTGAGTTTGAGGGGCCAGCCTGGTCTATAGACTAAGGAAAGTAAATTCCAGGACAGCCAGGGCTACACAGAGAAACCCTGTCTCCAAAAACCAAACCAAACCAAACCAAACCAAACCAAACCAAACCAAACCAAACCAAACAAACCACTTCTGAGCTCCCAAGATCCAAGGCAGACCTGAAGGCTGGCACCCATCTGTCTTCATTCTGGGTCCATCTTCTTTACTTAGACTCTGCCCAGCTTCACAAGCAGGCACCCTAATAACTGATGGGGGCCGGGGGACTGGGTATATAGTTCAGTGGTAAAGCACATGTTCAGCAGTTACAAGATTCTGGATTTGGCATAGGGGCTGGCGCAAGGGAGAGGGTATATCTAAGGATAGGTGATACAAACAGCGTTTGCCCTAAGTTGATCAGATTCCCTTCAAAGCTGAAGGCTAGACCGAAGTGGAAACAGAGACTGTCCCCCTCCCCTTCCCTGACAGGAACAATCATTGCATGTGAACTAGGTCAGTTTCCTAGACTCACCAAGCAGAGACGAGCCAGTGACTAACCAGACCACAGTCTGACTAAGACTGCTTCTTTATGCGCACACTAGCCCTCGCCCTGGAGCCCATGATACTGCCTCCAGAACTGGAGAGAAGCTTTATCTCCTCCCTCTGCCTAATATGATCATAATGAAAATCAAGTCTCTTTCTGTCATAACTTTTCTATTGTTAATGACCAGACCTAATTTGATGGGGGGTCTCCCTGAGTTGAAGAATACTTAGAAATATATAAAAACAGAAAAAAAATTATCTGAGTAGAAGGTTGTGCTATCTTGTTTCAAATGGAGAAGAAAGGGGTGGTTGTTTCACCTCTGACTGCACTTAAATGCTGCTTTATTTGCAGGGTGGTGGTGGTGCATGCCTTTGATCCTAGCACTCAGGAGGCAGAAGCAGGAGGATCTCTGAGTCTACAGAGTAAGTTCCAGGACAGCCAGGGCTACAGTTAAAAATAGGGGCTCCGGAAGCCTGGCCTTGAACTTACTATGTAGACAAGATTGTTGATAAGGAAGATGTAAACCTGCAGCCTCCTCTTCAGAGCTGCTGAAGTTAAGGTGCAGGCGTGTTACCTTGCCCTGCTGGGGTTGGGACCCGTGCCAGGCAAACGCACTCACACATGACCCTCATCCTGGGTTTAAAATCTTCCTCCTCCTCCCCCCTCTTCCTCCTTTTTCTTTTTAGACAGGGTTTCTTTGTGCAGCTTTGGTAGTTCTAGAACTAGCTCTATAGGCAAGGCTGGCCTTGAACCCACAGAAATCTACCTGCCTCTGCCTCTTGAATGCTGAAATTAAATGTGTGTGCCACCATGGCCAGCTAAATAATTCTTCTTCTTCTTCTTCTTCTTCTTCTTCTTCTTCTTCTTCTTCTTCTTCTTCTTCTTCTTCTTTTTGTATAGAATAGAGTTTATTCAGGGAAGAGGATGGGAGTTAATGGTATAGTGGAGGCAGAGAGAGGCAGAGAAAGAGAGAGTAGAGAAGTAGAGAGGAGTGGAGGCAGGCCATGACCACGTGGAGAGAGGGGGGAGGGGAGGAGAGCCCAAGAGGGGCAGAGAGGTGAGAGTGCAGAGAGGTAAGAGCGATGAGAGATTCTTCATTTTAATAAAACTAAAATTACAGTCACTTCATCACAGAGGGTATTTCTGATTTTTTTTTTTTAAGACTGGTTCTCATTTAGGGCAGAGTGACCTAGAGCTCTCCTGCTAAGGAAGGGTGGCCTTGAACTCCTGATCGGCCCATCTCTGTCATATTGAGCAATGGGTTGATGACACACATGTTATACTACATATTTTATCTTCTTTAATTTTTATTTCTGATTGTTTCCTAGACAAGGTTTTTCTGTGCAGTTCGGATGTCTTGGAACTCAATCTGCAGACTAGACTGGTCTCAACTCAGAGATCCACCTGTCTCTGCCTCCTGAGTGCTGGAATTAAAGGCATGTGCTACCACTGCCTGACCAATTTTTATTTTTTATTTTGACAAGCATTTGAAGTAAAAAAATAAAACAAGGTAGAAAGCCAGAGGACATGTGATGGTTTGTTTATTAATGGGGTTGTTGATGTTCCCGGGTTTCAGCACCATTGATGGGATTTAAAAGAGAGAAAGGGTGTTAGTGAGTATGGCAAGGCGGAGTGGGGGAAGGGGGTACCTAAGCGGGCCCATGTCTAGGCATTCCCTCCCCCTGAAGGACCACACACACACACCAACATGGTATAGAATAGAGTTTATTTAGAGGATAGGATGAGAGTCAATGGTATAGTAGAGAGAGAGAGTAGAGGCCAGCCATGATCACGTGGAGAGAGGGGGGAGGGGAGCCCAAGAGGGGCAGAGAGGTGAGAGGATGAGAAGGAAGAAGGGGGAAAGAGCAGGGAAAGAGAGAGAGAGGGGCAGCCCCTCTTATAGTGGGTGAGGCATGTGGGGCGGGGCATACCTGGCTATTGCCAGGTAACTGTGGGGTGGAGCTTGAACAGAGTACCAACAACATGTGCCCCAAATCCTCCCAAATTCCCAGTGGTTGAATGGTAAGCTACCCACTGGAGGTCTCCAAGGGAGCAAGAGGAAACAGGAGAGCTTGACTTAGAAATGTGCTTCCACTATTCGGGCTCGACTGAGCTGCTAAGCACTGTGAGAGAGGAAATACGGGAGATAAACAGATAGAAGAACCAGCACAGTTTTCAAATAGTGACATCTCAAAGAAAGGATTGCAAGAAAGTGACCAAAATGATCTAGAGGTTCAGAGCAGGAAGATCAGAGTTTCTGGGGAATGAAGCAAACACAGTTTTGGGACTGGAGGCACAGCTCCTGTGCAGCCAAGAAAGAACAAGGCTCAGGGCTTAGTACCAGCACCCAAACAAAGAAATAAAAATCACCCCCCCCCCCATCCCCCAGCCCCATTCGTGAAGGAAGAAGTTTTGCTGGAGTAGAATGAAAAGACTATTCAAGAAAAGGCTGGAATTCCAGGTGGAGAACAGCCAGAACTATGGAGTGCTAAGGGGTGGGGACACAGCTGTTTTGATAACAGGAAATTCAGTTTGCCTGGGGTATGAGATACCTATCCTGTTGAAGACAAATGGTGTATACTGAGGAATTAAGAGCAGGTTTCAGCTGGGCAGTGGTGGCGCACGCCTGTAATCCCAGCACTAGGGAGGCAGAGGCAGGTGGATTTCTGAATTCGAGGCCAGCCTGGTCTACAGAGTGAGTTCCAGGACAGCCAAGGCTACACAGAGAAACCCTGTCTCAAAAAACAAACAAACAAACAAACAAACAACCCCCCCCCCCCCCCCCCGCAGGTTTCAAAAGAGGAACAGCCAGGTCAGGCATGCCTTAGGAAACAAACCTGGAGGAGTAAATTGAGGAAGCAGGGAATATTTAGGCAACTATAATGGTCTAGCCCAAAGGTAGTAGCTAGGAAATGGAAAAGAGTGAAGAGCCAAAAGCTGTCACTAAGGAGGACTACTGGAGTCAGCAGCAATAGATCTTAGGAACAAGGAAGAAGATGGCACCAAGGACAGTCTAGGGCCGAGGAGGGAGCGCAGCAGCAAGTCATCTAACTCGGTGGAGACCCTGGCTCACTGTCTGAGCTCCTCTGTGTTAGAAGCGCTACAGACTCTTTTTTTTTTTTTTTTTCCTTTTGGTTTTTTGGAGACAGGGTCTCTCTGTGTAGCCCTGGCTGTCCTGGAACTCATTCTGTAGACCAGACTGGTCTTGAACTCTGAAATCCACCTGCCTCTGCCTCCCAGAGTTGGGATTACAGGCGTGCGCCACCACCGCCTGGCGCACTACAGACTTACCATAGGCCTCCCCCTCCCTCCCTGCACTACAGACTCTTAAACACTGCCATTTTATTTAGTAACAATGTGGCAAAAACAGCCTGAAGAACAACAGGCAATAGAACTGGTGGTTCTTAGTTGACAAGACTGCAGGCAATCACATTTCTGGTTGAAGATCTCCATAATTCAAATAACATATTTAGGAGCAGGGAAATGGCGCAGGAGGTCAAAGTGCTTGCCACACACGCCTAAGACCTGAGGTTAAGCCCCAGGAGCTACATTAAAGCAAACCAACTCCTCCAGATGTTGTAGTGAGCTCCACAACCCCAGCATCACCTGAGTGAGATGGAAAGCAGAGGCAGGGAGGCAGAGGCAGGCGGATTTCTGAGTTCAAGGCCAGCCTGGTCTACAGAGTGAGTGAGTTCCAGGACAGCCAGGGCTACACAGAGAAACCCTGTCTCAAAACAACAACAACAACAACAAAAACCAAAACACCAAAAAACAAAACAAAACAAAACAAAAACCAAATCACAAATGTGAGGCTGGAAAGATGGCTTAGCAGTTAGAGCACATACTGCTATTGTAGAAGACCTGCGAGCTCTGCTCTCAGCACCAACTTCAGGCAGCTTAGAACAGGGTCTCCCATGTCTCATGCCGACTTCGAACCTGCTATGTAACTAAGGCTGACCCTGAGTTTCTGATCTTCCGCCTTTTCCCCAAGTGCCGGGAGGAAGTACAGGAGTGTGTCCTCATTTAATGGGACACTTAAGGCTGAAGCCGGGCCTGATGCATGCTAAACAAGCATTCTACCAATTGAGCTAACATCTGCAGCCTGGTTTTTTTTTTTTAAATTAAATTTATTTGAATGAATTTTATCATTTTTTTTTGTTTTGTGGGTGGGTAGGGGTCAGAGGCCAACTTGTGGGAGTCAGTTCTCTCCTATCATGTGGGTCCTAGGAATTGAACTCTGGTCATCAGGCTTGGCAGCAAGCACCCTTACCTGCTGAGGCATCTTTGCCAGACCCTGTTTAAATAATGAGAAAACTTATATAAATATTGAAAGAGTTTAAAATAATGAAAGTTCGGAGGTAAATGAAAATGTCTACTAAGACGTATTACAAGGAGCAGGAATTATGTGGTAAAGGTCAGTGACGAAGCTGTAAATAACAGATGTGTCAGGTGTAGTCTTGGCAGCCAGTTCTAGAAAATAGGTCACCAGTAACTTTCCTCCCTGAATTCTGGGAATTTGTTTAATAGGTAAACAGCAGAGTAAGTGGTAATTTGATACTCGCAATCTGTTTCAAGCTAAGTAGATAAAAGACAGGTTAAGCCAGCAAGATAGCTTAGAAGGGAGAGGTGCTTGCTGCTGACCCTGACCATGGTGGACAGAACTGACTCCTGCAAGCTGGACTTCAATTTCCACGTGTGCAGTAGTACTATGAGAGAGAGAGAGAGAGAGAGAGAGAGAGAGAGAGAACGAACACACACACACACAAGAAGATAGAGGGGGTAAAGACAGGTGGCAGGACTGGGCCACCTGCCTATCATCTGTGAAGCACTATGGACCCTAAGTGCCAGTTAAAATTCAAATTTCAGGCTTGGCCTGGTGGCTGGTGAAAGCCTTTCATCCAGCACTCAGGCGAGTGAACCTCTCTGAGTTCCAGGCCAGCCTAGTGAAAGGCTACAAACAAACCCCTGAAACTAAAGGTCAAAGCATAGAATAATGGCTCATGCCTGCAGTCTTGGGACTGGGAAGGGTGAGTCAGGGGACTGCCATAGATTTGAGTTACTTAAGTTTACATGTGATCTTGTTTATAAACAAAACAAAAATTTTGATTTCAGTTAGATCATCAATAACTTTTCAGAATAATTATATCCCATGAAAAGTTAGAGTAATGTTGACCATTAAAAATAGAGTTAAGCTAAAACGCAAATGTAATTGGGCATTTTATAATTTTTTTGTTTGTTTTTGTTTTTTGTTTTTTCGAGACAGGGTTTCTCTGTGTAGTCCTGGCTGTCCTGGAACTCACTCTGTAGACCAGGCTGGCCTCGAACTCAGAAATCCGCCTGCCTCTGCCTCCCAGAGTGCTGGGATTACAGGCGTGCGCCACCATGCCTAGCTTTTTTTTTGGGGGGGGGGCATTTTATATTTTATTCGTGAAGCACATACCTTTTTGCAGGTTAATTGTTCTGTCTGGTAAGTAATAAAGTGGTTGTTGTAAAAAAAGACCTCAGAGATAATCTACGATAACACTTATTTTATGAACAGAGGACGGAGATCAGAGTGTGGGTGTGCCTGTTTGCCTCGCGGGGCTAAGTGAGGCCAGATCTAAAGTCCAGTTGCTAGAGATAATTTCCAGGTCTGTTAATTTGTTTGCTTGAGACACTATAGTCCAAG